>CM066911.1:11972936-12572936 GCA_033964015.1 Scolanthus callimorphus | reverse complement strand
TTTTTATTTTCATTCCTGAATAAAACGTATACTGTAATTCCGTGTGTGTGTCCGTCCGCCCGGCACACAGGCATCCCAATTTCAGGCGGGAAAATAGGCAAGAACGCACACGTGTTTAGTTTTAACGGAGCTCCGGCCCGTCGCTAGTTGACCAACATTGGGTTAATTAAAGTCGTTAGAAGCAAGGGGGGTGCACCACCTAGGTCACGCGGCATGACGTTATCGATCTCATCGATGTCATTGTCAACACCTCATCGCGTGAACAAACTTGGGTTAAGCTATCTTGGAGGCAAGGGGGGTGCACCACGTCATCGATGACGTCATCAAAACTAGAGAAGTCAATATCTCAAGAAAGTAACATCGTTAGTTGACCAAACTTGGGTAGTCTTGGAGGTATGAGGGGTGCACCACGTCATCGATGACGTCATCAAAACTAGAGAAGTCAATATCTCAAGAGCGTAACATCGCTAGTTGACCAAACTTGGGTAAAGTTATCTTGGAGGTTAGGGGGGGGGGGGGGGGGGGGGGGGGGGGGTGCCCCACCAAGGTCAAGTGGGATGATGTCTTTAAAACTAAAGAAGTCAATATTACAAGAAGGTAACATCGCTAGGTGAACCAACTTGGGTAAAGTTATCCTGGAGACAAGGGGGTGCACCACCAAGGTCACGTGGCATGACGTCATCGATGACGTCATCAAAACTAGAGAAGTCAATATTTTAAGAAGGTAACATTGCTAGGTGACCAAGCTTGGGTAAAGTAGTCTTGGAGCCAAGGTGCACCAACAAGGTCACGTTGCATGACGTCATCGATGACGTCATCAAAAATAGAAAAGTCAATATCTCAAGAAGGCAACATCGTTAGGTGACCAAACTTGGGTAAAGTTATCTTAGGGTAAGGGGGTGCACCACCAAGGTCAAGTGGGATGACGTCATCGATGACGTCATCAAAACTAGAAAAGTCAATATTTCAAGAAGGTAACATCGCTAGGTGACCAAACTTGGGTAAAGTTATCCTGGAGGCAAGGGGAGCGCACTATCAAGGTCACGTGGCATGGCGTCATCGATGACGTCATCAAAACTAGAGAAGTAAATATTTCAAGAAGCTAACTTCGCTAGGTGAACAAGGTTGGGAAAAGTTATCTTGGAGCCAAGGGGGTGCACCAACAGGGTCACGTGACATGACGTCATCGATGACGTCATCAAAACTGGAACAGCCTATATCTCAAGAAGGCACATCGTTAGGTGACCAAACTTGGGTAAAGTTATCTTAGAGGTAAGGGGGTGCACCACCATGGCCACGTGGCATGACGTCATCGATGACGTCATCAAAACTAGAGAAGTCAACATCTCAAGAAGATAACATCGCTAGGTGACCAAACTTGGTTAAAGTTATCTTAGAGGTAAGGGGGGGTTACCACCAGGGTCAAGTGAGATGACGTCATCGATGACGTCATCAAAACTAGACAATTCAATATTTGAAGAAGGTAACATCGCTAGGTGACCAAACCTGGGTAAAGTTAACTTGGAGGCAAGGGGAGTGCAGCGCCAAGTTCACGTGGCATGACGTACATACATACATACATACATACAGTTTATTTACCCACGCTAGCCACAAACAACAAAATCACAATTACAAATAGCGGATTTGCTGATTCCGTGTGGGGCGTGCCAGCCATATAGAGAGGTCTGTACAAAAATTATGATCTAAAAAATCATCGATGACGTCATCAAAACTAGAGAAGTCAATATCTCAAGAAGGTAACATCGCTAGGTGACCAAACTTGGGTAAAGTTTTTTTGAGGCAAGGGGATGCACCACCAAGATCACGTGGCAATACGTCATCGATGACGTCATCAAAACTAGAAACGTCGATACCGCGATGACAGTAATGGTGGTATGTCATTAATGATTCGAGCTCCGCTTTTAGGCATTGCCTAAATCTATATATTATCTGTTAGGGATTGAAATCAAGTTTTCCGAAAATGCTAGGGGAAAAACTCTACCCGAAAATTCTAGGTGACCCTTTTAACGGCAAAAATCCCCAAAAAATAGTAAAATTTCACCTTTTAGTGCAATTCGAAAAATCCAGGGGATCTTATATTATAATCTATATACGAAAGTTTAAAGCTTGAAATTCTGAAGCGAAAGTTTCAGCTCTCATTGCACAATCCGAATAGATATTTTACCGAAAATGATCATTGGGTGCCCCTGAGCATTAATGCAATATCTTATCAAGGTCGCGGGAAATTTAAACATTTAGAAATCCATATGATGGCTTTTTTTCCTGAAGTTCATTTGATGCAGTCCTAAAGTATATTTATTAACCCCTTTGACGCATCATCTGATTTCCTAGGCTTCAATTTCAGAATTCCCATTCCTTTGAATTGCCCGACATTCTTTTTCTGTAATTTAATATTCACACACTTTCTGTAATACTTAAATTTTAGGTCAAAATTTGACCTGCATGATTTTTAAGTGAGAATGAACACTAACTATACTTCGAAAATCGAAGTGCTTTAAACCACAGCAAAGACCCATGTGGGACCTTTAGCTGCGACCGGGCTATGCCATGCTGATGAGTCCTAACAAGGACGAAACAGCTGTACATGGTTGCCGAACTGCACGGGTAATAGACTGTGCTAGCGTTCCGTCTAGGCCAGACTTATGCCGATGTGTGTATAGTTAGTGTTCATTCTCACTTATTATATTACATGTCGAAAGGTTAGTATGGCTAACCGACGGACTTCTCTAGCTTGGTCTCATTGCGTGATCCATACATTGGCATAACGCTAGCCCGATCGCAGCTAAACGTCCCACATGGGTCTTTGCTGTGGTTTAAAGCACTTCGATTTTCGAAGTCGCCTCTGCAGTTGTTTGCCAATGAAGTTTACTGAGGCAAACACCGGCTATGCCATGCTGATGAGTCCTAACAAGCACGAAACAGCTGTACATGGTTGCCGAACTGCAACTCGCAAAGTAGGATTTTGAACACGCCAGAAATCAGAACAATAAGAAACGTTAAACAGTATTTGGAGGGCTTCGGAGCTGTCACGAGGATCAGGACAGACCGAGCCACCTCGACGATCAAGAGATCGGTCAAAGACGGCGTTAAAGTCCCCACACAAGATGGTACGATTTGGAGCATCCCCAGTCTCACAACCACGGTTGAACCATGATTTGACCATGGTTTCCATGGTTTTGGACCATGGTCAACCATGGTTTGGCAATGAAAATACCATGGTTGACCATGGTCGACCATGTGCGTTAAATGGCACCAGATTCAACCATGGTCAACCATGGTTTGAATACAGCGACATATAGACAATGGCAGACCATGGTTGACCACGGTCGAACATGGTCCAGTTACCATGGGCGAACATGGTTGACCATGGTTGCTTCACAAATCTCCTGCAGCTATTCATGTTCATTTGAAACATGGTCAACCATGGCGAAACATGGTAGGTCATGGTTGACCATGGTCCAGCTACCATGGTCAAACATGGTGGACCATGGTTGCAAGAAACGTAGCCAATCATGGAAAACCATGGTCAAACACGATACTCCATGGTTGAGCATATTATCCTGCAAACCATGATCAACACTTGTTAAAACCACATTTCCTACATGTGTAGCAGTCAGCAATATGTAAAACCAATCTTTTTCTTAACTTCTGTTTGCAGAAATACTACTTAGAATAGTAACTCAATGTGAATCTATTTATTTAAACTTTCCGTACATCTAGAACTTTATTGTTAAGTGAATTACCTGCATCGGTTACCTGCAGTTTTGCAGCTTGATCATAAGCAGATAGGTTGACAATGATGAATAACCCAAGACAAACTTCTTGATTGCTTTTGGTCATAAAATTCTAAATTAAATGAGGTCACGTAGTCATAGGAAACATTAATAAAAAAACTACAAAACGCTAAACACTATATATATTATATATTTTACACTATATATATTATATATTTTATTACATTTATCGGCACAACCCTACCTTTATATGTTACATTAATAGCATTAAATTTTAGTACCATTTTCAAGAAATATCGTCAATTACATTCACACATACAAACATCATACATACATTAAATTTAATGTCCTTTCGTAAAGAAGCGTTCATGCCAGACACACAGAAGAATGAGATTTCACTCAAGGGTGAGTTTACTAACCTGACGGCGCAGGGAGAAATCAACTTCCATATGTACAAAATATGGATTTCATTATTTCTGTACAACTGTAAATTTCAAACTTTGCTGAATACACAAGTCCATATTATAGGAAGGCTTGAGTCTTTCCTTTTCATTGTTTTTGGCTGGAGAAGCATCTATAAAAAAGAACAATAAAAGGTTTTTTTTTCTTTTAACAATATATTTTTAATTGATAGTGTTATTAGATAAAAAAAACTGAAAGGTCATTCCTCAACCATTTGCATGTGCTGAACATCCTGTTAGGAGGTTGTAAACACACTTTTCAACACACTTCCATGGGGGGTATGGATATTTTTTGGAACCACACATTTTCCATAAGTCAGACAAGTGTGTCAAAATTGTAAAACTTTCCTCCCCCCTAAAAATATTTATGATACTTTTCTGCCTCTGTCAACTCAATAGAGCACAATGGTTCCACTGTTTGGGGCAAAATGATGTCAAAAGAACATTTTTTATGATGTTATTTCACATGCGAAGCACACTTCTCAATGCTTTGTTCTAAACAAAATTATAACAAAATAGAAACCAAAATGAGTAAACACAAATGAAATACCAGGTGATCACCCGCACGAGCACTTGATATCTTCCCATGTGAAAAAAAACTTGTTATTTCACATGTGAAAATCACACACTTGCCTAATGCTCGATGCTTGATTTTTAAGCGAATTTGGTATTTCATTGATGTCTAATAAACAGAACATTACTTGACCACTTGGAGTTACAGCTTTTATCTTCTTGTGTTAAAAATTTATCTCATGTTCCGGGGGCTCAAATAATAAATTTTGAACACTCGAAGATAAAATTTGTATCTCTGTGCAGTCATTCATAGCAAACGTAAAATTTATCAAAATGGATTGCTTACTGTGTTGCATACAGTTAAGGAGCTTCAGACTCCAATCCAGACCAATCTTTCACTGAGCCTTCTATTCTATAACATATCAGCACATCTCTGATGGTACATGTATTAACTCAAGGCATTTTCTATTAGCATCAGGTCCTTTCTCAGTGCACTCTGTCAGTGAAACAAAGTCTGAATCAAGAGCTGTATTAAGTTCAGTAGTAACATAAACATTGTGCACAGAAACATTGTGTTACATGCTTACTCTGACAAACTGCCATGGGTTCAAACACAGCCCCTAATCTTTTATTCAATTTGAGATCTAACCATATCCAAGGAAACTTAGAAAGTACACACACATAATTAAGTTTAAGTTGTTCCGTGCGATCTCTTCTTGTTTATCAGATCGTGTGAAGGGCTCACATTTCGCATTCATATTCCACACGAGCTGGACAAAATCGAAGGGAATAATTAACGGCATATTGCCCAATACGTTAAAGAAAACCAGGGAAATGAAAAGAAAAATCAGAGAGAATTCCCATTTCTCTAACAATTCCTGGGTAAACTAAGAAACTCGCAATGTGCAATATGACATGTTCAGTGGTCGTACGTACCCGTGCGTGCGTGATCGAACGATGAACCTTCCTTGGCCATTGTGCAATTACATTGGACTTCGATCGCGCCAAAAACTTCCTCTGCTACTGTGAACTGTTACAATGAATGGCTGTTTGAATTGAGCTTAAATAAAACCATAGTGAAGATTAAATAAAGAGAACAGTTCACCTCGATCTGCCATCCATAGCTGATTCAAATCGATGTAAACGGTCGCTGAGCTGCGGTATTGGGGTCAGCCAGAGAGTCAGAGGCTTGGCTGCATAGCTAACAAAATGTCCGGAGTAGTGGAAAGACGTGTCGAACTTCCATCCGTTATAATTCCTGTACCTATTAAGCCCATGGGGATTTTGCAGATATTCAATGGAAACCCGAAAAGTAAGTACACACACACCTATAATTAATGGCAGAACTTATTGTTTAAGGCTGTTCCGTGCGATCTCTTCTTGTTATCAGATGGTGAGACGGGCTCACATTTCGCATTCACATTCCACACGAGCTGATGTGACAAAATCGAAGGGAATATTTTATAGTCCGGGGCTCATATCATTCTGCATCCTGCATATTTTAAAATGAGTCTGCTGTCCAGTTGTCTGAATTAGCCGTAGAAATCTGCATTTGATCATTCAGATTTCGTTTTTTGCTTGTTTCTTTGTGGCAGTGGTATGTACTAAAACTTCGATAAAACGCCTCGTGTGGATAGTCTTATCAACCTCCCATCTCAGGGAGTATTCGCCGCTAATCATTTCACCTATTGGTTTCACTATAACAGTCATACAAACTCTACAAACTCTGGTTGCATTGTAAATTATTCCTGTAGGTTTTATTCAGAATTGGTGAATCACTTTGCGATTTGTTTCACTAAAGTCATATGAAATTCGCTATAATAAGCTTAAATACAAAATAAATACAAAGTATAGTCGAAAACAATTAAAATTAAAATACCTATCAGTGAGCGCCCTTAACCGTTGTCTACTAAATTGTAGGCACTGACTTTTCAAACCGTTGAAAAGTTAATTCTGTTTTTGTAAATATGACAAGGGGAGTGTTCACCATGGTCTATCATGGTAGACCATGTTCTCTGCAGTTCTAAGTCAACACTCAGGGAATCTTAAAAAAATATATCAGTGTCCTTTTAAAAAGTCGCTTCTATTGTAGGCAGTACAAGTAAATGCTATAAACATGTGAAGTATCACTTTTTGTAAATATGACTTGTTGATTGTTAACCATGGTCTACCATGGTGGACCATGATCTCTGAAGTCATAAATTGAAACACTCAAAAACAGAAAAAAATGCTAAACAAAGTTTTAAATTTGTATACTAAATTGATAGAGATATTTTCATGCCAATAAAACAAAAATTTCTTAAAATGAAGGAATTCATAATTTTGACCATGGTCAACTGTCGACCATGGTCTATACAAAAAGTTCACCACAGTCAGTCACCATGGTTCAAGCACGGTCGACCATGGTAAACCATGGTTGACAGTGAAAAACCATGGTACCATGGTCAACGTGAGACTGGGGATACAGATTACAAACACGGAAAAGTCTACCATTTAAAGAAAGTTCGAGTTGGAGAAATCGGCCTTCCCCATCCATCCAAGAGTTTTCAAGAACAAAACGCGGAGAAACAAGAATTGCAACTCCAGTAGATTTATGAGTACCATGAGAACCAACAGACAGATAAGAGGTATTGGAAAACCAAGAAGTCAATTCTGTATCAGAAATACATGTGTTTCTTGGATGCATACAACATCCAAAGAAAAAGAAGATTGTGAGAGCCAATTTAAGAAGGACTGCCGTTTAGCATAGTCCCTCAAGCCATTGGCATTAATGGTGAAAAAGGTATACATGATGATGAAAAAAAGGTGGGAGGAAAAAATACGAAACGATGACCAAGCGTATGTTACAATTTAATTCAGGGGGAAGTTAACGGCGCCGAGGACGAACCCTCGGCGAATGCGATCTCGAACGAGAACGAGAACGAGAACGGGGATGTGCTTTTGCCTTTCTCCTATTAACGGAAATCCATGGTGACCCAATATGCGCGTAGTTGGAATCAGCGCTTTCTTCAGAAGATAAATATTCTTCTCCAGAGTCACTAACCAGACTCATAGAACCAGGAGCGACCTGTTGAACAAGTTCAAAGGGATCGAAGGGGCTGGGTGTCATGCCAAGATTCATTGAAAAATCGGAAGGACTAAATGTCACTCCGATATCCATGGAGAGATCGGGAGTAACACCATCACTAACACCCTTACCACTATCACCACCATTACCATCACCATCACCATCACCATCACCATCACCATCACCATCACCATCACCATCACCCTCACCAACACCAACACCATCATCATCAAGAGCAGGTGACGAAGGCACCTGTGAAGGTTCAGGTGTTTCTTCAATAGAAGGCGGGTTCGGAATATTACCGGGAGGCAACTCTTCTGGCTCTAGGGTCTTTGTGATTGAAAATTTAGATGCCTCAACTTCGGAGGAAGGAGTCACCACTTGTTGTTGAGTGGAGGTTTCAACATTAACAGACATTTGTTCAAGATCATCATTATTATTTTCAGTATCATTCTTATTACTATTATCATTTATATTATTATCATCAACAACATTATTTTCCTTGACATTATTATCATCAACATTATTATCAATATTATTTGCACGAGCAGATGGAACCTCGTGACTTGCATTCGGTGGTATAATGACCGGCCCGGTAGGAAGCTCGACAACACGTGCCCCAGGCGCTAGCTCGCGAGTTGGAAGAGCAGGAGGTGGTGCCCAGGCCTGTTGGCAACGGCCGGCAGAGTGATCTGTTGCACCACAACGAGTACATTTTCCTCGTAAAGTACATTCACGGGCAACATGCCCCCACTTGTTACAGTGATTACAGCAAAGACGCTGTCCAGTGTAAGAAATGTCAAGGAAATAATGCCCAAGCTTGAGGGAACGAGGCATATGCCAGTTCAAAAAGATCTTTATAAAACGGGACCCTGTTTCCAGACCATCGTTATCCCTCTCACGAGAGCAAAACGATATGTCGCCATATTGAGAGAGGAAACGACACAAAACAGAGTCCGGTACCTCGCAAGGAAGGCGCTGAATCTTTACGACCCTCAGGGGTCGATCCGTCCCTACCAAATAGTGGTTTACCCCCTGAAATTTAGTGGTGACACCAAAAGAGTCTCTCTCTCTTCCAAAAAAATCATCATTTAAAGTAATTTGGAAAGTGGAAGAAGCGAGACGCTGAATACAACGGATTGAGTCCTTGTTGACGATAGAAAGCACTTTTTGCTTGACAAGGACCCTGGTTACATCCTTGAACACTAAACCTCGAGAAAGAGAAAGTGTCAAGGTATTTGGTTGCGCCGCCTTATATGGCGTAACCATAATGAAGAAAATAATGAAGAAAATTTATACTTATTATTGATTTCAAATTTATTAATTGATATATGAATAATAGTTAATATGTAATAATAAATAAATTGTAATAATCACCTAATACTTTTTGTGATTATTACCTAATAATAAATTGTAATAATTACTTAGTACTTGTGTAATTATTACTTAAATACAATAATCAATAATGTGTAATAATCACCTAATACTTTTTGTGATTATTACCTAATAATAAATTGTAATAATTACTTAGTACTTGTGAAATTATTACTTAAATACAATAATCAATAATGTGTAACAATCACCTAATACTTGTGTGATTATTACCTAAGAATTTCTGCGCAACTTATTGTTTATTTTTTGGGTTTTGCAAGAAACGCAGAAAAAGAAAGAAGAAAAAGAAAAAAGAAAAAGCGGTACCCCTTCAGGATCCGGAGATCCGAAGGGTCTCACCCGACGTCTACTTTGCTTGAGAACTTGTAATGTGGACCTCCTTTGTCTTTTGCAGAGTCGTTAAGAAGATCTTGAGCTTGAGTCTTGAAGCTTGTAAGGTTGAAGCTTGAACACAAGAGCGCCTGACACCAAGCTTGCTTGACCAATGGCGTCCCTTGTCTTCGAGCTTGTCTATCAAAGAGTACGACCTGCAAAATAGAAACAAAGAGAAAAAACACAACACAATAATCTCAAAATATAGACACCGTACCAAGGGAATACAACTTATGCCGATGTGTGTATAGTTAGTGTTCATTCTCACTTATTATATTACATGTCGAAAGGTTAGTATGGCTAACCGACGGACTTCTCTATTGCGTGATCCATACATTGGCATAACGCTAGCCCGGTCGCAGCTAAAGGTCCCACATGGGTCTTTGCTGTGGTTTAAAGCACTTCGATTTTCGAAGTCGCCTCTGCAGTTGTTTGTCAATGAAGTTACTGAGGCAAACACCGGCTATGCCATGCTGATGAGTCCTAACAAGGACGAAACAGCTGTACATGGTTGCCGAACTGCACGGGTAATAGACTGTGCTAGCGTTCCGTCTAGGCCAGACTTATGCCGATGTGTGTATAGTTAGTGTTCATTCTCACTTATGATTTTTAAGTATCGTCATCCAATTCTATTTTCGTTAGAGACTTATGACAAATAAGACACTGTTAGGGCATTTTTTTTTTAATATGGTAGGATGCATTCTGCGGTCAGAAATTGTAAAACAAATGCGACTTACAAGCTTGCGACCGAATATGTTCATAAATATGCAAGGTGTCGCCCACAGATAAATTGCGACGCGGCGATATATTTTTTTTAACAGCACATCGAATGCCATTTCAGACTGAAGCCCCCCATTCAGTAAATTCCTGATTACTCTAAAACCACTGCCGCGATGATGGTGAAACTTCGTGACTTTTCCTAAAAAATTATCTGGGGACATTTTAGTGTCAACGACATGCCATTGTCAACGGCCCAGTTTTCATGGCAACCAATTTTTGACATGCGTATTTTGCAAAAGTCAAAAAAACGTGAATTTTTCATATTTCACGCTTAATGTTGGACACATTGGGCAATTTATGACTATCAGAGCTTGTACTCATTATAATTTATGCACAGGCTAATTAATTTTTGGCACAAAATCTTTGGGGGGAGGGGGAGGGGATTTTGTTCATCTTAACATTTGGTCCAAAATTAGCTCTGGAATTCACAAATATCCTTTTTAAAACCGATTTCACCATTACGTGCCATCTGGGTTTTTTCGCTTCCATCTTTCGACAGTGATCTTTCGACATACTTGGTAACCAGGCCTGCGGGCTTTGCTCACAAAAACCAAGATGGCGCTCAACGGAGACATTAATAATGGCTTGATCTGACAATATTGTACGCTCTCTCTCGGAAGACTTGGATGTTATTTATTATGAATACCTCTTGAATTCTACAGTTCAAAAAACTGCTCTGGCCGAGTTTGTGAGTCGCAGATTTGTTTCTAAAGAGAGAAAATATCGACTCAGCATCGATAGTTCCAGACGTCCAGGGGAGGCAGAGAGCTTTTTCGTGTAAGTTTCGTATTGTCTGTCGAATAGAACTGAAATATAACTAAAGCCTAAAGAGTGACAGGGCGCCACACGATATTTGAAAGATTGTAAGGGAGATTTTCACTCGCTCGAGCTTCGAAAGCGTTTTATACACCGAGAAATAATATTATCAACTCCTGTTGAGCTCATTACGAAATGTTCTACTCATGTTCTGCGGTGACAGAAATAAAATAAAATAAAGTCCATGGTAAGGTTAATAAAGTAAGTCTTTGCATGAGAGTGGAGATAAGGAATTAACCTTGTGTAAAAGCTAACGTGCTAATGAAATGGTCACATGTGTGCTTCTGAGCGTCAGCCCTAGTAAGCGGAGAAAGAGAAAAATATGTGACCCCGAGAGGGATTCGAACCCACGACCTCCGGAATTGTACATCCGATGCTCTACCAGCTGAGCTATCCGGGTCAGACTGGGAGCAGGTCGGGTATATTAGATGTTATGGTCGCGGTAATGAGGTGAATATATGTAGATGTTCAGGCAAGCCTGTGGCCGCGTAGCACTAAGTTCAACAGAGCGGAGATAAGGAATTAACCTTGTGTGAAAGCTAACGTGCTAATGAAATGGTCCTTATGTGTATATAGTATAAGGGTCCAAAACCAGCCAACTGCCAATGAAGAAATACGAGGATCCAGGATTCACAGGCGAACTTCTAATGAATGTATAAATGTAGTGGAGAGGAGAAGTACAGCCAACTCATATTTCTTGACAACATTTATTAAACGTTTCGGCCTTCGGCCTTCTTCAGTAAAATCTTCTACAGTCTATAGTACGTGGTAAAAATCTAACAATAGTGTGATCTATATATAAGTTTGTGTACATTGAATTGTTAAAGTTACATAATAAAGAAAAAAATATTTTGGCTAAAAACTACGTAACAGGCAGTAAAAAAGCATAAAAATACTAATTAGCTATTGATCCGATATAAAAGGCGCTCTAATTGTATTGGATGCGCTTTTTAGAATTAAACTCCTGCCTTTTGTTTAGGCCTCTTGGCTGAGTTGTGAAAAGTTGTGCGCACCAGTACGCCTCTCTTGTTAGCAAAATACTGTCGAATTTGTCTTTGTTTAGATTGCCCGTTATTTGCTCTATGCAAATAAAAGAAAAGTCACTTAAAGAGTGTTCGAAACTGTTGAAATGCACTGCAACTTCGCATGTCTTTTTTTTTTGTTTTCATAGAAGACTTGTGATTTCTGAAATGCACTTCAATTATATTATTTCTCTGTTTAGACTTTGTTGCTGACTGTTTTTAGCTTTTTCCATGTGCTGTATAAATCGAGTCACAATCAAAAGCCTGGCTTGTTATGTAAAAAGACAGGCTTTTTACATGTAACAATCCAGGCTTTTTACGCCCGATATATATTTATATTTTGCTACCGGTTTGTTACACGATATATATTTGTAAAAAGCCGGGATTGTTACATAACAAAACGGGACTAACATGGGCTACAGGAGATTTACCTTTGATTTTCACAGCACTAGTACTATAGCCACAATGTGGCTATAGTACTAGCCACATTTTGATCTTTATTAATGCATTTCCTTCTAAAGGTAGTTTCGCATTTAATATCGATAATGGAAAGACAATAAATTACCGATAATCAACCCCGATAGAGTACTTGCACACAGATGGGCGAGATGTTGGTTTGAAATTCCCTCACGGTTCAAAGCACCGTTTGGATATCGCCAAAGCTAGAAAAACAACTTGATATGATGAAGCTTTGCCAGGCGGCAATTAAAAGCTTCACTAGTCACTAATATAAGTAATGCAATGGATACCAAAGATGAGCAGATTTCAGAGGACTAGTAAAACCAATCGCAAAGCGATTACACAATTGTCTTGCTTGAATACATGAATCAATTACTCATACGCAAACCCGGCTCTATTAAGTATCTCGCATCGCTTGGCGAAATAGAACAATTATCTGATGTCCAAATGTCATTCACAAATTTCCTATAAATTCACGGTTGTGAGTTTCCTGCTTCAATGTTATTGCGCATTGTCTTTTGCTCGAGTGATCTAACCACAGTCAAGGGTTTCGTCTACCATTCCGAAGATAATTTGATTCACTGGTAAGGGCTTTTCCCTGAACCTGCTTTGTCAAAAACGACAACATAATTTATTTCCAGTTTGTTTTTACCACTTCTCACTGAATGCTCACTGACACGGCTTCCATTGCTGTTATGGACTTCTTGTAAATTACGTTAAAGTCACTGATAGTTTTGCTATCAGGACCAGTCACTACTGGAAATCAAACATATGACAAGCATATGAATTTTATATGAGAAACATATGAAATTTCATATGTTATTCACACAGTATTCACATGTTATTCATATATTTGTAATATGGTTGTCATATGTCTGCTACATTTTTTCAAACATATGAACGTGTCGTTTTCATATGTCAGGAACACAGTGCTACACATATGACAAACATATGACATTCCAACACGAAAACATATGACTCTGAAAAACATATGACAAACATATGAAAGGACAATGGCAATGAATAACATATGACAAATATATGAATTATATATGACAAACATATGAAATTGAGTACATGAAAATCTGATGTTTTGATAACAGATGATTGTGTCCTTTTTGTATGTTTTTCATATGCATGGATCATATTTGACTGCAATCCTACATATGGATAACATATGACAAATCAAGGCAACGAGCATATGACAAATATATGACATTTCAGCAAGGACATATATGGATGTCATATGTTTCAGCCCAACATATGACGGCCAACATGTGATAAACATATGAAAGTGTGTGATAATGGTTTTAAGTCCTTGATCTTACACCTTTACCAGAAAGCGACGTTCTTTCGGCATAAGACAGGGATAACTTATCATCATTTATCATCATGTAGTGTGAAATAACGTATCTCAAGTCCGTATCTCTGCCTTGCAAATACAAGCTGACTACTTTCATTTACATATAACATGCCACAAAACAGTTACTAGCCCTCTATTTGCAATTTTACGCAAGTGCTTGAAATGTCCAACTTGCACAACTCTCAAAGCAATTAATTACTTTTACGTTTCTTACTGACGAGCATGTAACATCGGCTATTTCCAAGCCTAGCCTCTGCTTAATCTCTACATTTTATAGCTTAGACCGGAAGCGGGTGTTGATGAGCTGATATTCTGTTAATTTGCAGTCTTCTGTAAATAACACTGTAAACACAGAACAACTTTTCCCGAAATTTCGTATCAGGAATTAATTCAAGGAGAAACGATACAAGCGACTAATTTTCTAGCTGTTTTAAACAATGAATCCCGAACAAAACTAAATCGGAGCGGCGCGTGTGATAAAAGAGTTAAATTAACCGAGTTATTATCCACCGAATCGGAATATATTTTTAATTGTCTCAGCTTTATGACATGACCGGCCTGATTCTTCTTGCAAAGACAAAGCACATGGCTTTATACACACAAGAGTTAACCTCATTGTACAGTTAGCGCTGCAAAAAACTATGCTGTCTTCAACTTAGCTCTTAGAATAGATTTTAGTAACCCCAGGCTTAATTAAACTCAATCCTCTAAACGTAACGTGACTTCCGGAAAACTAAAACACATAAAGCCACCAAATTCCTCTATAAAGTTTGTTAAATCGAACTGAAAAAGCTACACAAAGTTCGGTTTTCAGTTCAGTTGACTACATTGGTAAAAGGGCGATCTAAATATCATAATAGTAGGCTGTAATATCAGCTTTTAGCGGTTTGGACACAGCAGAAGTTGACGTGTTTGGCGTGTTTATAATTAAAATCCACAATGGCGCTCGCTAATCTCCGATTCTTGTTGAGGTCGAGAATTAGCCAGTTTAAGCAGGAATCGTTTAATCAAAATGTATACGAAATGCCAAAGTTTTACCTAATGCTTCAACATCATGCTTCTTTTCTCAAAAGATAATAGCGGAGCTCCTCAGCGGCCGAAGGCCGCAGAGCGGAGCACCATAGGTATCGCAGTAAGAATACAATAGCTCGAAGTAGAACTCAGGTCGACTTCATTTTTCAGCGTTCAGCGGTATTCCCATTTGGGTATCGCGGGCGCGTCCGTGCGTGTCGGTCTGCGTGCCCCACCACAGGGAACCCCGGAACCGTATATCATTTTTCTGCAGGACTCTGTCTGTACCTCCGTACAGAGTATTGTTTCTTCTTGTTAAAAAATCTACTGTTAAAAAATCGATGATACAAGACAAGAAAAATTTAGAGAGAATTTTAATAGAAGACCACAGAAGGCGAGCAGAGAGCTAGAAACAGCGACGGGAAGAAGCCGGGCAAAGCATGAAACCACCGCCAAAGTGTGCAAAGTGAACAAACGACACAACGCGCGACGGTTTTTACTCTTCGTCAAAAAATGAAACGTTTGATCAAGTTGACAAATCACGATTTCAGTGAATGAGTTAAGCGGAAGAAGTTGAAACCGATGTCATGATTACGAAAAAATGTTTCTCGAGGGAAAGAAGCAACACGAGTAGAGAAGAATACCACATTTCATGTAGAGGGAAGTCGAAAAAGAAGACGAACAAAGAAAGAGCTAGCGGCTTAGCGCGCGTGAGAAAGACGCAAACAACGACCAGAAACCCATTTTCAAGGTAGGTACTTGAACTTTGTAGCTAATGTATAAAGGGGGCATTCAGTAGTAATCACTCTTTATCTATCGCAAACTCTCATTCGAGTTTTTATCCGCGCTTTTTGCGGTCTTTCAATCGATTCGGTCGCTACGCTAGTTTGAAAAAGGGGAAAGTTGAATGCGACGATCGTGCAAGTGGCTGCTCGGGAAATAAGTCGTTTTTACACGCTCGACCATTGTGGTTTAAGCTTTTTTTCTGGATTTCTAATGCTTTAAAAATACATAGTAGAGCTGACAACTGGCGTGGCTGTGTTTATACTCTTGGCGGGGAGACTCGGAAGAAAGTCATGTAAGAAAAGAACTAGTGTCACGCATAGCAGCCATCTTGAACTCGCGAGTTTGGTCGTCATAGAAGGGCAAAACATCAGGGAAAGGTTATAATCTCCAAGTCCAAGCGGCTCCTTACTTCAGATTTAGATAATGGTACAATGATTCTTGATTTTCTAATGTATCTATAAGCTATTTATTCTTAAAATTGAGACATTTTCGACTTTTCAATTTGGTTCGGCTACAACGATTTTTCAGGAGAGAGAAAGACGGGTTGATTTACGAGCGAGAACCGATTCTAAAACTTTTGTGTTTACTTTAATTTTATAGAAATTCCCAAGATGTATTCCTGGCTGCAGGGGATGCTTCACAGAGTATTTCACATACGACAGGCAAGTGGAGATCTTTATTGGAATAATTACTTATTGCTCTCAATGCACTGGCATTTTTTTTCTCTGTCCGATAGTGTCAGAAGGAAATGTGGAAATGTATAAATTTTGCTCAACATAGATGTTAATTTTGCTCAACATAGACCCAATTCATAGTCTATAGTTAAAAAATATTGCTTGAAGTTTTGACAGGCCCCTGAAATAATTTCATAACAATGGTAATCATCAGGCACTCCTATCATTTTTAAATAATAATAAACACATATTGCCTTCCAATAGAAGACTACTTTGTGAAGGTCCCTAAAATGCTCTTGATCATCTGCATCCCAAAAGCTGGAAATGCGTCAGCACTTGGGAACCCAAAAAATGAAATGAAATTCTTACCTTAATCTTATTCTCATTCGAGGTTGCAGATCTCTTTGATAATTTGTTGTTATCACTTTTTGTGAATGGAATATACCTTGAATATACTGAAAAAAATAAATGGTATTTTTTATTTCTATGTAAGAATAAATAAATGAATATTATTCATTCAGCATATTTTCATTCTTCTGATTGGCATTCTGTCACGACGTTGTCTGGTTATAGTTAGGAGAAAAACCATTTGACTGCACTAGGCAAGAGTTTCATTGGCCAGCTCAGACAGTTTGATTGGCAGAACAGGAAAGCCAGAAACAAAGTGATGTTTTGAAAATGCGGGTCACGATGCAACGGTTTTAGCTGTAATTTTGAATGAACAACAATACAATTGAAAGTTTGAATGAATAATAAAACAATCAATGAATTCAGCTTTCCATGATATGGATAATATAACATCTCGAGGGTGTTATCCACATCAGCCTTTGCCCCAATGGATAAAACCCCCTCCATCTGAATAATTATCCATATATTAATTAGTATAAACCAACTAATGGTCTATTACAAATCCTGCATGTTGATTGGCTAAGCTACTAATGGTCTATTAGTGATAGACCGTACCTGGCAAAACCACCTCCTTTCTTTGCAAGATTTTTTCAAATAAAATGATGGCATTAATTGCCAAAACCGACCAACTAGTTGGTATATACTTAAACAATTAGAACTCTCAATCCTCATGTGCTATGATATCAATAGACCATTCGGCCTTCAGCCTCATGTTCTATTCATCATAGCACAATCGGCCTTGAGGTCTAATTGTTAATTATTGCTAAGCATAGTGTTTACATCCAATCACCTTTTACAAAGTTTATTGTTTGGTTGATTTGCCATGGTAAATAAGAGTGCAGACAATGCTGCTTGCATCAGCATGCAGACACGCTTCTAAACCAACGGAAAACAATTCCAATCCGCGTGCAATTCCCAACGGAAAATGCCTATTTGAGCAAAATATTGATTTTTTTCATGGTAAAAAACACGCCTGCGGCTCGTGCGTCCACAACATTTTGACAACAATAATGACATAAAGCGTGGTAAATAAGATTCCAGACAACGCTGAACCTCTTTCGATTTGTTAAGTATTTTTCATTATTATTGAAAAAAATAAATAGTGATAGGAGTGCCTGGTTTGATAGAATTCATTAATACCGTACTTGATTTGATATTTGTGGCTCTTACAAAAACAATGGTACTCCAGTATATTCAGCTACTAAAATACCTGTAAGTATCCATAGCCATGCTTGATTTACATAGGACTGGTTAATAAAATATCTGTCTTCAAGGCTCATCAGACTTATTGGCTATTTTCTTTAAATTTCACTGACAACAGCAGCCAGGGTGGCTTTTGGACAGACCATACCATGACACAAGTAAAACATAATAAGAGCAGTTTCCACATAACTGCCATGAGTAATTGCAAATAACTTGGTAATTGAGATTGGTTTGGGCTGTGATTGGTTAAGAGCATGGTCTTTGATCCTTAAGCCAATCAGATCGTGTAGAGAACATAATTACACAATTACTTCTAATTAAATCACTCACAAAAAGGAGAGATTGTGAATCACCTTGCTCTCTGATTGGTTTTAATTAAAATTGTCAAATTTCTATGTATTTGATAGGATAGTGAATTACTCATGGATTGCTTTCACGGCAGTTATGTGAAAGCTGCTATAGAGTGTATTTTTACTATAAATACTTGTCAATAGAATCGGTTAGAGAGCATAAGGCTAAATGATGCGAATGTTGCAAACTACTTTGGAGAAGACATCCTCCCTTCTAGTGTCCTCTGTATAAAAAAAATCGCAGCGAAACTTGATATGCTACACCCAGGGTTGACTCTTCCATTTTTCGGGCGGTGGTGCTACTCAGGAACTTTAAATTTCACCTCTAAAAGGTACCATACATGGCGTCGCTGAGTTGACTTTGGCTCTAAAAAGTGCCTGCAAGACATAATTTCCCTCATAACTTTCTTTCATATTTAATCCAAGGAAAATAGGTCTGAAATTGAGGCTACCAACACGTTTAATTTGATTGATTTGCTAGAATGGACCTCTAACAGGTACCTATCTGGAAAAAAAGTTTTCAAATTTATCCCCCTAAAAGGTACCAGAAGCCTGATTTCAAACCCTAGAAGGTACAACGTCACCCGCACCCCAAAAAATAGGGAGTCCCCCCCTGGGATGCTATGCTATGGCCTGTGATTCTTATTGTGTTTCTATTTTATTGTTGGTATTAATTATTCATGCATATTTTAAGCATGAAATATAAACTTCTTGTCTTACTCAGTGTATAATAGGTTTTGTTATAAAGTATGTTCTGCACAATCTTGCATCAGGGGGGAGGGGGTAGGGTGATGGTAACCTGGTTGGTCCAGTTGGTCTCAATCAAAGCAGAAGTTTGCTAATTGTGTAAAAGGGTCTAAAATAAACTGTATTTATCGCTGAGTACAGGCCGTACTGTAATACATACCCTTTCAGCAACAAAAAAACTATACCTTAAGGCAGACCTCCTACCTGTTACCTATCCTCCTTG
The DNA here is from genome assembly GCA_033964015.1 of Scolanthus callimorphus. Lineage (NCBI taxonomy): Eukaryota > Metazoa > Cnidaria > Anthozoa > Actiniaria > Edwardsiidae > Scolanthus > Scolanthus callimorphus. The sequence goes on along the minus strand of CM066911.1, from coordinate 12,553,534 downwards.
TGCCTATGTCAGACCTCAGGAGCCCCAAACACATACCACTCTAGCGGTTCTGAGTTCCATATGCGAGGGAGTGCCCCACCCCATGCTATTTGGGCAGTCGCACCTCCCGGTTGAAGTAGAGCTTATAATTCCAGGGTGGACACCTTTAAATATGAAATTCCAGGGTGGGTGAGTGCAATTCCCAGAGTGGTCATGAGAAAATCACTGGAACTCCAAGGGTGGGTGGTTCAAATTAAAAAAATCCAGGGTGGGTAGTTGTGACTGAGGTCCTCAACAGGTGAGGACTGCCCATTCCTTCATACCCGAGAAATAAATTTGACTGTTCAAGTTTTAGCTCAAACAATCCTGGTCTAAATTACATGTACGTTTTGCGCTTGTTATCTCATTGTAGGATCCCATATTTTGGAATGACACATTAATTTTTATGGTTTCAACAAGAAAAACTCATGTCAAATAACGTATTGTAATTTGAAAACATATGTAACCAGGAGCTCCGCTTTTAGCCAGTGGCTAAATCTATATATTAGGGCTCTAGCTTAAAATCAGCCAATTCATGAAACCAATCACACAGTAAATGTTGCAATCACTTTCAACTCACCGCTTGATTGAAGTTAGGCCTTTTCCCTGTAGTACTTTGAGAATATAGTACAGTAACGCTTGAACAAAGCGATGATCAGCATAGCGTAAAAGCGACAGGACATTTGCCATCCAGAATTGAGCAAGATCGGAGACACACTCCAAGCCATGTTGTAGCACTATACCGTTGCTTTATTTTAGCGGGTTCAGTACGAAAATTGCGAATTGGCCAATCAGACGTGACCTCAGCTGGAACCAGGTTTCGCTCGGTCAAAGTGCAAGTGACGCCTGTAAGCTGCAGTTTATGCATTGATATTTGCATGCTACGCTCTGGATCCTTTTTACTTATATTTGCAATTGAAATTATCGACTTAGCACTTTTCTATTATTTGAGTTATCTCCAATAGACTTCTCGAACTAAAGGAATTCGCTTCAAATTCTCGTCAAAATGTGACAACAGTGATCTTCTGTGTTATACTTGGTTATGTGCATTTGCCATTGGTTATAATGTACCAGTGTGTCATATTTTAAGTTAATGAGATACATATGATAATGAGATACATATGATAATGAGATACATATGACACCCCAAAAGTGAAACATATGAATTGCATCTTTGTCATATGATTCAATTCCTGTCATATGTTACCACAGGCTAGCGCTGTTTCTGTCACATATAAAAGGCTTGTTGTCATATACATGTCATGTGTTCTCTTGGATTGTCATATATTCCCCAAGTCTAGAAACCTGTTCCTCGAAAATCCTTCCGAACTCTCGATTTGAAAACATACGCCTTTCATATGTCTTTCTCATATGTCATATGTTTTTAATATATTTTTCACATGTTTGTCATAGGTTTGTCATATGTTTCTGTTCCAGTAGTGAGTAGTCTAGAAGTGGTGAGCTCTAAATGTTCTTATATTTTGTGGTAAGCTCTAAATGTAGCTATATTTTGTGGGATAATTCACAATACATCGCTCCAGTATTGTTCGCCGCCAAAACGTGTTGAGTCATTCATGATGTATTCTCAAAGTAAGGATCCAAGACAGCCGGGATTCTTACACCGGTCACAAAGCATTAATGCATCTTGGTAAGAAGCGAGGATCTTTTCACCATCATCTTATGCTTTCTATATTGTAAAGATCCGAACTTTTTACATAGAAATCCTACCTAACTGTATATGTCTCAAGTCCAGGAGTTTTGCGTAATGGTAGTATTACGTCCGGGAGCGGAAGATAAATATTGTACCCGGTTCTTTACTGGATTATATTGTGACTGTGTTTTTACATAACAAAATCCCGGCTTTTTACAAGATATATATTGAGCCCGTCTTTTTACATAACAATCCCGGTTTGTTACACGATATATATTGCGACCGTCTTTTTACATAACAATCCCGGTTTGTTACACGATATATATTGAGCCCGTCTTTTTACATAACAATCCCGGCTTTTTACAAGATATATATTGAGCCCGTCTTTTACATAACAATCCCGGTTTGTTACACGATATATATTGCGACCGTCTGTTTACATAACAATCCCGGTTTGTTACACGATATATATTGAGCCCGTCTTTTTACATAACAATCCCGGTTTGTTACACGATATATATTGAGCCCGTCTTTTTAAATACTAATCCCGGTTTGTTACACGATATATATTGAGCCCGTCTTTTTACATAACAATCCCGGCTTTTCACAAGATATATATTGAGCCCGTCTTTTTACATAACAATCCCGGTTTGTTACACGATATATGTTGCGACCGTCTTTTTACATAACAATCCCGGTTTGTTACACGATATATATATTTTGTAAAAAGCCTGGATTGTTACATAACGGGACAAACACGGGCTACAGGAAATAAGCTGAAGATTTACGCGATTTTCTCAGCACAAGTTTTCCGACTAATACTACCCACATTTTGATAAGGAAATTTCTTATTTAATATCAATACTGTAAAGACTATAAATAACTTGCAATCAAACCTTCAATAAAATATTTTCACACAGGGGCGAGATGTTGCTTTGAAGATTCTGCGCGGCTTGAAGGCAGAAAAACAGCCAGAAAAGAAGCTTTGCGAGGTGGCAAAATCTTAACAAGTCATGTAATGGATACCAAAGATAAAGAATTTTCAGATCCAATCGCAAAGTGATTACACTAATTCCTTGCTTCAACAATGAATCGATTACTGCAGTCTATACGCCAAACCGCATCTCGAGTTGGTTAGCGAAATAGAACAATTACCTGTCAAAGTATCATTGACACGTTTCCTAATTCGCGAGTGTGAGTTTCCTGCTTGAATATTTTACATGCTAGATACTAGTACTACTGTGCACTAACTTTCTCGAGTAATCTTACTACAGCAAATGCTAGTTCAAGGATTTCCTTCATCTCCCATCCGTTCCATTTTGATTCATTGCTGAGGGCTTTTCCCTAGACCTGCATTTGTCAAAAACAACTTGTTTTCAGTTTTTACCACGTCTGACTGACTGTTTACCGACACGTGCTTGCGTGGCTGTTATGTCTGCTGTCAAGTAGGTTTAAAGCGGGACTGTCACGGTACGCGCATGTGCGAATTTTGATCACTTTGGTCCAGGCCGGAACGATGGCTGTGAAAGGGAGGAATTACGCTGGTAGAATCCGTTCAAATCTTGTTGTTTCAGGGTCCATCTACCCTTAATTCTTAACGGGTATTCTCTCCTGAGATCTCCTTAGTATCGTGACTAAATTTTGGAGTCGATGCAATATTGTTTGTCGTTTTAAATTGAATGAGACTCGAGCGTCATTTTCGCTGATGGCTGCCCAACAAGAAAGGCCTAATCGAGGTCGTCCTTACCCCAAAATGGCTTGGGAACACAATAAAAGCAGGATCTGGATATCGAAAAGGGCCCACGAGACATGGATATTGTTCAAGGGCTACGGTATCTTCACCTCAGACAACGATTTTGCAGCTCATTTGCCTAAAATCCCCTAAAAACTTACCATAATGTCGCCTCCTGACGAATGAACTCCCGGAGGCGACGTCGCGCGGGGCGTGGGTACTTTCCCGCGAAAACGAAGTGCCCCGTGATTGGTTTATTTAAACAGGGAATCCCCGTTTTGAATGATAGTTATGGGATCGGCGGTCTTTGCTCGAGCATGCGTGTACCGTGACAGTCCCGCTTTAAGTCACTAAAACTTAACCTAATTTGTTTTAGCTCTACAGTGCTTTACAGGTCGAGTGGTAAGCTCTAAATATAGCTTTATTTTGTGTAGCCTGCGAAATTCGACTCGCGCAAAGAGGCGTCTGCGCGCTCAAGGCAAACATTCCCTACTGATGACGTATTTTGACCCAGATCTGGTCAGAAGTATTACGCAGCCAGTTTGACTGTTTGATATTTAATTTTTATAGCATATAAAGCATTTTATAGTAAGGTATTCAAATAAGACGAAAAAAATGTAACAAAGTTAAAATGGCCACGTAATTCTTCTGACCAGATCTGGGTCAGAATACGTATAGTATGGAATGTTTGGCTTGAGCGCGCAGACGCCTCTTTGCGAGAGTCTCATTCGACAAGCGCTAAGTGGCGTCGGCTTTCGCAGGCTATATTTTGTGGGAAAAGCCCTTACCAGTCAATAAAACTGCCCTTTCCGAATGGGGGACGAAACCTTTGACTGTTGTAGCTCACTCGAGCAGGTCAATGCACAGTAGTGCCTAGTATAACATTCAATCAGGAAACTCACACTCGTGAATTTAGGAAACTTCTGAATGACATTTGGACAGACTAATTGTTTTATTTCGGCAAGCAATTATAGGTATACGTACAATGTAATAGAGTTTACAAAAACTTGATTTTAAGGCTTGTGTAAAAAAAGAAGATAAATCACTCACGTTTACAAACGAACACACAAACACAGAATGGGAAACTAATGTTGTCAAGAATTGAGGACATATACGTCGCGATGAGGCCCTTAAAATTGGAGATCGAGGCCCGGCTTTTAAAGTATGGGGCCCTGAAGAAACTCTGAGACTGGTGAAAACTGGGGATTGTGTTTTGTCCCATTTTGTTCATGTTTATATCAATTCAATAAATGAAAATACTATTTACGAGACACTAAAAGCTGAATAACTTATAGTTTCCCGATTAGATAACACTGAACAGAGTGCATAGATAGCGTAGCCCCGAATTCTGACACGTATTATTTTTTATCGAACAAGATCGAACGTTCTGAGGAAGATCATACGATCTAGTTCGGAGATCGTACTCACCCAAATTCTAGAGTTCGATCCGGTTCGATCTCAAAAGAGCTCGACCGTATCGAACGATCCGCGTTCGATCCGGTTCGAGCTCTTTTTAATTTCCATTTGCTTCAGACGACACGCCGGGTCATCAAGTAGTTTTGTAGCTGTGGCGATATCGAAACGATGCTTTAAGCCGTGAAGGGTTTCAAACCAACATGTCGCTTTATTGAGGGTTTACTACCGGTAATTTATAGTCTTTCCCGTATTGATATTAAATACAAAACACTCCTTTAGAAGGAAACGCATAATAGAAGAAAGATCAAAATGTGGCTAGTACTATTCGGAAAACTTGTTCTACGAAAATCACGCAGATCTCCCGTTTATTTCCTGCAGCCCGGGTTTGCCCGTTTTGATATGTAATAAACCCGGCTTCTTAAAAAATATATATCGTGTAACAAACCGGGATTGTTATGTAAAAAGACGGTCGCAATATATATCGTGTAACAAACCGGGAAGTTGTTATGTAAAAAGACGGTCGCAATATATATCGTGTAACAAACCGGGATTGTTATGTAAAAAGACGGTCGCAATATATATCGTGTAACAAACCGGGAAGTTGTTATGTAAAAAGACGGTCGCAATATATATCGTGTAACAAACCGGGATTGTTATGTAAAAAGACGGTCGCAATATATATCTTGTAAAAAGCCGGGATTGTTATGTAAAAGGACGGGCTCAATATATATCGTGTAAAAAAGCGGGACTGTTATGTAAAAAGACAGGCACAATATATATCTGTAAAAAGCCGGGATTGTTATGTAAAAAGACGGGCTCAATATATATCGTGTAACAAACCGGGATTGTTATGTCAAAAGACAGGCACAATATATATCTGGTCAAAAGCCGGGATTGTTATGTCAAAAGACGGGCTCAATATATATAGTGTATTAAACCGGGATTGTTATGGAAAAAGACGGTCGCAATATATATCGTGTAACAAACCGGGATTGTTATGTAAAAAGACGGTCGCAATATATATCGTGTAACAAACCGGGATTGTTATCTAAAAAGACGGTCGCAATTTATATCGTGTAACAAACAGGGATTGTTATCTAAAAAGACGGTCGCAATTTATATCGTGTAACAAACCGGGATTGTTATGTAAAAAGACGGTCGCAATATATATCGTGTAACAAACCGGGATTGTTATGTAAAAAGACGGTCGCAATATATATCGTGTAACAAACGGGATTGTTATGTAAAAAGACGGTCGCAATATATATCATGTAACAAACCGGGATTGTTATGTAAAAAGACGGTCGCAATATATATCGTGTAACAAACCGGGATTGTTATGTAAAAAGACGGTCGCAATATATATCTTGTAAAAAGCCGGGATTGTTATGTAAAAGGACGGGCTCAATATATATCGTGTAAAAAACCGGGATTGTTATGTAAAAAGACAGGCACAATATATATCTGTAAAAAGCCGGGATTGTTATGTAAAAAGACGGGCTCAATATATATCGTGTAACAAACCGGGATTGTTATGTCAAAAGACAGACACAATATATATATTGTCAAAAGCCGTGATTGTTATGTAAAAAGACGAGCTCAATATATATAGTGTAAAAAACCGGGATGTTATGGAAAAAGACGGTCGCAATATATATCGTGTAACAAACCGGGATTGTTATGTAAAAAGACGGGCTCAATATATATCTTGTAAAAAGCCGGGATTGTTATGTAAAAAGACGGGCTCAAATATATATCTTGTAAAAAGCCGGAATTGTTATGTAAAAAGACCGGCTAAATATATATCGTGTAACAAACCTGGATTGTTATGTAAAAAGACAAAGACGGGCTCAAAAGAAGCCGGGATTGTTATGTAAAAAGACGGTCGCAATATATATCCTGTAACAAACTGGGATTGCTATGTTGCTTTCTCCAAGCGGTCATGTAATGTTCTGTTTATTATATAAACATCAATGAAATACCAAATTCAAATTTTATTTGAGTTAAGCTTAAAAATCGAGCATTCTGCAAAGGCAAGTGTGATATTTTCACATGTGAAAATAACATGATATTTTCAGATGTGAAGATATCAAGTTTTCGCGCGGGAGATCACCTGGTATTTCATTGGTGTTTATAATATATACAGATTTAGGCAATGCCTAAAAGCGGAACGCTAATCATTACTGACATACCAGCATTGCTGTCATCGCGGTATCAACTTTTCTAGTTTTGATGGCGTCATCGATGACCTCATCCCACTTGACCTTGGTGGTGCACCCCCCTTACCCCTAAGATAACTTTACCCAAGTTTGGTCACCTAAAGATGTTGCCTTCTTGAGATATCGACTTCTCTAGTTTTGATGACGTCATCGATGACGTCATGCCACGTGACCTTGGTGGTGCACCCCCTTGCCTCCAAGATAACTTTACCCGAGTTTGGTGGTCACCTAGCGATGTTACCTTCTTGAGAGATCGAATCCTCTAGTTTTGATGACGTCATCGATGACGTCATGCCACGTGACCTTGGTGGTGCACCCCTTGCCTCCAAGATAACTTTACCCAAGTTTGGTGGTCACCTAGCGATGTTACCTTCTTGAGATATCCACTTCTCTAGTTTTGATGACGTCATCGATGACGTCATGCCACGTGACCTTGGTGTTGCATCCCCTTGCCTCCAAGATAACTTTAAACAAGTTTGGTGGTCACCTAACGATGTTGCCTTCGTGAGATATTGACTTTTCTAGTTTTGATGACGTCATCGATGACTTCATGCCGCGTGACCTTTATGTTGCACCACCCCGTACCTCCAAGATAACTTAAACCAAGTTTGGTCACCTAGCGATGTTACCTTCTTGAGATATCGACTTTTCTAATTTTGATGACGTCATCGATGACGTCATGATGTCTTTAGGTTCATACCTGTCTATTGTCAAGATAACTTTACCCAAGTTTGGTCACCTAACGATGTTGCCTTCTTGAGATATTGACTTTTCTAATTTTGATGACGTCATCGATGCCGTGTGACCTAGGTGGTACACCCCCTTGCTTCTAACATAACTTTAATTTACCTAATGTTGGTCAACTAGCGCCTGGTGGAGCTCCGTTAAAACTAAACACGAAGGCGACAAAAATAGAAGCGCGCGTGTGCGTTATTGCCTATTTTCCTGCCTGAAATTGGGATGCCTGTGTGCCGAGCGGACACACACACAAACACACGCACACACACAATTACACTATAACGCACACGACGTCATCGATGACGTCATCCCACTTGACCTTGGTGGTGCACCCCCCTTGTCTCCAAGATAACTTTACCCAAGTTTCGTCACCTAGCGATGTTGCCTTCTTGAGATATTGATTTCTCTATTTTTGATGACGTCATCGATTACGTCATGTGGCGTGACCCTGGTGTTGCACCACCCCGTACCTCCAAGATAACTTTACCCAAGTTTGGTCACCTAACGATGTTGCCTTCTTGAGGTATTGACTTTTCTAGTTTTGATGACGTCATCGATGACGTCATGCCGCGTGACCTAGTAGGTGCACCCCCCTTGCTTCTAACATCTTTAATTAAACCCAATGTTGGTCAACTAGCGCCGTGCCGGAGCTCCGTTAAAACTAAACACGATGGCGACAAAAATATAAGCATGCGCACGCATGTTCGTTCTTGCCCATTTTCCCGCCTGAAATTGGGATGCCTGTGTGCCGGGCGGACACACACACAAACACACGCACACACGGAATTACACTATACGTTTTATTCAGGAATGAAAAGAAAACAAATCATATCTCCAGAAGGAAAGCTCCAATAACAACCAAACTTGGCAAAAGTTGTCTTTAGATTCATACCTGTCTATTTTCAAAGTCACGTGACATGACGTCACTGTTTACGTCATTGAAATTGACAAAAACCTCTGAAACCACTCAAAAGCGACTTGATGGTTATACGTCTGAATTCTGATACCACTTTTCCTTATGTATGGTGCTCCGCTCAGGAGCTCCGCTATAATATATATCGTTATCAAAGCAGGCTCAGGGAAACGCCCTTACCAGTGAATAAAATTGTCCCTTCGGATATGAGATGAATGGTCCTTGGCTGTAGTAAGATCACTTGAGCAAACATTCAAGCAGACTGAAACTCACACTCGTGAATTAGGAAACTTCTAAATGACATTTGGACAGAAAATTTCTTTTATTTCGCCAAGCAATTCGAGATGCGAGGTAATTAGATTAGTTTTTTTAGCTGTGGCGATATCCAAACGATGCTTTTTAGCAGTGAAGGAGTTTTAAAGCAACAAGTTGATTGTCGGTAATTTATAGTCTTTCCTGTATTGATATTAAATACTAAACTTCCTGTAGAAGGAAACGCATTTAATAATAGAAGAAAGATCAAATTATGGCTAGTATGCGGAAAACTTGTGCTGCTAAAATCTCCCGTTTATTTTCTGTAGACCGTGTTTATCCGTTTTGTTATGTAACCTGGCTTTTTACAAAATATATATCGTGACCGGGATTGTTATGTAAAAAGACGGGCACAATATATATCGTGTAACAAACCGGGCTTGTTATGTAAAAAGCCGGTCTTGTTACATGTAACAATCCTGGCTTTTTACACCCGATATATATTATATTTTGTGACCGGTACTTTCGTTAAACAATGCCGGTTCTTTACACGATATATATTGTAACTGGCTTTTTACATAAGCATCCTGGCTGAATATATATTTGCAAAAAGCCAGGATTGTTACGGTGTATAAAGCCTGGCTTTTTACATAAAAAGCCGGGATGTTTACACGATATTTATTATGGCTGGATTGTTATGTAAAATGCCAGGCTTTTTACATGTAAAAAACCGGGATTGTTACAAATATATATTTTGTAACAAGCCAGGCTTTTTATGTAAAAAGCCGGTCTTGTTACATGTAACAAGCCTGGCTTTTTACACCCGATATTTAAGCAATAGAGAACTTTTTCCGTGTCTACATACTCTGATGCAAACACGAGGGGAGGTTGGGAGAATTCGAGACAGTTATGCAGCCACGAGACCGAAGGTCGAGTGGCTGCATAACCAGTCGAGAATTCTCCCAACCTACCCGAGTGTTTGCATCAGAGTATGTAGACACTGGGAAAAAGTTCTCTATTGCTTTTATAAAATATCTTTCACTTTTGAAGCGAAAGATTTAAAATTAATTTATTTCGACATTTTAAATGAATATATAAATTCTCCTTACCGCGCAACGGTCTGAACGGGCCAATCAGAGGTCGTGTTATATCGCATGTGTTTTAAAAAGTTTTTCACTCAGTTTGCTGCAAGTTTTGCGAAGGGGAGGCGAGAGAAAACTTCTTTCTAAGAAACATTTCACGACTTTATTGACCTCTTCTATGGTGTTTATGGTAATTGAAGCATAAGCGAATGTCAATGAAGGGATGTACGGGTTAAGAATTGCAAAGCCGAAGGAATTTTCCATACAAGAACGGCCTTCGTGTTGATTTGCCGAGTTTTGGAAAGGCGAATTCGGCATCGAAAAAGTAAAAATAGCGTGTGTCTTGTTTCGATCTTCAAATCAAGCAAAATGTTAAATACCAGACTGGAATGATACTATGGATGCTTCAATTGTTGCTGATACCATGAACGAATGTCCATGAACTGTCACTCGATGGTATTGAATTTTTGAAGCAACTCAAGTCAAAGTTTCGTCGACAGTGCCGTCGGTGTTCGCCGATCGCCGGTAAGAATTTCATGTTTGCTAATGCTTCAACTCTTGTTAACTTGCTAGCAAACGATGTTTTACCTACTCGGCTTGTGAAAGATCATCATTTTGAAAAATTGAATAGGAAAGTAATGAAATAAATTGTGATTTATTCAATAATATGGTCTTCGTTGTTCTTTTTTCATTTTGGATAGCCGATTCGCCGAAAGTCTCCAAAACCAGAAATTTAGTTGGGTCGGTAAACTTGATTTGTGCTGTTTTTCTCCTCTTAGTACGAGCTGTATACTTTTAAAAAGTTCCCAGAAGTCAAAGAAATCGCTTCATAAAGGGAGGGAAGAGGATGTCGGAGGACAAAAATATCATGTATAATCGTACGAAAATGTTGACAATCCTGAAAATTTACACGCGTTTGACTAAAAAAGTCGAAGACAAGCCAATTCTTTGAACTTGTGGTTTAAGGATGGGACGACAAATGATAGCTAAAAAGAAAACAGCACTGCTTTCACAATTTCATTGCTTCAAGTGTTTGGATAAATTTTTGTCAAAATGTATAAAGAATGAAAAAAGAAGACAGCGCAAACATCGTCCCGGGCGTGACGTCACAACCGTGTTTATATACTCTCATATAAACACACCTGTCGACCAATGAGAGCGCGCGTACTATCTTAGTTATTTTATAAATATATATAATTTGTGACCGGTATTTACATAACAATTCCGGTTCTTTACACGATATATATTGTGACTGGCTTTTTACATAACAATCCAGGCTAAATATATATTTGTAAGAAGCCAGGATCTTTATGTAAAAAGCCGGGATTGTTACGGTGTAAAAATCCAGGCTTTTTACATAACAATCCCGGTTTTTTACATGATATATATTGTGACTGGCTTTTTACATAAGGAATGCTGTCCTTACATGTCCTCGGGTGACAGGAAGTATGGTGCAGGTACTGATGGCTATCCGTCGGTTTTATATAGACATCAGTCTCCAGTGTTCCAGACTCGTTGATCACCATCACATCTAAAAATTATATTTCCGATCTTGACCAATTCGATGTAAATTTGATCGTATTATGCGAGCTGTTCAAGTGAGTTATAAAATCTTGTAGCTTTTCTTCTCCTTCCGTCCAAATAATAAATACATCATCTATATATCGCCACCAAATAAATGGTTTAACAGTAGCACGAGAAATAATTTCTCTTTCTAATTTATCCAGGAATATATTAGCATATGTAGGTGCCATTCTAGTCCCTATAGCCGTCCCGAGGATCTGTAGATAATGCTTGTTATCAAATTCAAAGTTGTTGTTCTTTAACACTAGTTCTGTAAAATCCACGATATCATTGCCCAAGTCCCCCATATTTAATTCACGAACCGCCTCACGTACTGCTTGAAGACCTTCGTCGTGTGGAATATGAGGATACAATCCTACCACGTCTATCGTACATAAAATAGCATTCTCCGGAAGAGTCCCCAGGTCCTTCAATTTTCTAAGAAAATGACCCGTGTCCTTTATATATGACTGGATTTTAGGTACCGCTGGACTCAAATGATAGTCTACAAACTTTGAAATGTTCTCAGTGGGTGTATTGCATCCCGAAATAACCGGTCTCCCTGGATTGTTCTTCTTATGTATCTTAGGTAGAAGATAAAACCGTCCTGCTCGTTCATTACCTGACGCCAGAAGATATTCTTGAGTTTTATCATCAATATTCCCCTTACGATTGGACTCCCGTATTTTCTTGTTAATCTTTTTTATCATATCTTTAGTAGGTTCACCCGCTAACGGCGTGTATACGTTTCTGTCGTTAAGTTGTCGCATAGCTTCGTTCAAATACGCGTCTGTATCCATAACTACGACCGCTGAGCCTTTATCAGCTTGTTTGATAACAATGTCTGTATATCCCCGGAGTTTCTCTAAAGCTTCTTGTTCCTCCTTGCTGATATTGCGATGGTATGAAAGATCAAAGTCATGTGAGAGAAGTTCTCGTTCCAGTGCTGCAACATAAGCCTCAACAGCGGGATCCCTGCCAGTGTTAGGGGTCCAAGCAGATCTATTCCGAAACACAGGGACATTAGAAAAGTCCCCCCCCCCCTACATCATCCTATCCGAATGAAAATATTCTTTAAGCCTAATCATTCTAACATATTCTCTGATATCTTTACGTAACTCATAGATATCCACCCCCTGGGGAGTAGGGCAGAATTTAAGCCCCTTGGCGAGCAACGAAAGCTCCGCTTTAGTAAGAATTCTCTTAGATAAATTAACTACATTGTGCATCCCCTTATGTTGTCCCGTATAGCTTCCTCTTCCATCACTATCTCCATGTCTTAAAACGTCAGGTGTCCCTTCCCTTCTAGGCCCTCCTAGATTAATTCGTTCACCCTGAGATGTCTCCCCGTTAGTACGTGGTTCATCCCGCGTGTAGCCATTACTTGCTGTGTCCCTCGGCAGTCTATTCTCTAACACCAATGAATCAATATCACTCTCGACTCTTGTCATATCCACCAGAAGAAGTGGGCAGTCAACTGGCAACGGATTGTATCCAGATTCATTTTCTTCCACTCTAAGATCCTCTATTTCCACCTCCAAACGTCCCTTGTTATTCTGTCTGTTACTCACCTCCTCCCTGACATCATTAATGAAATTATTAATCATGGTGGATAATTCCGTACTTTCAGAGTAATCAGTCACTTCCATCCTTTCCATCTCCTCGGTAAGACCCATCTCTTCATTAACATCACTTGGTTCTAAAATACTCCGTAATTTCCTTGTTCTTCTCTCCCTTAAATGCTCTTGGAATGTTCTACTTAACTTCACCGCTTTGTGAATCATTTCTTCTGCTTTCTGGTGATCCCAATTAGTTCGTATAAATTCCTCCATCTTTTCTATATCAAGATCCACCTTCGCTTTAATCGCATCTGTTTCTTCTAGTATTCTCCGTTGGAATTGTCTCGCAGCATCTTCAAGAATGATTTCAAGAATGATATATATCTTATGGATAAGATTTTTAACTGACGAAGGTCGAAGACCGAAACGTTTTTTAAATATAATCACTTTTTAACATGGATCTGTGAGAAGTTGTGGCTTTCTTCATCATTTTACTCTTCATATATATATGGAAAAATTTCACGCAAAATGTCACTAGAATGCAGCGCTGCTAAATTATTACGGATTAAGCCCCAATATTAGGTAAATTGGGATTAAAATCCGTAACAAAAGGAATTACTCTTTTCCTCCCTCTTTCTTTAGGTTTCAAAAGATCTACTCTATTAAGATTGCTAACTTTAGAAAAACCTTCGTTTTAGAAATCACAATATATATATATATATATATTTCCATTTTTCGCTGAACAAAGCGAAAGGAAATCTATTTTCTTTGCGCTGCTTTCTCGGTCTTTCCTGATTGGCTAAGGTTTCGCTACCACGAAATGGCTCAAGTCTGGCACTAACCTCCTACAAAGAGACAAGGGATGGTACAATAGGTAGATTTTCGTCTCGATCAACACGATGGTCGGTTGATAGGGCTTTTTTCTCCCAGAAGCTACTTAAATTCGATTTTAGGCTCACCGAGGAATTTCTTACAATTGTAAAGGGGTTTTTTTTTCTGTTTTCTTGAAAAGATGACGTCATAAGTGACATCAAGAGTGGATTAACAAGAGTTAGAATCTTTCCCTACCGTATTTGTCCACATCACAGTCAGAAAAGTGTCTATTTTTAGATTTGAGTTTCGCGTATACCCGATACACAACGAAATAGAGAATATCCTACCTTATTTTTGCGATTTTAACGGTTTTTCCATTGATCTGCGATTTAATTTTAGGCTGGATCTCACAACTGTTCGCGTGGCGAGAAAGTGGGAACCCTGTGGATGGCGAATTTTCTTGGGCATTCTAGTTCTAAAAATAGACACCTTTCTGACTGTGATTTGGGCGTACATAGTAATTATGGAAACTCTTGGTAATCCACTCTTGGCGACACCTATTTTAGTAACAACATCGGGAATTTATAAAACAGTGTTGAAACGTTACAAACTTTTTTGCTATTCAAAAATAAGATTTATATCGATATATGACGACGTCATCATGGTCAATTATGACTGATTTCGTGACGAAAAACGCGTCATAGCCCCATATACCTCAAATTGAAAAGAAACTACTATTTTGATTTTATACAACGTTGTCCTTGTTCCTGTGTCGAAGCATGAATTCTTCCTCGCGTTTAAATAGCCGCAATATTGACCATATATGATCATTTGGCGCGGGAATTTTGAATTCTTTCATTAGCTGTAACTCCACGCCATTCTATCCAATCGAGATGCGGTTTTCATCAGAAATTATAAACTTGTATAAAGAAATCTAATATCTGATTTTCACTATTTATTTCCTGAAGTTTTATTCTGATGCCAAATTTGTTGATCATTTATGACGTCACAATAGCAGTCACATTGGATCAAATGACATGAATTGAAAGATAATTCATCAACCTGCTTTCCTGTGAAGTTTCGTCACATTCGATGCAATCTAATTCTGTCTATGTCCTGACTACGCTGAATTTTGAGAGGTGTGGGAGAAAAAGCCCTAGCAACCGACCACCGTGAACCGTACCCGGGTAGGACGGAAGTAGCTGATGGCTAAAAAAGACCGGAAGTAAATTGACCGTCACGACCGATTGTTTGAAGATGAGCGCCGCGTGAGTGTTTGCAAAAGAATTAACTATTTCAAATGATAAAATTGTTTCCTAATCCTGCTTTTCTTGTAATAAAACCATTTCCTACAATTAGTTCCATCGCATGTCATGCAGCAGAGCAGTATTTTGCCGGACATGTGCATTGCATCTTAGGAACCTGTCTTGTTTGGTTATCAATGGCGGAGAAAAGATTACCGTGTCTGTCGAAACATGCGCCAGTTGTGCACCGTGTAAGGATTATCTTCACTCAAGAACCTAAGAAATAGCTAAATGGGCTTTTGGTCTGTAATTGTGGCTGGAATCAGCGAGTGAAAGAACACAGTTTCACAGATTTCCCCTATAACGACCCGCCCAACTCCATCTACAAAGCCCGATATCCCCTATAACGACCCGCCCAACTCCATCTACAAAGCCTGATATCCCCTATAACGACCCACCCTACTCCATCTACAAAGCCCGATGTCCCCTATAACGACCCACCCTACTCCATCTACAAAGCCCGATATCCCCTATAACGACCCACCCATTCCATCTACAAAGCCCGATATCTCCTATAACGACCCGCTCTCCCCCATCTACAAAGCCCGATATCCCTATGTCCTATGACGACGTCATCATGGTCAATTATGACTGATTTCGTGACGAAAAACGCGTCATAGCCCCATATACCTCAAATTGAAAAGAAACTACTATTTTGATTTTATACAACGTTGTCCTTGTTCCTGTGTCGAAGCATGAATTCTTCCTCGCGTTTAAATAGCCGCAATATTGACCATATATGATCATTTGGCGCGGGAATTTTGAATTCTTTCATTAGCTGTAACTCCACGCCATTCTATCCAATCGAGATGCGGTTTTCATCAGAAATTATAAACTTGTATAAAGAAATCTAATATCTGATTTTCACTATTTATTTCCTGAAGTTTTATTCTGATGCCAAATTTGTTGATCATTTATGACGTCACAATAGCAGTCACATTGGATCAAATGACATGAATTGAAAGATAATTCATCAACCTGCTTTCCTGTGAAGTTTCGTCACATTCGATGCAATCTAATTCTGTCTATGTCCTGACTACGCTGAATTTTGAGAGGTGTGGGAGAAAAAGCCCTAGCAACCGACCACCGTGAACCGTACCCGGGTAGGACGGAAGTAGCTGATGGCTAAAAAAGACCGGAAGTAAATTGACCGTCACGACCGATTGTTTGAAGATGAGCGCCGCGTGAGTGTTTGCAAAAGAATTAACTATTTCAAATGATAAAATTGTTTCCTAATCCTGCTTTTCTTGTAATAAAACCATTTCCTACAATTAGTTCCATCGCATGTCATGCAGCAGAGCAGTATTTTGCCGGACATGTGCATTGCATCTTAGGAACCTGTCTTGTTTGGTTATCAATGGCGGAGAAAATATTACCGTGTCTGTCGAAACATGCGCCAGTTGTGCACCGTGTAAGGATTATCTTCACTCAAGAACCTAAGAAATAGCTAAATGGGCTTTTGGTCTGTAATTGTGGCTGGAATCAGCGAGTGAAAGAACACAGTTTCACAGATTTCCCCTATAACGACCCGCCCAACTCCATCTACAAAGCCCGATATCCCCTATAACGACCCGCCCAACTCCATCTACAAAGCCTGATATCCCCTATAACGACCCACCCTACTCCATCTACAAAGCCCGATGTCCCCTATAACGACCCACCCTACTCCATCTACAAAGCCCGATATCCCCTATAACGACCCACCCATTCCATCTACAAAGCCCGATATCTCCTATAACGACCCGCTCTCCCCATCTACAAAGCCCGATATCCCCTATAACGACCTGCCCTACTGCATCTACAAAGCCCGATTTCTCCTATAACGACCCGCCCAGTTCCATCTCAAAGCCCGATATCCCCTATAACGACCCGCTCTACTCCATCTACAAAGCCCGATATCCCCTATAAGGACCCGCGCTACTCCATCTACAAAGCCCCACATCCCCTATAACGATCCGCTCTCCCCCATCTACAATGCCCGATTTCTCATATAACGACCCGCCCAACTCCATCTACAAAGCCCGATATCCCCTATAACGACCCAACCTACTCCATCTACAAATCCCGATTTCTCTTATAACGACCCGCCCAACTCCGTCTACAAAGCCCGATTTCTCCTATAATGACCCGCTCTACCCCATCTTCAAAGCCCGATATCCCCTATAACGACCCACGCTAGCCCATCTACAAAGCCCGGTATTCCCTATAATGACCCACACCACTCCATCTACAATGCCCTATATCCCTATAACGAGCCGCTCTCCCCCATCTACAAAGCCCGATATCTTTTATTTTTCAATTTAATGTTTAATCTTGCATCGATTTCTTTTATTCGAAAATAATAGCGCCGCGGTTGTGGTTATTGTGTTCGGTTCCTATAGTCACAGAGGATAATTATGTGATTTGTGTTTCATAAAATTCGGCTTAATTGTTTTTCAAGATATTCCCTATTTTCCCACGGTCACGTGACTGATGACGTCATCATAATTTGTATTATTGTGTTCGGTTCTTATAGTCATAGAGGATATGTGTTTTGTGTTTCATAAAATTCGGCTTAATTGGTTTCAAGATATTCCCTATTTTCCCACGGTCACGTGGCTGATGACGTCATCATAATTTTTATAACTGTGTTCGGTTCTTATAGTCATAGAGGATATGGATTTTGTGTTTCATAAAATTCGGCTTATTGGTTTTCAAGATATTCGCTATTTTCCCACGGTCACGTGACCTCTGCTATTTTGACGTTTTTATGACATGTATATGATGTTTCCAGACAATAAAAGAATAAGTTGAAAATTTGGTGCAAATTGGATACAATTTGGGCGAGTTATGCGTATTTAGATTCTAGGTACTGAACGTTCCAGGTAACTGGAAAGAGTGAACTAGGTAACTGGGTAACTAGGTAACCAACTTCACTCTGGTGTTTTATCGTCCTTTCCTTGTTTATTCTTTGTGGGTCGGAGAAAGTTTTCCGATTATTTCTTGAAAGTATGACCACACTTTTACACACAGTTTAGTCTCTGTTAATTTTTTTATTGAATAAGGAGCTTAGACGCGCTAAAAAAATTAATGAAGCTACGGATTGAATCAGCAGTCGGCATTCCCTCAAAGGAAGCGTTGATTACTATAAGTGGTATAAGTGTCAGTCAGGATTAAGCTCAATTGCAAACGCTGAGACGTCCATGCTTCGCAGTTCCATGCATAAACAAATTACTATTTTATTTTACGCGTACTTTTAAGCAGATGACGGAAAAGAAATGGCAAAGCCCGGGCGGTAAAGTGACAATCGTAGTTTGTAGGTTCGGGCAGGGTTCGGGGCAACTGCCAAAAGAACCAAATAAACCCGGCAAAATGGAATTACATTTTTGTCTGGTGCTCGTTTGGTAACAAATCGTTCGTCGTTCTTAGTGCACTGTACAAACTGGCCTGTAGCTTCAGTGCGGAAATCAATTCATTTTCTTGAACACATTGTGCATGAAACCCGTATGAAAGCTATGAAAATCTAAAAATCTAAGAAAGTATATACATAACAAAGCTGTGCTTAGTATACAACGTTCTAAAACTCATGAATAGTCAATCAGGCAAACACAATGGAAATCAGGACCATGAAGACCGTTTGTATACCCCGATAGAAATGAGCATTTTGGGGAGTCCATGAATATTTTCAGGGAACAGCTGTTCTGATTGGTTGCCATATCATAATGGTGCTCAATCAGCTAGAAACGATATAGAACTGCTGCGCACTGAACTGAATCTGATATAGAACTCCGGTGACGTCAGAGTTCTATATCAGATGCAGTTCAGTGACCACAGTCCTCTATCAAGTTTGGCTCACTGAGTATCAGTAATGATAGGACAACTCACCAGTACAGCATGTTTCCCCGATAACATTCATGGAGACCCCATCTCTTACAAACGCTCTGTGGTCATGATTTCCACCTTTTCCCGTAACCTACGAAAAAAGAACGCATGTTAGCCATGAATACGTCCATTTTGTAAAACGATAGTTCATTTATCACATTTATTAATTTTCGGTGACCATAATTTAAACATCCAACAAAAACGATAGTTCATTTATCACATTTATTAACTTTCGGTGACCATGATTTAAACATCCAACAACGACTCGCGGGCAGTGCCGACCACCCCTCTGTAAAGATTTCGCGAAACGAGCCAAAACGGACATCTTTGACAAGTTGGTAATACTTGAGTTGAATTGGGCTCAAAATCATGCACAGATAAACGAGTTTAACTCACCCGTCCAAGTTACTCTACTTGGCGAGTCCGTACGAACCGCACTGCTTTGTTAAACGAGAATGAATGGGCAAATTGCATATGATGCATTACGCGCATGACAAAAAAAAATTTCGTCAAAGAAATTTGGGTCATAAAAAGAATAAAAAACAATAGGAAACACTGTCCCCAAAACATAGCCCTTTCTTTACAAAAGCCAATCAGAAAGCCCTAGCATTATTATAGGTATCGCTGGTATCGCTAATACATTCATTTCTTTTCTATGACATTTGAACGGCATTTCTTTGCTCATCATTATTATAGGTAAATATGTGACAGCTATTCCAAAGGCAATTCTTCTCTTTTTGAAAGTCATGTAATTATGAACAGACCTTTTGAACAGACCACTGAAGATATGTCAATTATTCGTAACGCCTCTCTAAATACACTATTCGTAATGAAAAGCTCTCATTGTCAATCTATTGTCAATCTTTTGTTTGCCATTTCAAAATAGCTAAACAATACAACTTGAAGCCAATCTATATCAGATTTCTTATTCTCGATTTCAATGAAGTAGTTCTCACAAATTTATTTCCCTTTTTTTTAACTAGCTTGGAATTATGAATTATTACTGGCAATCGTTTTAGAAGTAGTTTACAAAACTCGCTGTCGTGTTTTATCAGCAGATAGAATCACTCGGCTTCGCCTCGTGTTTCTATCTGCTGATAAAACACGACAGCGAGTTTTGTAAACATTACTTAATACTTCTCTATACTGATCTCCCGAGGCAGTTCTACCACTGTTTGTGACACAACAGGTGATTTGCACATAGCACGCGATCACATGGGAGAACGATAAGTAGTATTATTTAAAAAAAATTATAACAATAGAAAAAACTACAAAAAAATGCCGCGATTCTATTGGTCGATTACTATGCTATACGTTTCAAAGTTTAAAGTTAAGATTGAATAAATTAGTTAGACGCTAGCTGAGAGACATGGAACATGGAAGCCACAAGATTGTAAGTATTTTTCTGATTTATTTTGAACGCAATTATCATTTTAGAAGTAGAAATTAACAAAAATGCGGTGTCTTTATAGTTGACTTGATGTCTGTAACACACGTACACAAACTGTGGAATAAACTCAGCTACGAATTGTGGTCAAATCAGTCAAAATCTTGTTCAAGATTCAAGACCACAAGACGGATGATGAACGCCAGTCGTGTAAGAGATACCGATGACTGACTTGAAGAGTTAAGGTAACATCCAACCAATACTATTATGATTATCACTACGGCAAGGACATAAGAGTATTTAAAAATGCCAACAAAAACCGACTTAACGTCACTTTGTGCTAAGAGAGACATTGCAATTAAATCTCTTGGCGAACTTTTTGAAGAGTTTCAAGTGATTTTTGCCGTGGAGCCAGAAATAGAACTATTACAGAACGTTTACAAACAAATTGAAGTAAAGTACAGAGCAATAAAGAAACAATTAGAAGTAATATCCGACAAAGTTATTGAGACTGCAGTGACAGATGAAGATGAAATTTCCAAAAGACACGCACAAATAAATACTGAAGTGAAAGATATTTATCTGAAATGTACGGGAAGTTTTGCGGCTTATCAAAAGACTAAAGCCAGTTCTAAAAATGACAGTGGGATAAAAGAAATGAATGATGGATTAAAGGATCTGATTCATGTTTTAGAATCAAAAAATGGGGATAAAAGCCATGGGCTAGAAAAACTTTCTGTACCAATGTGGGACGGGAAAAGAAGAAGTTATAGAACCTGGAAACATGAGTTTAATCATTGTATGAATAAATATAAACAGGACGAAGATGAACAATTGCAACGCTTTCGCAAGGCCCTGCCTAAGAACTCTTGGTGGACTGACCAAGTGAAATCATGTAAAGAAATTGGACAGGCATGGGAAATTTTGGACATCGATTGACAATGAGAGAAAATTAATGGATGAACTTTTAAGCGAGATTTCCAACTGCAGAAATGTAAAAAGTGACTCTGTTTCTCTTTCACGTTATGCAACTTTAATAATGGGGTTCGTAAACGACATGTCTGACAACGGATGCGCAGTTGATTCGTCTGACGAAGCGCCTTTTGTTATGTCGCAGTTGCTTTCGAAATTAAATCCAATTGACAACGCGGAGTTCGGACGTGAAATGATAAGACAAGGGAAACGAGAGAACGCAAGGAATTTAGTAGCATGGCTTCACCAAGAAGCGACTATCCGTTCGAGAGGTAAACAACATTTTCAGTTCGAAGAAAGGAGATCAGATCACCATACTACTGACGTTGAAAGTCTAGAGCCGTGTCCATTGGGATGTCGCACCAGGCATTTACTTTCGGCATGTCCTATCTATCAAGGATCCCTCACAGTAGACCAGAAATGGGAGGTAGTCAGGAACTACAACAGATGCCGCAAATGTTTGCGCAATCATCACACTGACAACTGTCGTCGACCGGATGGAAATACCTGTAATCTCTGTCCGAGAAGACACCATCGCTCCCTACATGGTAGTTCGGTTCCAACCACACCCAACCAGACTCTGTGGCACAGACCCCCCCGTGGAACAGACCCACGCCGACCCCCCGGTGGAACAGAACCACCCAGACCCCCCCGTGGAACAGAACCACCCAGACCCCCCCGTGGAACAGAACCACCCAGGCCCCCCCGTGGAACAGAACCAACCAGACCCCCCGGTGGAACAGAACCACCCAGACCCCCCCGCGGACCAGACCCACCCCGACCCACCCATAGACGAAGTACGTGGACCAGACCGACGCAGACCCAGCTTTGGGCCAGACCAAATTCTCGTGGAACGGAGCAGTTCAGACCCCCACGTGCAGCAGAACCCCCCTGGCCGGGAACCAGGAACTCTAGAACGGAAACAACCGGAAGTGCCACAGGACAGTTCAGCCAAATCCAAGCGGCATACCCCACCTGGTCAAGAGAAGATGGACATTTTGGACCAGGAAACCCCCCGACTAATGAGTTCACGTGGGAACCAACAACAGAAGTAACAGAAAGTAACTCGCAGAATACCAGTTCAACACAGCATAATACACAAAGAAATAACACATGTACTATGTGTCCCGTTCAGCGATTACATGTTGAAGACTGTAACGGAGAAACGATCGAAATTCTAACCATGATAGATAGTGGATCTAATACAAGTTTGCTTTCTAAGAATATCGCAAACAAACTTGGACTGAGTGGAGTAGAAACCCACTTAACCATGAATCTCGCAGGAGGTCAGAAAAAATCAGAGTCATCTGAGATATTAGACATCACAGTTAATCCCACACACAATCCCAGTCTTAGAAATGAGATACAAGTATACACTGTTCACAAACCTTGCAGTCCTGCGAAAACAATATCTCTAAGAGCAGTAGAAGAATTCCCACACTTAAATAGTATCAGTGATCAACTTTATCTTTCTGGAGGAACAATTGACCTTTTAATTGGGACAGATTTCCCTGACGCGTTCATTGACATTGAATCTGGCGAACCTGTAGCAAAGAGAAATTTATTCGGATGGTACGTACTTGGGCAGTTTGAAAATAACTCAAGTCCCACTCAAGTGACGTCAGTGGAAGTAGGGACCGTAGATGGCACAGAAGACGTCAATAAGCTATTGTTACAAGATCAACTTGGAGTAAAACCAACGAAGCTGTGTACCTGTAGTGAAGAAGTACTTAAAGAAAATGAGTTTGTACGCTCTATTGCAAGCTCTACCGAAATGGTTGACGGCAGATTACAAGTTAAAATGCCCTGGAAATCCATTGGACCTCGACAACAAAGTAACTATGACCTAGCTCTGAAGAGGATGTATTCCACTGAAAAGACTTTCATTCGGAAAGATTGCTACGATGACATAGAAACAGAAGTTCAGAAGTTGATAGAGCAAGACTTTGTCACAGAAGTCACCAGAAACCAGATCTCACACCAACATCCCGAATGGTACTTACCCTTGCAAGCTGTCTTTACTCCTGAAAGAACTACAAGAATCCGCCTGGTTTTCGATGCATCTGCTAAAGGTCATGAAGGTCTATCACTAAATGACCATCTAGAAAAAGGTCCGAATTACATTAACGATTGTATATCTGTTTTGATAAACTGGAGATGGGATGAAGTGGCATACACTGGTGACATACGCAAAATGTTTAATCAAGTCTTGATACATCCACAAGACCAGGTCTTCCATCGCTTTCTCTGGAGGAAAAAAGGGGAAGTCGAGCCTACAGTTTATCAATGGAAGCGTTTAAATTTCGGCGATAAACCCGCACCAGACATAGCAATCGGTTGCGTAAACACACTAGCAAAGATGGCGGAAACGAAATTTCCAGAGGCTGCTAAAGATCTCAAAGAGCATTGTTATGTTGATGACATAGGAGGATCCAAAGCCTGCGCAGAAGATGCCAAGCGAGTGACAGCGAAAATCGACACAATCCTTGCACAAGGAAAGTTTGAAATAAGAAATGGAATTCAAATCACGACGAAGTGGACCAAACAAAGGAGTCTTGCGCCGATTTTCTCGGGCACAAATGGAAAAAAGCAGAAGACAAGATAACTTTCAAGAAAACCGAAATCGTCAGCATTAACGGAGGATTCACGAAACGCAAGTGTCTCGCCTGTGTTGCTCAGATATGGGACCCGTTAGGAATCGTCTCCCCAGTATCCATCGACCTTCGAATACACTTACAAGAACTTTGGACCATGGGCTACTCCTGGGATGAGCTACTTCCAGGAGAATTGCAAGACAAATGGATCAGGAATACCGAAGTTATAAATTCACTTCTGAAGGTAGAAGTCAGCAGACGACTTAAACCTCAAGACACAGAGCTTCACGCATTCGGCGACGGAGGGGAGAAAGCGTATGGTGCTGCCATATTTTAAGATGGAAACACAAAGATGGCAATATTTCTTGCACGTCGATGATGGCAAAAGCGTTAGTAGCACCCTTAAAGAAAAAGTCGATACCCCGACTAGAATTAATGGCATGTCTCCTAATGGTGAGAATGGTCGAGAGTTGTAAGAAAGCACTGAGTTTTCTCAACCTTGAAGAATGCAAACAAGAATTCTGGATCGATTCACACACAGTTCTATCCTGGATACGAAATGCACCAAGGAAATTCAAGCCCTTTGTTAGCGCGAGAATAGCGGAAATTCAAGAAACTGTAAACGTAGCGAAGTTTAAGTATGTTCCGTCGAAATACAATCCCGCAGACGCACTTACAATAGGTATTCCCCTAAAAGACCTAGAAGACTGGCAAAGAGGACCAATGATGCTGTCGGTGGAAGACATTGAGATTTCTGAGGAAAGTACCAGTGAAGTAGAAGAAATTGAAGCTGAAATGAAACTAGCCTATCGAGTGAGCACAGAAGTATGCGATGCCACAATCGCAGCCAACTCAGATGCAGACGTTGGAATTGAAGTTTTAGATCATTTAGTGGAAAGATGTTCTACGTTTCGAAAGATAAGAAGAACTCTTGCTTATGTCTACAGATTTATTAACAACGCGCGATCCAAAGATAAGAAGACTGGACCCATAACAGTAAAGGAGCTTCAAAATGCAGAAACAAAGCTGTACATCTGGACCCAGAAGAGTCTTGACAAATCCAAGGTCGATAAGAAACTGTTTGTTAAAGAAGATAAAGAAGGAGTACTGCGCGCGCACGGAAGGTTAGAAGAAGCGCGAACGCTGCCGCAAGCAATGCGCAATCCGATTGTGTTGCCATGTAATCACGCCTTTGTCATTTTGCTTCTCAAGAACATGCACGAAGAAAGAAGACATTGCGGATACAAGAGCCTTGTTCACGAATCAAGGAGGAAATACTGGATCATCGGAGTCAGAAGTACCTGTAAACAACTGACAAGGAAGTGTGTCACATGTAAGAAGCTGAGGAAAAGACCACTAGAGCAGTTGATGGGACAAATTCCAACCAGTCGTGCAGCAGTAGAAAGCCCCGCGTTTCAATGTACCGGAATAGATATGTTCGGACCCATGCAAATTCGACTAAATCGCAAAACACTTAAGGAAGCTCAAGCGATAATATTTGCTTGTATGACAACAAGAGCTATACATCTAGAACTGGTGACAGACAGAAGCTCAGATGCCTTTCTAATGGCTTTTAGAAGATTTGTTTCTCTGAGGGGCCATCCTACTCTATGTTTTTCAGACTGTGGGACGAATTTTAAGGGTGCTCAGTCGTATCTAGCGGAAGTTACGAAAGATTGGGACAAGACGGAGATTCAGAAGACACTAGCAGAAGTATTTCATTGTGAGTTTGAATGGGAGTGGAACGTCCCCAAAGCGAGCCACATGAACGGCGCCACGGAAAGTCTGATAAGATCAGTACGTCAAGCCTTGGATGCAACTTACAAGAATCAAGTCTACACAGAAGAGCAATGGAGAACCATTCTGGCAGAAATCAGCTATACGGTTAATAGCCGCCCCCTCTATCCGTCATCGGAAAGTATCTGGGAAGACCCGCCTATAACCCCAAATGATCTGTTGATTGGACACCATGACCCAGTTCCCATTCCAGCACCAGAAAACAGAGTGAACCCAAGAGACCTTAAAAATCGACACAGCAAAGAGTACACCATTTCTGGATAACCTGGATGAAGTATTTTGCACCAACCTTGTTGCTGAGAAACAAATGGTACAGACCCAGAGAGAATCTCCAACAGGGAGATTTGGTGTTGGAAATAGACCCCAACCCAAGACGAAAATGGAAGATGGCAGTAGTCCAGGAAGTATTTCCAGGAAAGGACGGTTTGGTGAGAAAGGCCAGAGTCAAGACTGCGTCAAGCATCTACGATCGTCCAATACACAAGCTCTGTTTGATCGCTACAAAACAGGAGTTGGATGTCAGCTAGACTGATTCGGATCGGAAGATGGTGTTTCGAACCGAGGATCTCTACACCCAGGGAGAGTGATTTGCACATAGCACGCGATCACAGGGGAGAACGATAAGTAGTATTATTTTAAAAAAATTATAACAATAGAAAAAACTACAAAAAATGCCGCGATTCTATTGGTCGATTACTATGCTATACGTTTCAAAGTTTAAAGTTAAGATTGAATAAATTAGTTAGACGCTAGCTGAGAGACATGGAACATGGAAGCCACAAGATTGTAAGTATTTTTCTGATTTATTTTGAACGCAATTATCATTTTAGAAGTAGAAATTAACAAAAATGCGGTGTCTTTATAGTTGACTTGATGTCTGTAACACAAGTACACAAACTGTGGAATAAACTCAGCTACGAATTGTGGTCAAATCAACAGGACTCACGATCAATTCGCTGCTTAGTAAATCGAAAAAGCTGGCTATCCTTGCACAAGAATGGGTCAGAGCTCTTCTTATGCTTGTTCGAACTACTTTGTTCGAGCCTGCAAAGTACGTAGTTGCCGCTGTGACCTTTGAGGATGCTAATTGATGCTTACCAGCAAATCAATAAAACGAGAGAGTGACTTGGCAGGGATTAACACCTTTCTCAAGTGGTGGGGGCGCATTTTTTACTTGCCCAAAGCTCCTCGTGTCACAGTCGACAAGCGTGTTGAAAGTTCAATACGCGTATCGAACTCATTACTAAGTATTTCTTTTTATTTCAAAGTGATTGGTGGCATATTTTCGAGAATATTGCCTGCTAAATTATGCCTAAAATTTATTTCCTAATGAATATTTATTATTATATTATTGTGGAACATCTAGGAAGAGTATCACACAAGTATTCCTACAATGCTGAGCCTCACTTATGATATTATCATCAGGTCATATTGAATTAGCTGGCACAATCGGAGAAAATATTATTAAACTTGTTTGTTTTAAGCTGGTTTTTCATCACTTTCTTGCATGTGATGTATTAGAAGTGATAATTGATGTTTTTTTACTGTAATACACTAATATTGGCCCCTGATATGCTGCTTCCCCAGTCACGCAATCACATGCATCCAAGAAAGAGAACACAGCTATCTATTTAGTCATATCTTGCTATGGCCAGCAGTCCTCCCTGGTTACCATGAGGATGGCTTTCAAACAATGAAACTTTCCCCTGTGTGCTAGTGCATTTTTCACTTTTAAAAGGCTATAAATGGTGACTTGTGAGTGGAAATGATAAAATTATTGATGTTATGTCAGTCAACCCGGATGTACTCTTCCCTACAATTTTGCAATATTGCCTAGCAACATTGATGGGCAACTTACTCGGATCAAATTGCCAAAAAAAATATTTTGTATCTGTCTACAAGGTATTGTACCAGAACTTGAAACATTTTGTTTCTGCCCAACGCCGTCCTACTCTAGTGCTGAGACATGTGGTGAATGAAAGTTGCTCGCGACAATTGCAATTTGATACCAGGCAAGTTGGCCATCAATGTAAAGAGAACAACTGGTTTGACTGTAATGTGCCAATTTCATGTCATTTATCTGAGTTACTCTGCATTAAAAAGGGAAATATGTTTAGAAGCATAATAAAAGATATAATGGAGAGTAAGTATTTCAGAAGTAGCTTGCTGTGCATTGTTTGTTGCAGGTTCAGAAGGTGTGCTTGTTCATTTATATATTTTTTTTATAATTTACAAAGGGATAATGCCATTCTTGGCAGGATGACCACACAAAAAATTGCACCCTGCATCCAAATGAAACTGCTGGTGGTTCAGAGGTGCAACATGTTAGATAAGCACTACAACATTTCATCAACTATACTATACCTAAGAGAGAACAACTATACCAAAGAGAGAACTATACTTAAAGAGTTCCCTTTCTGGGGAGTAGAGACTACTCAAGAGTTTTCACTACAGATAGTTTAGTGCTCAGTAGAACATCACAGTGCTGTATCAAAATCCCCTTTTATTTGCCCCCTCAAAATCCAATATTTTCAACTTGTCAGAACTTGTCAGAATACTCTGCTAGTTATAAATAGCATAATAAATTGTTGACAATATGGTGTTCCAATATTTTCTTGGGCATAATCCATCATTGAATGCCAGCGAAGGGTGAAGATGGAGCAGGGAGGGTACCCTTTACAGCCTTCAGGCTAGGCATTTAAAAAGTTGCTCGTAATCCAAGATGGCCGCTCCTCTAAGCTCAATGGTCAGCGGTGGATCTGAGCCTTCGGTCGGCCCAGCGGCAAACCTCTTCTTCCCCCCAGTCCGAGGAACTGCAAATTTGCAGGAGCACGGACTCAGTTTATCCAGCTGCCCGTTTCTGGTTCGTAGCGTTTGGGCGGCTTCAGAGTGCGTCGGGAGCGCAGGGTAGGTCCTGTCAGTAACTCGGGGGGCTGGGTCGGGAGCTCTGAGGCGCCAGTGCCTGACGGTGTATCAGGGTCGTTGGGCGGGGCACTAGTTGTGGTGGGTGGTGGCTGGGTGGTGGTGGGTGATTGCTGGGTTCTATTGCCGGAGTCGGGAGCCGGTCGCCCAGAGGAGGGCCAACAGGCAAAGGGTGTGTTGGCTCCTGGTTGGCGCTGCAGGGATGCACTACAGGTTGGCGCGTCTGGATGACGGGTGTAGCCGGGGTATATGCCCGTAGGAACCGGCGGTTTCGGAGGGTGAGTCGCCCAATTCCATACACCTTAACGTGATATTGGTCGTGGCTCAGAGATTCCACGACCACTCCCGATCGGTCCCACTTGTTTGGATGTGTTCCTTGTTGGTTCTGTAGGAAGACTCGCTCGCCGACCGTCAGGGGACGCAGAGGGCGGGAGTTGGCTTTCAGCTTTTCTGTTGTGCGAGTGAAGCGTGCTCGTAGGGCGTCCTCTTTTGTAGACCATGCTTTGCGCCATAATTGCCTGATGTGTGGATTTGAGAATTGCTCTAGGCGGTTCACAAACGTGAGTGTGTCCCGCAGGGGTCTTCCGAAGACTATCTGTGCCGGGGACAGATTACAATCCGGGTCTGGGGTGTTGCGCAAGTGGAGCATGGCGCTTAGGAAACGGTCGTGGTTGAAGCTCCCTGACAACAACAACAACAACAACAACAACAATCTTTATTTGTACTTTTTTTGCAGTTACATTTGGTTATAAAAAGAGATAGTTAAGAGGCAGTCAGGTAGTTTATAGGTGCAAAATCTGACATAAAATAGTTTGTACAGGCAACCTAGAGTAGCACTAGACTAATCGAGCTAGGGTGCGCTTAAGATTGGAAAAACTGTAATGTATGTATCGGAGAGAAAAGGAAACACTGATGGTAGTATAGACTGTGTGTTGTAGAGGGAAAAAGCACAGGGAAGACTTCACGACAAGTATACAAACAAAGCAAAATAAAATAAATAAAAGTACGAAAAAAAGCGAAATAGGAGACAGAGATGGTGCATAATTAATATTGGAAAAAGTAAATTTAGTAATTTGCAATTCTGTCGGCTGTTAATTTATTTTTGAAGAGGTTTCGATTGAGCAATTTGTCATTTTTGTCAATATAATTCCAGATTTTAGCTCCTAGGAATCTTATATTCAATTTTCCAAAATTCGTGCGAGCTTTTGGAAGGTAATAATTTAATTTTGAGGCTAAACGAGTATTGTAGTTGTGTTTACTTGATAAGGGTTGGAAAAATGTATCAAAAGTTCTCGGAAGTTTTTTGAATAGTAATTATGCATAAACAATGAAGTGTAGATAAAAGCTAAATCGTCAATTTTTAGTAATTCTAAAGATTTGAAAATTGGAGAAAAGTGAGCATCAAATTTAGAAAATGTCATGATTCGCACGGCACGTTTTTGAAGAGTTATTAAAGGTTTTAGGGTAGAATGGTAGGTGTTACCCCAGATTAGAATTCCGTAAGTGATATGTGGATAAATGAGAGAATAATAAAGCTGTTTAAGAATGGTTGTGTTTACATAGTGACGGATTTTAGCCAGAGCTCCAATGTTGCGTTTTATTTTTTTAGATAGTTCTTGTATGTGAGTCTTCCAAGTAAGATTCGAGTCAATGAGGACGCCTAAGTATTTTACATGTTTTTCCCTTTTGATTTCCACTTGATTAATGTGTACTTTTATAGAATGGGATAGCTTTTTTTGGTGTGGGTGGAATATGACAAAGTTTGTTTTATCGGTGTTCAGGGAAAGTTTATTTGCACAAAACCACTGATACACGTTATTTAGTTCAACATTGATCGTGTTCTCAAGACTAGTCAGGCTCTTATCGGAATAAAAAAGGTTTGAGTCATCTGCAAAAATATTGAAGGATAAAGTCGAAGAAGAATTGCTAAAATCATTAATGTAAAGGAGGAACAGGATAGGTCCAAGGACACTCCCTTGTGGTACACCGAAAGCGATGTTATTGTAGGATGATGAGCAACTACCGATTTGGGTATATTGTTTTCGGTTTGAAAGGTATGAGGTGAACCAGTCGAGGGCGATACCGCGGATGCCATAGTGTTCTAATTTCTTAAGTAAAATTTGATGATTGACAGTATCAAAAGCCTTGCTTAGGTCGCAAAAAATCCCACATGAGAATTGACCTTTTTCGCTTGCTTGTTGTATTTTATCAACTATGTTTAGCGTAGCATGTGTCGTAGAGTGTTTAGAGCGAAATCCAAACTGGTTTTCAAACAAAATACCTCTTGTATCTAAAAAATGGGTGAGACGTTTGCAAACTAGTTTCTCGAAAATTTGATTAAAAATGGAAAGCAGTGATATTGGTCGATAATTGGACAATGTAAACATCGATCCTTTCTTATGAATTGGAACAACTTCGGCAATTTTAAATTTATCAGGGACAACCCCTGTAGATAACGAAAAATTATATAATATTTCTAAGGGTTTGGAAATTAGGTGGTTTATACATTTGAGCACTTTTACTGGTATGCTGTAGGGTCCTGTGGATTTGTTTGTGTTTAGTTTTGTCACCTCGAGTTCTATCTCAGATTGCGTAACTGGAAAAATATAAAAACTGTTTGTTTGACGGTTTGTGAGATAATAGGAATAAAGTGTGTGGGAACTTGGAATTTCAGACGCTAAATGTCTTCCAATGTTGGTGAAATAATCATTAAAGGCATTTGCAATGTTTTTGGGGTCCGTTCAAGTAGAATTATTGTCAATTATTTTAGTAGGGATAGACGCTCTAGAAGGTTTAAGCGAAAGTATTTCTTTTATGCCTTTCCAAGTTGCTTTTATGTCGTTGAGATGAGATGAGAAAAAATCATGATAATATTTTTTTTTACTCGATAGGGTTAAATGTTTAAGCTTATTTCGGTATGTTTTGAATTTTTCGAAAAGATAGTTGTTGCCTGTATTTAAGTACTTTTTATACAATATATTCTTGATATAGATCGACCGTTTTATAGCTTTCGTAATCCAAGGTTTTGACATTAATTTAATTTCTTTCCTGGAATGTTTTTTGAGAGGGATATGAGTGTCAACTACGCTATTCAAAGTGTCATTGAAAGAGTCAAAGTAAGCATTTGCGTCCTCGCAGTGTGAAGATCAAAGAGGCAATTCACATCAAACGTGAGAAGCCTTCTTTGAATAGACTAGTACAACATATCAATCTAAACCTTGCAGTATAATCAGCATATGCTGTACTTTACACAATTGACGTAATTTATTATTGTAATTTCTCTAGCTATTTATTCGGTTTGTAAATCACATTGAATAACTCACTGATGATGACAGTTGAAACTGTCGAAACATGTCGATTAAAACTTTCGTAATTTTTCTAAAACTCATATATGTGGCGGAAACTCCCGAGTGCGGCATCTGTGCTGTCGAGGTGCTGTGCTCCTTGTTCGACTGATTGTCGGAGGTGGCCTAGGGATGCATCGGCAGCTGTCTCGTGCGCGAGGAGGGACCAGGATATGATGCCGAGCTCTTTGGCGTCACGTCGTATTGTGGCCATCAATGCCTACTCTGCGTCGTCAGGGAAGCTCGGTGAAGCAAGGGGGGCGTTTGACTCCGGGTGTGACGGCGAGGGATTCCTGGAGGCGGTATCGGCGGCGTGGTTGCTTTTGCCAGGCAGATGTCTGATTTCGAACCGCCAGGGTAGTGTACGCTGTTTCAGGCGGAACAAACGAGAGTTGGTGATCTCATCCAGGGTGCGGTCGTCGAAGTTTTTCGTCAAGGGCTTGTGATCAGTGACAACAATCAGGTCGTCGCACCCGTGGGTGAAGTACCGTGTCTGCTCCAGGCCCCAAGCAACGGCGAGGGCTTCGCGTTCGATGGCCGCATAACGCTGCTCGGCCGAACTCAGGAATCACGAGCCAGCTAGTGTAATTCGCCAGTCCCCGGCGCAACAGTCAGGGAATCCCGAGGAGCAACGGCAATGCTGTTGCAGGAGGAAGTAGCCGACTCCGCGCTTCGACCAGTCGGGGCGGAGGCAGGTTCGCTTCTTGAGGTCGTAGATCTCGACGCCCTGGCGGATGGCCTTGACAATGGCTTTCTTGGAAGCTCGAAGAGCGTCTTCTAGTTCAGGGGACCACGTGAATTGGTGGCGGGGGCTGAGGAATGGCTTGAAGGGCGCCATGATGTCGCGCAGCTGTGAATAATTGGAGACCTGATTTACAAGGCCAAACCCGCTTCTAATGTCTGTGGTGCTGTTCGGTGACGGGAAGTCCCTGATTGCATCGAGATACTTTGGCAGCGGCTCGATGGTGTGGTCTGTTACGCGGAAGCCGGCGAAGTCGACACTTCTTCCGGCGAACTGGAACTTGTCGGGGTTGAGGACGATGCCTGCTTGGCCTACGCGGGTACGGAAGTCGATCGTCCGCCACCAGTGTTCTTCTAAGTCGCTGTCGTAGTGTACCGTGTCATCGACACAGCGTTCCTTACGCTCGAATTCCGCTAAGACGGCGTCAAACCTGCGGTTGTAACCGTCTCCTGAGGACGGGAATCCCTGGGCTAGAATTAATTCGTTGCTCAACATTTGTTCTATTAACCGGCCGCTAAATGCAGAGCGATTCGGATGATGAAGGAATTATCCTGACGCAATCCTCTTTCAGCGGAGAAACGCTGCGTAATGCAGAGGCGATAGTAGGTAAGTTCTTTTGTCAATCTTGTATTTTCGAACGATAATGCAGATAAATGATTCATAACTGCATGGGTTGGAATTAATATCTCTATTTCAGTGTTCCAAGTACAGAATTAAAATTTGACTACACTTTCAAGCATTCAAGTTGTACACTTTCACGAAACTTAGAATGGCAAGTTTCCCAAATAGGTTCTCCAATGTTTCACTTTTTTAAATTCAAACCTGGCTGTAGTAGTTTTGCCGGCCGCTTTCCTGACAACAAAATCAAAAATGGTACAAATCTCAATCCAATTCCATCCTCTTGATAACAGATCAAAATAGCCTATAATGTTGTGTATCTAACAGCTGAATG
The DNA here is from genome assembly GCA_033964015.1 of Scolanthus callimorphus. NCBI lineage: Eukaryota > Metazoa > Cnidaria > Anthozoa > Actiniaria > Edwardsiidae > Scolanthus > Scolanthus callimorphus. The sequence continues at coordinate 12,519,703 of CM066911.1, read as the reverse complement.
TTTTTTAAAACTCTGGGACATTATTTTCATTATTCCGGACAATTTAAATGTGATTTTTGGCGTACAGTTCTGCTTATTTTTCTATTCACGATGGTCACAAATTTAGCGTGCGAGAGTCCCTCTTCCAGCACAATCCTTATTTAAAAAATACTAATTGCCCTTTTTAAATTTCCACCAGATTCCGCGCACCCATCTCAAACTTGGAGTGTCGCAAGTTTGAATAAAGCTGGAATTCCGATGCAAAAATGAGAAAGTGGAGGTTGAGTCTCTGGTGCTCGAAGAATGGCGTGTCTCGAGGAACCAGGCGGTAGTGACGGACCCATCTAGTAGCGAGCCGTAAAAGAGCTCAAAACAAGAAATTAAAGCTATATTATTGAATGTGTCATCAGTGTTATTATGTCTTTCGCAAGAAATGATAACTGATTTTTTAAATTCTATAAGTTCTTTTTCTGCATTATGTTGAAGAGAACCAAAATCTGTGTCCTTAGCAAGAGCGATCGTTTTTGGTAGTAGAGAAATTATTAGGGTAATTTCTTTCACTCGCAAAATAGACACACTGCAATATTTTTAATAATGCCGTCCGTTGCAAAATCCAGACAGCATTATTAAAAATATCGCAGTGTCTCCATTTAGCGAGTATAAGAAATTACCACAGATAATTTCCCTGCTGACAAAAAACGCCGTTCCCTTTTTTGCTGAGACACTTAGATTGTGTTATTCGTTGATATAATGCAGTGAGAAAACAATAGATTTTAATGAGATCAGTTGTTATTTAGATATTTCTGCTTTGCAAGGACGCAGGAAGCCCTAGTGGCTTCTGAGACCCATATATACACCTGTGTATGTTGGAAAAAGATCCCTTATTGCCCACACCACACAGGATGGGGGCAACTTTCCGTTTCCCCTTTCCAAGGGGCCTTGGGTTGGGGGCTCCAGGAGTATATGATGTACTGGTAGCTGCAGTAGGGAATGGTCCAGCTGCTGACAAGGGAGTAGTTGGCTCCTGCTGAGAAGCCTGATTCAACGATGATTGTGTGGATCTTGGTGCCTCATTTGAATAAGCATATGGATCAGGCTCCTCGCCATCCTCAGCAATCAGAAGTAAATTGATGAAGTCAAGGCAGCCAACACCTTTCTGCAGACTTCTTAAGCCAGTTTTCTCACCATCTCCTCATCTAGAGTTGCTATAAATTCCTACAAAAGAGTGAACAAGAATTATATTTCTAATAATTTGACAAGTAAAAGTATCTATCCCGGAAGGAAAACCTGCTTTTCGTATTTGCTTATAAAGGCTGACCTTGCTGATTTGATCTGAGAATGAAGAAAACTGTTGATTGTTGATATATTTCAAAAACAATAAGACTTATACATTGTCTCACCTTTACTTGTAAATTCTCTTGTCTACTTTCTTGTTCCTCTGTTGCACGTCTTTCGGCCACCTCTGCAGTTGTGGGTCCAGGGATTTGAACCTGTTTTTAACATTCAAATACTTAGAAATATATTTTAAAACTCGTAAATTTTATCACTGGCGAAAAAAAGAACAATACGCATTTGGTCACACATTTGGCGCGAATACGAACCTTGGGTTTTCTGTACTCTTACTTTGTTTTGACAAGTACAGTGGCTTGAAAATTTCCTGCTCTCCTTTTTACAAGGACACATCCGTGTCTGGCAAACTGCTTTTGCAGCTACAGGGCTCAAAAGCGGGTTGTAGAAATATAAACAAGAACGGCCTGTGAGAAAGCTACGCTGGATCGGCAGCACAAAGAAAATAAACCACTTCTGTTTGATAATAACACTCACAGTTTCAATGGCAGACAGCTCCAGCTCATCTGAGGCATCGGACTCCAACTGGGATGCCATATTCGATGAAATTGAAGTTGTGATGTTTTTTCGCCTTGTGATTTCCTCAAGACAGCGCGGCGCAAAGAAGTGAGTCATTCGACTGCGATGAGCCCGCAAATTGTGACCCGCGGTAGTCCGCGCGGCATGCTATGATTGGTGACCGTAGCACCTTTTCAAAATACGGCTACCCGTGCGAGTGCCCCTTTAAGGTCACGATTAGACCGGTGTATGTCTGACTTAGATATTAACCAAACATAACAATGGCAATCGTAAAATAATACATTGCTGATTATTAGAACGACGTATGTCGTTAGGGTCTAGGATAGTGACCAAACAATACAATCGCGATCGAAAATTCACAATTCCCCTGATAACATCTTGATACCACTACTACCAGAATCCTTTTCGGAGGTCCCGTTTTTGCCTCATTAACACCATTATCTTGCAGGTCCCAAGGGAGCTTAGTTTTTGAATAACAAAACGAATTCAAAGAGGATTCTGGAATTAGTGGTATCAAGATGTTATAAAGCGAATCGTATACACCTGTTTCAATTAACGTTGCTCTGCAAAACGTAAAACCATGAACCATGCTTCATAAGTCGAAATGGTAATTCCTGCCTAAAACGAAGCGGTTCACGCTAAATTGTGTCTCAAAGTAGTAAACAAAGTGCCATTGGGTGGTTTTAGTTGAGTTTGGTTTGCCAAACTCGAGGAAAATACGATGCATGGTTCATGGTTTTACGTTTTGCAGAGCAACGTTTACTGAAATAGGTGTATTTATACTCTTGATTAACTACATTTTTCGTCGTTTATTTCAGAATCATCGCAAAAGGCTTGAAACTAACACGCCCTGCCATGGACATCGGCAGATATACAATGTTAAAAATCAACCATCATCGAAGCTCGCCACCTAACCCAAACAGGTAATGGATCTGTTATCCTATATACACAATTTACAAAAAACACCTTGCACGGAACATGCTCACCCAACAGAGATACAGATGTACGCAATGTACCACAGATCCAACCTACAAATAGGCGGGCCAGGGATGCCAGGTTAAATGTTATTTGTCGAATGATCCACCCTCAAAGGGGTTGTCTCACGAGTTAGCGGTTAAGTCACTAAATGCTGTTAAATGGCAACAAATGAGCACAATGAGGCATACATCTAGGGTTTGTAAGTCCCTAATGATGATTTCAATATGGAATCCAAACACACTCCTCGCACAAAAATCAAGCACAAAAATCGCCTAGGTTTGTTAAATTACATTGAAGTTCCTGGTCGATAACGACTTCCTTTTCCGGATAGCGGACGCATCTGGTTTCCGGTTGACCTTAGCAAGAAAAGTAAAAACCGAACGAAATAAAACCTGTACTCATACATGCACGTAATTTAGTTTTGGCACGTTAGAAGAAGGATTACACAAGTATAAAATTCGCTGATTTCCATAGGGCGTGCATCATATTGAATTACATATAATATATCGAGTTGGGCAATGCCTAAAACCGGAGCTCTCAGTTATTATACTAAATAAAATACGGTAAAAAAAAACATCTGTTAGGTGTAGAATTACACAGGCATCTGATGCTTTTTTTTCTTTTTTGTGTGTGCCAAACATGAATAACAAGATACCGTATAGAGTAAAGAAACAGTAACAGTAGTCTTTACTTTCAAAAAAGATTTCAATCATGTGTATACGCTTAATAAAAATCTAGCCTAAAACTGAACTCAGGCTACACAGGAACAAGAACGTTGTATAAAATGAAAATTGTAGTTTTTTTAACTTTAGGTATGTGGGCTATGACGCATTTTTCGTAACGAAAAACATCATATTGACGTCATTATGACCAAATATGACGTATTTCTTGACAAACGCGTCATATCCCCACATACCTCAAGTTGAGAAAACACAATTTTGATTTTATACAACCTTTTCGTTGGTCCTTTGTTGAAATATTAATTGTTCCTCACGTTTAAATGGCCTAAACATTTACCATATATGGTCATTAGGCAGGAATTTTGAATTATTTCATTAGCTGTAACTTCACGCCCTTTTGTCCAATTGAGTTGCGGTTTTCACAAGAAGCCATAAAATGCTATAAAGAATACTAATTTAAGATTTTGACTATTTCTTTACTGAATTTTTATTTTGTTGCCAAGTTTGGTCAACATTTATGATGTCACAATAGCAATCGCACTGGATCAAATGCAATCTCGTTCCCAGAGCCTCTCCGTCATGCTGCCTCGGAGGCTCTGGCTGCAGACGAAATTGGAGCATGCGCATTACTGCGATGTCCTAGAATCTAGGATTTCGAAGTACTGCGCATGCTTGTAATTTTGTGTCCTAGATGGCGGATCGATTGCAAGAAGCGGTGAATTTTGGAGCTCCACTTATAACAATGCTTGTATTTAACAAATAGATCTCGTTTTGCGTGCGTGTGTACTGTAATAGATACACAGATGACCACGCCCTATTAAACGTTCAATTCGTCCTTAATTCGCTCAAATTAAGATGAAGCCTATGATTCCTATACGACGTCATAGATAACATTGATCCTGATTTTTTTTATACTCCCCAGTTCCCATGGAAACCAATTCCTAAGCTTTGACCTAGAAATTAAAAAAAAATTGCTTCAAAGCCTTTTGGGAATAGGAAATTGCACCGCCATCGGTGATCAAACTAGTATAAATAAAAGGGCTGACCTTCAGTATTCTCAGTCCAACTAGATATCGCGACAAACGTTTCTGATTAAGAAGTAATTAAAAGGTATCAAATTTCATAATACACTAAAACACAATTCCCTTTTAAATGGTCATCATATCTAGTTGGATCAAGAATGCCTTCCTCGAACTTCGCAAATTTAAAACTTTGAACTTCTCATGTTTTCCTCTTCCCAAATACCATTCTAAGGATCTAAGGATCAAAGGTCACATTTCACGTTGCTACGGAAACGCTTGTGAAAATGAGTCTGTTTCTTGATCCCTCAAACCTTAAAATGGTTCCATAATGATTCCACTGAACCCATGGCATATAGACCACCCCTATAGTTTTTTGCAGCGGCCATCTTGATAGCATGCGAGACCCATGCCTTAATATGTCTGAGTCCCTTCAGGGTTACAGATTACAGGTGGCTGACAGGCAAAGGTTTGTGGGCCTCACCCTCGCCGCAGGCCTGAGTGAGGACGTAATCAGTAAAATTTTCTGTCATCTAGGCAGTATTCATAGTTTGCATGACCTTGAACAGAGAATACAAGTATTTTGTACAGCCAATCTGAATAATATCTGGGCACTTATACAAAGATGCATAGTGTCTCTATCTGGAAACTACATAGAAACAGTATAAAGTGGATAAAGATAAAGTGGCAGTGATCCTGATGTCATGGATAAAGTTTATTTTTAGTTCCTTGTAGACTATAGCAATAGAATATCTAACCATTATCCTGCGAGATTGCGCAGGATATCGTCTGATACTTAGCATCTCTATCTGGAAACTACATAGAAACAGTATAAAGTGGATAAAGATAAAGTGGCAGTGATCCTGATGTAATGTGTGACAGGTAGTTTTTTAATACAGGAAACAAAAACCTAGAAATACATACAGTGTTACTACAAATAATTATAATTACATTGCTACAAGAGTCTACAGTTGTCTTCCATGGAGCCAAGCCAAGGAGGCCCATAATCCACACAGACGAATGATAATAACAACTTCCAAGTAGGAATGTGACTGACTTATGTGGTCAAACAGACCGTGAAAACACTAAATTACAATAACATAAATGGACACAATAACTAAACAGAAAAACTTATCTCACCCCGACACGCTTGATGATGGTAATAGGCAGCAACAAGGCCTCTACGGTTCTGATAAAGATCTAGATACAAATGAATGCGGTGAGCCAAAATAAACATGAAACTTGGCACACGAGGCCACGCGAGTGAGAAACAAACGATGAAAATAACCACGAAATAACTAATATCTTTCCTCGTAAATAAAGAGAATATAAACTAAACTAGGCAAATCTAAGACAAATAAGAATATTATACCTGTTTCTATACGTAAATTTCCTTGTCTGAATCTTGAACGAACGAATGAATCCTCTACAAACGTACCGAGTTCGAGGCGTGCATACAGCGCATGCGTGAGGCCACAGGATATCCGGTTCGCCACAGGGGGCCCAATGTGCCTGCCCTGCGCACAACCGTCACACACTTCCCTGCTTTGAGGTTGGAGTCCTCAACAACCTCCGCCAATGGTACTAATAACTACATAAACAATAACGATATATGCATATAAATGTCTCTGTTAATCCCTTGCGGTGTTCTTTGCTAACATCTTCATAATCAGAAGATTAGTCTGAGCTACGGAGCTCAAGATACTTGGATCTGACTGTTTTGCCGCCATCATCTCCTGTACAGTAGAACGCGGGAAGCGACAAGGATTTGGATGATAACCTTTATTCACTCTGGTGGAACGTCTGATTGAAGGAGCCTCGTCTTTGCCCTCGTCTTCCATTGCCGCCATCGGCTCATCAGGAACATCAGACCCGTCTTCTCCTTCCGGGGGTGTTACCGAGGGTAACTGCACCTCTGTGGGAGGTTCCTCGCATGTTTCCGCATCACCTTGCTTCCGAGTCTCGTCTTCCTCCAGGGTCTCTACAGTACTCTGATATCCTCCTCGTGATCAGCTACGGCATCTACGGTCACCTGTGGATACAAATCTGAAAAATGTTCAAGTGGTGCACCGCAAGCACCACTGTCCTTGCCTTGCATGACAACTTCTACATCTTCGTCTTCGTCTGTGTCTTCGCCACCACTGTCTTCTTGACAGTCTGCTTCAGGGCGCACGCCGCGTCGCTGAGGTCCATCTTGACTCCGATGAGTCTTTATCAACTTCTGGACTCTGCTATTCCCTTGCTCTCCTTTCAACAAGTGTTCCGCATACAAGATATCGTTCCGGTATACCGTGGTGCATGACCTGTCATCCTCGAGTGACTCTACGATATACGTATTACCTGTGTCTAACCGTCGAACCACCCTATACGGCTTCGCGCTCCATACGTCCTGTATTTTGTTCCGACCTTGTACTCGGTTTCGGAGGAACACCTTGGCACCAACAGGTATACTCGTGTCTTCTGACTTCGCATCACTCCTCACTTGCCTTCGTTCCACTTCGTTCTTGGTCTTCTCCGATGCGAGCTTAAAGACAGCTTCCAAGCGCTTCTGGTGTTCGGCCGCCCACTCTTCTACACATCCCACCCTATCTTCCTGGTCAAGCGAACCCAGGACATGATCAACAGGGAGAACCGGGTCTCTTCCGAAAAACAGTAGGTATGGAGAATATCCAGTTGATGAGTGTGGAGTGCAGTTGTATGCATATAGTAACTCTGGAAGGAACTCTGGACACTTACGCTTCTGGAGGGGCGCAAGGGTGCGCAGGCGATCATGCATAGTCCTGTTGAACCGCTCACATTGACCATTCCCTTGCGGGTGCTACGGAGACGTGCGGCTCTTCGTGATGCCGTACAATGAACACAACTCCTTGATGACAGCACTCTCAAAGTTCCGACCTTGGTCACTGTGTAACCTCTTCGGCACTCCATACCGCACGAACCACTCCCTCACGAGCGCGCGCGCAACTGTGGGTGCCTTCTGATCTGTTGTATGGATCGCCTGTGTGAACTTCGTAAAAACATCCGTAAGAACTAGGACGTTCTCGTAACCTGAGCCGCTCCTCTCTAACACAGTAAAGTCAATCGCAAGAACTTCCAAGGGCCTGTTTGCCGTTAGAGATCCCATAGTAGGATGTAGGCGCTTCCCTGCTTTGGCGAGAGTACACCTTTCGCATTGGCGACAGTACTGGGAGACATCATTCACCATTCCCGGCCAATAACATCGCTCTTTCAGGAGTGCTGTAGACTTCTCGGTCCCTTGGTGTCCCAGGTCGTCATGGATGGATGCAACAACCTTTGACCTTATTGCGCTGGGCAAGAGCAGCTGTTTCACTTTCCGGCCTTGTAACTTGACAACTCGGTAGAGGACTCCATCTGATTCAACGAAGCGGTTCCAGTCTCTCAGGAGCTTACGGACGGGTTTAAGTTCTTTCATAAGCTTGCGAAGGGTGGGGGGATGCTTCTGTTCCCAGTAATACCAGAGCCTACCGATTGTCTCATCCAGCCTCTGATATGGTAGCCATATCCTCCCTAGATACTGAAGGTATGGTGGAGGTACACTCAGGAGCTACTGCCTCTGACCTTGTACGAGCTTCCTCAAGCAGGTCTGCTGCCAACGCCTCTTCTATGTTCACTCGCAGGGTTGCTGGTAGGGGGGTGCTCTCGCCCTTTCGCTCATCATGATCTGGAATGGACTCCTCTAGTCGAGCTGTCACCGGCTCAACCCCATGGGTGGTCTTTCTGCTGAGGGCGTCTGCATTACGATTGCTACGTCCTGACCTAAACTTAAGGGTAAAGTTGAACTGAGCAAGTTCGGCCGACCACCGCATTTCTGTTGCACCGAGCTTGGCGGTGGTCTGTAAGTAGCTAAGAGGATTATTGTCGGTATAGATCGTAAACTGTGCACCGATCAGGAGGTCTCTATACTTCTGAGTCACAGCCCAGTGCAAGGCCAAAAGTTCTAGCTTCATGCTCGAATAGTTACTCATATTTCGCTCGCTTGGCCTCAGTCCTCTACTCGCATAGCTCAAAACGACTACACCGTCCTCCTGCCTTTGGGATAATACTGCTCCTAGTCCCAAGAAACTGGCGTCTGTCTCTGACCATTTCGGGATGATCGGCCCAGATTCTGGACCCCTTACCCTTCTTTATGCCAATTTCAGAGCAAAAAAGGTACCCCTTTCTTATACCAAAGCCGAAAAAGGTACCCCTTTCTTATACCAAGCCTGAAAAATCGGATCTGTGCTCTGTTAAAAACTAAAAGGTTTTGCTCTCGCGTTGTGGTTGAAAAACCGGTGAAATACAGACCCTTTTTTATACAAAAATTACAATTTTCCCTACTGTTTTTATACCCAGTCCAGTTTGAAAACCCTACCCCTTTTTTATACCCAGCCTGAAAACCCTACCCCTTTCTTATACCTCCAGCCTGAAAACCCTACCCCTTTCGGGCCGAGCATCCCCGTATAGTCCAATATAGGGACAATATAGGAAGTACCCCCCCCCCCCCCTCCCCCTCCCCCCCCCCCCCCCCCATACTAAAATACTAGTAGGAAGTACTGTAATCTTACCTGAAGACTTGTCTATTAAGTTAACGATTATTCTCACTCATGCGTCTGTAACTTTCTCTAAGGCCCTCTAAGGGGCTCATGGTATCATAGCGGAACTCCTGTGGAGCACCATAGGCTAATAGGCTAAAGATAAAAAAAAAATCAAAAAACAAAACTAACCCATCGAGCTCAACTCAGATGGTTTCCTGCGTGGGCGTATCTGTGTTGCCCCGGTGATGGACAGACACCAGGTGTTTTAAAACTACGCGCATGACAAAACTCACGCAAACTTAGATGATTTGCATACGGACGTTTTTTGTTTGCAAGCAATACTTCGACAAGCTGCAGAAAAGGGCGGACATTTCAAGCCATTTTCTACAAAATCGGACATGTAGCGAACAAGATATTGTATCATTTCATCCAAGAATGAATTACAAGCTCAAATTGAAGAGCATGTGTCCCGGGGGGGTCCGGGGGGGGGGGGGGGGGGGGGGGGGGGGACTCCCATATTTTTGGGGCGGGGGTGCTCGTCGGGAACTTTCGATTTTACCCCTAAAAGGTACCTAAAATGGCGTCGCTTAGTTGATTTTGACCCCTAAACGGTACCAACAAGACGTATTTTCCCGCGTAATTTCCTCTCGTAGAAACTCACTAGCATACTTAACCATTGAGTTGTGGCTAAAACGTATTTACTTTCATGGTTTTAGAAAGTTTTTCACTAGTGTTTTCGCTACTCACTATCTATTACGTGATAGATAGTGAGTTAGCTGAGCCAATCAAATGTCAGGATTCTTGATGTGGGTTTCTACCTAGTTTTTCATTTTTGTCAAGTTAATAAAATAAAGGAGAGTGCATGAATTTTCATTCATGCCTTGTTTAACTCGGGTTTCAGTGCAATCGTGTTTTTCACAGACAACGCTCAGAAGATTTGTGAGGCCGATTTTTGAGACAAATAAATCTAATTTGTTACTTCATTATGTTTGTTGACCGACTTTTCTTCAGCTTTTTAAAAACAATTCGCCGTAAACATGTGCAACTCATGAAATTTGGTTGACAACACAATCTTAAATGACTAGGTAAATAATTGTCTCAGATTCCGAGATTCTAAACCAATCAAATTCCTCGTTCTTGGGAATTGCTAAGCTGACATGACTGTAGTGAAACCAATCGCAAAGTAATTACATCAATTTTGAATTAAACCTATAGGAGTACGGTAATTACAAAGTAATTGCGAATTACTCACGACAGTCATCTGAAATCCGCTCTATACATTAACAATTATAGTTGCCTCACCCCTGCAGGACTTGGAAAAATAAGTCTGCAGCTCTAAAATATCTGCCCAACATTAGATGAAAAAACATCTAATTAACAATTACTCGACTACGAGTTCAAATTTTCTTTGACTCAAGAGATAGTTAACAAGGCACTTAGAGTTGACTATTTGACTCATAGAAAAGGAGAACGAGTAGTCTAAGTATTTTTAGTAGAAACTCACTAGCATACTTAACCATTGAGTTGTGGCTAAAACGTACTTACTTTCATGGTTTTAGAAAGTTTTTCACTAGTGTTTTCGCTACTCACTATCTATTACATGATAGATAGTGAGTTAGCTGAGCCAGTCAAATGTCAGGATTCTTGATGTGGGTTTCTACCTAGTTTTCATTTTTGTCAAGTTAATAAAATAAAGGATAGTGCATGAATTTTCATTCATGCCTTGTTTAACTCGGGTTTCAGTGCAATCGTGTTTTTCACAGACAACGCTCAGAAGATTTGTGAGGCCGATTTTTGAGACAAATAAATCTAATTTGTTACTTCATTATGTTTGTTGACCGACTTTTCTTCAGCTTTTTTAATAAAAATCGCCGTAAACATGTGCCACTCATGAAATTTGGTTGCCAACACAATCTTAAATGAGTAGGTAAATAATTGTCTCAGATTCCGAGAATCTAAACCAATCAAATTCCTAGTTCTTTGGAATTTGCTAAGCTGACATGACTGTAGTGAAACCAATCGCAAAGTAATTACATCAATTTTGAATTAAACCTATAGGAGTACGGTAATTACAAAGTAATTGCGAATTACTCACGACAGTCATCTGAAATCCGCTCTATACATTAACAATTATAGTTGCCTCACCCCTGCAGGACTTGGAAAAATAAGTCTGCAACTCTAAAATATCTGCCCGACATTAGATGAAAAAACATCTAATTAACAATTACTCGACTACGAGTTCAAATTTTCTTTGACTCAAGAGATAGTTAACAAGGCACGTAGAGTTGACTATTTGACTCATAGAAAAGGAGAACGAGTAGTCTAAGTATTTTTAGTAGAAACCCACTGCATACTTAACCATTGAGTTGTGGCTTAAACGTATTTACTTTCATGGTTCCTCTGTGATGGGGTTATGGGATTATTTTTATGCTGGTCATTACACTAGGGCTGGTTCACCCTTGGAATATGTAATGTTTACACTACCATTATTATGAAATAATTATTTTACACCAGTAAATGAATAACAAGCTACCTAAGTTACTAGTAATAATAAATAACTAAATTCAAACCTTTTGAAATTCCACGGAGGGGAGGGGGGAGGGGGTATCTGAGTGCATTCCCTCTTTCCTCTGTGATGGGGTTATGGAATTATTTTTATGGTGGTCATTACACTAGGGCTGGTTCACACTTGGAATATGTAATGTTTACACTACCATTATTATGAAATAATTCTTTTACACCAGTATGTTATTTCACATTTAACATTGCTGCGGTTATTCACTTACCTAATACACTGACATTATTCCTTTAAATGCTCATGGTGTTAATCAGCCTTAAAGAAATCCTGATCAGATTCACAAGTCACATTTTGTAATGTGATACTGTTCTGTGTTTCAGCTTCATTATACTACTGTTCTGTGTTTCAGGTTTTGTGGCCACTCTATTATTTCTTTCATGGCCATCTAAAATTCATGCACCTATTCCAGCAGACCCTTAATTTTGGGACTGAGCGTATTCATGCATTAGACTGGTACATTGGTGTACATGTACATACAGGATGCTCTTAGTTTTTTTTTTATCATAACCCTGTCCATTCACTGATTAGCCAGCATCTTTGGTTTTGAAAAGCATTCAGGCCTTGGCCGGGGTGAGCACAAAAATTGTAGTCAGCCTGTTGGCCTAAACCAGGTAAATTAAAATTATTATTTTTAGCAAAATGCAGAGGGGTAAAAAAATGTGTAATTCCTGATAAGATTCAGACCCAGCAATGGAGGACATCTTCAGGGTGAGAGAGAAGGGCGAGTGCTTCTTCTATTTCCCATACAAGACATGGGTAGGCAATGGACAGACAACATTTTTGTGGTGCCGTGCACAAATGAATAAAGAAAAATCAAATCATTTATTAACTCAGTCATTCAACCCAGGGGGATGGAGGCACTTGATAGCGTTTTCTACTGGATGCTCCACCCTGACTCTGGAACCCTTTTATATAGTAAAATTAGGAAAAAGACGAACGAGCCACTCAATAAAAATAATGTGCATTGTGAGTTACTGTTTCAAAATTCTAAATCATCGAAAAAAGTATCATACTCTTTTTGTAATCTCATTGAAAGATTAACGCTGTCTCGGTAATTATAACTTGATACAGGTCGGTAGCCAGGGATTTTTGTGTGTTGGGGGGGGGGGGGGGGTGCTAATCTAGAAAAAGCGGACCAGCATGGTATGAATTTATTAACATCTAGTCAAAATTCACTAGAAAAAGGAAGTATACGAAACTGGCTGTATGCCAAAGAGACCGCAGTTTCTGTTTGGCCCATTTAGTCACTAAAACAGTTTGTTCAAACCCTCAAATGTGGACCTTTTTGTCACGTTTTCAGGCACTACAGGGTCACCTTTTCCCTGACTGACATTTTCAAGGTATTAAAACGTGTAAAATACAATCTCAATGAGATTTCAGAGTTCAATAAATGCTGAAGTTGTGTGTATTGTTGTTATGTGGGTTCCGCTTTTAGGCAGTGCCTAAATCTATATATTACCTGAAAGCCATCACTCGATATTATATTAGAGCCAACCTTCCGTTTCACCGAAAGCTGCTGGTTCCCTCTCAAATCTCTCCCTCTTTTTGAAATTATTCAGGGAATTCAGTAGTTTCTTACGCCGCTAAAATTACCTAAAATAGGTCAAAAGCTGTGGTGAAATTGAATCAAATCATCATGGCTGTGCTAAAGGCAAATAAACACAGGAAGCTCTCAATAAATGTCTTTACGCAAACTTACTTTCAGCGAGCTTAGAGCTTCCCTTTGAAGTAGAACGGTTTTTTGGCGCCAGAATGCGCCCCTTGTAATCAGACAACCGTCCAGCGGTATTCCTGTGATGAAACGGGTTCCCTGTGGATTTTCAAGCGATTTTGCAGTTTTCGGCAGGCAATAAATAGTAAGAAAATGCGCGAAATGTGCAATAAAATCTTATTTTCTAGCAGACGTGAAGGAAAAAAGTTAGTTTCTCAACATCCATGGGCAACGTGTTTCTCAGCAAAGGCGAGAAGTTAACATTTTTGCCAGGAACTGGAGGCGATGATTTTTTTGCCAGCCAGCAAGAGACCGCGATAAATATTTGCCAGCCAGCAGCGAAAGGGGGTGAGGAACAGCTTTTTTGAGGAACAGCTCCGTTGTGTGCCCGTGTTCATGTGTGAACCAGCCCTCGCATCAGCACCTGAGAACTGAAAAAAAATCAAAGCCAAACGGGACACCTACAGCTAAGTAGCCTAGTCAGTAAAAGAAATTTACAGGCTTGGAGGGCTGGATTATCAAATACCATAACTGATACCTTAAAGTACCTTTAAAAGTCCTTGAAACAGCATTTAAAATTCAACAGAAAATTTAGAGTGTGGCGACAAATCTAACCTAAGTCTGAATTTTAAGATTCCAGACCTCTAGCAAGAAAATCAGAAAATCATTCATTTCATGGAATCTCTAAGACCAGGGACGTCAACCCAGGGAATTAAAAATCTGGAGATTGTCTTGAAATGGCTAAATTTCTTGAAATATTCATCTTGAATTTTTGCTGGGAAACGAAGCGAAAACTCTTGAGACTCCTGGCAAAACCGGGAGAGTTGACGTTCCTGTAAGACCCATACAAGAAAAAAAAAGTTGATAGTATATTTCGCATAATAGCATATTCCAGGTAGAAGTAAAGAACATGTGCATTCCTCCCTGCCCCTTTGGAGTAAGATTGGTTGTTTGGTTTTACCCTGGGGTAATGTGCAAAATGTCCAACAGGGGTAATCGGCTGAGGGGAAAAAAGTCCTGACCCAAATGATTTTTTTTAATTGTCCGTAGGCAGGGTTAGAACTTTGTTTCTTTATAATTAGCTTGTAGAACTGAGATCTACAAGCTAAATTGGCATAAAAAATTGCACAGTGAATAAAAGCATCTTGGCCAACTTAAAAACAAACGTGTTTCCACTGTTTTAAAGTATTTACTGTTGTAATAACATTTTTTGTCATCAGAGATCAGGCCGAGACATTTTCTTTATTTGAAGGCAGCTTGTTAGGAAATGTGAGCGATTTTTCTCCCACGCTCTATAAATACAAAGTTAGCTTGTAGGCATTTCGAACTATGGTAGAGGAGAACCAGCAAATATCTAGGGGTTGGGGGGATTTTTTTATTGCCAAAGCCTCGTCGCGGCGCGACTCGAGCGATTTCGGTTTTTCGCGTGAAATTTAGCGTGGAATTCCCTCGTCGGGCAATGAATTTACCTATAGAATGCAAAATTACATTTCAAAATTGCTTAGTCATGTGTAAAAATCATACCTTGGTGGTACATCCTCCAATGCCAATCAGCGGCTATCAGTTTCTGGACCAGACACAGCTGCACATTTATCAAGTTCATTAGAACTGCCCATGCTGTGCATAGGGGTTAACTCGACCTTTCGCCTGCTGTGAAACTCTTCGGTTGGAATACCAGTAGCATCAAGAACATGGTAGGCAAGTGGTGCCTTCTCTTTAAGCTCTTCTAGGATACTTGCTCACCTGAATTTTACCAAGCTATTAAAAGAAGCACCACCAACCCTAAGGATAGATAATTTGCAATGATACTTTTTGCAAAGTTAATTGCATTGGCTATCAATTTGACAGGTAGATATTTTCATTGCTGCATTCAGTTGTGGTATGGCTACAAGTGTGTCTGCTAGCTTTGTTGGCTTTGGATTTGTCCTGCATGTCTCACAGATCTTCTTCAGTGCTGTTGAATCTACAGGTTTGTTGTCAATTTCTTGAAACTGTGAATGTAGACAGATTGATTGAGCATTAATATATATATTTAGCCACTGGCTAAAAGCGGAGCTCCTGGTTATAGAATTTTCTGTGTGAATTAAAGGCATTCCCATGTGTACTTGGCTTACATGGTTGCTTTAAAGTCTTTCCTTCACGAGATATGAATTTTTCAAGCATAGATGACGTCATCGATGACGTCATATCAAGTGACCACTTCATTTCGCTCATCTAGTGACCTAGACTACACTACCAAAGTTTGGTTGTTTTAGAGTCTTCCCTTCACGAGATATTAATTTTTCAAGCATAGATGACGTCATCGCTGACGTCATATCATGAGACCACCTCATATCGCTTATCTGGTGACCTAGACTACACTACCAACGTTTGGTTGTTTTAGAGTCTTCCCTTCACGAAATATTGATTTTTCAAGCATAGATGACGTCACTGATGACGTCGCATCATATGACCACTTCATTTCGCTCATCTGGTGACCTGGACTACATTACCCAAGTTTGGTTGGTTTAGAGTATTCCTTTCATGAGATATTCATTTTTCAAGCATAGATGACATAGATGATATCACGTGACCGCCTCATTCGCTCACCTGGTGGCCTAGACTACACTACCCAAGTTTGGTTGCCTTAGACCCCGGTTACACGGGTCCGGACGAATATTTGACGGGCGAATTCCAGGCCCACTTACGGCTTCTGTTCACACGGGTCCGGCGGAACTGGATCAGTTTTTGCACGGCAAAGTGTGCAAGTTTGGGAGCTGCAAAAAGTAGGTACGACTTTTGACCGGTACGGTTCCGTTTTCGTACCGGACCCGTGTAAACACCGGAACCGTGCAAGTTTTGGCACAGTTCCACGGTAATGGCCTGGAAACTAGCCCTCTTCAGGCGAGGATGCTAAGCTATTATTCAACTTTCAACCAATCAGAGAACGAGACTGAAGAAGCCATGTTAGTGTTAGCTCAGTTGCACGGACCCGTCTAAACACCTTGCAATGTGGAACAAAACTTGCACGGTACGTGTAAACAGGTGTTCCGGGTACAAACTTTGCCCGGACCCGTGTAACCGGGGTCTTAGAGTCTTCCCTTCACGATATATAGAGGATATTACATGGCCGCGCGGAGATACGAATTTTATCTTCGAGTGTTGAAAATTTATCTCACGAGTGAGCGCAGCGAACGAGTGAGATCAATTTTTAACACGAGAAGATAAAATTCGTATCTCCAAGCGGTCATGTAATGTTCTGTTATTATATAAACATCATGAAATACCAAATTCAAAGTTTATTTGAGTTAAGCTTAAAATCGAGCATTCAGCAAAGGCAAGTGTGATATCCTCACATGTGAAATAACATGTTATTTTCACATGTGAAGATATCAAGTTTTCGCGCGGGAGATCACCTGGTATTTCATTGGTGTTTATATAATAAATTGTTTTTTTAAGCATAGATGACGTCATCGATGACGTCATATCACGTGACCACTTCATTTCGCTCATCTGGTGACCTAGACTACACTACCTAAATTTGGTTGTTTTAGAGTCTTCCTTTCATGAGATATTCATTTTGAGGCATAGATGACGTCATCGATGACGTCATATCACGTCATATCAAGAAAGTTCTGTCGTTTTTATGGCAAATCCGCGCGGGCTGCCTGTGGTGTTCAAAACGTGTCTCAGGCCCCTCGGCGGGGGGTAAAAACAAATGGCGACCACGAGAGAAATGTTTCTCGAGTATCTGCATGTTTTGGTGATATTTCCTGCTATGTTTGCTAAGATATGAGGAAAAGTACTTACAGACCTTCCAAATAAGGTAAGGGGGAATTTCCTAATCAGGAAGGTTTGCAACGTCGGCAAAATGACAGTTTTTGGCGAAATTTTCTTGATATGTGAACACCTCATTTCGCTCATCTGGTGGCCTAGACTACACTACCAAAGTTTGGCTGTTTTAGAGTCTTCCCTTCACGAGATATTGAGTTTTCAAGCATAGATGACGTCATTGATGACGTCACATCACGAGACCACCTCATTTCGCTCATCTGGTGACCTAGACTACACCACCAAAGTTTGGTTATCTTAGAGTCTCCCCTTCAGAAGATATTGATTTTTCAAGCATAGATGACGTCATCGATGACGTCACATCACGTGACCACTTCATTTCGCTCATCTGGTTACCTAGACTACATTACCAAAGTTTGGTTGTTTTAGAGTCTTCCCTGGAGTATTCCCTTCACGAGATACTAATTTTTCAATCACTGATGACGTCATCGATGACCTCGCATCACGTGACGGTGTTACAGCACCCCCTTGTGGTATAGACAAAATATCCCAAGTATGGTTGTCTTAGAGATATTTTTTTTTCTTTGCATACCACAGGGTTCCCATGTGTACACGGACGGACGGACGGACGGCGTACGCTATAGGTGTAATACCAGAAAAATAAAGAAAAAAATCATATCTCCCGAAGGGTAGCTTCTATAGAAGCCAAACTTGGACAAACTTTCAAAGACCACAAGAGGAACTCTACACCAAAGTCACGTGCCCTTACGTCATCAATGACGTCATCAAAATGATCCATAATGCCCGTGACGTTCAGAATCAACTCGATAGTATACTATACGTTTTTCCCTTAGGTATGGTGCTCCGCTTGCGCGGGCCTTCGGCCCGCGCAGGAGCTCCGCTATAAATAGCTTGCGTATATTGTGTGGTTCCAGAAAAAAATATCCATCCCCCTCAAGGGAAAGGTATTGGAAAGTGTAAATAAGCATGATTTGAAATTTGCAATTTTCATATGCAAATTGTATTTGAGGAGGTCTATTCTGTCCCCCTTAACCCCCACCGCCTCCTGCATACAGCTATGTGGTTAGATATAACATTATTTTAATTATTTTCTATTATCAATATTATTTTTTTTCTATTATTGTAAAAGCACATAGAACAGTGAAGTTGTATGTTGGGTCAGTAAAGAAAAGTGGGCATATTTATAATTGCAAATGGGGATTGGAAACCGTGTTGATATATTTACCTTTGCAACTACCACTCCTTGGGTGGGTGCTGTTTGAAGCTCAGCAGGTGCACTTGCAAGGACTGGTTTAGGAAGTATAGGAACAGATGGACTATGTGAGCATGACCGAACTGTAGTCCTTTCTTTGGTGGGCGTCGAGGTGTATAGTAGGCTTTTTGGAGGTGCATGAACAGCAGGCCTTTCCTGGGAGGGCGTGGCCCTTGAGGTAGACAGTAGGAAGCTGATGCATCTTGCAGGGGCATGTTCCTAGGAAGAGCAGATAAATATGGGCAGGAAGCTGCCCCAATGAGGGCAGGAAACTGCCCCTACAGTAGACTGTAGAGATGGCTTTGGCACTTGAGGTTCAGTGGACTGCGTGTGCATCTCAGCTCCGTGGCTTCTTGGGGGGATGTTAGCAACTGGGTTACAGGCAGACTGTGGGAGGGGCACGAACACTTTACTCTTCGAATGGAGGAACAAGTACACTAGTCTGTATACGTTTCTGATACGTAGCCATTTCATTAGATGTTCGTTCACATACAGGTTCGTTGTAGGTGTCGTTTAGAGCAGCTAGAGCTATAGCGCTAGCACTTTGCGCGTGAATTAACAGTCTTTTTTGTTGGGACGCTTTCTTGGAGGTGTAATGTTTGTCACAGTGAGCCCTCTCTTGTACCACGATGTTTTGATCAGGATGGTCTGAAACTCATGCGCTTTCTGAACCTTTTTGCGAAAGGTTTCCCAATTGTTCAAAGTGCGATTACAGGGGCAGCATATCTTTGTTAGATAACATCCTTCTGCACTTTTACGAGATTTACCTAAGATCCAAGTTTAGACCGTAGAGCCTTGTTTAGCGGAACAGGGAGCCTTTTTGCGAGATTACTGCATTGCAAGCGATGCAGTGTCATTATTGACCACTTCCCTGACTAGCTTTTTGGAGTGATATTATCCGCCATCGTAGCCTTCCATTAAGCCTTGCATGATAGACAGAAATGACAATACGTCTCGACAAATTTCTTTCCCGTTTAATCAATCTGTTCGTCCACTGCATTTTTACTCGACGATGTTTATAGCCACGTTTTGTACCGTTTCTCTTCAAACACATTGCTTTGATCATTTAATTTATCCCTCGCTTAAGTTTATAAAAAGGAGTCAAAAGACCAAATTCGTTAATCAGTCTATTAGTTTTGGTGATATTTGTTCTCGGAATAAAGTTTTTTGTCCACGTGTAGAGTTTGTTTACACCGGAAGAAATGAGAACTAACCGGAAACCAACTCGCTGCGCAACGCCTATGCAAAATTTGAACTCATTACGCAGGCAATTCTAAGAACCAATCAAATTCGGCCCTCGGAGCCTACGTCTGCCTCCGGAGCCTACGACAACAAACAAGCGGAGGAGGCAGTCTGGGAACGAGACTGGATCAAATGATACTAATTGACAGATAATTTAATTGTGAAACTACTACCCTACCAAGTTTCGTCACAATCGTTGCAATCTGAAAATTAAAGTATCAGTTTTCAGAGGTGCGGGAAAAAAAGCCCTAGCAAACAACCACCGTGCTTGGTTTGGGGAATTAATTGTCATTCTCTTATAACTTTAAATAGGCCTTTTGCACTAAGAGGTCACGTGACCCGGTCACCTTTAAAATGAGCAGCTTCACCCAAATAATGTTCAGAAATGAAAATAGCTTATTGATTTTGGTTAGAGTTTCAGCTCTATACGATGTATACGCGAATAGGGAGAGCAAAAAGAAAACTGCTTATTTTACAAGGATTTGTATGATTGGTTTGCAAGCCTTTGCAATCCAATCATCGAAACCCTATTACATTCAAGCGGGCTGAAATTTTGGTTTTAACTAAATCAGTATGCTCTTTTAATCTCTGTACATCATTTTGGTCAGTCTGCTCATTTTAAGGGTGATCAGGTCACGTGTCCTCTGTTGTAAAATGCCTATTTTTGCAACACACTGGCGCACATATTCATCAAAAGAGTTGTAACAAGCTCTTTGTCGATGCCGCTTACGGTACAGTGGTACCTTTAACTAGTCATCCGGAACACGCGCTTAACGTAGCGTAGCTTACAATAAATTGTACGCCAAGAATGGCGTATGAAGAAAATGGCACGTTTTTAGCTAGACAAAGCATTCGTGACATCCCTTCGTGGCAGATTTTGCATGAAGCCTTACGGTGAAATTAATATGTTGGAACCAAAAAATGCACTGTGCAAAAAGTGGAATATTCAAGAAAATTCAAGTGCGGTATACTCTTGGCTGACTTGACGTCAGTCTAAAGTATTCAAGTCGCACTTCACACTTGACGTCAGCCTAGAGTATTCATTCAGACACGGCTGAATACGTGGCGTACTGTGTCACTCTAGAGTTTCCAAAACTGGTATACCTGACGTCTCAAATCATTCAAGAGTATGACGTGACACGTCAAGTCTTTCAAGCGTATGCTGGTGAAAAATATGATGGTTTTATGGTTGTGCGAAAGTAAAAAACATAGGGGTTACTAACCCAAAAACTCTTAGAAATAAAAGTCCACTTTCTACACACGGCCTGGGATATCTCTTGATAATTCAAGGTGAATCGCTCCGTTTGTTGCGTATTAACATTCGAAGACGCTGGTATACGTGGCGTACCGCGTCACTCGGGTTCAGGACATAGTGGTATACTTCACGTCTCAAATCATTCAAGAGTACGACGTGACACGCCAAGTCTTTCAAGCGTATGCGGCATGATTCGTGTCAAAAAATGAGATGGTTTTATGATTGTGCGAAATGAAAAAACATAGGTACACACGCTCGAACTCTAAAATTGAAAAAAAAACTCATATTCTACACACAGCCTGGAATCAGGTTATTCTGGCCTGGAATATCATTTAAGAGTTCAAGGCGAATCGCTCCATTTGAAGACTCTGGTATACGTGGCGTACCGCCGCGTCACTCGATCTCAGGCCGTATACTTCATAACATAACACGTCAGGCTTTATCATGCATAATTATATAGCCAGTGCAAATCCATTGTTGTCAACTGTCCAATTTTGTTTAAATTGGATCGCGCGGACTGAAATTGGACAATTTCTGCATTTTATCATTCAGAATATAATTAATAAGTAACAGGACTCGCAGCCGAGTCCAGAGGAATCATCCCTTTTTTTCTTAATTGGACAGCATGGAGTCCTATTATATATGCAAATTGATTAATAATATTTAATAGTTATTAGAAAATGAAATCCAGTTTTCAATCTACACACCGTATTAGTAAAATTGCAAAGTTTCAAAAGAATTCCTTGAAAACTGGCTAAGATATGAATTTTACTTTTTACAAAAAAAATGTATGGGCAAATCCCTCGAGTCGAGGGTGGACAGGCATCCATGCCTGTCCAGTCTTGTTTCAATGTATTTGCCCATACATTTCTTGCAAAAAAATAAGCCTGAATACAAAGTTTTGAAATTAATATCTCAGTCAGTTTTCAAGCAATCTTCAGAAAACCTTGCCATTTTACTAATACGGATGTGTAGAATTAAAAACTGGATTCTTTTTGATAACTATTACATAGTATTAATCAATTTTGCGTGATAACAGCCTATTATTCAAGAGTTCTACACAGCTACCAAATTTTGTGATTATTAAAATCTGAAAATAATTTTTGCAATCCTTTACATAGAAATGACCTCAAATTTTCATGCTGAAAATTTTCTTACTAGTTTTCAGTTGTAATGCTTCTAGTTGGTGATTTAAAGATTTTGATGTCAAAAAGAATTGAAGAGCAAATAAAAACTGACTTGACATGTCATTGTCAAAAGGTCCCCAACTAGTTTAGATTGATTAACATGCAGACATTTTGCAAAAAAAAAATATGAACCCCCTGACATACTCACTATGTAATATTCTTTTACGCTAGAACTTGAATTTTGGCGCATGAACAGGACGAAACGAGTTAGAATTAGACATATGTTCATTAAACCATGTTATGTTTTGAGATGCTGTATAATGACTAAATATGATTACCATAAATACATTATTGAAAAAGTGTTATGGTGTATATAATTTAAAATGGCCCTCTCAGGGGAATAATTATTTCTTTTTACAGCTGCCATTTGAGAGTGGGCCATTTTCTGGAGAAGCCGTTTTAGTACCTGTGAACTCCACAGCCCCGCATAAGTTCAACTCGACCCAAAAAGCCACTGATTCGCTACCAAATGTGAATCCTGTTCAAACTTGTAATAGGGCCAAATTGACCCAGAAAAAAAGACCAAAATAGCCACCCCAACAGTGCCAGACTTTACTCACCGAAAGGGCCCCACATTTGCACTTTTGCGCGCTGGTTACATGTTGTTCATCGCGATTTCGAACTGAACACGACAGTAGTATACCTAAAATATTCGGACGTTTGCGGGCTGCATGCACGTTGGTCGCGAAGTTTTCAAACTGAATACGCTGGTTTTCGGGCGGCGTTTGCGTGCTGGTTAGTTGATCATCGCGATTTCAAGCTGAACACGGCGGCATACGTAAGGTATTCGGACGTTTACGAGCTGGTTGCGCATTTGTCGTGAAGTTTTGAAATTGAATACGTCGGTATACGTGAGATATTCGGACGTTTGCGCGCAAGTTACATGTTGGCCATCGCGATTTCAAACTGAACACGTCAGTATACGTGAGATATCCGAACGTTTGACGGCTGGTCTAACGATTTTAGACACAACACGCCAAGCATATGTAAGGTTTCTTAACTATGCAAGCGAGACACCTCGCATTTTCAAGCGTATCCCATTTGAATATCTGAAGTAATTCAAGGGTATGCACTGGAATTCGGAAAAACGCGGCGAATTCAAGTTTCATACTCTAGAGTGACGTGACGACAATCCGATTTGAAAATTTCAGAAGATCCTTGAACACTTGAAGTATACCCATCCGTATTCGAGCGTATACGGGCCCGAATATTCGGCTTTTTGCACAGTGATGTTTGATCGAGTTTAGGATGAATTCTGTCAAACAACAGTGTAGAAAAATATAGGGACACAAGATCGATTCCAACGATCCAGCCCAATCCAATCCAAACCAGAGTGTGTAGGTAATTTCCGTTTTCCATTGCAGGTTTAAGAAGCTTTCCAATTCAAAAGAACGAATGCAACATGACGGGCTCAACTCACTCAATTACACGGTACTTCAAGAAATGCAGAAACCACTGTATACAATAATCACAGTAGAGGTCGAGCAGTAAAGGCTTTGAAAGCACTGACGATTTCGAATCATTCAACTAAGAAAGCATAGAGAGCATAGAGAGCAACACAACAACAATACATAAGTGGTGGATGATTAAATAGTCGTAGAGGTTTATACTTTTTTGTATCTTGTCAGAAGTAATAGATTCAAGACACTTGTGACCATTTCCATATGCTTACTTGAAGTTAGGAATGATACACGTTCGCAGTTTTTAAGGTTGTCGGTCCGTTGCATTTATTGGGGTGAGGCTGTAGCGTAATCGAAGATTGTGCTGCTTTTGGCGTTTGGATGCCCTCACCTTTGCAGGGCCTTGTAAAGCTATTTACAGAAGTGATTGTAACTGTTGTGTGATTCAAATTAAAGAGGCTTTAATATAACTTCTCAAACTCATTAATTATTCATGATGTAGTAGAACAATGGGGTTCTTGCATTTGGTCAGGTGTATGACTTTGGAAACCCAATGAAACACCAGTTGAAAATCACTAGTGTTTGAAACGATTTCCAACACAAGTGATACGAGTTCTTAATTAGCATATTCATAGACTACTCTAACACAAATATTCAATAACAAGTTTAATTGTCTTGATCGGCAGCTTCTTCTCTTTCTTGCTCTTTAGCGCCAATCCTGCCCGCTCGTCGCGTCCTTCCCTTCTGCGTCCAGCAAACGTCTGAAGTGAGCAAATCTGACAAAACAAAAATGTTAAAAAAGACAAACACCACCTCGTTGTTTCACTCGAATCTAGTTTGCCCAAAATGACCCAAACATATTTTCAGCAAGTAAAACTAGCAATCCATTTCCGTCGGCTTTAATTTGAACCAATTTGAACGCTGCAAAACGCTGTTAATTTATCAGTCGGAAGCTTTCTTAACAAACGTAGGCTAATATTTTGGTTGCTCCTAGTGAATTCACTGCTTTCTAGCTCTCCAAATTACCCTGATATATCGTTGCTATGACATGCTTGGAGCAAAAGCGTGGACATATAAACATAAACTAACCTCTGTCGTTGCCATCCAAGAAATTAAAATCCAGGTTGGGCTTTCGTTCCAGCAGGTACCGACGTATCTCGCACACGATATGGTAGAGAGTTTTGGCCGGATACCGCTATCCTCGCCCGCAAATACTTTCTTTTTCTTCCGCAGTCTTAGGAGGACAAAACCTTGACTGCGCCATGTAAAGGTGACATGGCGATTCAATTAGCATATACAAGGGATTGTACAATCTAGCAATTGAGTAGAAGACATATTCTTTGTCTCAACAAAAGGGCTTATGTAATCAGCTATTATTTGGTCTTTGGGCTTATTTAATCACGTTTTTGTTCTTTAACATTCTACGCGTGATTGCATAACATGATAAAAAGTGTGTCTTTTATTTGTGTGAGAAGTAATTCCAAAACTCGTTATGCGCGTTTCATTGGGATTACAAACAACTCGAAAACAATAAACACTCGCGGCTACGCCGCTCGTGTTTCAATGGTTTTCTCGTTGTTTGCAAACCCTATGAAACACTTGAACTCGTTTTTTAAATGTTACGTCTAGAGTTCTTGGTAATGACATATCTATGTGACCTCCCACAAAACTTTCTTTTACAAGCATTCTTACAGGGGCACCTCTTTATAAGGGATAGGATACATACATTCTCATACAGCTTTGCATTTTGTTTTTCTTTCCTAAAATCATCCTAAATTGTCATGAAACACAATGAAGTATGCAAAAGAATACCATGTCCCGCTCCCCAACAAATCAAACAACACCAGCAAATAAGGCATTCTCCAATTATGGAGAATCCGTTAATGATGACTTTTTTACTGTTTTTTTTTTTCGATATTCACTGAAAGGGCCTTTATATTTACTATTATTGTCATCAATTTTCCTTTATGCAACAATACATCCCATCTATCATGAATTCAAGTTGAAACAAGAGCGATGTTATAATATGTTATCAGGAAATGAAATTTTGGAAGCCAGAGAAGACACATTATTCCTGCTAGTGTAGGTCTGCACAATGGATCTTATGGAGACACTGTTCAGCCAAGCTATTTGTCAAAGCTATGTCATTGATCTGTCCATTTTAGAAATGATGGTTCCATAGGAATACACGTCACTCTGAATGCTACATGGCCATCCTTTCTGTACTTCAGGAGGAATGTTATGATAAAAGGTTTTGTATTTCTTTGCATGAGGAGAGCGCAAAGTACTGCCTTCCCAAAATCAATTATATAACCTTGCTTGTTTGAAACAAGGACATTGTTACTCTTGAGGTCACAGTGGAGAAAGCCTGATTTGTGAATGTAATTCAAGGCAATATTTGCAATAGTATAGATACCATTAACCAGTCATTCTGAGCAAGTATTGTAACGAACTGCAACTACAGGTTAGACTTCTCTACAGAATATATTTCAACGCGGAACAACAACTACTCGTAAAACTAACAACTGATCTCCGCCATCATCTTTACAACACTCCACCCCAGTCTCTCTGGGCACATTACACTGCCCCCCCCCCCCCCCCCCCCCCCTTAAGAGAGGGACACGTCCCCGGGTTCCTGAATCGATAAACTACAAGTCATAGTCTTTGGCCCAAAACGGGCCTATCTTGACCAAACAGTTCGGCGAGCTGACTTCTGATCAACTGGCGTCCCAGCCCTAGCATCATCAGGCTTCTTTTTCCTGGTGGTTTGTCTCACTGACGTTTTTGGGTCCCTCACTAGCGCAACTATCAACTGCATCTGACATCGGAACGCTAGCTTCTTCTTTTGTAGCCTCGTCACACTTTAGCCACGCTGGCACATTCTCTCCTAGATAAGGGCGAAGGCGATCGTGATGCACTAATCGGGTTTCGCGTGCGAGCCTTTCTGTATGCGGTACACAACGTCGCTTAACCGTTTTAAAAAACGTACGCCCCTCCTATGGACGTTGTAAACATGGCGAGATCTTCTTCTTTCTCTTAGGACTATAATATATAGATTTAGGCACTGCCTAAAAGCGGAGCTCCTGATGCATTAATCCATATATTATTACAATTCAAACACACATTATTCAATGTTACGTCATAGTTTTATAACAATCTGAATTTGATTTTGAAATCTCGTATTTTATTTACAAATATACATAATAAAGCATAAATGACTATTTTTTGATAAGATGTACCTGGAAAGTCACATTTTTTACCCTTCCCCCTTTTCAAGTCTCCAGATACCCCCCTCTCATGCAATTTCCAGAGTGCAATACACCCCATTTCCATGGGTCATCAACCCCAGTGCTGTTTAAAAATGCAATCAGCATTGTTTGTTGATTCCTTTCGTTAGATACTTGTGTTAATTCTATACTTGGTTAAGTGATAAAACTTAGACAAGAACAACTACCCAAAGGAATCATCACATGATGTGAATAGACAATATTCATTTTCAAATGGCCAGGCTTTGGCTGAACACTCAATTGAGGATCATGCGGGTGATTCTTTTGTATCACATTTTCCAAGTTCCTGAGCTGGAAATAGTAAACCATTTTCATTGATCTCATTGTGCTCTTATTAAGT
Organism: Scolanthus callimorphus; assembly: GCA_033964015.1. NCBI lineage: Eukaryota > Metazoa > Cnidaria > Anthozoa > Actiniaria > Edwardsiidae > Scolanthus > Scolanthus callimorphus. Next base: position 12,492,602 of record CM066911.1, on the reverse strand, counting down.
TATGGGAAGAGACCTGGCGGAGCCCAAAAGGCGAGGACGGAAAAATGAAAGAGGGAAGGAAAAAAAAAGGAACCCCGCCAGATCGGGTGAGCACAAAGAGACCAATCCCCACCAAGAATGGCCACCCGTGAGCCCGCACACAGGCGTCGAGAGGTGGCCTGGCTGCGGCAGTCGGAACCAGAATGATTATGCTAATGAATGGATCGTTTTATCTTCGCACTATTAGATCAATGAAAATAGTAAACGAATAACATGCCGTACTAAATAAAAGGAACAATTCTAAGCCTGGCATGATCAGGGGATCCGATCCAGCTCATCAAGCGGGATCTTCATCTCGCCCCTAAGGGACATAGAGTGAAAACAAGCAATTACACATGAGAGAAAAAGTAAATAAAGGATAGAGACGTAGGGAAGGAGGTCCCCACTCACCGTAGAGCCGAGCCGAACCCCACGAAAGGGGTTGTAAGGCACAGATAAGGTCAGGCCTTTGGTACGGCAGGTAAGTGGAAACTGGAAGAAAAATATTTTTGTTTTTGTTATGACATGCACTAGTAAAAACTACTAATATTTTAGGTGTATGTTATGGATTGCTTTTCTTCTGTATTCCTACTTTCAGTACTATGCACTTCTTTCTTCGGTACTGGACATTTTCATGGTACCGTATATTTTTGTTTTCCAAGGAACGAGCAGACCATATGCTTTTGTTTTCCTCACACCTTGCTTTCAGGGGCCTGACTGTAAATTCTTGATCACTTTTCTTTAATAATAAATTGTATTTTCATGGGGCTCTACTCCATGACCCGTAAATGTTTTTGCATGGGCTGTACTTGCATGATCTAATATATAGATTTAGGCACTGCCTAAAAGCGGAGCTCCCGATTGCATATTTTTTTCCGTTAAGGGACCGGTCGTTTGTTATGTCTAAATTTGTTGAATGATATTGGGCATTTCACTAGAAAATATATATGACACGACATAGGTAGCTTGTACATTGTTTTCAGATGTTCAGATCTGAGCAAAACGTCTCTGAAAAAGATACTGTCATATCCATATCTTTCACACAGCACGAAATGCCGACTTTACGCATTTTTTCAACAAACGAAAAAATGCGTAAAGGTTGTAGGTCATCTTTACGCATGTGTTCGAATGCGTAAATTTGCGTAAAGCAGAGAAAGCTTCTTTACGCACACGTTCATGTGCGTAAAGCTTCGTAAATACAACACCATTTTTTACGATATTTTTACGTTTGCGTAAAGGTGTGTAAAGTGAGGACTCTACGCCACTCGCGGTCTTGTGCTATGACATGTTTACCTCTGTTTTCGCTACTCCCCTGTTGACATATCTAAACAAAACACTTTGCAAGACAAGCTTTAGATATTATTTTAATTATATAAAAGCTTAGTAGACAAAAGCGATAAATTGCCATGCGAAATCCATTGGTCTGATTCTTAAACTTCTAAACTTTGATTTCGTTGATTTGGAGAACCATTTGATCATAGATGAACGCGAGAGAATCAGAGAGAATTAGGCACTAAGCAAAGTTTTCAAGTTTGCCACACTGAATTTCCCAGCAAAAAAATTGCTCTCATGTTCCCTTGTATCTCCCGCGATCTCCCGCCAATATTTCTGGGAGAATCGCGAATCTCCCGCTTCTCAATCGCGGACTGAGGTTGGAATCTCTGCACTATAGCGTGAAATAATTTGCTGCCGTTTTGTTATTTCTGCTTCTGTCTAGTTTTTTATTTGATTGACTGCAATTCTTTTGTTCTACAAAACTTTAAACTTTGCCGAAAAAGGCGCCTTTGTGTTTGGTCTACTGGCAAGGTTTTATTTCGCTGCAAAGTGACGGTCGCATCAGGAAATTAGCTTTTCTAGCAAATTCTTACCGCAAAATCCGAAAAGTTTGTCAGTGCGACCCCGATGGATAAAAGTGAAGCGAATACCACGTGACTTGTATCTTGACGTCATTGACTTCACATTACCCGAAAGGCAAAGCGAGTCGAGCGAGCAGCGAAAGTCAAAGAGATTGGAGTGTCGATTGGAGTTGTTTACTACCGTGCTAATACTTTCTGCAAGAATAGTTCGCAGGACAAGATGGCGCTAAACTTAAGCGATCACTATGCAGTTCTACTAAAGGAGACAATCAAAGAAAACGAGCTTTGAGGCAGCAGCTACAAGAGTCGAGTTCAGAACATCGGTGTGATATCGAGCGGCTACAACAGAAGGTTGACGGCTTGTGCGACCGACTAACTGAGGAAAATGCACCTCAAAGGAATCGAGCCCCGAAAAGAAAAGTTCGTGTTCCACTCAATGCAAGGTGAGGCTTAAGAGTTAGGCTTTAGATTATTAGAAATTATTTTAAAAAGCAAGTTATTTTGACACGATGCACTGTTCATAGTCAGGAGCAGAGGGCAATTTGCTTCAACCATCACCACAGTAAAGGTTTGGCGCTGGATTCTTGAAGAAAATGACCTTCTGATCAATGCCTGGTAGTTCGTCTTGTCGATTTGTGGTATAGGTTTCGAGTTAAGGGATGTTTTATATAGGCGAAAAAACCACAGGGTACCCGAGTCTAATTTGAGAAAAATATCGTAAAAGAACGTTTAATCACTCGAATTTTTTCATTCTTTTAAATTTCTTACTTTTACTTGAAAGTACAACTGACTACAATTCAAGAAAAGAAGCGTTAACTTCAAAATTGTCTACTGCGAATGTCGATGCATGAGTGTTAAGTAAACTCAGCTCAAATGTCAATTGGTTGTCTGTGCCTTGGTTGGAACACTTCGTTCTTTCGTTGAATATTCTTCATAATTAAATATATTGCACCGTTAGTTAAATTAACACACTAAAACACACACAAAAAACGCTTATGCTAACTCCATACCCACTGCTGATATCATTTTTTTAGTGACTTTGTATCGGTGACTATTCGCCGTTGTTTACGTCGTCCCATTATTAGAAGGTGAACTCATATCCAAGAAAGTGATTGCTTTGATTAGATACACAGGAGATTTTATTATAGTAGAAGACTCTTGAAGACTAGCATGGAGTTTGCGCCGACACTGTCATTCCCGCTAAGAGAAAGCCCAACATAACAAGGAGGACCGAAAGGTCTCAAAATGGGCAATTCCAGAAAATAAAGGTACCCTCCCCGCGGGCGGCACTGGTTTTTTGACCCCCCCCCCCCCCCCCCCCCCCCCCCCCCATGCATATAGAATTCCGGGCAGGTTAGAAAACTCCCCCTTGCAATCAGAATTCCGAACTCTTCCGAACTGAGAAAATCAGTAACAATATTAATAGTAATAATAATAACGTTATTCAAACACGAATATTAAAGCGGTGCCGCTTGTGGGGTCGTGTAAAAAAGGGAACTCATGGTGAATGAGGCAGATAAAGGTGGAGTACACAACGCCTCGAGATTCAGAAGACTTTGCACGGTTCCGGACGAATATTTGACAGGGCGAATTCTGGCCCACTTGTAAGCAGTGTTGGGTGTGTTACAAGCGCGGGAGGAGTCACTTCACTTAATCACTTTATTTGTGGATGGTCAGCGGTAATTACATTGTGATTAAGTGTTGACGGAACTGGTTGTCTCCGTCGGTAGCTAAAGCAATATTTACAGAGATTTGAGAGAGTGAGTTCCAGTCTACAAATGTGCGAGGAATAAAGCTGAAATAATTTAAATATGTTTGTGCGTGTATATAACGGAATGAAATATTATTTTACCCTCTGTTTAAGATAAAACAAGAAGAACTGGTGCCGGAAGTAAAGCCTCCGATACGACTTGTTACTGCTCAAAGAAACGGTCCGTTCAGTCGTAGCAGACAAGTTCATCAAGTCGAAAATATAAAAATACTCAAGAACCTTCAACACGACTACTGTTCAGATCTCGTGAGGGAAAGCACAGATGCCCTGATTAAAATGCAAAGCTGGTCTCGTATCGAACACGCCATTCCTATTGCATTCAGCCTGAATTAGCAATCACGGCAATTGGGACATGTCATGCTACCTGTTACAATGTAGACCGCAGTGGTCTGCAGAGTACCAGACATATTGAGTGACTTGATTAGAGATGAACTACCACGAATAATAGATTTCAGTATCGGAAGTGGTACAAAGCTGCTAAGGATATTCCTACGGTGGGGTATTATCACCAGTTCTTGACAGTTATGTCATTTGTTTTACTAACAACGTTCTGTACACCGCATCGGAAACGCGCCTCGGCGCATCGGTCTAGAGATCATGAGCTAGTTTATTGATGACTTGGGTGGTAGGTGGGTGGGTTGGCGATGACGCTTCATTCTGTTCATGGATTATTTTCTTTACCGGTAATACCACCGCACGAGCAGAATAGATAAGGTAGAATTCTTGGATATTTTTATAGGTTCAAGAGCAATGGCGCGGTTTCTACAGACCTCTATGTAAAACCTACTGATGCGCGCAAAATTCTGTCACCAGGATCATGCCACTCTCGCCACACATTTACTTCTATTATGTACTCACAGGCTCTCAGAGTCAGGCGCATCGTACCTGAAGAGGAAACATTTCAGCGAAGGATTGCGGATTTAGAACACGCTTTCAGTACTAGTTGTTGCAACAAGGCGCATGTGCAACGCATTACCACGCGGGCTATGACCTCTGATCCACTAAATCGTCCTCTGTCTTTTACTAATACCACAAATGATAGCCCTCCCTCTCTTTCTCAACAGTGATGTGTCCTTAGATCTGCAATTACTCGAATCACACATCGAATCCCTCGCTGCGTTCGGTCCCAAAACATATTTACGCCCGCGGCGAACATCAGCTATACGAACAAAGATGATTTGCTCGCGGCACCCTTTGAATTGTTTACGGTGTCGAGTTACTCAGGAGAGAGATGCGCTACGGGGAAAAATCTCTCTCTCCTGAGCAACTCGACACCAATCGAAGCGCGCCGTAGGTAAAAAACATTTCCCTCGATTTACGGACGTTCGCCAAAGAAGGGGCTGCAAGCAGTAAGATATGACACAAATATCACTTCGTTTTGAAAAAGAGACATTACCGAATATGAATTCTTCGGTAGTCCAGATGTTGCAAGAGATTCTATAGAAATTTAACAAGCAAATTTAATTACAAACAAATTTTTTATACTTTATACAGCCAAACAATGGCGTGTCCATCGTGTCCATTGGCGCCGCCGAGCCTCGCTTTCGTGTACACAGAAACGAGGCTCAGGGTATAGTCATTAGCATCTGATTGCTTCTAGAGTTTGTTTGTATTTCAGACAATTTACGTTGAAGCGCTTTACATTGTCTGCCACCCCATCATTGCCATTATTAGTCAATATTGGTCCCCAAAGTATCAGCCGAAAGATTTCTTTTTTGATCCTTTTAAAATTAATGAAAAATTCACCAAAAACACGCCAGAAGTCACAAAAGAAAAAGTGTAAGTCGAAACTCCTTTATCTTTTACTTTTGCAAAGTCTTGGAAGCAATAAGCGTGTTTTATTCAAATTTAGGAAAAAATCAGACTCGGGTACCCTGTGCTTTTTCGCTTGGATTAAAACATCCCCTTAACTCGAGACCTATACCACAAATCGACCAGACGAACTACCAGGAATTGATCGGGAGGTCTTTCTCATTGAGAATCCACTATCAGACCTTTACTGTGGCGATGGTTGAAGCAAAGCGGTTTTTTTCGGTGTCTGCTCCCTGACTATCAGCGCACAACAAAAAGTTCACACATTCGGCGCGTTGGACTGGTGACTAGTGTCATGGGCACCGGTTGATCTTTTTCCAGGCTGAAAGATTGAAGCTGGTACCTACAGGCTAAAATTTTGAATAACTGAAACAACCGAATATTGCAATTAGTAAGTCCCTAGTAAGAAAGTTTGTTAGACATATTCTTGATTTGCAATCATTCCTTTGGAATAAAATAACAAAAGCACGGCGGCCATGTTGGTGACCTGAATAAAAGGAGCAAATGAACTTTCTTTTGTTCTGCACCACCAACATGGCCGCCAGTGACGTCACATGCAAACCAAGAATATGAAGTAGAAATTTCTTTGTTGTTCGGAAGATATGCAAGGGCGGACACAAGGCTTTAGGACCTGGGTAAGCAAAATGTCTTGATCTTTTTTCGACGACTGAAATTTGTGCTAGGGTGCGATTTTGTTATGGATGTGCACAATTAAAAGTCCCAATTGAGACTAGGCATCTTAGATAATGAAGAGTTTTTTGTGTCTCAATGCTTGTAGTATTTCCTCACTCTTAGGACTTTTAGGATGATTTCTGTATGATGTACAAAGTAATGGTGAGGATAAAAGGATGAAAACTTTCAAGGATTTGATCTCAAAGAAAGATACAAATGCTGTAGTTGAATTTAAACACCAGGTTCTGGTATAAGACATATACAACCTCTCACTTTCACGCTTGAATCTGCAATTATAATTGGATAACTTAATAGAAAAAGTCGAGAATTTTCAGTCTCCAACCAAACTTGCTTTTATAGGACCTCAACAATTTTAAATAACTTATTATTTTGAATAAATGACAAGGTCACTCTGTGTAGATTACTGGATAATTGGTTATTTGATGGCGATTGATGTTTTCAGTTCGCATTTTGAATTTCACAGTTCAGAATAATAAATTACAATTGTTATGTATACTACTTAGTCTCTCCCTACAAAAAGGTTTATCTGGGCCAAACCTTTTGTAATAAAACATTTTCTGCAACAACTTGCAGTCAAAAGACATGAAGTGTGCCCCCTAGAGTTGAATATTAATTTCATTATTCCATTATTGATTTCATTATTCAATTCAAAAATGCTTTTTCAATTCAATATTAAAAATATTAAATGTTCAAATTTTGATTTCCAAATATGTTACTAATTGTTCACCCAGCTTTCCAATGTTGAATTGAACATGGCATTTTTGGATTGAATAATGAAATGAATAATGGAATAATGAATTGAATATTCAACTCTACGGGGCCATGCTTAATGTCTTTTGACTCTAAAAGGTAACAGTTTGGAAAGCAAATCCACTGTATATATTTATTTCTTTACAGACTCACATTTTGGATACAAATTTTGAAATTCACACCACAGAGATGTTAAGTCTACGACAGCTGAGTGACAACTGACGTCATGAATTTGGGGGACTTGTCAGCTTTGGAATGGTACAATATCGTTTATGGGATAAAACCTACAAAAACTTTTTATTTCTCATGAAAATAACACAGTCACTTGTCTGTGCTCCGTGCTCTTTTAGGTTTAAACTCAACTCATTGATGTTTAGTAATAATTAAAAATACACATGAAAAAATTCTGGATTCTGATTGGCTGAGAGCAGTGCTGTTTTTAGGTAACTAAGTGCCAAGAAAGGTAACAAAGTGCAAAAATGGTTAACAGAATGCAAATTTCTTTTGAAATACTAATAGGAATACAAAATATTTTGATCATGGCTATTATGTTAATTCGTTCATGCTCAAATTCTGTCAGGTTTTGGTTCAGATTTCAATCAAGGAAAAATGTGTGTGGTTTGTTCAGTTTTATGCAGATTTGTGAATGACTCTGAAATTTTTACATGTGTATTATTAAAAGGAAATCAATCATACAACTTTTCTCATTCAATTTGCCACTGATAGTTGCAAGTATGCATACTGGGAAAGCAGCACATATGGAAAGCAAACATACAATTTAACAAAATGTGATTTTTATCCCAGCTGCAGCAAGCATCTATCTTCGATCCCTAAGAGACACAGAGGCGTCAAAGTAGAAGAGGGCACCGGGAAGAAAGAGAGAGGTGAGTTATTAAAAACTCAGACCATGACTGTGAATATGTGCTTGGTTATTCCATTTTACTCTTTAAACTGAGACAAGAACTATTACCACTGTATGCATTGCTACGCAACCCAAAAATTCAATTGCGATGGGTGATTGGCAGTTATTAGCCGTCAATCAAACCAAAATGCTGGATTCGGCTACTTCAACGGGTCGCGTTTTACAAAATCAACCAAAATGGTTTGAAGCTATCCTTCGGCTTCCTTTACTCAAATGTTTTGCTTTCTGGTTTAAGAAAATTGACAATAATTTTCTTGCGTGAAATCACCAATCATCCAACAGGTGAATTTTGAAGTCGTGTAGCAATGCTTGTTTAGATCTTGTTTAGGTTTATTATCTGTATCTTGTGCAAAGAGCCAATCAAAATAGCTGATATTTAACCATTATCCTGCGAGATTGCGCAGAATATCATCTGATACTTAGCTAGTCCAGTCCCTGAACTCTCCTTCGCGGCTCCGTTGTTTCCTGTGGTCGCCGAAAGGAGAGTCCAGAAACCTTTGGATGCGCATGCGCTAGATCTGACCAAGAACTTGGGTTTTTTCGTTAGTGCGCATGATCCAAACACCGCTGTCGGAGATTGATTGTTGAATTTTCGCGGTTACGGTCACAAGGGCGTCCTATCTTGATGGGCAAAATTCATGTAGCCAACAATCAATCTCCGACAGCGGTATTTGGATCATGGGCACTAACGTAAAAACCCAAGTTCTTGGTCAGATCTAGCGCATGCGCATCCAAAGGTTTCTGGACTCTCCTTTCGGCGACCACAGAAACAACGGAGCCGCGAAGGAGAGTTCAGGGACTGGACTAATACTTAGCCGACGAGGGATGCAGTCCCGAGTTGGCTAAAATCAGACGATATTCTGCAAAATCGAGCAGGATAATGGTTTTATTATTCAGCACATTGATAGCACAAACCCCCCGAAAAAAATGAATTTTGTGTATTATTTACGAGCTCAAAACATCATATTTCCTCAGAGACAGATATCGCAGGGATAGCTGTCATGTACAGAAGACAGCTATTGGCGTTCCAATGACCATATTTGGGCAGTGCATCTATGTGCTGAATAATAATTTGGGGGATTTGTTTTGGATTGTGCATTTCTTGTCAATAAGCTTTGAGTTCTGTTTTGTAAAGTCTTGGCCCATGTAAAGGAATCCACAAAAGTTTTGGATCCGGGATCCCTACCCAAGGGTCCCTGATCCCGACCCATGGATCCCAGATCCCATGCTCTGGATCCCGGATCCATCACTCTTGATCCCGGATCCCTCACTCTGGATCCTGCATCCCACACCTCTGGATCCTGTATCTCTCATTCTGGATCCTGGATCCCACACCTCTGGATCCTGGATCTCTCATTCTGGATCCTGGATCCCGTACTCTGAAACCCAGATCCCATACTCAGGATCCCGGATCCCAAACCTCAAATTTAGCTGGATCCCAGATCCCTTTACATGGGCCGAAAAGTCATGATTCTATTATCTGACACGCACAAAATTGCAGGTGTATGTCTGTAGGCCTTACAACTGTTTTGATATTCTAGGCCCTAGTTATACCTTAAGCTTATCTCTATGCTGTGCTTTTCAGAAACTGGCCAGACGAATTTCAGAAGATGATGATGTGGATGACAGATTGAGGACAAAGCTGTGTAAAGTCCTCATGAGTACATTGTACATGAGTTCTGACGAGAGTGGGTTGGACGAAGACGGAGAGGCTCGTGTTTTGTTTATTAAGCAGTTGTCATGGACTACACTTAATGACTGTGTAACTTCTTTAGCCATAATTTGGCGTGAACTACTTTGTTTCAGTTCGATTTATGATACATGTTTTTTTTTAGTGAGACCTCTAGCAGAGGACTGAAGTACATATATAGAAAATGATACATAAATAGAAAAATATTGCAATTTTATGACAACGAATGTAGAACCGTTAGCACGGTTTTTTTATTTTAGTTGTTTAATAACGGCAACAGGTTGTCTTGCCATGTATCGCTATGAATGTACATAAAATATGTCATTTTAATGCATGCTCACTTGTTGTAAATACTACTGTGTGAAAACAGAGATTAAAAATGAAATGGAATTCCAATACTATGTGTCACGTTTGTTTAATGTGCTAGTAAAATATACTACAAGATGATCGTATTTACAAAGGAATAATAAAAGATTAATACAGCTGAACGGAAGCAACTGAAAAGCAAGCCGAGACCGTAGTCGTAGATAAAACTAGTATTTACGCATATAATCGCAAAAGTGGCGCGCGTAAATACCACTTTTAAACGGATTTACGGCTGGCGTAATTCTGCGTAAAAATGACCTTTCAGCTCATTTACGTGATGCGTAAAGATAGCGATTTTCGGGGACACTACGCAGGCTTTACGCACCCCCGAAACTACTGCGTAAAGACTGTGTTTACGCAAAAGTAAAGACGACGTAAATATGCGTAAACTTTATATTTACGCAATCATTACGTCACAAGCGTAAAAATGGCATTTCGTGCTGTGTCAATTTGTGTCACTATTATAGAGAGAATAAATGACACATTGGCGCGCGGGGATATGGAATTTGTCTTGGAGCATTCCAAGTTTGACATTTGCTTTTTTTACTACAACAAAAAGGCAAAAGACAAAAACAGTGCGAGGCAAACGGTGTTTTCGTTGGTTGTTTTTAGCGCGCGCGCTGATGATGGCGTGTTTCGTAGTATATATACTTTCATCTACCTACAGCTTTCAGCCAATCAGCAAGCGAGAAACGCGCGCGTTGTGGTATAATAAAGAGTAAAGTTGTTATTTGAAGTTTTTTTTTAATTTAAACAGCATGTAATACATGTATAGTGTATTTTTACTAAAATGTATCATTCCAGAAAATATCCATGGGTGTAGTTGGAAATTTTGCACTTTCGTCACAAGATTGAGCTCTTAGAAATTAAAAACCTAGAAATATGAAAATGATCAGGGTTCACTAGGATCGGGCTCAGGGATTAAAGGTGTAGGAGTTGAAGGATCATAACTTTTATAACATGGATAAAAAAATAAGGAGTAATTGAGCTCAGAGATCAAAAATTTACTGCCAAAAATAATGGCTATACGTGACCTAAAAATATGTTACGAGCCTGTTATCAGACATTCTTTGTAAAATTAACTCGAAATTTCCGATGGTAAATCTACAAAACGCATGAGTATGGAGATGAGTATAGATATTTTCTGGTATCACACAACTTAAAGACCCTGTGTCCGATGGGTGTGACAGTGTTACATGTATGATCTGTTTATTGTGGAGATCTAATACGGTAAGAAACTGTCAAAATAACACCATTAGTTTGTTGTTCTATGACTTCGTATCACATATAAATCAGTTTTAGACAAAAGAATGGATCGAAATTCCACGACATTTAAACGGATTGAGTTCACTACTTTTAAAGTTAATGTACCTCATTAGCATAGAGTTTTATGGGCTACGAAACTATTCGTCACACCAATCGGTCACAGAGTCTTTAACAATTAGATTACAAGCTCAAGATTTATATGAGCTGCTAGTGAACAAGGAATATTCAACAAGTTCACTATCATTTCATGGAAATTGAGCGCAAGCAATCTAATTGTTTTGAGTATAAACCAACTAGTAGTTTTTTTTTAGATCCAAAAATAATCATATACACAATGATAATTTGTTTGCACAAAACACAGACAGAGTCCTAGCTTGCTATCACAGCCTGTCGGGCCTGTTATAGCAAGGAAGTCCATGCAGCTAATCATTGCTCATACACCGAATTCAAATACGGTGCCCAGTTTGAAGAGCCTGACTAGTCTCGAATGCGTGCAAAAAAGCGTTTGTGTATTCACACAATTTCGAGGCTAGTAAGTCCAGAACAATGGCTTTTCAAACTGAGCGCTGTATTTGAATTTGGTGCATTACATGGCTCATACAACACTAGTTGGTTTATACTATTGTAAATAGAGATAACCAGTTGATGTGCTTACACAGTGGCGGATCGGGCAGGGGGGGGGGGGGGGGGGGGGGGTGGGGGGGGGAGAGCACCAGAACAATGGGTTTTTTGTATTTATAACTAGACCTTGCATGGCCAAGCTCTGAATAGGTAGATTGTTCAAAGGAGTAAAGACGGAACCGCCCTTTGTAAAATCCTGGATCCGCCACTATTACATCTTTGAAAATAATAACAGCAATGCAAACACATCAACGGATTATAACTATTGACAATTTAGTAAAAATACACTATATTGTTTTTCACTTGGGCTGGCTGTTGCTGTTGTTGCTGCTGCTGTTGCTGCTGCTGTTGATGTGTTGCTGAAAGTGAAACAGAAGACCAATAATGTCATGAACACAGGTCTTTTATTGACAAAGTCTTACTTAATAAAACCCATTTCCCATATGATGGGTGAAGTCCATGGTAAATTTCACACAAAAAATTGAATCCCATAGTAAATAGTTGATATTAGTTTATTGAAATGATTCGAGCATATTACTTTGCGGGTAACCTGTGTTTTTGTCGAGTTTAGCTTCGCACGTAACAATCGAGTTATCGGATTCTATAGGATTATTCAAAGCTTCAGTAGCCTCAGTAGATTCCGCCAAGAAAATACAGTAACACGAAAAAAGCGATATCGCACAAGTCGCGCAGTGACTTTATATTGAGCAATTCCAGAAAATAAAGGTACCCACCCCACGGGCGGCATTTGGAAATTCCGATGGGATGGGGGTTTAAGAGCTCGGAATTCTGATTGCAAGGGGGGGTTTTCGAAGCTGGATTTCTTTAACCTGCCCGGAATTCTATATGCATGGGGGGGTAAACCATTTTGGAAATTCCGGATGCATGGGGGGGGGGGGGGGGGGGGGTCAAAAGCTAGTGCCGCCCGTGGGGAGGGTACCTTTATTTTCTGGAATTGCCCATTTTAAAAATTGAAACACTCAAAGATAAACTCCATCCTCATTAAAAAAAAAGAAAGGCAGAAGGATAGGTAAAAAGGAATAAAAGGAAAGATAAAACTGCTAAGTCAACAGTGTTAAGTAGCATGGTTGACAAAAGAGCACAAAGCTTTTGAATTCATCACCTTTTGGTGAACAAGAGTAGGAACGTTTGAAAAGTAGATAATGTATCTTGAATTGAATATATCTTCAATTTAAAATATTTCAAGACTGCCACCTTCAAAAAGGGTCTGTTGAATTAGTGGATTGTTTTTGTCAATCTCTCTCTTTATTCTCCTCTCTTACCAGGGTTTGCTGCTGCCCAGGGGCAGAGGGGCACTCGGATTCCTTGTGCCCCCACCCAGCGCATCGAAAGCATTTCAGTCTGCTTCCTGTGAAGAGGAAAAACATTTCTGTGACATAGACGTAGAATGGTTTGGCTGTTTGTTTATTTACAAAACAATTTTTTATACCAATTGGTTAGTCAGAATTAGCCTTCCAGACATAGATCATATTATTCAAAACTTGTACCACCGCCAAATTCTGAAAAAATTACAACAGTAAGCATTCACAAAAATCCCTATTTTATTGATACTTATCTATAAAACCTTTTAGGGTGCCCCTATTGATAAAAGGAGAGACTATTGATTATGTCCTACCAGGGTCCTGGGTGGGGCACACGGCAACCAGGTGCTCCTTGCCCTTACACTTGTAGCATCGGCCTATGAAAAAAAGGCATTATTTTAAAAAGAAACATGAAATAATCTCAGGAGGGATATGCATTTAGAATTTTCTGAAATTTTCTGCCAAATTTGTAGTATCGCGATGATCAAAAGTCAAGATTCCGATCTTTCGTTTGGTACGTTTGGCTGATTCTGTGCTGTTAATCAGATAGAAATCATGGAAAAACAAGACCGGTACGAACCGCATATCGCTGGTTGTTCATATTAGTTTTCATAAATTTCTTTACATGCGTTCAGGGACTGGTCATAAATTAGAAGGGGAGGGCTGGCGCAAATAATGGGGAGGGCCTCTAATTTTCATGCAGGTGAAAAAGGGAGGTTAAAACAATTTGGTGCAAATGACAAAGGGAGGGTCATTTTTTTTTTTTACGCAAACGCTGTTAGGGTAATACAGGGCCGTAGCGGTTATAGGGTCAGGGAGGCCCGTGCCCCAACATTTTTTCCCCAATCAATCCTTAACACTCCCTGCATATCAAAGTTCCCCCAAACATGTGGTAATTATGATAGGAGAGGGTCACCATTGAATATGTCACCTGAACAAAGTCTTGACCCTACAAGCTCATTCCGGTTGCTGACCCGACACGAACGTCTTTCGAGTCCGCACTGGTAAAAGAAGACACAATGACCTATGAACCAGATCGCTCTGAGTTCGTACCGCTCTAATCTAATGTAATCACCACCACTTTTTTGACACACGCATACACAAAAATACACTTACCCCGTCTACCCCTTTTTCTTTTTCTCGAATGTTGATCTATTGAAGAAGCAGTACACGGTGAATGAAATTGATTGTAGGTGATTTTACTTAAACTCGTTTGTGTGCTAACTGTTTAGGCCATGGGGAGAAATACCGAATGGACATGCGCACTTGAGCGTGGCACTTCTAAAATATGGACTCAGATTACCTTCAAATAATTTACTGTAAATGTATGGCAATGAAACTTAAATTCAAGATAACACTGGGCTAAATTCGAAATCGAAATTTACTTTGCCTCCGATCGAAACAACATGTTGTTCATCTTTCTTTTCGTGGTAATATTGGTGGGCTACAGTATAAAATCGGTTCGGTTTTGTCAAATCTAGGTTACAAACTCAAGAGCTCTGTTTACAAGAGGAAGTCTATGCCACGGCGCTAAAATACACAGAACTAACAGTCAAATTTCGTAACGTTATAAGCTCGTACAAACCTCACTTTACCTCCAGATCAAAAGAACAAGAATTCCTTCGTAAATTCACACAGATTTCACGTCATGTAAATGATTTTTCAGCTCGGTTTTTAAGATCCACTTCCATGTTAAACGAGGCTTCATTGTTTGGCCCTTGAAGTCCGCCTCGAAGCAAAAAAGCTCGAAAAAATGCCGATTTCTTCGCTTCTTTCCGCTCTGAGCGGCCAGTTCTTCGACAGTGTACAACCAGGCGTTCCTCTGCTAATAATATGTGTCCAAAAAGACTAGAAACGAGTACCAGAGTGCCTAGCGAACTTAATTTTTAAATATTAGCGCGAACTTGCAGGAGGGCTCAACGAACATTTTCTCTTATTTAATCAAAACATAGCAAAAACATCTTTAAGAGTACTTGCAACCATTAATAAGCTAATTATTAATCTTCGTGGGAAAAAAACATCCGTTCCTCAAAGCCAGCCAGGGAGTGCCCTTTATACTTTATTCCTAGCCAGCACTCACCTAGAGTAACAAGCGTTGCCAGCCACCATGTGCCTGATATACTGTTATTTGCCAGCCAGCACCAAAAATGATTAAATTTACTTTTTTGCCAGCAGCCAGCAAAAATAAAATGTTTCATTGGGATTTGCGAATCGAAACTATAGAACTATTACAATGCGATGCTCGATTTCCAATTCTCAAATAAGCAACCTGTATTGAGCTCGGTATATATGAAGATGGGGGAAAACACTACTACTTCCATACACCTGTTGGAATAATTTGCTAAATTGAACGAATACAAATACCACTCGTGAGAACAAACTAGATTAACCACATTTATCAATAGAAAATGACATGGGATCACAAGAGGCTTCTGCTAGCAAGGAAGACATGGGATCTTGTTTTAATGCGTAGTTCGCACAAACTTGACCAACGGAACCCAGGATTTTTCAAAGTACAAGTCAAACTGGCTGATATACAGAGGTAGCTTCGATATTTGTTTTGCCCCCCCCCCCCCCCACCCCCCCTAAAAAGCTATGTTATCGATATCAATTCATTTATTACGAATTTAAGTGAAATAGACACGTGACTAGACTACTTATTAAATGCACATTTTACAAAATCAAAATATCATGCACTTGAGTGGCGTGAAGTGCAAGTATAGTGTTACTCGCATAAAGTTCGCAAACCTAAAACAACGTACGTTGAAGGTTCGTAAACATTTTTGCTGTAACACTAAAATGCACATATTTTACCCAAAAAGTAAAACAAAAATCAAAAAACTCGTGCACTTGAGTGGCATGAAATGCAAGTATAGTGTTACTCGCATAAAGTTCGCAAACCTAAAACAACGTTGAAGGTTCGTAAACATTTTTGCTGTAACACTAAAATGCACATAGTTTACCCAAAAAGCCTAAAACAAAAATAAAAAAAGATCGTGTACTTGAGTGGCATGAAATGCAAGTATAGTGTTACTCGCATAAAGTTCGCAAACCTAAAACAACGTTGAAGGTTCGTAAACATTTTTGCTGTAACACTAAAATGCAGGCACATTTTACCCAAAAAGCCTAAAACAAAAATATAAAAATCGTGCACTTGACTGGCATAAAATGCAAGTATGGTGCTACTCGCATAAAGTTCGCAAACCTAAAACAACGTTGAAGGTTCGTAAACATTTTTGCTGTAACACTAAAATGCACATAGTTTACCCAAAAAGCCTAAAACAAAAATAAAAAAAGATCGTGTACTTGAGTGTCATGAAATGCAAGTATAGTGTTACTCGCATAAAGTTCGCAAACCTAAAACAACGTTGAAGGTTCGTAAACATTTTTGCTGTAACACTAAAATGCACATATTTTACCCAAAAAGCCTAAAACAAAAATAAAAAAATCGTGCACTTGACTGGCATGAAATGCAAGTATAGTGTTACTCGCATAAAGTTCGCAAACCTAAAACAGCGTTGAAGGTTCGTAAACATTTTTGCTGTAACACTAAAATGCACATATTTTACCGAAAAAGCCTAAAACAAAATAAAAAAAATCGTGCACTTGAGTGGCATGAAATGCAAGTATAGTGTTACTCGCATAAAGTTCGCAAACCTAAAACAACGTTGAAGGTTCGTAAACATTTTTGCTGTAACACTAAAATGCACATATTTTACCCAAAAAGCCTAAAACAAAAATAAAAAGTCGTGCACTTGACTGGCATGAAATGCAAGTATAGTGTTACTCGCATAAAGTTCGCAAACCTAAAACAACGTTGAAGGTTCGTAAACATTTTGCTGTAACACTAAAATGCACATATTTTACCCAAAAAGCCTAACACAAAAAAAAATCGTCCACTTGAGTGGCATGAAATGCAAGTATAGTGTTACTCGCATAAAGTTCGCAAACCTAAAACAACGTTGAAGGTTCGTAAACATTTTTGCTGTAACACTAAAATGCACTGCATATTTTACCCAAAAAGCCTAAAACAAAAATAAAAAAATCGTCCACTTGAGTGGCATGAAATGCAAGTATAGTGTCAACTCGCATAAAGTTCGAAAACCTAAAACAACGTTGAAGGTTCGTAAACATTTTTGCTGTATCACTAAAATGCACATATTTTACCCAAAAAGCCTAACACAAAAAAAAATCGTCCACTTGAGTGGCATGAAATGCAAGTATAGTGTTACTCGCATAAAGTTCGCAAACCTAAAACAACGTTGAAGGTTCGTAAACATTTTTGCTGTAACACTAAAATGCACTGCATATTTTACCCAAAAAGCCTAAAACAAAAATAAAAAAATCGTCCACTTGAGTGGCATGAAATGCAAGTATAGTGTCAACTCGCATAAAGTTCGCAAACCTAAACACAGCGGTCAAAAATTCCCGCGCAATCGCCAAGGTTCGCCAGTCATACTATCCAGCGGTTTCCCTTAAAAGCTGTCATTCAAAATGGCGGCGTCTTTGAGCCTGAGTCAGGTCATTGACGAGATTCAAAGGTCATCTGACAGCGAGGAAGACGTTGATGAAGCAGACGGGGAGGATGAAACGACGAGAGAGAAGTTGGTGAAGTGTTTGGGGGCTTTTGACGGCGGCCCGAATTTTAATTCTGCGTATTTTCAAGAATCGGGTGCAGATTTGCTTTTGCCACTCGTGAATATCTCTGAGAATTCGACACCTTGCGCGCCTTCTTCGACAGAGGTATCTCGCCTGATCGCCAGCTCCACAATATCTACTGGTGCTCTGTTTCGAAATGAGTCGAAACTTTGGCTAAAGGCTATTTGTCGACGACTAGCAGGGAGGAGAAGGATTGCCAACCCCTATTACGCGGAGGTGACTCGCGATATTCCACAAGAGATTTTCTCTTTTATTGTTCGAGTTGTTAAGAGTGTGCCAGGGTTTTTTGAGCCTCGCTGTTACTATGCAAAAAACAGAAAGGCAGAGGTCATCTCATTTACTTCGTTCCCTCATGTCATCTTTTTCTTCTCTCTGCTGACTGGCCTTGCAAAGAAGGATGTCATGTTTTACATGAAGAGAACGCTAAGTGGGGCACGTGTGGGAAACAAGGCCAAAGTTTTGGTGTCAGAGGAGAAGGATCTGGCCTTGATGTACAAAACATCAAGAGGGCAGCTGAAAATTTCGTTCCACTTCGGAGAATGGAACACTTACGGTGAGCCACAACATACATAAATGTTCATTGATATTAAAAAATATTCATGTGTGTTGTGAGAGCCCAGGGTGTCCTATTGAAAGATGACTGCTATATATGAGCTTACAATTCAACCATTGTTGGCATAAAATTACAGGAGGGAAAAAATAACCATGCCTATAAAAGTTTTAAAAATATTTCTGTACAGAAAAAAATAAGCCAGTATATCAATTGAAAAAATAGCTTTGCAATGGACACCCTGAGTTCCCGTAAGTCCCATTTGTCCTCCCAAGATCTACAAATGGTTAGACCTTTGCTTCTTCTTGGATAAAGACGATAAACCACAGACCCTGTCTCTCATGTGCACTATATTAACCTGAACCAGAGGGACGTTAAAGAACTACATCCTCAGTGACTGTGCTTATACGACCGCTTGGCAGTGGTTGGTGTGGAGTTGTTTGGAGTGGTTGGTCTCTACACATTGTGTGGTTCCAGAAAATACCCTCCCCCAAAACAGAAGGGATTAGAAATTCGAAATTCGGTGGAGGTCAATTTACCTGATTTCTTCCATACAAATACTGTATTTTCCTTTGGAGATTCAAGGGGGGTTGGGATCACACTCTTCTGTGTGTGTGTGTGGAGGGGATATTTTCTGGAGCCACACATTACATTTTCAGCTGAATATTTACATTTACTATGGCCTTCACTTTCAAGATTTTTGCATAGTAGCAGAGAGGACTGACACACTCTTATCAGAGCTCCAGGTGAATGGAATTCAAAACTATAAGCATGCTACTTGGAACAGTGACAAGTTGACTCTTCAGAGCTCCAAGTGAATGGAATTCAAAACTATAAGCAAGCTACTTGGAACAGAGAAAAGTTGACACTCTTCAGAGATCCAGGTTAATGGAATTCAAAGCTATAAGCAACAGAGTAGTCGTTACAGTTGGTTGATCTGGTTTGGAGTTGGCTTCAGGGTGGTACTCCAACAATGTGACAGCCATTATCATTACTACATGGTCACTTGGTGTCTGTTTTCTCAGAGATTTTTATGAGTGGTAAAAGCAACTCCTTGTTAGAGCTTACAGAGCTCTAGGTGAATGGAATTCAAAGCTATAAGCATGCTACTTGGAACAGTGACAAGTTGACTCTTCAGAGCTCCAAGTGAAAGGAATTCAAAACTATAAGCAAGCTACTTGGAACAGAGAAAAGTTGACACTCTTCAGAGATCCAGGTTAATGGAATTCAAAGCTATAAGCAACAGAGAGTAGTCGTTACAGTTGGTTGATCTGGTTTGGAGTTGGCTTCAGGGTGGTACTCCAACAATGTGACAGCCATTATCATTACTACATGGTCACTTGGTGTCTGTTTTCTCAGAGATTTTTATGAGTGGTAAAAGCAACTCCTTGTTAGAGCTTACAGAGCTCTAGGTGAATGGAATTCAAAGCTGTATGCAAGCTGCTTGAAACAGAGAAAGTCTGTAAAGTTGGCTTATGTGAGACTTAATCACAAAAGTGTAACTCATACTATTAGAACGAGAGGTCCAGTGGAGTGGAATTTCATTATAAACACTATGATTGTGTGAGCTATTTGGAGAGAGAAAAGCCAATCTGGGTGGTAGAGGGTCTTGAAGTTGGTCTGGAATACATTATTCTACCGTTACTAGAAACATTCTTAGCAAACAATAAGAATGAAGTCCTTTACTGGACTTGCTCAAACCAAAATATACAAAATGAACCCTTTTATCTGACTCATTGCATTACTGTATCAAATCTAGACAGCTGGAATGGAGCACTTAGAGTGGATGACCTATGTAGTACTGCAGCAAAAGTCATTTTGGGTTTGAATTTAAGCATTGGTAAGGGTTGTTGCTAAGGGTGGTAGCTGAACATTGGTTCCTCATGAAAACTACCCACTGGACACTGGCACTTTAACACCAAAATCATCAATGTTGTTCTTTGTCTGCTTCGCAATGCTGAATTCATGGACTGTAAGGTTTGCTAGCTCAAAGTCTTGGAACACAGATCAAGAACATTTCCACCTGAACCCCACTAAGGACAGAAATAATTTATTAGAAAAGTACAAAACACTTAACATGACTGATAATAAATATTATTTATTTTAATATCAAGATAAAAAGGAAACTTGATAAAGAATATAGAATGATAATATAGAATAATATATATATAAGAATGATAATAGAATATATTTTTACATTCCAGAATGTTTTACACAATTGTACTTTTCATACATAAGAATTATTTGTTTTGTTTTCCTTTCTTTACAAGATACAATATATATTTACAGTTTCTTTTGTGCTTTACAAGATGAATTTCATTAATAAATAATTTTCTTTCTTTACAAGATACAAGATAATTATATTTACAGTTTCTTTTGTGCTTTACAAGATGAATTTCATTAATAAATAATTTTATTTTCTTTCCAGAAAATTTGCAACAAGAAACAAAATAGTGACAAAATGAAAAAAAAGATAGGGAACCACATTATGATCTTACTTTTTTCCAAAATTTAAACCCCAAATTTGTATTTATGTAATTCAAAATAATATTTTGTATTCTGACTCTGAAAGTCCCTGCTTGCTCATTTAACACCATGCATCAGCTAAAGTTTCATTGTTATATAAGACAATACCCAGGGCTCAACACAGTCCTGGAAAATCATGGAATTTAAAAGAAATATTTTAAAAGTCCTGGAATTAACATGGACTTTTAGAATGACTTAATTAAATTTCGACACTCATCATCATTTTTGGCAGATTTTAGCCAGCTGACATGAATAAATCATACTTCCAGTTAATATTATTGTTTCTTGTTAAAATTTCTTGATTTTTTTAATCCTGGAAAATTATTCATTGAATAATACTGGAATGTCATTGGAGCTTTCCTGTGTGAACCCTGAGTAGAGAATCATGCATGGCCATAACACTAGCAAACTGCTTATTATGTCCCAGACTTGTCCCTCAATTTGAATGTTTCCACGTTATTCGTAAACTGTTTATGTACATGTATTCACAATAGAACTGATGTACTTGAGCATACTTACAAAAAAAGACAAACTATCGACTCATTTACGTCAAGACAGGGATTTTTCGGCACGGCTCGGATAAAAAGCAGTATGGGTACCAAATTTATGGCACGGCTTTGGTATATTTGCGCTGTGTAAATGGCTTTGCCGTACAAATTTTGCCAGAGCCGGACTGAAATTTCAGCCGTGCCGGGACTATGTGGCGAGGTAGACCCAGAACCATTTTTATCCTAGTCATGTAAATGGCGCTTATATTCTGCTTTTGCATATCACAGGACATCTCTACGTCAAAACACAATAGACAGTAAGTTGCTTGTTAAACTTGTATATGATTTTAGTTCTGGTCGTGGTCAAAACTGGTTCATATTGAGAGTCAAACTTTGTTCTACTGTGTTTCACATCTTTCGGATGAGACAATAAACCAAGATCCTGTCTTGCCTTAACTACTGAACCCGGTTACAACTGAACCCGGTTACAGGGGTTGGGTGGGGGGGGGGGGGGGGGTCATTAAAGAATCACAGGATTGTAATAATCCCTCTGGCAGTCACCACGCTCAGTGTCTGTGCTTATGGCCACTTGGCTGCCAGTGGCGCCGTTGAGACCCAGTATACATGTAATTCAGCTTATGAGCTACAAGTCTGGGAAGTGAGCCTCTAACAATTTGAAAGATTTTGCTTGTAAAATGATAAGTCTAAGATGCAAGATACATGAACTGTACTCTAGATACAGGAACAACACAGCTGGCTGTTATGTCATTATAGCAAATAATATTCATGTCTGGTGATTAAATATTCAAGAATGGTGTGGCATTACTTAGGAAATGGTTGCTATAATTATTTTGATGAAGCAAAAGGCATTTGGCTAATAAGAACCCATGCCAGTGACTTACAAGAAGTAACTAACAAACAGTAACTTAGAATGCCAGAGAAACATTATTATTATTGTATGGGTTAACAGTTTGAAAAAAGCAGTTTCACAATAAAAAATCCACACCCCTTTTGAGGAAAACTGTAATTCCAGGGCAGCTTTTCCCAAAATGGAATTCGAAATTTCCAGAGTGGTCATGCAGAACTTGACTTGGCTTCCATGATAGGCATGGCAGACTTAAAATTTCCAGGGTGTGTAGCTCACAAACAGTGTTCCTTGACAGGGGGTGCAGATTTTTTTGGTGACTAACAAATGTCACCAACCAAGAAAAAACAATCATTTATTAATTATTCTTGATGCTCAAACAACATTAAAACTGTGAAACACCTAAACTGTATTCATAATACTGCTTTACACTTTTTTATTTTAAAAGTGCTCAGTATTCTCCAGTAGGCTGGTATATAATGAATAAAAGAAAAAACATTCCAAGACTTTGATTTAGGTTTTCACAGTTTCTAAATAAATTGAGTCTTTGAGAATGGTACCTTACCGTCATCTAATGTTGAACAGACTGAATTCTCACTTTGATCTGCTGCCGGAGGCTGTGACTACAAAATCTGCACTCTACATCTGATACACTTTTCTCAAACCCACAATAACAGAATTTCTCATTCAGAAGACAGTGTTTAGGGATATAGGTCTGAGTTTTAGCTTTAGTAGTGCTCAAGTTGTATCCTCTATCCCTCAGCCAGATCAAGCTCACATATTCATGAACAAAAATCTGATTCCATCGATTATTATAGGAAGTGTTCCTGCTGTAGGTGGCAATAGAGATGTGTTTTGCCTCACGGCCTTCCATAGAATTTAAACCAAGGCCCATTCCATATTTCTGTTTCATGGCAACAGTATGGGCTGGAACAATTTGTCCAATGGTCCATACTGTTGGATTGACTGAAGGCTGGTAAACACAGTTTACTCTAAAATAGTCACCACAAAGTTGTTTCAGACGACTTACCTCTTCATCGGATATGGTCAATCTGCTGAAAAGAGAAACAATATCACGTAAACAAAGACAAATAAACGCCTGAACATGACACTTTTTCTGCTTAGTTCCTGATGTGCCTGTTTCGAGAACATCAACTAGATACATAAAACTCTGGACGAATCTACGAGAGTCTTGGCCTGTGAACCTGTACTCAAAAGCCTTGCCAACCCCCTTGGTGTCATTGAACCATCTTACAACTTTCTTTGCAAGTCGAGTCAAATCGCATTTCGATCTAAGGGTAGCCACAAACCTAACCAATGCACATCTATGTGGAAGCTGTGAAAATGAAGAAACAGGAGTAACAGAAATGTCAATACAAGCTATATTCAAAAGCTCTCGATGGGCCAAAGCACAGGCATTATTCTTTAAGTGCAGTGGATCCACATGAGCTCTGTCAATCATCTTTCCTACCAATGGAACAAATTCTTGTCTGCTTTTCTGTTGAGAAATAAAAGAAGTTATCTTAGATCTCTTTGTAGAATCTGCAAGGGGCTGGCCTCCTGGTTTTGGTTTCAGCTCTGTTTTCTTGAACTTCTCAACAGCCTTAGCCACCTTTATCCTGTCATCATATTTCCAAGGGTGCCATGTGTTGGAGGATTGTGTTCCAAATGTGCCATGAGCTGTTCTGGCAGTACTCAATGACACATTTCCGAAAGTTGAAAAAAAGTGGCACTATTACTTAACTCTCCTCCTAAATAAGCCAGCATCTTCATATCATTAGGCAGCTCTGAAATAATGAACTTAACATTGTAAGTAGTACTAGAGCAAGTGACAGGATAAATTGTCTTCTCAATGTGACTTACATCGGTGGTAAGCTTCTCAATGAATCTTGTCACAGGTTGGCAACTTTCACTGCAGTTAGCCCCAAAAAGAAGATAATTCTCTGTACTACTTAAAACACCTGACCCAATATTCAAAAACTTACCAGCCAAGCACATGCTGTGTCCTCTTTACCAAATGGAGCTCCATCTCCACCTAAAGCTATTCGAAAAACAAAGTCAACATCAGAAGAGTGATCAAAATCCAAAATATCATAGAGATTGCGGTTGCTCATGTAAAACTTGGCAAGTCTTAAAAGAAGTTGCTCCAAGTCTCTATAGCAACCATTAACTTTCTCCTCCTCTTGTAGACCACAACAAAGCGTATCATATACACTATGCAACTCACCTATGTCTATTGAGTTAATAAAGTGTCTCATCCTGTGATAAGGGACAAGTCTAGGAACAGGACAGTTTTCTATTGTTATGCGCTTATGCTTATTGCCTTTACCAGGACAGCGCTCATAAGAAGTAGACTTATAGTTAGACTTATGTTTTTTCTTTCCCATTATCCCATTACTATAATAAGAGGCTATTGTTCTTTCCATATTCTTGGGAGATCTCTCGTATCTATCTAAGCTGGCTCTATAGACAATAGGAAGTGCTTTCTTTAGGTTCTTGCTTTTTGTTATGCCATCTACGATAGTGCTCAACTTCACTTTTTTATCTACAGTTTCAATTAATCCAATATCTGCTCCCTCTTTGCCTCCATGAATTTCCTGTGCTGCTGTGTATGTCTCCTGCCTTCTCTTTCTCCCTGCTGCTGAGCTCTGTAAACTCCCTGTTGGACACTTCTGCCTTGCTTTAACTGCTTTTTCTGACAAGAATGTCCCCCCTTTCCGTGAACTATCACCTTCCAAATCTCCGACTATCTCTTCCCTTTCCTCTATTTCATGCACCAATATTTGAACCTGAATTTAAAATTGAAAAGTTGTTTTGAAAATTTTGTTTAGCTTTAAGTGTCCATACATGGAATAACAAATAAACCTCCCTTTCTACTTTATTTTATGTTAGCCCAACTATGAACATTATTTATTTCACTAAACTTAACTTAACTTAAGTTACGTCATTGAATTTTCCCGGGAATTTTAAGCCCATGGTTGTTTGTTTTTTTGTGCATTAGATTTCGGTAATTAACTGCCCTGATTGATTCGATTGATCTAGAGAACACGCTGACCTCGAAATACACGATATTAAATAATAGTACAGTCTAGCTCATAACAATTAGTCAAGAAAGAAATATTATCACCATGAAATGGCACTTGCACTGGCAGCTTTGTCGAAGCTCAGCCAGATAGAAACCTAGAAAGCGCGCGAAAAAAAGAATCGAAATTGTTTCCGAGAAAGAAAGTCCCCATGAAATATTTCCTAAGAATACCTCAAAATCGGAAGAAGGATTTTAAAAGATTGTCTTCATACTGTACCTTATCATCCAGTCTTTTCAGTTTTGCCGCTTTCGCCCTCACTTCATTCCGCTTCACCTCCAGTTCTTCTTCGAGCGCCTCAGCCTCCCTAACTTGCTCCTCAATGGAACACTGTTTCTCTAGGCCTTGTTGTCTGAGCTCTTTCTTCCTTTTCATGAAGCTTCCAACGCTGAAGCGGCTCATTTTGGTAATTTTTTTCACGCGCGAATCAAAGCGAAATTGGCGAAAACAAAAACATAGCAATCACATTTAACTCTTCATCTGTCTTCTCAAAAGAAATTCACGAGCGAGAAATTGCTCGTCGAGAAAATAAAACAGGCATATAAAATGCCATATTGGCAATAACGTTACATTTTAGCGATTTTCACGAAATTAAGTGCACCAAAAGACACATCTCTCGCTGAGCTTCCCCTCAAAGCTTGGTGTCAAAGCGAAGCTCTGTCAAAGCTCTACTCCATCCAATCAATCGATTTTCGATCGGAGTTATGACGATCAAACAACAAAGGGTCAAATGAGAGTTCGTTTGACTTTCGTTAATTAGGTCCCAGTCTCCAAAAATAAGGCTCGCGTCCAATATGGCGCGCGTCACGCGAACCATTGGCGATTTTGAGGTTATTTGTGCCCACTGTGAAAACAACGTTGAAGGTTCGTAAACATTTTTGCTGTATCACTAAAATGCACAAATTTCCTCAATTGGTTGGAACTCAATCACAAATAACTAAAGCCGCGGAAAAGGGTGTGGTTTTTAAGGCTCTCGATCCGTAAATGGGTTATCTTTTTTGCTTCACGGTTATTTTGACCCACGGTTTCATCCTCAGATAGCTTGTAAATTATGTTTCGCGAAATTTCGAAAGACTGTCAAATTTTCATATAGAGCACATTGTAGTTAATATTGTTCACTTAGCTAGCATGCTACGCATAGAATGTTTGTTTAGATATAGCCGACATAGCCAGAAAGGCCTTCCATGTGAGACTCTAGAAGTTCGTACAAGGTAGAACGATAACTAACATTTTAAAAATACACACCATGGTTGCGAAACATGCTCTACGCATTATTCGGACTTGAGCAGGATAATCTACAATTATTGTTCAAGCTGGTCGAACCGCTTATTATCATTTTGTGCTTTGTTATCTGAGGGTTGAGTAGCAAATTGTTTGACTTCCCTTGCGGTGTGCTAGAAACATCTGAAGCATCCCGGAGACTTCTGTTACTAATAAGGAAAGATAACACTTTCGGCAGACTGGCAATACCTTTCTGCCAACGCAAAATATTAATATTCATTCACTTAGCCACTAACAACGCTAAATGTTGACCAGAAAGGTAATCCATGTACGTCGTAGAAGTTCGTAGAAAGAAGAACGAAGTTTTTGTACATCAAAAATGCTGGGTGCTCCATTTGATTGACAAGTTTATTATCTACCGAAAAAATGTCCCTTATCAAAAGATGCCGTTGTGTAAGCTACATCACACAAAGCAATTAGCACTGCTTCCTTAGATCAATGAATACCCATCTGTTTTCCACTGCGGTGTGATTGCTGAAAAAACTAGGGACACTGCGCGGAAACATCGCAAACATGACAGGGTTATCCCAGAGACTATTCACATGAGGGAGGGTCTCCCAAAAAAAAAGTTATTGCTACTATAGATTCAGTGTGCCTGACAAACATTTCTGTAGGATCTACTTGCAGTTGCTCAATTAACATCATACCAGAATACATGAACGAGGAGCAGATGAAAAGTATCTGGCATATATCGAACCGTGAATTGAATATTAACTTTAGATTTTCTTAAAACAACAAAAAGCTTGACAAGTGAGATTTATGTCGTGAAGTAAAAATCGACTAAACATCAAATGACCTTCGTTAAGAGAGAATGCTAGTATATGCATTATGTACTTCCTAGTCGCGTCAGAGAAGTTCTTACCTTAGGGACGTCCTGGCTCACTGCGCGCGCCTACCTCATTAAGAAACCGCGTAACTTTACCCACCACTCTGCGGCACCCCGGCTTCACTAACTTTGATCAGGAGCCCAACCTTGATACCTCAATAGTTCGACTCTGCGAAATTGCACAGTGACTATCATCACAAAGAATCAAAGACTGAAATACTCGTTTGTGCATACGATCTTGAAAAAGGCAAATACAATCTTACCTTTACGTAAATGCATAGGGTGAAACACAGGCTGTACTCTGTCTAAGCTCTGGGGCACTAAATATCTATTGAGCTCGCTATCCTTAGCTTTCGTAGCAAGCACAAAGGGAAAGGGGACCACGAGCGAGCGGCCGCCATTCTTAACTTGGCCCAACCGCCTTCTAGACCCTTATTCAAACTGTCATTGTGACAGCCAAAACTGCAGTCATTGGTCATTGACACCTGATTGTGTTTCGTTAATAATTTACGTTCGCTAGATCGGCCGGCGGAAGTGAAGTACTTGCCAGCTAAATAATGAAGTCAACATCACGCAACAGCAGCCAACAGCGAGCAGCCAGCATGCGGTTAAGAAATCCAGCCAGGACGTGTAACATTTGGTTAAATTTCCTAGCCGGGAACCAGTATATTAAAAATCTCAGCCAGGAAGGTCTCTAGATTCGTAATTTCCAGCCAGCAGATTTTCTTTATGGGGAACGGATTTTTTGAGGAACGGCTCCGGTAAACCCTCCTGAACTTGAAGCGAACCGGCGAAGGCAAAGTTCAGTATTGACTCTCGTTATTTATCAACGCATCCTCGATATTTTCCCAAAATTAACAAAAAGCATGATATATTATTTTACTTTGCTTTCAATTGTTTCTTCTTGGCATGTTATCAGCCGAAAAGGCAAAGTTTTAAGCAATTTATAACAACCCTTCACTCTCTCTTCTGTCTCTCCCGGAAGTCAGGGTTTGTTTTTGCATACTAATTGACCCACCAATCGACAGCGACCAATGAGAGACGCAATAGGACAATCGACTTTATTGACAGCATAATTAGGGTCATGTTTAAACTCCTCCCATTATCATTCGCTATTTCTCGCCATGCCTTACTTTCTTGTCTTCGGCCCTCTCGGCTGTCTCGGTCCTCTTCTGAACTCTGATCTAAAATCAACATAAGCCAGAACTTAGATGATTATCAAGCTTATACATCGTATTTAGCATTTACTGAGATCCTTTACTATGGTCGTAAAACACAAAAAGGTATTTGATTATTCCTTGAATATAAACGAAGCCGCGCAGCCTGCTCTCAAATTTTCTTTCCTTTCGTCCATTTCGAATAAATGTTCGTCTCTTTTGGAAGATAAGTTGAAGTATCAATTCATGAAAGCAGATTCTCAGCTGCTAACTTACCCCTATGCCCTCTTTGGCGATGAGGAGGGACAGGATCCCTGTCCCTTCTAACAGGTGAGCTGCCGCAGCTGCCTTGACCTTCTGCAAAGTCGAAAGAGCACAATTTAACAACATAAGAAGTGCCAAGGACAATTGAGTTAAATGATATAGAGATAATCTTTCGTTGTCTCAAAAGCTTACCGCTTTTTCTTGCTCTTTTAGTATCTGGCATCTGATAGATAGATAGATAGATAGGTTTATTTAAAAGCATTGCAACCATTAGGGTTGAATTACGCTAGTTTACAATAATACTACTAATAATACATTGATAATAATAAAACTAATAACTATAAATTTGATTGTATGTACATATATAAAACTCTAAATATTGAAAAAGTAGCAGCTGAAATTGGATAAAAATATTACTTACTCTAAAAATTGATTTAAAGCATTAAAAACTATGAAACTATTCCGAAACCTGTTTGTTTTGGCCTTAGGAACTGCAAAGGCCCGCCTCCTCCTTAGATTGGTGTTACACTCGTTTTTTGGAGGCAGAAGATTGTGAAGTTTGTGGCTTGGTTCAGTTATCTCCTGGAAGAGCTTGATTGTAATTGTCTCACGCCTGTCCTGCAGGGTGTGGAGACCTGTGTCCTCTAGGGCCTGTGAATAACACTTCTCGGGAAAGATGATGCGAAGCGCGCGCTTTTGGCAGGATTCTAAATCCGATGCCAGGTACTTTGGTAAGCTGTTGTGGAACCGCGCGCATGCGTATTCTGTTACCGGTCTGATGCATGAAAGGAAGAAAGTAATAAGCTCATTAGGCTTTATCTGAGCGCGCTTTAGTTGACCTAGGAAGTAAAGGCGCTTGTTGACTTTCTTAAGTATTTCTCCGAGAAGAGAAATACTCTCTGTTAAAGAAAGATAGTGTAACAAATTTAAGCTTATTTTCAATGATTAACTTTCATCTACTAAAGTTTTTTTTCTAGCAGCGTGATCTACAGATAACTTAGATGCCAAGATGTCATCGTATAAAACAACGCATTAAACGATTCTGATGAATGAAATTTGACCCACAAATGTTTAAGAAGTCTGTAAAAATTGCAAAAATTAGGTGAACCATGTGAAAAAGTCCAACATCGGACCTAAACCAAATAAAAACGAGAGGAAAAGAGAGTTCAATATCTCGAAATCGAAGTGTGAACTTTTTACAAAACTGAGCAAGTTGTGACTAAAAATAGTTTCAAAGAATCACTTTCGGTTCTTTGTAGAATGAATGAGTAGATATGTATGTATGATGGTAAACTACAAAACTAAAACCATTAAGAGTCATACTTACACTTTCGTTGTTCTGGCAAGTGGAGCCTGCTCCGAAAAAACTTGCTAGCATCAAAAATGCGCGGCAGATCATTGCCAGCTCTCCTATTGGCCAACGCAGAGAGGCAGACACAAGGAGCACTTTCACTAAACCCCACCTCCCAATAAAATTGGGAGGACTGCGCATGGCTGTCGCGTTCACACACACGAATATCAATATAAGTATAAATATAAGTATAAGTATAAATATTCGTAGCGTTTTTTTAAAGTTAGTTTTTTGCTCTTTGGGGGCAGGGGTAATCAGCGTCATGAAGTCCGCTTTGTCTTCAAAAAGATATTACCGAGGGGTGGGGTTCAGGGTTTCATTTTTTGCGTTCCACAGCAATCTCGAACCGCTGCGTTCGCTGTACAGTCATGAGAATGTTGAAGCTGTTCTTGTTCTCTGCCAGCAGGTAGTTTTGCGCGATTGAAACCCTATTTACACATAAATTTATAATGTTATTGACGTTAAGAATAACGAAATGGAAATGGAAAATGGTTTGGAACAGAAAAAATGGAAATAAACCACGTAAGTTGACAAATCTGAAAATTGTGATTTTCTTTGTGTATTGAAGCTTAAGGTTATATGGTTTGTAGAATATTGCCTGGTTAAATTTCTATCTATTTTCTTTTCTGCCTAAAAGTGGAGTTCCCAATAGATTATTTAAATCGATTGTGAGTACATAGAACAGTTTTCGCATGATGTCTTTTATCGGCCATGCCATTTTATATGCACACACACTACATTGAGGGAAATGGATATCCATGGGAAAGGGAGATAGATTGAAATGTTTGTTTACTGACCCCCTACCATTTGGAATGTCCACTCAGAGATGACAAAATCCGAGGGGGGTCAACAGTAAATCCCTCAATGGGGCAAGCTTATTGAGGGGCATATCCAAGGGGGCTTATGAAGTTACTCAAGGGGTGCTCAATATTGTAGTCCAAGGAGGGGTATCTGAAAGGCTCCCTTGATAGGTGGGGTGTGGAGTAAAAAATGAATTGGCCCAACAGGCTTTTGCATACCTTAGGGAATTTTCAAAACAGATAGGGAATTTAAAAAGAACTCAAAGGTCAGGGACAAGTCAGATAGATTTGGTTTGGATTTGGATTAGATTTGGTTTAGATAAATTGGTTTATAGTGGTTTTCACAACTGACATGAAACCAATCGCAAAGTAATGAAACCAATTCTGAATAAAGCCTAATGAGCAATTATAAATTCATTGCGATTTACTCACAACAGTTACGCGAAATCCGCTCTAACTGCAATAATCATTGAAATTTACTCTTTGGCACAACTTTTTGCCTTTTCCTTGTTTTTTTTTTATTAAAGTGATATGCTATACAATAGATTTAGCCACTGGCTACAAGCAGAGCTCCCGGTTACATACCTTTTCCATGTGAATGAAACAGGATTCCCATTGGGCTGCTGGGGGGGGGGGGGGGGGGGGGGGGGGGGGGGGGGGGGGGTTGCAACAGCCCATTGTAATTTCCATTGAGTGAGGGCTAGCCAACTGGAGCAACCATACCAATTTTTATTTTCAAGAGTGAAAAATTAACCAAGAAAATCACCAATAATGCCAAAGTAAAAGTGTCAAACTCATTCAGTAATTTATTGACAAGTCTATTACATTGGTATGAAAAAAACCTCAGGAGGGATAAGAGTACAGTATGGATAATTTCTCGTATCACACAATACTTCCAATCAAAGACATGAAGTGTGCCCTCCTAGAGAGGAATATAGTACAAATATGATGAATATGATGTTCCAGCATTATTTCTGATGCATGCTTCAATGTTCGCATCGGAAGTCAGTCAATTCAATCTGCAAGAGTTCATACAAGTTGTGTAATCTGAAGTGAGAAGACAAAATTATATTAGTATACAGAAAAATATGAGTTACAGTTGTTTTCAGAACACTTTACCCCTCCGGGTTGCGAAGTTGGTTCATAAATTCCCAACTACAATCTGACGAAGAAAATAAAGTGTCCAGTTTCATTTTCTGACAGAATTTTTCCTCCTCTCCTTAATATTGTGAAAAATGAAGTCACATTTTCGGACGCAAAACGGGCTAAATTTCTACTCGCAGTGCTCTCAACATTGAAAGTAGGGGGCGGTGAAAGTGGACACTTTATTATGCGATCAGATTGTATTTGTATTCGATACTACGGGATGTAACGCAAAAGGGGGCAATTTCGAGTTGTAATGGCCAACGGCGAAGCGCAAAGTTAACGGATTTATATTTTTGTAGCAGCGCATAGTTATGGTGTGTAAACTTGTTGGTGTAATTACTTAGTTTAGTAGCTCTAACTAATATAAGAAAAAAACAATGAAAAGAGTCGAAATATGTGTATTTTTTTCTGGCGCCTTTTTCTTTGTATGAATTTCTAGAGAACATATACTCAGGACATGCTAAAAACCGGCGAACAAATTGAAACTTACTTTATTGTGTCGTGAGGGTATTGAGCGTTACCTGTGTTTTGGTTGATAGGCGTTTGCTGCTAAATGGTTTCCGAGGGGAGACAGAAACTAGAGTTTTGTGACTAGTTCTAGTTTGAGACTTCGCAGAAATCATTCTCCTTTCCTACAAGATCCTCTTAAACACGACCAGAATGCTTAAAACATTAATGAAGATTTAGCTACAAAGTTTTCATTTTAGAGATAAATAACAAACAGACAAACATAAACTTGTCAGTAAAGTTGTTTATGCTAATGCGCTCTGTACTTTTACATGCCTTGTAATCGAATTTGACGGTGCGCCATTCTTCAGAATACAGTAATTAATTTTCCTGCAAATATATTCAGTTATGAATCTCGCAGCCTTATAGAGTAAAAATTATCGAAGGCTCTACGCTATTCAAAGCTTAATCAAGTTCTAGTTTAACGTTAGTTTTTTCGACTTTTCAGTGGCGCACCGTCGGTTCTTCAAGAAAAATGAGTAGACGTGTTTCTATTTTTAAACTGACGATGCGCCACGAAAAATTGATCTTGTACGCGTTATCGAAAATTCCAGTCGAAAAGAAACAGGATAAAATTTTCGGGTAAATTGTGTCTAGTATAGAATAGAGTTAAATTAGGAATTTAATTAATCAAACTATAAAATTGCAATATATTTGTGATGGCTCACCGTCGCATTGTGAATTGTACGCATAATTACATGTCATGTGACCAGCATTTGTTTTAATGGCACCCGAACGTTAACATCAACGGGTAATTCTCTTTTTTGACAAACAACTGCATTTTTAACTGATTTGTAAGACTGTTGACTTTCATACATCGCATAATTTTGACACTTTTCTAAGTGACAGTCCCTGCACTTTCTAAAGACAAAATATCCTAGCTTTGAGCTCGTTGGAAAACGTCTTTAGAATGATCATAGTTTTCAAACAATGACTTTTTGAAAACGCGTCAATTTTTAAGTTTGACAACACAAGGGTACTATTTAAACAGTCTATATTTTCAAAATTAACAACTTCCCTCGTCGATTTATCATATATATAACAAAATAACTAGCCAGAAACATCCTCAACTGCGTCAGTTCTATTCGTCGCGTGCCTTGTCTCTATTTACACCCGTCACGCTATTATCCTTAAAAGCGCCCTATAACCCCTTATAAAGACATTTGTATTCGATACTACGGGATGTAACGCAAAAGGGGGCAATTTCGAGTTGTAATGGCCAACGGCGAAGCGCAAAGTTAACGGATTTATTTTTTTGTAGCAGCGCATAGTTATGGTGTGTAAACTTGTTGGTGTAATTACTTAGTTTAGTAGCTCTAACTAATATAAGAAAAAACAATGAAAAGAGTCGAAATATGTGTATTTTTTTCTGGCGCCTTTTTCTTTGTATGAATTTCTAGAGAACATATACTCAGGACATGCTAAAAACCGGCGAACAAATTGAAACTTACTTTATTGTGTCGTGAGGGTATTGAGCGTTACCTGTGTTTTGGTTGATAGGCGTTTGCTGCTAAATGGTTTCCGAGGGGAGACAGAAACTAGAGTTTTGTGACTAGTTCTAGTTTGAGACTTCGCAGAAATCATTCTCCTTTCCTACAAGATCCTCTTAAACACGACCAGAATGCTTAAAACATTAATGAAGATTTAGCTACAAAGTTTTCATTTTAGAGATAAATAACAAACAGACAAACATAAACTTGTCAGTAAAGTTGTTTATGCTAATGCGCTCTGTACTTTTACATGCCTTGTAATCGAATTTGACGGTGCGCCATTCTTCAGAATACAGTAATTAATTTTCCTGCAAATATATTCAGTTATGAATCTCGCAGACTTATAGAGTAAAAATTATCGAAGGCTCTACGCTATTCAAAGCTTAATCAAGTTCTAGTTTAACGTTAGTTTTTTTCGACTTTTCAGTGGCGCACCGTCGGTTCTTCAAGAAAAATGAGTAGACGTGTTTCTATTTTTAAACTGACGGTGCGCCACGAAAATTGATCTTGTACGCGTTATCGAAAATTCCAGTCGAAAAGAAACAGGATAAAATTTTCGGGTAAATTTGTGTCTAGTATAGAATAGAGTTAAAATTAGGAATTTAATTAATCAAACTATAAAATTGCAATATATTTGTGATGGCTCACCGTCGCATTGTGAATTGTACGCATAATTACATGTCATGTGACCAGCATTTGTTTTAATGGCACCCGAACGTTAACATCAACGGGTAATTCTCTTTTTTGACAAACAACTGCATTTTTAACTGATTTGTAAGACTGTTGACTTTCATACATCGCATAATTTTGACACTTTTCTAAGTGACAGTCCCTGCACTTTCTAAAGACAAAATATCCTAGCTTTGAGCTCGTTGGAAAACGTCTTTAGAATGATCATAGTTTTCAAACAATGACTTTTTGAAAACGCGTCAATTTTTAAGTTTGACAACACAAGGGTACTATTTAAACAGTCTATATTTCCAAATTAACAACTTCCCTCGTCGATTTATCATATATATAACAAAATAACTAGCCAGAAACATCCTCAACTGCGTCAGTTCTATTCGTCGCGTGCCTTGTCTCTATTTACACCCGTCACGCTATTATCCTTAAAAGCGCCCTATAACCCCTTATAAAGACAATCTGACGAAGAAAATAAAGTGTCCAGTTTCATTTTCTGACAGAATTTTTCCTCCTCTCCTTAATATTGTGAAAAATGAAGTCACATTTTCGGACGCAAAACGGGCTAAATTTCTACTCGCAGTGCTCTCAACATTGAAAGTAGGGGGCGGTGAAAGTGGACACTTTATTATGCGATCAGATTGTAGTCAGTTAGAGCACGGTCACGTTTCCAATTGTTCCTTGGACAGTTCAATATTTGACACATGGAAAGTGAAAGTCAGATTTAAATTAGGATTTTGCAAGAATTTTTTTTCTATAAACACTCTTATTTTGAGCCAAAGGTTTTCTAGTATGTGATGAGCTGCCAGCGCTTATAATAAAGAAACTTCAAACATCTTCCTGTTGTTACAGTTTACTTACCATTAGTAAAGAAAATGCAAAGTCCTGAATGGTTGACCCTGTCGAACAAATCATCTACATCTAGCCCAGTTCGCGAATCGTCGAAGGGAAAATGGCCACTTTATGACGATCTTATAACGTTGTTTTGCAGTCGAATATAGCCAGAACGTCATCTAAAAATGTTTTCAACCTTTGAAAACCATTGACGCCAAACAATAACCATGTAAAAACCATTTGAAAGTCCGTTCCACTCGGCGGAGAGCTTCTGCCGCCCGCCATGTTTATTTAAAGCCATGCGACAAGCAGCTAATTTGCATATCCTTCGCGGGGGTGGTTCGCGACCCCTGGACCCATGCCTTAATGTACTTGAGTGACATTTTCGTTTTCCAAAAGATGAAGAAACTTACCACGCAAATTATGTGCCGCGTGCCGCGCCAACGCCAAATGACAATAGATTCAGTACCAATCTACAATGATCCCTAGCAGTTAGAAACGATCGGAAAAGCCTGGGTTTGAATAAGAAGCTGCAATGAATGATGGGAGGCTTTGAATACAAAATGGAGGAAGGAAATGGAGTTTTTTTCGCGAAGAATCGCTGCCGTGTTATGGTTGTTTACGCGCGCCGATCGTGCATTCGAACAGGAACTGCACTCCAAACGTTCTCAGATGCCATTTTTCACTAACTTGAGCGAAATTTGGAACCAGTTTAGCCACTGTTTCTCATTATATTTTCCTCGTGAAAAACTGTGTTTACATCTTAAACTTTCAATCTGGATATATGCAAAAATTGCCCGTATATCAGAAGTAACTGGAATAACTCGTTGTTTTCGCGCGAAATGACGAAAAACGCTGCTTCTCTGTACGGAACCATTGCCAGATGGCCGAAAAACTTCAAGCGTGAATGGAACCGATTGGAAAATCTTCTCCGGGGCTAGAAAACACTTAGAATCCTCGACGATAGGGTGACTTAAAAACTGGATATAGGCAAAAATGACGCACACAAACTGATCTTCTACAGAAAGCAAAATATACCAAAGCATCGAACGTCTCGGTATTAATTTTTCGTTCTTCTTCTCGACTTTTTAAAGAATCTAGTGCGCATGCGCAACGACCAGACTGTATAGAATTGTGCGCCATGTTCCCTTCACGAGATATTAATTTTTCAAGCATAGATGACGTCATCGATGACGTCACATCACGTGACCACTTCATTTCGCTCATCTGGTGACCTAGACTACACTACCCTAGTTTGGTTGTTTTAGAGTCTTCTCTTCACGATATATTCATTTTTCAAGCATAGATGACGTCATCGCTGACGTCATATCACGTGACCAACTCATTTCGCTCATCTGGTGACCTAGACTACACTACCCAAGTTTGGTTGTTTTAGAGTCTTCCCTTCATGCACGCCACGTTCAAACTGCCCCTGAGGCGACATTTAGTTCCGCCATCTTGGATTAGTAATATGACCCAGGTTACTGATTAACCGCCCGGTTAATGGCTAATAGCCTACCGGCGGGTCACGAAGCACTCGCAAGGCTAGGGAATAAAATCGCGTCTCACAAAGAAGTGTTGAAAGATATTTAAAATCTATTGACATATTTGAATTCCTCGAGGTTCAAAGCACTGAGGTCACTCATCAAACGCTAAGTGACGCGCAATCGGACAAGAATATTGAAGCAACATATGAAAGGAACTGTTGTGTAATTGCGGAAGCTTCATCGAAATAAATCGAGAATTCGATTTGATATTTTAGTCTTATCGGAGTTTTCCTGCTCTAGTGAGAAATGATTTCATAATCCATATCTCTTTGTTTCTTCGAATCTGCGGTCCGATTTTCTCTTGTTTGAGATGTGTTCGAGTCGTAGCTCAACTTAATATCGCAGTCAACGTGATATTTTCATGGCAAGCGCGTCGGAGGCAGATCACTTTCAAATACTTCAGGCCTCTGCCGCGTTTGTGGAAAGCGCCTGAAGAAGCTAAAAGAGCGCTACGAAGTCTAGCTATGCTTGCATTGATCACAAATAAATGCTAGAGCAAACACATAGGGCATAAAACGCGCGGAAATCGGCACCGCCCGCTAGTCCTTGTAGCCAGCGGTCGCGCGCGTGAATGTACACTTTGATATTCAAAATGGCGGATCGATTGTCGAGCTGTTTGTGGGTTTTGGGATAAATATTTGAACGTACAGTGGTGCAGGTCAGGAGAAAAAGGAAACAGGAACTAGAAGAGTATTTTTGGAGATCCCTTGGTGCCTTTTTAGACGAGGATCGTCCTGAAATTTGCCGAAGTTGTGGCGAAAACAAGTCCGAGTCGGCTAACAGCTCCAGACATTCGAATGACTGTTGTTTCATCCTTCGATAACAACCAAGAACGTGAACTTAAATCTTCTGCTGGCTGATTTAGAGGCATTTTGTTCATCACAAATAATGTGCGGCGGTCTGCAGGAAAGTTTGTTCTCGCCAGTTATCGGCAGTCAGACTGCTGAGATCATAAAACTGTTGAGTTCATTTGCTGGATTGTTGTTCACTGAAAGAAAAGTCGCTGGCAAGACTAAAGTACAGACCAGACTATGATACTGTATGTGTACAACCCCTGTATATATTGTTCTAGAAATCCTGCCTAGAAGAACATAGATAATATTTTTCCACTGTGACAGAATATTTCACTGCCATTATTTTTTCTCATGCAATAATATTTTGTTTGTTTGTATTTGTTTTCATGAATAGGGACTTCAGTGAAAAGTTAGTCACAGGGCTCAATTTTATGAATGAATTAACTCATCTGTACAGGTGTGAGATGGAGAGTACATCTTGAGAACTATGTGCAGTCAGGAGACAAACCAGGGCTTTATATATATTACCGAGAGACTTGTTCAAAGCATATCAGATGTTCCTGTGGTGTGACTGTAAGAAAGCATCATCTTGTCACACTGTGATTCACAAGACTCCTAGCTTGAGTCAAAAGCTCAGGTTTGCCTAAAGTGTCACCCTCCAATATTTTTTTTGGTGTGTTTTGAACATATGACATTAAAACTATTTTACTGTAATTTTCCAAGAGGAAAACCCTAATTATCTTAACCTTTTCAGGCCCAGCTTTTTTCTACTTATATAGCTTTTTTTAAGCCAAACAGACATGCCCATTTTTGCATATCAGGTCTAGGTTTCTGGCTTTCCTGTTTTTCTTTTTATTGGCAGGGAGGCTACTTGCAGAGCACATAGTGGCTTGCTAGTGCAAGGTGATAACATTTCTTCAAAATGCAATTTGAAATTGCACTAGAAGAGGCCATAAGACATCATTAATTCTATTGTGTGGTTCCAGAAAATATCCATTCCCCCTCACGGAAGGGTGTTGAAAAGTGACCCCCCACCCCTCTGGAATTTCCAAGGAAAAATAAAGTATTTGTATGGAAATGATCAGGTAAATTTCCGTATTTTTCCAATTCCCTTCTGTAGGGGGGTATGTATATTTTCCGGAACCACACAATATGAGGATGCTTTGGTGCTGTGCTTCAAAAAGAAATATAGTCAAAGGGTTTCATTAACTTTTCCTTTGTTCGTGTGAGAATTCTGGAAGAAAATGACTGAATGAAACTTTCACTCCTCTTCAGTGGAATCTTTTGCCCAGCACTGCATTCTTAGGAATCTGTGTGGTGTCACATACAAAGCAAGCTACTGAGCATAATTCTGGTTTTAGTTGTCGAAGGGCACATTTTAATTTTTTCAAATGTCTGCCAAGCAGTAAATTTAATTTTTGAAATCTACTTGCTGCATCACTCATTCAATTTCCTTTAGGATTAAAGTGGGATGTAAGCAGAGGTGAGCCAGTCCACAGTCAACATAGAAAACACATTCTACAGAGTTGTTGATGAGGCAGATGTCTATCCAACTCCCAAGGAACCTCTTAAGGAATTCTATTCCACTTAGAAAAAAAAATCATTGAAGATTTTATTCCAAAAAAGTCTAACAGAAAATTAAAACAAATGTGCATGTAATGTCTTTTTCATCATTTTTATTTATGCTTCCTACAAATGTTTACTAAAAAGTGCTTGCTTATTTAATAATTTTATTACAAACTTGACAAATTTGTGGTTCACTGCATGCCTGATACAAAAGGTGTCATGAAACTTTGTTCAAGGAAAAGGTGTATTTTAGTATATTGTGGTTTCTTCTGTTGATACCAGAGAAGGAAAGGGAAAAGCTCAAGAATTATAACAGGGTCACACAATAATTTATGCAGACAGTGGCTGTAGGTTCTATTATAAAGTCACTTATTTTGCAGTTCAGTTTTGGTTTGAATGCAATGAGCAAATGCTTTTAATGGTCTGTCAAGTTGTCTAATGGTTGTAATATGAAACCCAATGTTTATAATCTTATCCATGATATCACTGAACAGTGAAAATGACCATGTGGTCATCAACAGGGTGGCCCCAGTCAAGCCTTGCATCACACAGTAACACTTGGGCTTGTATATATGTAGCAGCATTTCACAACCCTAGTCAATCAGTGTTTATGTCGGTTAATCAGGAGTCATTTCATGAGCTGTGTGCCCTGCAGGATCCCACATGACAAGCCCAAAAGCACTGGAGGTTGTTGTTTGATCTGTCCTAATGGCCAATAACACTGTCAAGGGAGATAAAATCATATTATTACTATTTTATAGTGCTTAGTACTGGTGTTCAGTGCTTAAAGCTTGGCTTCCCTTCATGGAGGGATACTCCCTTACAAGAGATCTAAGGGGATAATTGCTGCCAAACAACATCCCAATTTTTCCTTCAGTACATAGAACGGGGTATGGTTAACAAACTTCTTTCTATAATGGGATTTAATAATGAAGGGCACATTTTTTTAAATTTTCAAGTCCCTTGATTACATTTGATACCACTATTCCCAGAATCCTTTTGTAGTTCCTTTTGTTTTGCTCAGTAACAGCATTACCTTGTAGCCTAAGGAAGCTCAAACTTTTCAATAACAAATCAAATTTGAAGAGCAATCTGGCAGTAGTGGTATCAAGATGTTATAAGGGGAATTGTGAATTGTAAACAATTTATATAAAGCCAAATATATACTATTGTTGACCTGCTTAGAACAGGCAAGGTCTCAGTTTGGTACAAATCAAAGAATGGGGTATCTTTTCTCATGAAAATTGTTTTTATAATGGGTCCACATTAAATTACAGGTCACAGTGTCTATAATCCTATAACAAGTAAGTACCCCTCCCCTGCCCCTGGCATTACATGTATCTAGTATTTGTCACAGTTTGTTGAATATTGTTTCTCACAATTCTAATCAATTGAGGCAGACAACTTTTAAGTTGTTAAAACATTTTAGTTTGCCTATCAATGCCAAATGGGCTGGCACTTGCGTGTCTATTGTACTTCCTGAATTTCTTTGATAGACAAGAATAAATATTGTACTATTGAGAAACAGAAAGAATTTCTCTGCAAAGCTTATAATATGATCAATAATTCAAGATACTTTTTAATTTTTAGCCGATGAAAGCATAAATCAGGTAGCTTTCTTGGATAACTCAAGTACTTTTAAACATTAACCAAGGGCTGATAGTGATGAACTCGAAACCACCTGATTCAGAGCGAGCGAGAGATGTGATATACACACCCTTCAAATACAAAAGATGCTGTATTCAGCCCTCGAATAAAAATTATAGTGATATGTCATATTATTTTTGATCGACTGACGGTCACGGATGAGCATTGCAGTATGAAATCCCGCACTGAAACTACCGAAACAACGAACTCGCGCGTAGTAAAAAACAGCGCTTTGTTTATTTTTCGATACCATACCAACGACTAAACTATCACCTTAAAAGTTAAAAATATATAAAATCGCTATTCCTTAATGCCTCACCTTTTCTCCTCGGGGCGTAGACTTTTACTAAGATTCAATTTTCACTCTCTTTGTCTCTCAGCAGCTCCATCTTTTCTTTTTCATCTTCGCATGTGTACACCGCACTGTTATTGTCTTCCAAACCCATTTGTACAAACACAAACCGTCATTTTTGCCGGGTTCTGGCCATATTTTGAAGCAAAGTGGCTTTTTAAAAACTCAAAAATGAGCCTTCGCGGAAACAAATCGAGAAAACCAAAACCATACGATTGTAGAACAACAAGTGAACTTTAAGTAAATGTCAATTTCAACGTTTCAAAGATAACACTCAAACGGTATTAACTGCACAGAAATACCGTTTTTTTCTCTTTCAGGTCTTCGACATCAAAACTCGAGAAAACAACCAAATTGAAAAAATTAAAAACAAGCGCGCGAAAGCTCTAGAAAGGTGCTGAAGGTCTCGTTTGAAAGCTCTTCCTTCCTTCTTTCCGATTGTCAAATGAAGATGGCGATCAATGACATAATAAACCCGTGGGAGGAGGTGAAAGTGGGGCTGTCAAACTTAATGTATTTAGTTACCAGTCTCCCCAAA
The DNA here is from genome assembly GCA_033964015.1 of Scolanthus callimorphus. Classification (NCBI taxonomy): domain Eukaryota; kingdom Metazoa; phylum Cnidaria; class Anthozoa; order Actiniaria; family Edwardsiidae; genus Scolanthus; species Scolanthus callimorphus. The sequence goes on along the minus strand of CM066911.1, from coordinate 12,450,563 downwards.
AATAACCTCACGGCCAAAATGGCGACTGGTGACAAAAGATGGTGCCGATTTCCGCGCGCTTTGTGCCCTACGTGAAAAATACAGCATAAAACAGTGAGAACAGCCTGATACATTATGCACCCGCCTCGCGGCGTTTCTGCAATCAGTGCTTTGTGTGAAAACCCCAAAGTTTTGGCAAATACACATTGAGAACTGCCCAACGCGGGCCATGGAGATGCCGTTAAAGAAGGGACGGAAGCCAAAAAAGGCAAAGCGAGGGGGATTCAGGGCGTCTAATAAAGACAAATGCGTGCTGCAGTCGGGCCTGGGGCTAGAAGTTTGGAATAAGCGAGTCAAAAAAGAGGAACTTTCAAATTTGCTTGAATATTTTAGGAAAAAAACCTCAGCTCAGAATGTTGGGCAGAGATTTTCGTTAAAAGCGAAAAAGAGCGCGCATACTCCGTTTGTCAAGCAGCCATTAATATAAATAGAGACGCAAAGGCTGTGCCCCGTTTGTCAGGTAACCATTATAGAGACCGAAAGCCTCCACACGTCGCTCCCCCCGGCTATTGTCGGCATACGACGGCAATTTGTGGACTTTAAGCAAATCTTGTGAAAGGTTGTGGTATCACTTGTGCTTTGGACACACATTTGTCGGCCTAATGCCCCACTCATTAACCCACCCAACATGTTGCAAAGGCATTGTTACAAGTCAGTGAGTGTAAATGAGCTTAGAAGTTCTGAGGCACAGAAATGCAAAAGGAGCTACTGACCAATGCCTTTGGCAAGGAGCTGGTGCTAGAAATTCTAAATCCCTCCCTATAAAAGCAGACATTGGAGTCTGTTAAGCAATGCTACTTTTGTATGTGAAATGTGCAACCCGAAACTATCTGTAACACCTACCACATGGACATTTCCAAACCAAAATTCCCTATTCAAGCAGATAACTTGTACCACCTACTCTTTACTATTTTGCAAATGCCTACAGTGGTTTATGCATGAAATTTTAATGCTCCCCCCCCTACACCTCTTCAGTGCTGCCCCCACTTGCTATACACATTTGGTGTTTAATGGATTAAAAAGATTATTACTGTAGCCTTTAGTGAATGTTATGGACTTTAGCCTAGGTTTGTTTCACTATATTTCCATATACACGTACAAATTTGTTTAACAGAGTATATCAGCCAGTTCTAAACTAAAGAGTGTTTTCACCTCCAGATCAAAGAAAATACTATTACAGAATTTGCAGCCTTGGCGCTAGCTTTCCAAGTGAAACCCCGGAGTTTATATATTTACGAAATTCGTTGTTAACTTTATATACATATGCGATACAAAATTTGTCAAAAACTGTGAAACCCTCCCTCCAAAGTTTCGAATGTTGGAAAATCATGTTATTGACTTCATCATGGAATGGAATGAGTTTCCTCTCGGCTTCATTCAATTAACTAAATAACGAGTCCATTCGCCAACGAGCTAAAACAACTCAATAGTTCACGACCATACATCCCGCATCACGACGTCTGAAAAAAAAATATTGAGGAACACAACATTAGAGTCTTTCCTGAATACAGAGCAAAATACCCTTAGAGGAAAGCAGAAACTTCAGGGACCGAGCTGGAAACTCAAGTAAGATATATATTATAATTAAGCTTATAAAAGTCATAAAGATCAGGTCGATGGCTGCGAGGGAAAGAAATGTAAGTTAAATTAAACTGACTTGAATCTGAAAACTCGATGAAGAGTCGAAATTTGCAATAAGCATAAGTTAAATATAGGACATATAGGGTTTTCGCTTGCTCGAGTTGATCTGCGATCTGTGAACATCCAAAAACCTATAATTTAAGCTTAAAGGAAATCCTACAGGGAAAGGAGAGGATCACACCGAGCTCCTTCTTGTGCTTTAACTGTTTTCAATATGGCGGATTAGCGATTTAACGGTCGAATATCTGGATCAAGTTGTAGCTCGTAAAACGCAAACAAGAGAAAAACTTACCACGCCAGTCGATAGCATAAACATCCATGTCTTCGGATCCATTAGTCTCTAGAACAGGAAAACTCCGAAAATTTTGGAAATTTGAATTTACGAATGCCATTACTAGACATCTGGATAACAGTGAGAATTTAGAGGCCTTAATTTCACGGCGCGGTGAGCGAATACTCCAAGGAATTCCGCCGTTCTATCGCTTGTGTTCGACAGCGCCATCTTGCCTCTTGTCACTGTGCTAAAATCGTGACTATAACCTCTTTAGAAGTTGTCTTTTTATTGGTTGAAAATCCAATGACGCTCTAAGTCTACCAGTAAACAAAGCCGTCTTTTGTTGCTAATGAAGCGTTGCTATGCTTTTGGGCAACGCCGCGGGTACGATGGACCGAGGGCGCGCATAACTAAATGTCGCCTCCGGAGGTGGCGTGTTCACGAGATTTTAATTTTTCAAGCATAGATGACGTCATCGATGACGTCACATCACGTGACCGTGCTACAGCACCCCCCTTGTGGCATAGACAAAATATCCCAAGTATGGCTGTCTTAGCATGTTCCCTTGAGGAGATATAATTTTTTATTTGCATACCACAGGGTTCCCCTGTGTACACTGACGGCGGACGGACGGCGGACGGACGGACGGACGGCGGACGCTATACGTTTAATACCAGAAAAATGAAGAAAAAATCATATCTCCCGAAGGGAAGCTTCTATAGAAGCCAAACTTGGACAAACTTTCAAAGACCATAAGAGGAACTCTACACCAAAGTCACGTTCCATCACGCCATCAATGACGTCATCAAAATGATCCATAATGCCCGTGACGTTCAAAAATCAACTCTCGATGGTATACGTTTTTCCCTTAGGTATGGTGCTCCGTTTGCGCGGGCCTTCGGCCCGCGCTGGAGCTCCGCTAATATATAGATTTAGCCACTGGCTAAAAGCGGAGCTCCCGGTTACATATTTTTTAACGAGACAAAAAGGTTGCCAATGTACATGAATAGATAGCCTTGCACCGTTATACCACGTGACTAAGCACTTGTTCATCCAAGTGTTGTAATCTAAGGTCTTCCCTTTAACGATGTAAACCTTTTCACGTTTGATGACGTCATCAATGACGTCATACCGCGTGACCATGCAGTTGCACCCACCTTGCCACTTAGACAACTTCACCCAAGTTTGGTTGTCTGAAGTTCATCCCTTCTTGAGATATATCATTTTTCTCCTATGATGACGTCATCAATGACGCCACACCACGTGACCATGCAGTTGCACCCCCTTGCCACTTAGATAACTTCACCCAAGTTTGGTTGTCTGAGGTTCATCCCTTCTTGAGATATATCATTTTTCTTCTATGATGACGTCAACAATGACGTCATACACCACGTGACCAAGCAGTTCCACCCCCTTGCCACTTAGATAACTTCACCCAAGTTTGGTTGTCTGAGGTCCATCCCTTCCCGAGAATTGTTAATTTTCTTAGTATACCACAGGTTTCCCATGAGTTTCGCGTACGGCGGACGGACGGACGGACGGACGGACGTACGCTATACCTTTTATTCAGGAAGAAAAAAAAATTCATATCTCAAGAAGAGAACCACCTATGGCAACCAATCTTGGACACATTCATCTTTTTGGCGATACCTTTTTAACGCCCTAGTCATTTGACTTGACGCCGTCAATAACGTGAGCAGAATGAGCGAGAAAGTCCATGACGTTTGAAAATCAACTCCATACACCTATGTCTGGACGTTATTTCCTTAGGTATGGTGCTCCGCTTGCGCGGGCCTTCGGCCCGCGCAGGAGCTCCGCTATAATGTGTGGTTCCAAGAAATATCCATATCCCTCAACGGTAGGCTCGGTTCCCAGGCTGGCGTAACGTCGTGCGCGATTGCTTGGCTCCTCCACACAGTGGGAAGGGAGAGGATCGGGGGCACACCGGACCCCCCACGGCTGGAAACCAAGCCTACCCCAACGGAAGGGTGTTGAAAAATGAATTTTTTCGCGGTTTGCAATTAGCGAAAAAATATTCTCTCGACGGTATGTAATTGTCTAGGGTATTCCATTGGGTATTTAAGGGAGGACGTAGATCAGGATCTTTCTCTTGGTGTTCTCTCACGGAACCTCTCAGATACTTGTTATTTAATTTATCATTTTTGTGAATAAAAATGATAAGAAATCGAATTGTTCTATTTTGTACTAATTTGTCTTTTTTCTTTTTTTTTGTAGACTCCTTTCCTGTTCACGTAGCCCCCCCCCCCCCCCCCCCCAAAAAAAAAGAACAAAGAAAAGAAAAGAGTGAAAAGCTTGGGACGATCTGTGCCCATAGAGCTTAGGGACCATCTGTGCCCAGAAAATTCATAGCCAGGGACCATCTGTGCCCAAGAGCTTTCAGGGACGATCTGTGCCCAGGAATTTATAGCTAGGGACCATCTGTGCCCAAGAGCTTTCAGGGACGATCTGTGCCCAGGAAATTTATAGCCAGGGACCATCTGTGCCCAAGAGCTTTCAGGGACGATCTGTGCCCAGGAAATTTATAGCTAGGGACCATCTGTGCCCAAGAGCTTAGGGACCACTTACGTGTCCAAGAGAATGTTTTATAAAGGGACTGCCTGTTCCCGATTTGTGTTAAAGGAATTTTTGCACTTTTAATTGTGTTAAGGCGATTTCATCTTCAGACGCAAATCTTTATTGATGTCTTATTGATTTTTTTTTTTTTTTGTTGTTGTTGTTGTTGTCTCCTTCAGATATCTTCAAGTCTCCCATGTGGATCCAACTTGATCAGGCTATTCCTCCGCATCTGCGATCTTCAGCTGAAGAAGTCAAAAAGACAGTACTTGCCGCTAAAGCGGACGGAACAGTTAAAACTTACTTAGGGGGTTTTAATCGCTGGAAGCGATGGGCGTCTGATAACAATTTACCCCATTTTCATGCGAACTCGTTTCACATTGCTGTTTATTTACAGTGCATTATCCAGCATGCCCAGTCCCCTAGTCCGGTCTCTACAGCAGTTTACAGCTTGGACAGGGCCCATTCCCTTGCGGGCCTACCTAAATTATCAAGTCTCTCGCTTATTACCGACATGCTGGCAGCATCCCAAAGAATTCTAGGGAAGCCTAAAAGTCGTAAAGAGCCTATCACCCCTGTAATGCTTCAAGCCTTTGTTGCCAAGTTTAAAGATGGTGCTTCTCTTTATAACCTTAGAACAGTTGCCATATGTTTATTAGGTTTTGCGGGGTTTTTCCGTTTTAGCCACCTTTGCGGGATTAAAGCATGCGATGTTAAGTTCTATTCAACGTACATTTCTATTTTTCTAGAAAAGTCCAAAACAGACCAGCTACGAGAGGGTTCTTGGGTTCCTATTGCTCGAAGCGACCGGGAAACCTGTCCCGTGGAGGCCCTAGAAAAGTACTTGGCGGCTGCGCGAATCAGCTTAGAAGAGGACCTACCACTATTCCGTGCCCTTTCAGGTTCCAGCCAAGTGAGACGACAGGGCATCAGCTACACGCGAACAAGAGAATTGATCAAGGAGGCATTCCACGACATAACAGACACTTCCAAAATAAGCGAACACAGTCTGCGAGCTGGAGGCGCTACTGCCGCAGCGAATGCTGGGATTGCTGATGGGTTATTCAAGCGTCACGGACGATGGTCCAGTAAAAGTGCAAAAGACGGTTATGTAAAGGACAATTTGAAGTCTTTGCTGTCTGTTTCAGAAAGCTTAGGAATTTAGTTTTTTTTTTTGTCGAGCCCGGCAGGCATAGGAGTGCGGTCCATGGGGCCGGGGGTTTTCCCTGTTTCGTTGCGTTGCGAGCGCGTCAGGGTTTTTCATCCTATGGATGCTCGTCCGCACTTCCTGTTAATTTAGGTTAGAAGTGATAAAGGCATTCACTACCGTGGCGTTATGATTGTAGAGGGAGCCTAAGCCATTCCAGAGAACAGTATTTCAATGTAGTGCACCAGTTTTACGTCTGAGATTGTTAGATCTACGCTATACACGTAATAAAATCGTGCGGTTCCAGCCAGAGCACACCGCAAGCAAATAATGGGTTGTTTTGGTTATTATTCTGCACGAACGGGGTCGTTCCTATTTCAATGAAATTGAGGAGAGAGGTGACCCAGTCTTTCTGAAATGCCTACAGATACCAATAATATATAGAATTAGCCACTGGCTAAAAGCGGAGCTCCCGGTTATAAAAATTTCTGTGCGAATGAAAGGGATTCCCATGTGTACATGGTTTATACTATAGGCTTTTAAAGAAAAAATGTCTCTTGATATGTATACAACAGTGTTTTCTTCGGTGTGTTGCTGCATTGACACAATACAAACACGGGACGAAAATAAGCATCCTGTCAAGTGGGATGACCTCTGTCACGGTTGCGTGACGCGTGATTCGAACACGTGACCTGCCGGCCGCCATGTGGTGATTCATTCGCGAAGAAGCAAGCGGTGAAGCACGGTGGCGGTCAGCGTAATTTAATAAAACCAGACCAAAACCAACCGGTCGTGTATCGCTTCCACTGCACGCTGCGACATTCTGGTAGCAGAGCAAGGTTACTGGAAGGCTTTTCGGCGATTTTTCAGTCATTTGACGTTGTATATTGACATGGATATCGACGAAAGCCTGTCGAGGGTCGGAGAAGCTGAGCCCGCGATATCTCAGCCTCCCAGCGGAATTGCCCCTGTCCACAGCCTGCCCACGCCCGATCTTGCGAATCGAGAGCGAATGAAAAGCGCTATGTCACGAAAAAAGGCAACTCTCACGCGCCATTTAAACGTTGCCCGCAAAATTTTGGATGGGAAAGTGAGTAGAACGAAATTAAAGGAACTTTCCCGGAAGATCGAAAACGCCTATGCAGATTTAGAAAAAGTGAGCGAGGAGTTGCATGGTACCCTGGAAGGGCGATAGCTGGACGCTAGTTTGGCTTACGTGGAAGAGTCGTGCGCGCGCGTTAATTATATTCTAGAAGAGATCGAGGAATATTTATCACTGCGGGAAAATGAACCCCCTTCAGTTGCACACTCGCTTGCCTCCGAGAAGAGTAATCGTAGTAATAAGTCACACCGGTCCGTACTTTCCAGTCACCCCTCCGTACGGAATGAGTTAGTTTCTCTTGAAATCGCGCAGCGGAAACGAGAGCTGGAAAGACGTGCTGAGGAGGACAAGCAACTAGGGGAGTACGCAAAAACGCGCGGAGCACGTAAAGGAGCAGCGGGAAATAAGGCGCCTCGAGTACGAAGCGGAACGTTTAAGGGCCGAGGCCAGAGTAGATAAAGATTGCGGGAATCGCGACCCGGAATCACTGGTCAATCGTTTACGAGATTTCGACGAGGATAATTGTGTCGAGGCTCGCGTACCTACTAATAACAGCCTAGAGCTGCCACGCATCCGACTCCCGTGAACACTAGCGATGCCACACCTAGGGCCACCGCGCATTCTACTCCTATAGACGCTAGCAATGCTCGGCCCAATCCTCGCGCGACCTTTGTGATCCCCGATCTCGCTGGTGATAATATGAACTCGGATCGTCTGGACCAATCGTGGGTTAGGACGTTCTGTAGCACCGATCACGAGTCAAATAGTCAAGCGTCGGCCGCTTCGTTCAAGAACACGCTGCCCAAACTTCAATTTCCTCAGTTTTCCGGCGATCCACTAGACTGGTCACAGTTTATCTCGCTGTTTAAGTGCCTGGTGCAAGACCAGGCGCTCACGGACACCCAGAAAATGACGTACCTCCAGCGAAGTATCATCGGTGATGCTAAAGATGCAGTCGGAGGCATGCTGAATCACGGTCATCTCTACAAAGCCGCGCTGACAGAGCTAGAAGAATAGTTTGGGAATGAAGACCTCGTGACCGGAGCATATTTGAGGACCATTTTTGACCATCCTGCAGTTGCTGAAGACGACATCGCTAGTCTCAAGAAATTCAGCAACATTTTGCACGTAGCTGTCACGACTTTGGAAAGCTTCAATTTCGTGCATGACCTAGCGGCGACCGATAATGTACGACGGGCGGTTACCAAGCTACCACAGACCCTCAAGCATCTATGGGGAGAAGAAAAGGCGAAAGCTCTCGAGAAGAAGTTCACGCTAACTGAGTTCGACAGATGGTTGCGTGCACGAGTTCGCGCGAGGTCTGGGAACGACTACCCCTCTCAAGGACCGCCTAAGAAGCAAAACCGTCATGACAACTCTAAGCGATCTAATCGGCCCGGTGGCCAAGGGAACAATGTCCTACCACCATCTCCTAAGCCCCCAGCGATAAATCAAGTGAGCACCCTAGCCACGCATGCGCAAGGAGAAAGTAGAAAGAAAGAACAGAAGAGTGGAAATGAGAAGAAAGAAGCTGCTGGCGCGCAAACATCGAGTACAGTTTGTTTCCGCTGTTCTAAGGCCCATGCGACTGTTGATTGCGCAGCTTTCAAAGCTATGAACGTTAACGAGCGCACGCAGTTCGCTAAGGAAAATAACTTATGATTTTCGTGTCTTGACTCTGATCAACATCTAGCGTACCGGTGCAGCAAGACAGAGAGCTGTGGCGTAGACGGATGCAAGAAGAGACACCATCGCACCATTCACGGCGCCGAGCCAGTGTTTGTAGGCTTCTCTCGGGCTGGAACACAAGTCCTGCTTCAAATAGTGCCCGTCAAGGTAGCTTGTCCTGACGGTGGAACTCGACGAACATATGCGATGTTGGACGGGGGGAGTCAGGCATCGCTCATCCTTGAAGACTTCGCGAAGGGCATCGGGCTCGGTGGAGAAGAATCGTCCCTCAGCCTTGGCACGGTCAATTCCTCGGAGACCAAGCCGTCGAAGAAAGTGCGTTTTATGATCGGACCCGTCGGTAACGAAGACGCAATACCAGACATCGCGGTCGAAGGCGCTTGGACCGTCGGCAAGATAAATCTCCCTCCCCAGAAGCTGACATATGAAACCATACGTACGTGGCCACACCTTGAAGGTCTCGATATCCCAGCGACGGATGCGAGTGAAGTGACGATGTTACTAGGTGCTAACGTCTTGGACGCCGTTCTGCAACATGAGACGCGCCGTGGCCCCCCTGGCCACCCTGTTGCTATACGAACCACATTTGGATGGACCCTTACTGGCGCTGTGAGAGGCTTTGTCCCCCCTGAGCGTGCACACGTAATGCACATTAACACGGTTCCGAGTGCTGACGATCTCCTGCATCGAGAAGTACAAGACTGGTGGCGCACGGACGCCTTTGGGACTAAATTCCAACTAGATTCCCCTCGGACTCGTGATGACAAGAAAGCGCTAGACATCCTGGAGAAGACTGTGCGACATTGCGGCGACAGGTACGAGGTTGGCTTCAATCGACGGAACGCGCACTGAAGAGAGATGACGTGCTCGCGGAGAAGTATTGTGATATTATCGAAGAGTATGTCGAAAAGGGGTACGCGCGGAAGCTTTCACCAGAGGAAGCCGCTAAGCCCGTGGCTAGAAAGTGGCTGCTCCCGCATCATCCGGTCCAGAATCCCAACAAGGCAAAGGTCAGACTGGTAATGGACGCTGCGGCGAAGATCGGAGGGATCTCCCTAAACGACAACCTGCTGGTAGGACCGGACTTGCTCAATAGTTTAGTGGGAGTCTTACTGCGCTTCAGAGAGGAACGTATCGCCCTAGCAGCGGACATTCAAGCTATGTTTCATCAGTGTCGGATCATCGCTGGGGATCAACCGTCGCAGCGCTTCCTGTGGCGCGGTCTCGAATGTGACAGGGAACCGGATGTTTATCAGATGACGGTGATGGTTTTCGGAGCGGCGTCGTCTCCCTGCACTGCGAACTTTGTTCTCAGAAAGACCGCCGAGGACAACCGCGAAGACCCGACTTTCTCCCCGGAGACCTTGGACGCTGTTAAGAGTAATTTCTACATGGATGATTTTCTGAAGTCCGTGCGCAATGAAGACAACGCAGTACGGATTCAAGGTGAAGTTACGGCTTTGTTGCAGCGGGGAGGCTTCCGACTAACCAAATGGGCAAGTTCTTCGCGAAAGGTGCTATCGCAGATACCGGCCGGCGAGACAACGTGTCCCACTCTCGACCTCGACCTTGAAGACTTACCGACGCAGCGTACTCTCGGATTGAAGTGGAACACGGAGTCCGACGGATTTGGCTTCTCTGTCTCTCACCGCGAGAAAGCCAACACCAAACGAGGCGTGCTAAGCCAGGTGGCTACAGTCTTTGACCCCCTTGGGATGCTTTCGCCCTTCGTGCTGCCTGCGAAGTGCTTGATCCAGTCGCGGTGGCGGAAAAAGAAGGAATGGGATGAGCCACTGGATGACGAGGACTCGGCAACATGGAGTCGGTGGTTGGCTCAGCTGCAGTATTTATCTGACCTCCAGATTCCTCGTTGTTTGTGTTCGGACGCGCTTCCTGGGACGCTTATCGAGCTTCACGTGTTCGGGGACGCCTCAGAGAAGGCCTTCGGTGCGGTGAGCTACCTGAGGTACGTTTTCCCTGATGGAAGATTCCACGTCGCGCTGGTAATGTCGAGGAATCGAGTCGCGCCACTAAAGCAGTTGAGCATCCCACGTCTAGAGCTTCAGCGGCCGTGATGGCTTGTAGGCTCGCTGAGTCTGTCAAGAACGAGCTGACGCTGGACATAACCCGCACGGTGTTCTGGAGTGACTCCCGCGTTGTGTTGCAGTACATCCTAAATGAAAGCCGTCGCTTCCACACCTTCGTGGCCAATCGGGTTGCAGAAATACACGACACTTCGGAGCCAACACAGTGGCGACATGTCCCTGGAGTCCTAAATCCTGCAGACGACTGCACCAGGGGCTTAGAAGTGGCCAAGATGGGAGCTGATTCACGCTGGTTCACAGGCCCGCTATTCCTGTGGCAAGGAGAGGAGACCTGGCCCCACCAGGAAGAACTTTCCGAAGACCTATCGGATGATGAAGAGGTGAAAGCCTCATGGGTCGGCCACGTGTCTGAGGAGTCTGAGTTCCTCCCTGACACAAAGGGGTTCTCCAGCTGGACGCGCTACAAACGCGTTGTAGCGTGGATGATTCGCTTTATCCGAAACGCGAGACGCCCGGACGTTGAACGTGTGCGAACCCCTCTGACCGTTGTGGAGCTGGACGAAGCGGAGAAGCTGTCTGTTCGACGGTCACAGCGACGCTCATACGGCGAAGAGATTGCGTTCCTGAAGGTGGCCAGCCTTTTCCAGCTCGTAGCAGAATCGCCCCCCTGATACCCCATTTGGACGCAGAAGGTCTTCTTCGTGTGGGAGGACGACTAGGTAAAGCACCTATGACTGAGGAAGCTCGACACCCGCTGATTCTGGACCCTGCAAGCGAGATCACGCGCCTGGTGACGACTCACGAGCACTCTCGCCTTCGCTGTGCGAGCCCACAGCATACTCTTAACGAGCTACGCCAGAAATATTGGATCCCGAGAGGTCTGGCGACTGTGCGCAATATTTCATTTGCTTGCCCTCTATGTCGCGTGAGGCGCGCGCGAGCATGTCCACCATTAATGGCCGACCTTCCATCATGCCGAGTAGCCTATCAGCAAGTACCGTTCACCCACACCGGTGTAGACTACTTTGGTCCTCTCTATGTGCGCCGAGGCCGCGGCACGGAGAAGCGTTACGGAGCGTTGTTTACGTGCATGACCACCCGCGCGGTACACATCGAGATTGCTCACTCCCTTGATACTGACGCGTGTATCATGGCGATTCATCGTATGATCGCTAGACGTGGCAAACCAGCGCACATATACTCGGATAATGGAACGAACTTTGTCGGTGCGGAGAGAGAACTCAAGGAATCCATTGACGAATGGAACCAGGAGCAAATCACAGATGAGCTTTCCCAAGAAGGCATACAGTGGCACTTTAACCCACCGGCGTCGCCTCACATGGGTGGCGCATGGGAACGCCTTGTTCAATCAGCAAAGCGAGCGTTAAAGGCTATCGTCGGAGAGCAGTGCGTCAACGATGAGACGCTCCTCACCTTTATCGCCGAAGTGGAATCGCTTATCAATAGTCGTCCCTTAACTCATCTGAGCGATGAATCCAGAGACGAGGAGGCATTGACGCCGAACCACTTCCTTCTTGGGCGTGCTAGTCCCAACCTACCTCCAGCTGTCTTGACGTCTCGAGACCTCATGCGCCGAAAGTCCTGGAAGCACGCGCAAGTAATGGCAGATCACTTTTGGAGACGCTGGCTCAGAGAGTATCTCCCTTCCTTGACTGAGCGACGCAAATGGAACCGCGACGCACCGAACCTAACCCAAGATGATTTTGTGGTAATCGTAGATGACAACAACCCCCGCGGAAAGTGGTCGATTGCAAACATTCCCTGGAAGCGACGGAAGGGTGCGAGCGGCAAAGGTCATCACGAAGAGCGGAACGTACGTGCGGCCGGCGACGAAGCTGTGCTTGTTGGAGAGAGCGAAAGATGTGACCCCCGTCGAACCCGCCGTTGGTCACGGGGGGGAGGATGTCACGGTTGCGTGACGCGTGATTCGAACACGTGACCTGCCGGCCGCCATGTGGTGATTCATTCGCGAAGAAGCAAGCGGTGAAGCACGGTGGCGGTCAACGTAATTTAATAAAACCAAACCAAAACCAACCGGTCGTGTATCGCAACCACTGCACGCTGCGACAACCTCCTTCGGAAAAATTAAGGTATTAATTCCTCCAAATGAAACGATTCAAAAGTGTAATAAAGAGAATATTTTTTCAAGCATAGATTGCGTCGTCGATGACGTCATATCAGCTGACCACTTCATTTCGCTCATCTGGTGACCTAGACTACACTACCCAAGTTTCGTTGTTTTAGAGTTTTCCCTTCACGAGATATTAATTTTTCAAGCATAGATGACGTCATCGATGACGTCATATCACGTGACCACTTTATTTCGCTCACCTGGTGATCTAGACTACACTAATATATAGATTTAGCCACTGGCTAAAAGCGGAGCTCCCGGTTGTGTACATGGTTTGTCACTATAATAATCTTTTCAGAAAAATGTCTCTAAATATGTGCAGTATACAGCGATGCAGATGAAAATAAGCACGAAAGAAAGGTAAAAAAAAGGCACTAACCCCTCACAATTGAATAATTCTAACAAGGTGCAACAGTGTAATCAAGAGAAAAGCTTTTCTTTGTCATGAGCTGTTTTAATATTTCAACATATACATACCATACATGTACCATATTATTACGTGTTCATTGTATTTTTATTAAAATGTCTCACCCCAGAAAATACCCAACATGAATAAGCAGAGAAATTCAGAATACTGTAGTTGTTTGTCAATTTTGGTAATTTGACTGAATTTCTGTGTAACATTTATTGCAAATTCCAATTGTAAGGGAAGGAACATTTTTTTTGAGTGGTTGGGAGTGGGGGTACGGAGGCACAAGGGTAAGGCCATACCTATATGAAAGCTTTTCAGGGGAGGGCACACCATTCTCTTGCTTGTTACTTTCCATTTAATTAATTGTCCATTTAATACCTCCTAGTTCATAACTTAAACTACTATTTTATATATACACTTTTTTCATGATGCATAGTCTTCTCAGAAGCCTTGGAGCAAAACGTATAACAAGGTGAGGGGAGGTTTGCACCTTTCCTAGACCCCTGCAGATGGGGGGGGGAAGATATTTTCCCTAAAAATACAAGGGAGGGCCAACACTTTATTGAAAACAGTGCTGAAATTCACCAGTCCTCTCCCAGTCCTCTCCCCCACCCCTCTCCCCCACCCCCTTGAAATAAATAAAACTACCTTCCATGTGTGCAAAACCCACCATGGGAGATGAGTATTTGATAATCTGGCATTGTGTGGACCTTCCAGAAAATAGCCATCCCCCTCCCATGGAATGGTGTTGAAAAGTACCCCCCTCCCCCCCACCAAAAAATAAAAAATAAAATAAATAAAGAAATCATAAAAAAATAAAATACAGTATTTGTATGGAAAAAGTCAGGATAGTTGACCCCCCAATTAGTCTGGCGTTTCCAATCCCTTCCGTGGAGGGGGGGGGGGGGATATTTTCTGGAAACCACACACAGTCAGTACTATCTATGTCTATGTACCATGCATTACACATTACAATGAGATTATGGATTATGAAGATGGAGATTCATATGAGGTATCTTCCATCAGTTCATGGAAATCTAGAGCAATTAATCAAAACAAAATCAATTCCCATGGGTATCACTTATAGGGGTGCTACATGATTTTGTATCACACCAACTCAATGAAAGTTATACCATTTTTGGTCCCAGGGTGAAGTTTCCGTGTTTTCGAACCAAGTTGAAGTCGTATTTGGGTGAATTCAATGGTAGTTCGTTTTGCCTCAGTGATTCTAGTCTTGCTCTGTTTCTTGCTGAAACTTCACCTGGGGACACTCACTAGGATTCTCAGTTCTATCAATCAAAAACGTCAGTCCCAAAGGCGGGGCTTCGGGGACCTCCTATCATTGGATGCCGCGTTTGGCGCCTTCTCATTGGCAGCAGGTTTAGTTCCCGAATGATCACATTGTATTATTCAAGGGGAGATGATTGGCACGATCTTGTTCCTGAACTAATCCTGCTGCCAATGAGAAGGGGCTTAATTCATCATCCAATGATAGGAGGCCCTGAAGGTCCGCCTTTGATTGATAGAACTGAGAATCCTAGTCAATGTCCCCAGGGTGAAGTTTCAGCAAGAAACAGAGCATCCTATGAGGTCAACCTGCAGCAAGTATAAACAAACTACCATTGAAAATATAACCCAAATACAACTTCAAACTTGGTTCGAAAACACGGAAAACTTCACCCTGGGACAAGGGTATGAAAAGCTATGTCTAAACCAACCTATGTGTGCACTGTGCAATTACAACTAAGGGACTGGTCATAAACTAGAGGGGGAAAGGGCTGGTGCATTTCTGTTTTGGTCTACATGTACATGTTTTTTTTGGAAACCCTCCCTGACAAGATGCAGGAAAAATGTTGGCCCTCCCAAATGTGGTGACATAATTAATGGTGACCCTCCCCCATCATTCACTGGATCTAGATATTGCTAAAAAGACATTTTTATTACTTTCTAAATCCATTTTCATGTAATAATAGCAGATTCGATTATGTCTTTTGTTTAGGGAAAAAGAATCCGAAAGTTACTTCATCTGTACGTATGTTTTACATAAAATACTCACAAATATCCTAAACTTCAACAGACTATTAATTCTCAATTAATAATAACTACACACAAGAGAATTTAAAATTCTGACCAATATATTTTGGATAGATAAAGTGTGACCTCTCACAGGAAAACATACTTAACGGTTTAGCGTTAGCGTTAGAAAATCGTTAGCTTTCCGTTAGAAGACCGCGAGCTTACCGTTAGCAGACCGCGAGCTTACCGTTAGGAGACCGCGAGCTTACCGTTAGCAAACCGCGAGCTTACCGTTAGCAGACCGCGAGCTTACCGTTAGCAGACCGCGAGCTTACCGTTAGCAACCTCCGATTATACCGTTAGCCAAACCGCGAGCTTATCGTTCGTTCTATCTGAACTTACCGTTAGCAAACCGCGAGCTCATCGTTCCTAAGCAAACAGAAATCAACACAAACGATCGCCCGAGTGACAACTTGGATCGCACTTCTCGATTTCAAAGTTTTTTTGTTTGAATTAATTTGAATAAGTGAAGTTTCGTTTTCACGATTAGAATGAAGTTTCTAGTTAGTGTTGGACAAGGAGTGCTTTCGCTCTCTGAAATGCATCAGTTTCGCTTGTTTGACTTCGCCTTGAAATTGAATGAAGGACCTTCGCACTTTTCGCTTCAAATCAATTTCATCAAACCCATAATAGCTCCATGATCAAATGCATTGCCTGAAGTAAGGGCCCCGAAGTTCAAGGAAGAAAGTTAGAATAGTAGAAATCGGCATGTTGCGCATTGTGAAGAGTAATTAAACGACGCCAAATAAGTAAAGTTCGGTGTTCATTGTCAATGTTTTTCTTGTGCTGCTAAAGGTCGCCTCAAATCCAGTTCATAAAACGCATTTTCTAAAGTTTAAGGATTAGTTCCATAAATTTCAACGCGTTCCATTACATATTGAAAGTATAAAGTTAAAAAATCGAGTCGTGCCCGGCTAATTGTAAACAGTTAATTAGGACGCATTTTTCTATTCGTGTTGCGAAAAGTCGCCTCTAAAAAGTTCATAATACTCTTTCTCTACACTTTTAAGGATTAATCTAATAAATTTCAACACGTTTCATTGCATATTCGAAGTATTACGGAAGAAACTTACTTATAAATACCGAGACGGCGAGTTGCACATTGTAAAGAGTTAAAGAATCATAAAAGGACGCCAAATAAGTTCTGTGTTTTCGCTCGCGCTACAAATTATCTTTGCCTAAAATCATCTTAGTTTCGTATTTTCAATGCATTCCCATTACATTATATTTTCGAAGCGTATGTACATTACGGAGGGAAGATATAAACTCCGTGAAACTTCAAGTCGGCAAGTCACACATTGTTCTAAGAGCGTGAAAAGGACGCCAAAAAGTGTTTGGTGTTTTTCTTCTATGTTTCGCTCGCACCGCTAAAGTTTCGAACAGGCCTCGAATTATATTCATTGCCTAGACTCGCCCACTGAAGCTGAATTAATTTGTCGCGTCGAAAGCTAGACAACAGTCTAGACAGAAGGCAGACAACTGTAGTAGACAAAAAAAGGAAAAGATCCTATTGGAAGAAATCAATCTCGTGCAAATGTGCTAATTAGAAATCCCGTGAGAACTTTGCTAAGAGCAATAAATAAAGATCATGGAACTATGAAAACAAATTTTTATGTTTTATGACTTACGTGTGCTGTGTAGTTTGCAGCTGATTGACCAGGCCGTACCAACGCAGGACATGGGACTACGATAATCGGATGTCGTTTACAAGACATTAGAACCGTTAGAAGTTCGCTGACTGCGATTCAACCGTTTGTGAACCGTTAACAAGCTACGACCATATCGTTAGGAACCGTTAGCAGACTGCGAGCTTACCGTTAGCAGACCGCGAGCTTACCGTTAGCCAACCGTTAGCAGACCGCGAGCTTACCGTTAGCCAACCGTTAGCAGACCGCGAGCTTACCGTTAGCGAAGCGTTAGTAGACCGCGAGCTTTCCGTTAGTTTTTCTAACGCTAACGCTTAACCGTTAAGTATGTTTTCCCGTGAGTGGTCACAAGTAGGGTAGAGTGATACTATTAGAGTATCTTGTACAGTTGAAATATTGGTGGAGTCAGAATTTTATAATTTCTCTTATGTGTGTATTTATGTTTAACATACATCTGTACATTATGTTGCTAAAATCTTGCCAAGTTCAGTGTAGTTCAGCCATAGCATTAGTCTCCAAACACTAAAAAAACTAGTGGGGGGGGGGGGGGAGACAACATATAAACAACTTAAGTCAGCTTTTAGGGAAAGTTTAAAATCTCTTGCGCACGATGCGCGGTGGAAATTTAGAGCCCAGCATGTAGAATTAACCCATGTGTGGGGGAATTTACTGGGGAAAAACTGTGGGGGCACAGGCCTCCCTGACGCTATAATCACTATGGCCCTGTGACAACATTTGCGTAAAAAATAATGACCCTCCCTTTATCATTTGCACCATGCGAGACTGTGATCATATTATCATAAGGTTTTATGTATTCACTCTAAATAGTAGACAGTGCCAATTCAATAACTTCTGCTGTGCACAAGAAACCCTTAAGCCTAGTTTCCATAAAGTCTTATCTGTCGTATCTGACGTCTCATCAGTCAACCGTGAAACAACAACAACAACAATACTTTAATGCCCTCTGTAGTAAAGCCCGGTGCACACTAGCGACATAACGACATAATGACGTTATGTTGCAACGAATAAAGCATCGGAAAATAATTGAAATAATCAGTATTTTCCATGGATCATCATTACATTACTTCACCAAAGCAATGTTATGTTATTTTTTGTCGACTTGAACGTTTGGAAACCACTCAATGTTGTTACCGTGATATTTTTCTTATGTTGTTATGTCGCAAGTGTGCACCAGGCCTAACAGGATACAGTTCAAGAAAAGTTATGAATTAAAGTATTAACTTAATTAGAGGATCACAGTTACCTAAAAATAGCAGAGTTAATCAAGTTAGGTAACAGTGGTCAAGCAGATAATAGTCATTTACAATTCATAGGAGTTATAGTTAAGGTAGAGACAAACAAAGGAGAATAATTAACTAACAATAAAGAAAATAATAAATAAATAAACAATAACAACAACAGCAACAGAGTAGTACACTATGAAATAAGAGGATATGAAATAGAGAATTCCAATTTTCAATTGTTTCATGGTCGACTGATGAGACAGATACGACAGATAAGACTATATGGAAACTAGGCGAAAGTAAACAACTTCAGTACCATAAGTCATTGTCCTGTTGCCGAAGATCCAAGGCAGCAAAGAGAACACGGCTCCATCACCATCTTCTCAAGTAAAGTAGTTTTGATTGCCAGCCAAATGTACAGCAGCAGGGATCAGCAGCGAGCAGTGGTTTTCTTGTGTGCCGCTCGATACAATACAGTACGTTTTTCGGCTTTCTTATTTATCTGTGAATCAGAATAATGATAATATGTTAGTCTTGACAGGCGTTTGTTTAACTCACTTTTCTTTAGCTACCTCGTGGTTCTTGTTTTGATTTCAAGAAATGCCACTGAGCGTGCAGAAACCTAATGTTTTTCTCAACACACACGGCTCAAGCAATAGTTAGCCTTATTAGAAAGTTAAAGGAATTCTGGAGATTTTCGGGGTCGCATATTAACTCAAATGCATATTTTATTTTGAAGCTAAAACAAGTTCGCGTTTCAATGTCACGCCGCCGGCTTTGTTCTAGCCGCCCTTCTAGTTAGGATTCAAAAGTTAAATGCTTGAACTTTTAGTTCCTACCTTCATCCCGAGTAGTTTTTTCTCCCGTGTATAGAAACAACCTCGGAACTGTGAATGTCCTGCCATCTCCCACTAAACACTGCTTTATCCAGGAATTTTGAACCACGAATTGCTCGACGGCCATTAAAGACGCGACTTTGTGTTGCTAATTATTTCTACAAATAAAATCGTCCCTTCATAGCTTCTGCCGTAGTGGAAATGAGGGCTTCTCCCAGTTAATTTCACTCTTCAAAAAGTCACTGCCCAGTTATTAAAACGCCTCGATCGGCTTTGTGAAAGAAATGGAGAGACCAGATGAAGAATGACTTCGCAAGGAAATGCACAGCCATATTGCATTCTACTCGGAGCTAAAATCTTGGTTGGACTTCTAGATGATAGGAAGACACTCTTCTGATTTCTTCAGATACGGCTCAGACATTGTCTTGTACTCCCTGGCTTTTTGTAAACAAATTTCCATTTGCGTAGCACAGTTCTGAAGTCGCGTACAGTCGATTTTCAGTTGTTTTAGAGTCTTCTCTTCACGAGATATTAATTTTTCAAGCATAGATGACGTCATCGATGACGTCATATCACGTGACCACTTCATTTCGTTCATATGGTGGTCTAGACTACACTACCCAAGTTTGGTTCTTTTAGAGTTTTCCCCTCACGAGATATTATTTTTTCAAGCATAGATGACGTCATCGATGACGTCACATCACGTGACCACTTCATTTTGCTCATCTGGTGACCTAGACCACACTTCCCAAGTTTGGTTGTTCTAGAGTCTTCTCTTGACGAGATATTCATTTTTCAAGCATAGATGACGTCATCGGTGACGTCACATCACGTGACCACTTCATTTCGCTCATCTGGTGACCAAGACCACACTGCCCAAGTTTGGTTGTCTTAGAGTCTTCTCTTCACGAGATATTCATTTTTCAAGCATAGATGACGTCATCGATGACGTCATATCACGTGACCACTTCATTTCGATCATATGGTGGCCTAGACCACACTACCCAAGTTTGGTTCTTTTAGAGTTTTCCCTTCACGAGATATTATTTTTTCAAGCATAGATGACGTCATCGATGACGTCACATCACGTGACCACTTCATTTTGCTCATCTGGTGACCTAGACCACACTACCCAAGTTTGGTTGTTCTAGAGTTTTCTCTTGACGAGATATTCATTTTTCAAGCATAGATGACGTCATCGATGACGTCACATCACGTGACCACTTCATTTCGCTCATCTGGTGACCAAGACCACACTACCCAAGTTTGGTTGTTTTAGAGTCTTCTCTTCACGAGATATTCATTTTTTAAGCATAGATGACGTCATCGATGACGTCACATCACGTGACCGTGCTACAGCACCCCCCTTGTGGCATAGACAAAATATCCCAAGTATGGCTGTCTTAGGATGTTCCCTTGAGGAGATATAATTTTTTCTTTGCATACCACAGGGTTCCCATGTGTACACGGACGACGGACGGACGGACGGACGGCGGACGGACGGACGGCGGACACTATAGGTTTAATACCAGAAAAATAAAGAAAAAATCATATCTCCCGAAGGGAAGCTTCTCTAGAAGCCAAACTTGGACAAACTTTCAAAGACCATCAGAGGAACTCTACACCAAAGTCACGTTCCCTCACGCCATCAATGACGTCATCAAAATAATCCAAAATGCCCGTGACGTTCAAAAATCAACTCGATGGTATACGTTTTTCCCTTAGGTATGGTGCTCCGCTTGCGCGGGCCTTCGGCCCGCGCTGGAGCTCCGCTACAAAAGTTTGGTTGTTTTAGAGTCTTCCCTTCACGAGATATTAATTTTTCAGGCATAGATGACGTCATCGCTGACGTCATATCACGTGACCGACTCATTTCGCTCATCTGGTGGCCTAGACTACACTACCCAAGTTTGGTTGTTTTAGAGCCTTCCCTTCACGAGATATTAATTTTTTCAAGCATAGATGACGTCATCGATGACGTCACATCACGTGACCACTTCATTTCGCTCATCTGGTGACCTAGACTACACTACCCTAGTTTGGTTGTTTTAGAGTCTTCTCTTCACGAGATATTCATTTTTCAAGCATAGATGACGTTATCGCTGACATCATATCATGTGACCAACTCATTTCGCTCATCTGGTGACTTAGAGTACATTACCCAAGTTTGGTTATTTTAGAGTCTTCCCTTAACGAGATTTTAATTTTTCAAGCATAGATAACGTCATCGATGACGTCACATCACGTGACCATGCTACAGCACCCCCCTTGTGGCATAGACAAAATATCCCAAGTATGGCTGTCTTAGCATGTTCCCTTGAGGAGATATCATTTTTTCTTTGCATACCACAGGGTTCCCATGTGTACACGGACGGCGGACGGAGGGCGGACGGACGGACGGACGGCGGACGCTATAGGTTTAATACCAGAAAAATAAAGAAAAAAATCATATCTCCCGAAGGGAAGCTTCTATAGAAGCCAAACTTGGACAAACTTTCAAAGACCATAAGAGGAACTCTACACCAAAGTCACGTTCCATCACGCCATCAATGACGTCATCAAAATGATCCATAATGCCCGTGACGTTCAAAAATCAACTCGATGGTATACGTTTTCCCTTAGGTATGGTGCTCCGTTTGCGCGGGCCTTCGGCTCGCGCTGGAGCTCCGATATAATGTGTGGTTCCAAGAAATATGCATATCCCTCAACGGTAGGCTCGGTTCCCAGGCTGGCGTAACGTCGTGCGCGATTGCTTGGCTCCTCCACACAGTGGGAAGGGAGAGGATGGGGGGCGCAACGGACCCCCCACGGCTGGAAACGAAGCCTACCCCAACGGAAGGGTGTTGAAAAGTGACCCAGGCTTTCTGAAATGCCTACAGATACCAATAATATATAGATTTAGCCACTGGCTAAACGCGGAGCTCCCGGTTATAAAATTTCTGTGCGAATGAAAGGGATTCCCATGTGTACATGGTTTATACTATAGGCTTTTAAAGAAAAAAAATGTCTCTTGATATGTATACAACAGTGTTTTCTTCGGTGTGTTGCTGCATTGACACAATACAAACACGGGACGAAAATAAGCATCCTGTCAAGTGGGATGACCTCCTTCCGAAAAATTAAGGTATTAATTCCTCTAAATGGAACGATTCAAAAGTGTAATAAAGAGAATATTTTTTCAAGCATAGATTGCGTCGTCGATGACGTCATATCACCTGACCACTTCATTTCGCTCATCTGGTGACCTAGACTACACTACCCAAGTTTCGTTGTTTTAGAGTTTTCCCTTCACGAGATATTAATTTTTTCAAGCATAGATGACGTCATCGATGACGTCATATCACGTGACCACTTTATTTCGCTCACCTGGTGACCTGGATTACATTACCCAAGTTTGGTTGGTTTAGAGTCTTCCCTTCACGAGATATTAATTTTTCAGGCATAGATGACGTCATCGCTGACGTCATATCACGTGACCAACTCATTTCGCTCATCTGGTGACCTAGACTACACTACCCAAGTTTGGTTGTTTTAGGGTCTTCCCTTCACGAGATTTTAATGTTTCAAGCATAGATGACGTCATCGATGACGTCACATCACGTGACCACATCATTTCGTTCAACTGATGATCTAGACTACACTACCAAAGTTTGGTTGTTTTAGAGCCTTCCCTTCACGAATCACGATATATTAACTTTTCAAGCATAGATGACGTCATCGATGACGTCACATAGATGACGTCATCGATGACGTCATATCACGTGACCACTTTATTACGATCACCTGGTGATCTAGACTACACTACAAATACGTTTGGTTGTTTTAGAGTCTTCCCTTCACGATATATTAATTTTTCAAGCTCAGATGACGTCATCGCTGACGTCATATCACGTGACCAACTGATTTCGCTCATCTGGTGACCTAGACTACACTACCCAAGTTTGGTTGTTTTAGAGTCTTCTCTTCACGAGATATTCATTTTTCAAGTATAGATGACGTCATCGATGATGTCACATCACGTGACCACTTCATTTCGATCACCTGGTGATCTAGACTACACTACAAATACGTTTGGTTGTTTTAGAGTCTTCCCTTCACGATATATTAATTTTTCAAGCATAGATGACGTCATCGCTGACGTCATATCACGTGACCAACTGATTTCGCTCATCTGGTGACCTAGACTACACTACCCAAGTTTGGTTGTTTTAGAGTCTTCTCTTCACGAGATATTCATTTTTCAAGCATAGATGACGTCATCGATGACGTCACATAGAGACGATGACGTCACATAGATGACGTCATCGATGACGTCATATCACGTGACCACTTTATTTCGATCACCTGGTGATCTAGACTACACTACAAATACGTTTGGTTGTTTTAGAGTCTTCCGTTCACGATATATTAATTTTTCAAGCATAGATGACGTCATCGCTGACGTCATATCACGTGACCTACTGATTTCGCTCATCTGGTGACCTAGACTGCACTACCCAAGTTTGGTTGTTTTAGGGTCTTCTCTTCACGAGATATTCATTTTTCAAGTATAGATGACGTCATCGATGATGTCACATCACGTGACCACTTCATTTCGATCATCTGGTGACCTACCTAGATCACACTACCCAAGTTCGGTTGTTTTAGAGTCTTCTCTTCACGAGATAATTATATTTCAATCATTGATGACGTCATCGATGACGTCACATCACGTGACCGTGCTACAGCACCCCCCTTATGGCATAGACAAAACATCCCAAGTATGGTTGTCTTAGCATGTTCCCTTGAGGAGATAGAATTTTTTCTTTGCATACCACAGGGTTCCCATGTGTACACGGACGGCAGACGGACGGCGGACGCTATAGGTTTAATACCAGAAAAACAAAGAAAAAATCATATCTCCCGAAGGGAAGCTTCTATAGAAGCCAAACTTGGACAAACTTTCAAAGACCATAAGAGGAACTCTACACCAAAGTCACGTGCCCTCACGTCATCAATGACGTCATCAAAATGCTCCATAATGCCCGTGACGTTCAAAAATCAACTCGATGGTGTACGTTTTTCCCTTAGGTATGGTGCTCCGCTTGCGCGGGCATTCGGCCCGCGCTGGAGCTCCGCTAATAATGACGAAGATTTCATTTACATGCTTCTTCTTCTGTCATTTACATGCTGCAGTTCGTCGAACGCAATCATGCATGCAGCTTATGTAAATAGGCTACAGAAATAATCATTTAAGGCTGAAACCTATAAACCAAGAATAAATTTATCATTCATCATTTAGCCGAATCATTACATTATTTGGTCCATAACGAAGAGTTGCCTCTATTTGACATTTTATATATGTTTGAGGTTTTTCTAGGGGGTCCATTTTGGGGGTCCATATTGGGGTTCCAAGTCAGGGGTCCACCGATTGTGCCGACCCGCTGTAATGAACAAAATGAAATACAGTTGATGCCTTCTTTAGTTTATCGATTGCTTGAGCTACATGCGTATGGAGGTTCGGCTGACTGCAGACTCCTGAAGTCTGAACCGCCCCTAGATATTCATCGATTCATCTCTGTCTCACTCGTGGGCGACGCCATGTTGGATTTTCGAGACTGCTGGGCCAATGCTGTAGGTCACGTGTTATTTTCAGACGTAAGCGGACGTATATCGTTGCTTGCACACCGCATGTTTGCTACCATGTTTGCTCAAATTTGTTTTCGAAGCAAATATAGATAGCCAAATTTGCATCATATTTGCTAACGATACAAAACTGAGTAAATCCGTTTTTTCGTCCAGTGTTAGCGTCTAGCTAATCGACCGAAACCATGTGTAAACAAACATGCGTACCTACACGCTAATAAGGCGTGTAGGCATGCATGATAAAATACATTTATTGAACACTTGATGAGCATACACTGTAAGCTGCCATCTTACTACACGAGACGGGCCAGTCCCACGCGGCCAACTGACACGGGCAATAGATGGCCTGACACTGCTTCTACGTCCTTTAATGCATTTACAGTGCTTATTTTTAAGGATGTAAATGGATCAAACAATTTTACCACAATCTAAACCAACTTGTGAGGATGCAGAGGTACTTACTAAGATTATATATACATAGCAATTAGCATAGGGTGTTCAGGACGACTGTCTTGTGTTTTGGAGAAGAAAATGTTTCCATTATTTTCGGATAATCTGGTTGGTGAATACTGAAACAATGTGTGGTTCCAGAAAATATCCATACCCCCCAGAGTGGTGGGGGTCAATTTACCAGACTTTTTCCATACAAATACTGTATTTTTTCCAGAATTAACAATCCCTTCCGTAGGGGGGATGGATTATTTCTGCAACCATACAATATATTAATTGCTCTCGATTTCCATAAACTGATGGAAGATTCCTCATATGAATCTCAATCTTCATAATCTTTTTATGTGTAATGCAATGTAGATAGACATAGATAGTACTGACTATGTGTGGTTCCACGGAAAATATCAAAAAACAAAAACAAAAAAAAATACCAAAATTGGCAACCAAGTATTATTCTGAATTTCTTAGCTTATTCATGTTGGGTATTATCTGGGGTGACACATTTTAATAAAAAATACACTGAACATGTATAAATATGGCACATGTATGGTATGTATATGTTGAAATATTAAAGCAGCTCATGACAAAGAAAAGCTTTTCTTTTGATTGCACTTTTGTGCCGTGTTAGAATTATAGTCAGGAGGCAAACTCAGAAAACGTCCTTATTTTTCATTTTTTTAAAACGTTTTGAGTAGAAGCAGGAAACATAGCTTAAAATCTTCCAATTATCATCCTGATTGAGAAAAATTCTGTTTCCACCTCAACATTTTTGGTCTTAGTCAGTTAAGGGGAGGTTTTCTCTAGGCGCTCGCTCCTGCAACATGGAAACGAGGCTGAAATGTAAACATACTTGTATCTCCGGTATTATAGAACGAAATTTGTTGAAATTCATCAGTTATACTATGCAGATCGACCTGAATCCAGCAAGTGGATTTGTATAGGTTAAAGGGGTCACGTGACTTGTCTAGTATGGAAACGAGGCTGAAATGTAAATAAACAGAACTTACAAGGTATGCTTTGTATATTGTCCCAAAGCAGAAAATTAATTATTATATATCCCGGTAGGGATACTCTTTGGGCGGAGCTGCTCGTCGTAGCTTTTAGGGTTTAAAATCAGGTCTCTGGTACCTTTTAGGGTAAAATTCGAAAACTTGCAACTTTTCCCAGATAGGTACCTTTTAGACATCCGTTCTAGCAAATCTAGCAAAACCCACACTTCATTGGTAGCCTGATTTTCAGACGTATTTTCCCTCGTAAAAAATACGAGGGAAAATGTCTTGTTGGTACCTTTAGGAGTCAAAATCAACTAAGTGACGCCATTTTAGCTACCTTTTAGGGGTAAAATCGCAAGTTCCTGACGAGCACCCCCGCCCAAAAATAGGGGAGTCAAGCAACGCCTAGAAAGTAACGTCTAGAAAGTAACGTCTGGAGAGCAACGTCTAGAGAGTAACGTCTAGACAGGTCTTCTGGTATTTCGCGCCGTCGTAGCCTGCTCGCAGGCGTTGGAGGGTAGTTTTAGGTCGAGAAACGCGAGTTTGGTATCGCTTGGCCGCCATCTTGGATTTGTGACAAAATGTGACAAATCGGCGCTCACATTTTGTCACAAATCCAAGATGGCGGCCAAGCGATACCAAACTCGCGTTTCTCGACCTAAAACTACCCTCCAACGCCTGCGAGCAGGCTAGCGCGGTTGAGGACCTGCGAAATTTGGGTAAATCCGCGAAATCTCCTGAATATACCAAAGCAAGCAAAACTTAAGAATTTGCTATCAATGCTAATGACACAGCAAAAATTCACACGCGATCAGCCTTTTTTCACACGAATTCGACCCGCGGAAGCCTGCCGGGTTTTTTTTCGTACGATTTTGGGCTCTTTCTTGGTGTTGCAAGGCACCAGAGGCGTCGAGACAATAGAAGACGAAAGACTTTAGAACGAAACAATAAGATGGAATACAATATCAAAAATACAATACACCTTAAATGGAATCGAATACAATAGCTCTAATCAAAGATACAGTACATTTTGCAACACCAAGAAAGACACCAAATTTGAACCTAAACAATCCCGCGAACTCGGTTGTTTTTCCCGCGAAATTGGCCATCTTCCGCGACTTTTGCCGCGAAATTAGCTATTTTTCCGCAAATTTTAACCTAAAAAATCCCCCGAAATTTGTCCTTTTTTCCACGACATGCAGACAGAAGCCCTGTCGAGTGAGTAACTTCTAGAGAGTAACGTCTAGAGCAGTATTACAGCATGTTCGTATCGTATAAAAAGAGTGAATTTGATGATGGTCCATTGTATAAATTGAGCTGGTAATACTAATGATGCGCGTGTCTTGTAATTGTGATAACTATTTTGTTAGATCCTCTTTTCTATTAATCCAACTGTAGCTTCAGGTACAGCCTCATCTCAATAAGAGAGAAAGAGCACCCCCTTATTTCCAAGCTTGATGATAAACGTGACGGTTAATTCATTGAGCAAGGACCCAAGTTTCAGCCTCGTTTCAATGCTAGACAAATCAAGCGACCCCATAAATCATATTCAATCACCTTGCTTGATTCAGGTCGATCTGATTCAGGTCGATCTGCTTGATTCAGGTCGAACTTTTGAGTTTCAATAAATTTTGTTCACTTATACAGGAGTACAAGCATGTTTACATTTCAGCCTCGTTTCCATGCTAGACAAGTCACGTGACCCTTTAACCTACACAAATCACCTTTCTGGATTTAGGTCGATCCCAGCGGCGTAGCCAGGAATTTCTGAAGGGGGGGGGGGGGGGATAGTGAAAACATGGGACGAAAATGCTCAAATTTTCTCCAGCAAATATACAGCAAGTGTATGGGAAAATTTCCGAGAAATGCGGGTGGCCTGGACCCCCCTGGCTACGCCCCTGATTCGCATAGTATAACTGCTGAGTTTCAATAAATTTCGGTCAATTATACCGGAGATACAAGCATGTTTACATTTCAGCCTCGTTTCCATACTAGACAAGTCACGTGACCCCGTTAACCTACACAAATCCACTTGCTGGATTCAGGTCGATCTGCATGGTATAACTGATGAATTTCAACAAATTTCGTTCAATAATTAACAATTATTCGCCGAAGGCGAAGTGAATAGTGGCGAATAGTCCCCGAGACCGGAGGTCGAGGGGACTATTCGCCACTATTCACGGAGCCTGAGGAGAATAATTGTTTTAGTATATACTACACGGGAACACTCCAAAAAATATCCGAACGACACTAAATGTGGCATTTGCCGACATTTTGTAGCCTCTTCCTGTATGCGTGACGTTTGTCACGCACGCGACATTACGTCAGACTTCACTACAAGCATTCGGCTACTGAACACATGGTGGAAACTTGCTGCTGTTTTAGAGAAGCAAAAACGCTAGAAATCACTTGTTTTAAAACCTTAATATCGACTACGATAAATGATTTAAGTTTTCAGAAGGTTGCAAGGATGAATTCGAGGGGTAAATTCGCATTTTGTGCCTTGGATAATGGATTGTGAACGGCAGAGTTGCTTCGCTGAAAACACTTTGCCTTTGTCGCCATTTCAGCATCGATGGATGAGTATGTTTTTCAACCTGCTGGCAGAGAAATTCAAGATTCGCTTGGAATATTCAAACAGAAATTTGGGAAATTAACCTCTTTAAACTATGGGACAATGAGGAATACCTTGTTCATAAAAAGAGAGAGACCACTTTACATACGTTTGATGTCGGATGGCTCGTGCCAAGCGAATCAACATGGCGACAGTAACTGAAATTCTCTCTTAAACTGCGCTCAGTGACTGGCTTCCACGATTTACTGCGCCTTTCATCCTACAGGTAAATGTTAGGCAAAGTATAATAAGAGTTTCTTGTGATATGTTTTCGACAAAATTGCCTTAGTTAATATGTTGTTGTGAATGAAATTCGTCTCTCAAAAGTGCCGTGAACGAATCATGATCTCTGATTCCGAAGAACTGAAAAACAAGAACAGCAAATTTTCGAAGTTCAAGAAATAAATTCTCTCTCTGATTCACCTTGAAAGACTAAAGAGACAACATAGGTTAATTGAGAAGGATTTTTGTTGCATCTCGAATCAGATAGTTCCTTTAGAAAGTAAAAATATCCGAACCACTTGCACTCGAGCTTCTCAATCTCGGGATAATGCTTTCGATCTCGGAATATTGTGGCAATATCCCGAGATAGCGAACCAATCAAAACGCGCGATCTATGGAGGTTCCCGTGTAGTATATACTAATACCGGAGATACAAGTAGGTTTACATTTCAGCCTCGTTTCCATGTTGCAGGAGCGAGGGCCTAGAGAAAACCTCCCCTTAACTGACTAAGACCAAAAAAATTGAGGTGGAAACAGCATGTTTCTTAATCAGGATGACAATTGGAAGATTTTAAGCTATGTTTCCTGCTTCTACTCAAAACTTTTTAAAAAAAATCACTTTTTTGGCGTTTGCCTCCTGACTATTATCCCATTGTGAGGGGGTTAGTGCCTTTTTTACCTTTTTTTATACCTTTCTTTGACAGGTCGTGCTGATTTTCATCTGTATCTCTGTATACTGCACATATTTAGATACATTTTTTTCTGAAAAGATTATTATAGTGACAAGCCATGTACACAACCGGGAGCTCCGCTTTTAGCCAGTGGCTAAATCTATATATTATGGCATTGACTCAAGTGACCGGCTTTTCCGAGGCTCTAATATCAGCCAATTGAGACTGGGTTCCTTCAGCAGTGCGTGCTAACTCTATAGCCTTACCTAGTGTCAATGTTGTGTCATGTTCGAGCAGCTTCGATTGCACTCGAGTTTATCCAAAAATCAATGCATCAATGATTTGTTCATCATCATTATTCGTGTATTCACATTCTTCAAGAACTCGGACCTTTTTTAAGGAATGAATCGACGGGCTCACCTGTTTCCTGCTTCAGGGTACGGAGCTTGTATCTGGCGATACGAAAACTGCTTTTCGGCGAGACGTACTCCCTGAATTTCGTCCAGTAAGAGTCGAGTATCTTCCGTTCTTCCTCTGAAAGCGACCAAGTAGGGGATAACTCTATGCTAATTACAAATATATAATAAGTCCGCAGGGATACCATGAGAATAAGTTTGGACGCAAACCTTTTTAAAAACGCAGCAAAAAGTATTCGTTTTCGTTTGAAAACGGTGTAGTGTGGACGGGGTCTCAAATGCATCTATTTAGTGAAGTTATTGCAACCAGATTTAAAACTGCTTAGAGATTCTGCGTGTCGAAGCACGGCGAGCAAACTGTTCCAAAGAGCAGCCCCGCTATATTGAAAAAACTGTTTTTCAAATAATTTGTACGAGGCAGGGGAACAAAGAGCTTATTTTCGGAATCTCTCATTGTATAAGGTCGCCTTTACCCGAACAAGACGTTTTCAACATAATTGATAAATGTTTTCCAACCGTATCGTTTGCGACAAATAATCCAGCTTGGCAAATTCAAAGACAAGGGATCCACGCGACTTATCATACGGTGGACATTAAGGATATCTTTGTCGTTTAGCCTGTGTCCAATTAACAGCACGCTTGCCAATTCGCAAGGTTTGATATATTTTAGTGTAGGAAGCACGTTGTCTTTGAGGATAATCAAAATTAAATTTCTTGGTGGAACTTTCATGTGCCGTAGTAAGATGCCTAAATATGCGTCTTCTATATGAAATGGCCGGAATCTCCTTGTCAAGTTAATGAACTCGGGCAGTAAGTTTTTAGTAAATGCATAAGTGCTACGGCAATAGGTAGGATATGTAGTCTCGTTAAAGTACCTCTTGCTTATACCATGCTTGTGTTTTACATCGCGAACAACCTTTCCCCAGTTCCACACTTTTCCACCAAAATAACGCGCTGGTGATTTCGCGAGATGTTGCATCAATCGGGGTACATGCAAATACAAATCGTCGTCCGTCTTCACGACAAATTTACAATTCACATGTTCGTGCACCCATTTGAATCCCATATAAACTTTAATGATTAAATTGATGTAATTATCTTCGAAGTCACCAATAACCATATCGTTAAAGAAAGCGCTTTCCTGAACAGTGTCTTCATTCCTTGTGCCATTCTTGCTTCTTCCAACGAGAAACACAACTTTAAACAGACGTTCGCCTTCCTTGATGTCTTTCTTGATATTGTCAGCTGATCGCTGCGCCCAAGTTTTCCTAATAGCAATTCTTCTGTTAAGGTGAGGTACTTTTCTTACACCAGAATGAACCACAACCACCAGGAACAACCTTCCATTGTCTATTGTTGGCGATACGATTGGTTTCACTAGTCTAAAAATCACTTGGGGCCAAAAATCATGTTCTAGATCTACTGTTGGCGTGGTTTGTTGAGTTGGTGAGAGTGTCGTTTCGCTATCCCGCTTTTTGAGTTCTCGCTCGTCTAATTTATCTCGATATTCAAATAAGACATTGTGGCTGCTTCGGGACATCGCATCGGAATAATTCGACGAATTTGTAGAATCAAGATAAATGTAAAAACCAAAAAGGCAAAGTGTAAGCCATGCAACAAGCACCCTTCTCAACCATCTCCACGATAGTATTTGAATTCCCAGCATAAACAATGATGGAGTAGCGCTGTATTCTCGCTACTGTATTATTGAACATCTCGTTCCCTCGGAGTTTAATGCGCGGCGAACGACAGGGTGACACAGCAAAAGCGCTTCTCGCGTCAGCAACACCCCCAATATTGAATGATCGGGAATGATCGTCGGAAATAATATTCAGTTTCATCCCTAAAAGATACCAAACATGGCGTGGCTCAAATAATGTGTTACCCTAAACGATGGGGCCTAAAATCTTCTAAAATTTTATTGAAAATCAAGATCACCCGTAAAAGAGACCAATCCGTGATTTTAACCCCTAAAAGATACGACGATCATCCCATATCACATATCAAGATAGCAGTGTCGCCTTTCTAGAGATTGACCGGGCTTCCTGTGGTATCTTGTCTACCTTGTTGCCCAGGCTCTTGACCGTGAACAACACAGTGGAAAATGCACATAGCATCTTTCCTCGAGTATATTTGAGTTTTGGTCGAATTTTAAGCTTTCTAAGCCAATAGAAATAGTGAAAAACTTACTGGGATTCCAAATATGGTATGCAGATAAGGGACGTGTCATTATTTAGCGGGGGGGGCTCCTATTTTTGTGGGGAGGGTCCTAATTTTTTTCGCGTGTCTAAAGGGAGGGTCCAAATTTTTTTCACTCCTCTTTGGTGGAGGGTCATAATTTTTTCATCAAACATTTGGACGATGAAGCGGGTAAAACAGATGGCGGTAGTGGTTATTTCAGCAACTTCTCTATAAAACTTTCGAATAAAGAATAAAGAATGACATCTAATATACGCTTTTGAGCAATAAAGACACTACCCTGACGCCGTTTACAAGAACAAGTGTATCTCGTCGAGGAAAAGCAAACTCTCCCAAAAACGCCCTCCAATGATAGGCCTGGCGGGCAAGTCACTATATGTTTGAAAGAAGACCCCATAGGTAAGCGTGAGTTTTCGACGTTACACGCATAGAAATTCGTCCGTTGGGCCGCGCTTCACGCACATGAATATCAATAACTTCTTCATTTGCGGCCCGCAGTTGTGCGCATGAATAATATACCATACCGTACACAAAACATGTTCATATACCCTTTCTCTGAGGCTTGATGAAATGCGTTTATCAA
Organism: Scolanthus callimorphus; assembly: GCA_033964015.1. Lineage (NCBI taxonomy): Eukaryota > Metazoa > Cnidaria > Anthozoa > Actiniaria > Edwardsiidae > Scolanthus > Scolanthus callimorphus. The sequence continues at coordinate 12,417,914 of CM066911.1, read as the reverse complement.
AATTCGCGCGCAACGAAAGATATGCAAACCCCCTTTTTCGGTAAAATATCTTCACTACTAGGTCAAATGGGGGACGGGAGAGGTGGGATCACGTTAATCATTGTACTTATAGAGGGAGGATCACTGCATTTTTCCCGTGTATACCCAAAATCCTCACGTAAATACTCTAGGCGATAAATAATAACCGCTGTTCCTTAGCTTTGGCAGAAGTAAGAAAAAAGAATTTCTATATTAAGAAGAATGAAAGAGACATTGCATCACTCGGACAATAGTCTATCTGACAGGTTTTTGAGAAATCAATTACATGGGGAGGGTCCCAATTTTTTAACCTACGATTGGGGGAGGGTCACATTTTTTCTGTTATGTTCAAGGGGAGGGTCCTAATTTTTTTTTAGCCTTGTTTGAAAAAAATGGGAGCCCTCCCCCCCCCCCCCCCCCCCCCGGTAAATAATGACACGTCCCTAAGGAAGTTTTTCAAGGGAACTATCTTGATATTAGAAAGTGCTGTCGCTTTTATTTCAAATCCGCGCTTGTTGCCTGTGGTGTTCAAAATGTGACTCAGGCCCTCGGCCGGGGATGGGGTGGAGGGGGGGGGGGGGGGGGGGGGGGGGGGGGGGTAAAAACAAAATGGCGACCAAGAAAAGGATGTTCCTCGAGTATATGCAAGTTCTGGCCAATTTTCCTGCTTTTTCGCTAAGATGTGAGGAAAAGTACTTACAGACATTCCAAATAAGGTAAGGGGGACTTCCTAATAAGGAAGTTTTGCAATGTCGGCAAAACGACAGCTTTTGGCGAAATTTTTTAATATGCCGACCACATGTCTTCCTGTGGCTATCGAAATAGGTCTTTACCAGGCTCTCGCGTGCGCACATATTGAGTTTTCCTGGACTACATGACGATATTCAGTTCTCTGGAAACGCCTATGCCCCTGCTGATATTTTACCGTTTTACGGTGGAATGTAGTTATTTGAGCTCCTGGCTTAGCCGCGCTTCTCTTCAGAAATGCGTCTTAAGTAGGTGTGATATGTCAACCTGAGCTCTGAACGCTGAACAGGATTTCATGGACACAAAAGTAACAGCATTTATTCGGGTGAACGTTCGGAAATAGAGAGCTAGAGAGAAATCAGTTTCCTAACGGGCTGTTTTGCAGAATTCATATTCTGTGAAACTCCAAACCTCGAGTAGAAGTGTTTCGATTGATTTCCACACCATATGTTCAAGAAACCTGAACTGCAGGTTACTTAATTTTTAAGTCGCAGCTGCATTTTAATGTCTTTGGGAGAATTGCGAAAATGAACAGTCAAATATAGTTAGCAATGAGTCAATTCTCCCTACAATCATCATACAAGCATTCTGCAGTGTAGTAGCTTGTAATATGAGTACGCGCTAAAGGTCAGTGCGTAAGGAAGTAGACCGGCGACCGGCATTGAGATGTTTATATTCTTCCAGGAAGAATGCAAGAAAGATCACAACGTCTACATTTTACGGATCTATTATTTAATTGGTGATCTTTTCTTGAACCAGGTTAAATGTGAGTGAATCAAGTTATTAAGGTACTCTGTGAAATCGACAATAGAATCTAATAGAGAAGCGCGCCAACCCAGCGCGCCAATAGTTCAGTTTCGAATTCTCTAATCTACCGCTGAATAGGCATCGAAGGCGTATAAATACAGTGGGAGCCTCGATTTGAACCCGAAAGTTGCGAAAACCAACAAGGCCAAAAAGTTTTTTCTATTGTCTCCATCCAAGCTTCATCAGTTTCTTGTCAGTATTCACAACTTTTTCTACTTCAAACTGAGAGGCTCCCACTGTATTTATGCGCCGTCGATGCTTCAGCGGTAGAGTAGAGAACTCGAAACTGGACTATTGTGTGAGATGAATTGTGTTGGCAAATCCTTAAACCACAAGTTGCTTGTAGACTTTGTCGAAGCCCTTCGAAACGTCTTTTCGTATGCGGGGTTTAGTTGATCTCGCCTTTGATGTGTATATGTATAAAAGTTATGAAATTTACTTTAAAATAATTGCGATTCATATAGTATAGGGGAGTAAGCTTGGATTTCCCGCACTTTTCTCGTCAACAGCATTACCGCTATCATTGATATTCCGACTTTTATGTTTCTACTTTAGAGATTCCTATTTTAGAGATGTATTTATGCTTTACTGTCTTTATGCTTCAGCATTGAGAAATGTTACTATATTTATACATCTGAGGTACGTGTATTTTATAGAAGAAGAAGAAGAAGAAGAAGAAGAAGAAGAAGAAGTTTATTCTACTTATACCGTTACCGATACATGAGAATAGATACAATAAATCATACAAACATTAAGAAAAATGGGAAAACTGTACCAAAATCATAGTAGATCATACTGGTACATTAAATCATTGATAAATTTAGCTGTCCGATTAATGATCGGTTCGTCATTCATTAAGATACAATACAGAAAGAGATCTTTACAACTAAAAAAATTAAAAGTTGGATTGATCTCTTTCACATCATGTAGAAATTGACTTCTGATGGGTAAAATCTTATCATTACAACAGAAGGAAAAATAGTGTTGTTCATCACCAATCTCATTTCGGTTACACAGTGTACATATTCGCGAGTCATGATCAAGTCCTGAATATCTCCCAGATTCAACCGGAAATCGATGGGCTGAAAGCCTAAACCTCGCCACCGCCTTTCTGTATTGAACATTTGCAATTTTAAACAGATAACAGGAAAATTCTAAACGCGGTTTTACAAGATTCAGAGTTTTAAGCTTTCTAGACAGTTGGATCTGGCACTTCCATTCATGATCATAACATTTATTCAAGGAATCATTTACCCTATTCGAGATTGAATTAATTCTTTGAAACGGAATCGCAAGGTCATTTAAACTCCCAAACCTCCTAATTTCAATAGATAATCTGTAATAATACTTCCCTGAGAATCAGACTGGATACACCCCGTTGCCGCCTTTCCAACTAGTGTGTCCTTATATATACTATTAGAAACTCGCAACCAATATTTAACAACCCTGGTCATAATTGTAATGATTAGGGGTCTTCTACCCAGCTCTGCATACACGCCTATGTTTACGGATTTGTTGTGCACGCCAAGCAACCTCTTACAAAATTTGAGATGAAGTCGCTCTATGTCACCTATATTCTTAAAGAGTTTATCTTTAAACAAATCAAAATTTGGCGTTCGACCTAATTCGTATGCACCCCAGATCTCGCAATATACAATAAAATCGGAAGCACTAGTGACGAGAAAAGTTTTAACATCACTCTTATTGGTACTCTCTCAAGATTTGTAAACTTAGCAAATAAACTATGATAAGCCCTTAAGGCCTTATTAAAGAGACGTTTTCGGGCCCGTTTAAAGTTACCTGAGACGTGTAAAGTTATCCCTAAGTATACATACTCATCCACACATCCTAAATATTCTTCACCAAGAGTCCAGCGAGAAAGCAAGAATGGACGCCGTATCGCTGGAGTGCTAAATACCATAACTTTGGATTTCTTCATATGACAGACAGTTTCCATTTTTTCGTATAAACACTCAAATGGTGTAGACAACACTGTAGGCCCGCCTCTGTCTCAGAGAATATCACCAAGTCATCAGCATATAACAAACAGTTGCAAGTCTACAAGGGAAACCGTTCAAAGAAACTAGCCGGCACGAATCACCACTAAAGATATGTGGTAAATCATTGAGGAACATATTAAACAATGTTGGACTAAGATTGCAGCCCTGTTTAACCCCTATATCTGAACGGAAAAAAGGCGTGAGTCCCTCCTTTAGTTTCACGGACGGCTGGACTGACGAATACATATTTAGTGAATGTACACTTTGTTATTCAAAATGGCGGATCGATTGTCGAACTCTTTGTGGGTTTTGGGATAAACATTTGCACGTACAGTGATGCAGGCCAGGAGAAAAAGGAAACAGAAACAAGAAGAGTATTTTTGGAGATCCCTTGGTGCCTTTTCAAACAAGGATCATCCTGAAATTGGCCGAAGTTGTGGCGAAAACAAGTCCGAGTCGGCTAACAGCTCCAGACATTCGAACTGTTGTTTCATCCTTCGATAACAACCAAGAACGTGAACTTAAATCTTCTGTTGGTTGATTTAGAGGCGTTTTGCTCATCACAAGTAATGTGCGGCGGTCTGCAGGAAAGTTTGTTCTCGCCACCAAGGATTTTTTATTGGCCACCTAGGGTTTGCTAAAGAAGTACTGGATTGTTGTTCACTGAAAGAAAAGTCGCTGGCAAGACTAAAGTAGACCAGATTGTGAAACTGTATCTGTACAGCCCTGTATATGTATTGCTCTAGAAATCCTGCCTAGAAGAACGTAGATAATATTTTTCCACTGTCACAGAATATTTCACTGCAATAATTTTTTTCTCATGCAATAATATTTTGTTTGTTTGTATTTCTTTCCATGAATAGGGACTTCACTGAGTAAAAACAAACGTTAGTGACAGGGCTCAATTTTATGAATGAATGGATTAACTCATCTGTACAGGTGTGAGATACGGGAGAGTATATCTCATCATCATCATCTTTATTATTTTGACACGGACAAACATCAGGTAGTATAAAATATCTAATTAACAATTATATAATACTATGTAATACAGTAAATAATACTTGAGAACTAAATGCTGTCAGGAGACAAATCACAGCTTTAAATATAACCAACAGACTTGTTAAAAGCATGTCAGATGTTCCTGTGGTGTGTGACTGTAAGAAAGCATGACACATTCATCTTATCACAGTGATTCACAAGACTCCTAGCTTGAGTAAAATATTTTTTTGGTGTCTTTGAATATGACTGATTAACTATTTTACTGTGTTGTGGCTTGCTAGTGCACTGTGATAAAATTTCTTCAAAATGCAATTTGAAATTTCACTAGAAGAGGCCATAAGACATCATTAAGTCTATTATTGGGGAAGTTTTTGTGCTGTGCTTCAAGAAAGAAATAATAGCCAAGGGCTGCATGTTCTTGTCGTTTGCCTGGCTGTATGGAAGGCGAATTAATAAGCAAATCGATCATTTGCCAAGTTTTAATCTTCAGGCTAAAACCGTTAGTAAACCTTGGAGTGTTTAAGAGAAATTGATTAAGATGGAGGCAGATGGATGTGAATGTGATTGTGATGATCTGCAAAGAAAGATGGATGTTTTGCGCTAACCTGGAAATGGAATAATGACTTCTCGATGAGGTTCACATAGCTCTTAGATGGAGGTCGGAAGCAAGTTAAAAATCAAGCCATGCTTGCTGTTGTTGAACAGAGTGGTTTTTGACTGTAGCATACCGAGCGTTGGCGATGCAGTTTGTTGAAGTAGCAAGGTAAGACTTAAGGTATCAAGTTGGCAAACTAGACTAACAATCCTTTGACATCAACAAGTTAGGGTTTTAACATAAAAAGCAAGTAAACACAGGAACATAATATGCATTCCTACAGGGTGGCTACCGGTAGGATTGCAGAATTGCTTTGTGATTCGTATACCCCCGGCGTGTCCAATCGACAATCGATATTAATCGATACCACCTGATAAAATTGATAGAAGCTAGCTGATGCCCGTGAAAATTCATGGAGTGCAAGGGAGAAATTTATCTAACTTATATTATTCGCTTAAAACAAACGGAAAAAAGAAAAAAAATCACAGCAGACATATAATATGATGCTCTTGCTGCCATTTCCATTTAGGGCACGCTCAATGAAAGCAAGTCGCGGTGTACATTTTTTTCTAACACGAATGAAAATTATTCTCAGGTAAAAGCTTGGAATTAGAATTATCCCTGCAAATAACTGTAAGCAATCTGTAACAGAACCACTTGGGTCTGGATGTCTATGGTGCTTACGGCTGTATGAACAAAGTTCTTTTTAGTTTCTGTGAGAGACTCAAACACGGAGGCTTTGTGACTCGCTTAAGAAATCGCTTAAGAAATCTGAGGACTGTTCTTTGTGAACCAAGTGTTTGTTTATAAGAATGGCGCACGGCTTCATGCAATGTGCAAAAAAATTTGAATGGGATATATTATTGTTCACTCTAATCTTTTTGGAAAAAGGACTCTTGAATGAACATTACAGTGTTATTTGTGAGAGAATGCATAGGTTTGGACGTCTTTGTTGCTTTCGGCTGCAAGAAATTGTTTAATTTTTGGTTTCTGTGGATGACTTAAAATGGCGCCTTTGGAAACTTGATCTTTTCGCTTGCGAAAATGCTTCAATTAGATCTTCCGTCCACTTTATTGATTTCGAATAATATGTATCCTATAACAGTTCCCCAAGTATGCAAGAAAATGGAGTGGTTTTGCAGATCCGTGGTGCAGCAGTTTTTCCAGGCTTCTGGGCCAAGATCGATAAAGGGAAATCCCTGTGAGTAATTGATTATCAATTTTTTGATCAAGGTTTTCGGTTATATAGATTTCATCAATTAATATCAATTCTCAGACGTTAACATATTAACTTGTTTTGTACTGCATATATGGCACAACATTAAGAATAGGCCTAGTGGGAGCCCTCCCCAACACAAATTTCAGGCACCAATAAACTTGAATTGAGGTTATGAAGGGACACGAGTGGTATTTGCCTCAATATTCACGATGTAGTTATTTCATACCGTAATCTATCAGCAAATACAGTTTAGATAACTATGCGGAATGTTGAATGTACATTGATTGTGAATTCAATACAATGGATAATAATCGATAAGTTGATTGGAGAGAAATTTGTGAGTATCGAAAATTATCAATTAGCCGACACTTAATCAAGTAATTATTATCGATTTTTTATCGATTTATCAATTGGATTTTTGAGATCAATTTTTATTGAACGAACACACCAGGCATTACCACGTCTTGTCAAATGCACTGGAATATTATCTGCTTCGATTTTTTGTCATTCAATTTATTTTTGGTACTAGTGCCCACAAAGCCAGCATGTTTAAGCAGATTTTGTAAAATTATTTTGAACCCTGTCCTAGCAGTCAATTGCAGGGGTGACCATTCCAAAAGTAAAGCGCATGCTCTCAGCCAATCAGAATCAAGATAGTGAGTACCGTTACAATGTATAATGTAAAAATTGGGGTGGCAATTCCCAACCTGGGGGCTAGCAAAGATGGTTAATGGTTACCGCTGTGCTGGAATTTAATGATACATTAATCTCTTTATTTGACAAGCATTTAGGGAATGAACAGGGGGTCCTCCTACCACTCCAAAGGACAATGAAAACTAGAAGATAGATAGATATGATTGGAACTGTGTATGACTCCCTTTGTATTTCCACTTAGTGCCATGTTGTAATAATTATATAATGTACTGGATTTTCATCACATCAATCTAAGAGATGCACTGAGATTCAGGGTAAAAAAATGAATGGGTGGTACTATCCCCTAGGGTATAAAATATGCCAATGTGTATCAGCGGTGTCTCTTACGGGTGAACAAACAGTTTGCTATCCCTAAGGGATCAGTCTCACACAAAGTGACATCGTTACTTGTAATATGATATAAAATTTCAATATTATTGTTCCTTGTGGTTTTATAGTAGATTTTATAGTATTTTAGAGACCCATAAAAAGCTTCATCTGCTTGCTTAGTCTTTGCAGCTGCTTTCTGATTGGCTGGCACATTTTAAATTCATAATCATGTTTGCACTCAATCCTGGGATTCCTAGGCATTGGCTAACATTGGGAAGAGAGACAAGGTTTGAATGCTAGCAAAGCAATGGGGGCTGAAACTAGAAAATCCAGCAATCTCTGAACAGCCCAGGATTCCTGTATAACCTTCTATTGGTGTTCCATTAAGTTTCAAAGTAAGTAGTTTTTCCTTTTCATTCTGAGAATTGCTTGAATTTTAAGAACTCAAAGCTAAGCTGTGGCTTACAGAATCACTTAGCCTCCCCTACAGATGAAAAGCAAGGTTTAATTTTGTGTTCAAGTATGTACTCAAGACTTACTTTTCAATATATCTAGAGTAAGATCCACCTTTCATTTTCATGGCTACATTACAAAGCAAAAGGTTTTATTCATCAGTCCATAAATTTTAGGCTTAATCCAGACATAAAAATATGTAATTGGCCCAACCTCCTCCCCTTAATCAGTGTTCTAATGGTCCATTCCATAGATAAGCCATAGGAAGTCCTTTTGATGTTTAAAAACTACTTGCACATAGCATTTATGCAACCACAGTTGTTTAGTTTAGTAATGGGATTTTAACAACCTTGTAATTTCTAAGGGCTTAATAATGGCTATTAAAAGGTTGTTACTTTGATCATAATGATCCAGTAACCACTTTTAATGGCACACACTATCCTTGCCATTTCTAAGCGTTTAATAATGGCCATTAACAAGTTGTTACTATTATTGTTTGATTCAGTAACCACTTTTTAATGACTTGCACCTTTCCCGAAAAAATTGTAATGCATTTTTAATGCCTATTAAAATGCCATCAATTTCTAAAATGCAAAATTAATGGCCATTAAAACCATTGTAAGGGGATTTTAATGGAAATTTAATGGATTTTTAATGATTTTGAGTTTCATAGTGCTGGTGCAGTGTAATCTTTGGTAATACATGAAAATGACATGATAATATGATGTAATATGAGACATTGTTAATCATATTAAACATGTTGGGTTAATTACAAGGCCTACTGTACTAGTGAAAGCTTCCAAATCAAGTCATTCCATTGGAATGTCTGATCACATCAATTTCTCTTAACACTTTTATGATTTAGACAAAACCCTAAATGCTATAAAAAACTTTAGTTAAATCAAGTTTCATCTAATAAAAAGTAACAACAGGAAATTTTTATTTGACTTTCTTCATACCGGGAACCTTACTGGACTCAGTCAAACATAACACCTCAAGCAAAGCTTAAGCAACCAGGAAGTGGCCACAGAACAACATATTTCAATGTTTGTCATTAATAAATAATATGAAATCTGCCATTTAAAAAGTCAAGAATTTATGTTTGTATTCTGCATTGTCAAACAAAACAAGTATATTGTCTGAGATAAATACAACTTTCCCAAAGAATAGAATGATTAGATGCTTTTGAGCTGTTGAATTTGTTATTCACGTTTTTAAAAATATGGGAGGGGCAGGACAGACTAGTCTGTCTGACTGACTGACAATGTAGAATCATGACCAAACCTATTCTTAACTTTTGCCTTTGGTTGTAACTTTTAAACATTTAGCATTCACCATGCCACAACATGTTATGTATTTCTTAGAACTCAACATACCTAGCTAAAACAATTGTTCATAGCGGAGCTCCAGCGCGGGCCGAAGGCCCGCGCAAGCGGAGCACCATACCTAAGGGAAAAACGTATACCGTCGAGTTGATTTTTGAACGTCACGGGCATTTTGGATCATTTTGATGACGTCATTGATGGCGTGAGGGAACGTGACTTTGGTGTAGAGTTCCTCTGATGGTCTTTGAAAGTTTGTCCAAGTTTGGCTTCTAGAGAAGCTTCCCTTCGGGAGATATGATTTTTTCTTTATTTTTCTGGTATTAAACCTATAGTGTCCGCCGTCCGTCCGTCCGCCGTCCGTCCGTCCGTCCGTCGTCCGTGTACACATGGGAACCCTGTGGTATGCAAAGAAAAAATTATATCTCCTCAAGGGAACATCCTAAGACAGCCATACTTGGGATATTTTGTCTATGCCACAAGGGGGGTGCTGTAGCACGGTCACGTGATGTGACGTCATCGATGACGTCATCTATGCTTAAAAAATGAATATCTCGTGAAGAGAAGACTCTAAAACAACCAAACTTGGGTAGTGTGGTCTAGGTCACCAGATGAGCGAAATGAAGTGGTCACGTGATGTGACGTCATAGATGACGTCATCTATGCTTGAAAAATGAATATCTCGTGAAGAGAAGACTCTAAAACAACCAAACTTGGGTAGTGTGGTCTTGGTCACCAGATGAGCGAAATGAAGTGGTCACGTGATGTGACGTCATCGATGACGTCATCTATGCTTTAAAATGAATATCTCGTGAAGAGAAGACTCTAAAACAACCAAACTTGGGTAGTGTGGTCTAGGTCACCAGATGAGCGAAATGAAGTGGTCACGTGATGTGACGTCATCGATGACGTCATCTATGCTTGAAAAATGAATATCTCGTCAAGAGAAGACTCTAGAACAACCAAACTTGGGTAGTGTGGTCTAGGTCACCAGATGAGCAAAATGAAGTGGTCACGTGATGTGACGTCATCGATGACGTCATCTATGCTTGAAAAAAATAATATCTCGTGAAGGGAAAACTCTAAAAGAACCAAACTTGGGTAGTGTGGTCTAGGCCACCATATGATCGAAATGAAGTGGTCACGTGATATGACGTCATCGATGACGTCATCTATGCTTGAAAAATGAATATCTCGTGAAGAGAAGACTCTAAAACAACCAAACTTGGGCAGTGTGGTCTTGGTCACCAGATGAGCGAAATGAATGGTCACGTGATGTGACGTCACCGATGACGTCATCTATGCTTGAAAAATGAATATCTCGTCAAGAGAAGACTCTAGAACAACCAAACTTGGGTAGTGTGGTCTAGGTCACCAGATGAGCAAAATGAAGTGGTCACGTGATGTGACTTCATCGATGACGTCATCTATGCTTGAAAAAAATAATATCTCGTGAGGGGAAAACTCTAAAAGAACCAAACTTGGGTAGTGTAGTCTAGGCCACCATATGATCGAAATGAAGTGGTCACGTGATATGACGTCATCGATGACGTCATCTATGCTTGAAAAATTAATATCTCGTGAAGACTCTAAAGCAACCATATAAACCATGTACACATGGGAATCCCTTTCATTCACATAGAACATGTTATAACCAGGAGCTCCGCTTTTAGCCAGTGGCTAAATCTATATATTACACAATATGTATTCTGTCTGTAATGTAAATAGCCATGACCTTGCATATTTTTTAGAATATGAGAGGGACAGGACAGACTAGTCAGTCTGTATTGTCTTTGCCTCTTTGTCTGACTGACTGACAATGTAGAATCAACCAAACCTATTCTTAACTTTTGCCTTTGGTTGTAACTTTTTATACATTTAGCATTCACCATGCCACAACATGTTATGCATTTCTTAGAACTCAACATACCTAGCTAAAAGTCACAGGCACTTTCAAAACCACTCCCGAGCCTTAACAGACCACAAAAACTGATCAGACCAACAGTGATCAAACAGTTGTTCATACACAACATGTATCTCTGTCTGTAATGTAAATAACCATGACCTTGCAGAAGTCTATTTTCTTCATTTTTCTTTGTTAACTGACTTTTCAAAGATGTTCAAAAATCTATTCATATAAGCCATTCTCTCTTCGTGCATAACAGAAGCCCTGTTCATTCGCTCTTTCTCTTCTTCTTTTCGATCCTCTGCAAACTTCTTGAAGAGTCCGGCAATGCTATCATCATTATTAGAGCTTTTCCTCTTGACTGATCTGACCTTCCTTAGTTTTTCTTCTTTAGCAGTGTCGTCAGAACTTTCTGTTTCATTAACTAATGCTCCTTGTAACGGCATCCGTATGCCTTAGATTTTCCTTAGTTATTTTTAGTCATTTTTATCACGTCACATCAAATGTAACGCTAGCGATCACGTGACCTTAGCTTAAAACCGCAACATATTTGTAAAACTCCTAAGGCTCACAGAAATTCGACGGGTTAACACGGGTTAATGCCGCCCCGGCTAAAACTTTGCTGTAAATCTTCTCAAGTTGTTACACGCAATAAACCCTCGCCTTGTGGAATTCGTGAGTATCTTCATCAGTTTCCCGGATCTCTCCGCCACGCGGAGCTGACGCCGCTACAGTCGAATTTCTGTTGGAAAAGTCCAATTTTCTGTTGGAAAAGTCCAATTCCTGTTGGAAAAGTTGAATCTCCTACATTCGTCGAAGTCCCACTTCAAACCAGCCCAACACCCCAAGTCAAGCTTCCCCGAAGCGAAACGACTCAGAGTAACGTCGACCGAAAACCCTCGAGCCCGGCGTCGTTCATCGAAAAACCGTAAGTCCGTTCCATTTATTCTTCCACCGTAAGAAAATCTGGCACAATCTAACTCAAAGCCGGACGCGTGGAAATTTACAAAGAAGTATTGTTCTCTACAACTGGAGAAAACATTTGAATTACAAGCCAGAAATTTGGTCCGTCGGCCAGTGAAAGAAGTCAATGCAATATAGTGGAAAATCACCTATTATATCATTGCCATTGTTTATTCAATCTATTGCTCTACTACGCCATTACATTATTGCCTTAGCACGTGTTGCTACCGAGAAAACTTTGTCAGTGACTCATAACTTTATTATCTATAATAAACCGCATTAGAAGTATTTTTGCAAAATGAGCGACAGTCCTGATACGTTGCCTAAAACTGTAACCAATCAGACTACCGATACAGGCTTTAGCGAAACTGCAGTCATCGAAAACACTTTAACTGAAGAAAAGGAACTCGAACTTAATTTTGAACCTCATTTTGACGAAACCGAAGCATCTACCCGAGCACGTACCATGACGGAAAAAGGTTTTGAGTTTACAAAGGAACTTAGAGCAAAAACCGCAAAAGCCGCCAAAAACAACTTAGATGACTTACTGAATGCATTTCGCGCATATTTGGTTTCGGCAAGCAGAAAAGAAGAGATAAGAGCTGAACTACAAAAATACATCCTTTGCGCAAACAATGCGACTCAGAAGTTTGACGATTGGTACGAGTTCGTAAGAGAAACGCCAGAATCCCAAATAGTAGAAGAGTGCCAGCTTGATATTCACAGAACTATCGAAGAGGCCACGCACGTAGCAAACCAAAAGATTAGAGATATCTGTGAGCATCAAGTTGACACGCTGTCAATTGCTTCCGCGACGTCACGCTCGTCACGAAAGTCGGGAAGGAGTTCAAAGAGTTCCAAATCAACAAAAGAAACTTTGATTGACGTCCGAGCAAAACGCGCCGCTTTGGAAGAAAAAATCAAACATAGCGATGCCATTCTAGAGCAGGAACAGAAACTAGCTAACCTAAGATTAAAACAACAATTAAACGTAACAAAAGCGAAGGAAGCCATATACGAAGAAGCTGTTTCGCTAGAAGATTTTGCTGAATTTGGGGTTTGCCAACTGAAAGGGATAACATAATGGAACGATTTATGAATACCCAGCCCAATGAGCCCGTTATCGCTTATCCACCACAAAGCCTTATATCTCCCGTAGCAACTACAAGCGCAGAACCCATCCTATCATCTGTAATATCTCAGCCGAATTATAGCACCCCGGCTTACACTCAACAACAAAGGCCCTTCGCAGCTAATACACTCGTGACCTTTACAACCCCTCAAGTAGCTGATAATCGCACGATAATTAGTCAATCTCAATTATTCCCATCGCCAGCATTTCCTATCATGAGTTCTAACGCGCAAGAATTTACACCCCAAAGCTCCACATCCGCAATGTATCAGCAAATACAACCGACAACGTCACGCCATTACAGCGCGTTACCTACTCCACCAACGTCACACAATTACAGCGCGTTACCTACTCAACCAACGTCACACAATTACAGCGCGTTACCCAGTCACGGTGTCACGCAATATTACACACCGCCCCCGCAAACAGATAGTGTCACGCAAATAGCCGAAGCCCTTGCCAAAGTCACGCAACTCCAGCGCCTTCCCCAAGCAAAACCAGATGTTTTTACAGGCGAAGAACCAGAGACAAAATTCTTCATTTGGGAAACGGCTTTTGACGCTTTAATAGACGCTGCGCCAGTAAGCGCGCAGCAAAAGCTTTATTTACTTTATCAACATCTTGGCGGAAAGGCAAAATTAGCTGTCGAACAATTGCAGTACATGGTTGGCGCGAATCCCGAAGAAGCGTACCGCGAAGCTAGGACAAAGCTAAAGCATCGTTTTGGACGCCCAGATATTATAGCTACCGAATTCGAAACAAAATTAGCGAACTGGCCAAAGATCGCAAATAACGATGGGAAAGGGTTGCGCGAATTTAGCGACTTTTTGCCGCAAGTGGAAATCGCAAGCGCACACATGCCAGCTCTAAAAATCTATGAATTCCCTTCAAAACTACAGTCCCTAGTAGATAAACTCCCCGGTGGTTCACTACCAAATGGTCTACTCAGGTGCAGAAACTGCAACAACAAAAAGGGTATAACGCATTTCCAAGCTTCAAGGATTTAGTAACAGAAGTAAATTTCCATGCTGAGCGCATGAACATTCCACAACTTGCGCGTACACCACGACAACCTGCAAACCCACCTGCTATGCCTGCGCGCCGCAAGCCGCAAGAGCGCACAAATGTATTTTCAACAAAAGCTGAACCGCAAAGGCAACAGCAAAACCAAGAGAAACAAGCACCGCCAGACAAACAGAGCGACCAGTCATGTTTATATCACAAAACAAAGTCGCACACTCTGAATGAATGCAAAAAATTCCGGGAGCTTCCCATAGAGGAACGGCGCGAATTTTTTAAAACAAACAAGTTGTGCTTTAAGTGCGGAATAGCGAACAAACATATCGCTAAGGACTGCAAGGAGACTCCTCCTCCTTGTGATGTTTGTAACAAAGGCATTTAACCGCACTACACGAAGAAAGAAAACCTACTACTCCACCCACAACTCCTAGTGCCCCAGAATCATCAACAACATGCACACAAGTGTGCGGAGGGGAGGAATCCAGCAGGTCGTGCGCGCGAATAGTTCTCGTACAGCTCACACACGAGACACAGCCTGACAACAAATTGCTTACATACGCAGTTCTCGACGATCAGTCCACGGATGTGTTTATCACGGACTCGCTGCTTGGCAAGTTAAAAGTCTCAGCGCCTGAGCTCGACCTAAAAGTAAATACTATAGTCGGGCATAACACCATTCGAACCAAAAAGGTCACTGGTCTTCACATACAAGACACCGACAACAAACACGCGCAAATCAGAATTCCATATGCATACACGCGCGAGTACATCCCGGCCGCACACAGCGATATCGCAAGTCCTGACGTAGCTAAGCAATGGAGTCACCTTGCGCCCATCGCCGATCAGATCGCCTATAGACCTGACATCGACATTGGCCTGCTCATCGGTCGGAATGTTCCCGCAGCCTTCCAGCCAATTGACGTAATCTCAGGTGGCCCCGAGGAGCCCTGGGCCGAGCAATACAAGTTTGGTTGGACCGTGATTGGTAGAGTTTGTAAGAATGGAGATGATCAAGATAACGAAGCTCGTGTAAATTGCGTGACCGTAGAAAGAGAAGCGTTACTCGAGCGTGACTCCTCCAGAACTCCCAACGTCCATCCACCCTTTATCCATCCAATCACATCAAAGGACATCACCAGCCCTCTACAAGTGCGCCAGATGATGGAGCTTGATTACACTGAGCTACGCCACAACCGGAAGGTACAAAGAGAGGAAAAGGTCGAGTCTATGGAAGACATCAAATTCAGTAAGATTTTGGAATCCGGCCTACACAAGAATGACCAAGGAAACTGGGAAGCACCATTACCCTTCAAATCCAATGACGTCACACTCCCAGACAACAAGAAGCACTGTCTCCACAGACTGCTATCTTTAAAGAGAAAACTGCTCAGCGACGAAAAACTGAAGCAGGATTATGTCGCTTTGTGAAGAAAACCCTGGATCGTGGTCACGCAAGCCGCGTCCCAGCCGACCAGCTGCGTACCCCCCCTGGAAAAGTATGGTTTCTACCACATTTCAATGTACAACACCCCCGCAAGAAAGACCTGCGCGTGGTGTTTGATTGCAGTTCTATATTCGAGAACGAGTCTTTGAATAAGCACCTCCTTCAAGGACCCGACCAACTCAATTCACTGATCGGAGTTCTCGCACGCTTCAGAAAAGAAGAAGTTGCTTTCACCTGTGACATTGAACAAATGTTCCACAGTTTTTATGTCAACCCAGAACATAGAGATTTCCTAAGATTCCTATGGTTTGAAGATAGTGATCTAAACAAGCCCATAGTAGAATACCGCATGGACGTGCACCTATTCGGCGCGGTGTCATCGCCCGCTGTGGCAAACTACTGTCAGCACCAGACGGCAGAAGCGGTTAGAAAGAAACATGGCGACAAAGCAGCTAACTTTCTGCGCCGAGACTTCTATGTAGACGATGGCTTGATTTCTCTCCCTACACCAGAACAAGCGGTGCAAACCATCAGGCCACGCAAGCAATGTGCGCAGACGCAAACCTACGCTTGCACAAGTTCGCAAGCAACAGTAAAGAAGTCTTAGAAGCAATACCTCCCGAAGACCGTGCGAAAGACCTAAAAGATCTAGACTTAAATCACGACAGTCTACCAATCCAGAGATCCCTTGGCACCTACTGGTGCATAGAGTCCGACACTCTAGGATTCCGCATTGAGTTAAAAGACAAGCCTCTGACGAGAAGAGGAATATTATCCACTGTCAGCTCCGTCTATGACCCCTTAGGAGCTGTAGGACCTGTCGTCCTCATTGGAAAGCAGATATTACAAGAGCTGTGCAGCCAACACGTTGATTGGGACGACCCTTTACCCGACATCCTTCGACCGCGTTGGGAAAAATGGCGCGAAGAGTTACCTCTACTGGAGAAGCTTAAGTTCCCACGATGCATAAAGCCGCCTAACTTTGGCACACCACTCTCCACTCAGATTTGCAGTTTTTCTGATGCATGCGAAAATGGTATCGGTCAAATCTCGTACTTACGCATGATCAACGAAAAGGGAGAAGTTCACGTCAGCTTCTTAATGGCAAAGTCCCGAGTTGCACCTATCAAGCAAATTACTATTCCCCGTCTGGAACTCACAGCAGCAGTCATCTCTGTGAATGTTTCTAGTATGCTTGAATTCGAGTTAGACCTAACTCCCGCACCTCAACACCTCTTCTTCACCGACTCAGAAATAGTCTTAGGCTACCTCAATAACGACGCTCGCCGTTTCCACGTCTATGTCGGCAATCGCATACAACACATTCGAGAACGCAGCGAGCCAGACCAATGGTACCACGTACCTGGAAAAGAAAACCCAGCAGACGAGGCATCTCGAGGAATGACAGCGGCGCAACTTATCGACAACAAGCGTTGGTTCAGTGGACCTCAGTTCCTCTACCAAGACCACCTACCAACCAATCAGAAGTCTGCCTGTCAGTTAGACCCCAACGATGCTGAAGTGCGTAAAGAAGTTTCTGTTCTTTCGACAACTATCGATAGTACGAAGCCTTTCGATGTCAAGCGCTTTTCCCACTCATCCTCTTTCCTGCGTCTTAAGCACGCTATCATACGCATCCAACGCATGATAGAGAGGCTGCGACCCAACAAGCAATATAACTGGCGACCAACCGACGGCGCGCCATCTGTAAAAGAGCATTGGGAAGCAGAAAAGCGTATACTCGAGTTAGTGCAAGCCAACGCCTTCAAATCGGAAATAAACGCGCTTCGCCACTTAAAAGGAAACAGTACCATGTTTGAAAACCGCACTACCGCGCGCGAGCGCAACAACAACATCAAGAAAACCAGTAATCTCTACAAGGTAGACCCATTCATAGACGAGGAGGGTCTACTTCGAGTAGGTGGCCGTCTGAGGAATGCAGATGAAGTGTACCAGGTAAAACACCCCCTTATCCTCCCGAAAGACGACCACGTGACTGCTCTCCTGGTCCGCCACTACCACCAAGGGAAGCAGCATCACCAAGGTTACGGTATGACCCACAATGCCATACGACAAGCAGGATACCATGTCACTAGTGGTAGATCTGTCATTGCACACATCATCGCCAAGTGCGTCACGTGCCGCAAGCTACGAGGCGCCACGCAAGGTCAAAAAATGAATGATCTTCCGCCGGAACGCGTGACACCGTCAGCACCGTTCACATATTCTGGAATGGACGCGTTCGGCCCCTATTACGTAAAAGAACGTCGAAGTGTAGTTAAGCGATGGGGCTTGATATTCACTTGTCTTGCCTCCAGAGCTATCCACTTGGAGACTTTAAACACCATGACGACTGACTCGTTCATCAACGCTTTGAGACGGTTCATCGCAAGAAGAGGCAAGGTTCGCGAGCTACGATCAGACCAAGGCACGAACTTTGTCGGCGCAAGCAACGAGCTCAAGGCCGCTCTCAAAGAAATCAACCAAGATTCAATCAAGACATTTCTATCAACCCAACAGTGCGACTTGATTGATTTTAACATGAACGTCCCACACGCTTCACACATGGGAGGCGTATGGGAGCGCCAAATTCGCACCACACGCTCTGTGTTAACATCCCTGCTCCAAGAGCACGGTTGTCAAATGGATGATGAAGCTTTACGCACTCTAATGACTGAAGCGGAAAACATCGTCAACAGTCGTCCTCTTACAGTTGACAACCTTTCGGACCCACTAGCAGCAGAGCCGCTGACACCCAACCACCTCTTGACTCTCAAGACTCAAGTCGTCCTTCCCCCACCTGGCAGCTTCGAGCGCCCCGACTTATACTCCAGGAGGAGATGGCGTGCAGTACAGTACCTAGCCAATCAGTTCTGGCTACGGTGGCGACGAGAGTACTGCTCACTTCTACAGAGTCGTCAGAAGTGGACCCGCGCTAAACGCAACCTACGAGAGGGAGACCTCGTACTCATGTGCGACCCAGATCTGCCTAGGAACCAATGGCCTCTCGCCCTGGTCTCCAAGGTCTTCCCCAGCAACGACAACCTCGTACGCAAGGTTCAGGTCACCACAGCAAAGTATGGTCAGCACAAGTTCTTCGAGCGTCCCGTCCACAAGCTCATCCTACTACTTGCGAAAGAGGACAAATAATTAGTTAGCCTAGCTCAACACTCTATGAACACTCTCAGAGACATTAGAATCGTTACGATCATCTCTATAGCTCTATATCAATTGCTCTATATATATATAATCACATAATTTATATACGCTCATTTAATATAGCAATCGATTTGAATGTCAAATAATTAAGCATTTAGGTTATTATTCGATCAATTTCGTATATCCATTTCAGCTTTCTAATCATGGTAATTCGATTTCATATTTTACAGCCTTATGCAATTTATATACATTTTGCTTAATTTTAGTAAATGTAGTCACATTTAGGGAAGCAGTGTAACGGCATCCGTATGCCTTAGATTTTCCTTAGTTATTTTTAGTCATTTTTATCACGTCACATCAAATGTAACGCTAGCGATCACGTGACCTTAGCTTAAAACCGCAACATATTTGTAAAACTCCTAAGGCTCACAGAAATTCGACGGGTTAACACGGTTAGCTTTGGGACTGAACTTGCTGCCCTTTTTTGACATTTCTTGAGAAATATCCACTGGACGAAAAATGGATTTACACCACGAGCAAATCTGAAGCGAACCTATAGTAAATACCGGATTTGCTTGTGTTTGATCAGATTTGCTCAAACACAAACTTTGAAAATTCCTATGAATTTACAGCACTAGCGCAGCTGGTGAATACCGCTTTTACTTTACTTGTAAATGCGGTGGCAAATCCAATAGCAAATTTATAAATTTGGGCTTGGATTTACGGCAATGGAAAATGTTGAGCAAACGTAAAAATTTGACGTTGAATTCGCCATGAAGGCAAATGTATGGCGAAAGAGAGAATTTGCCGGAGGTTTGTACGGCTAGCAAATGTAAGCAAATACAGAAAACACGATGTCAAATTATCAGATTTACAGCGATAGTAAATCTATAGAAAACTCAAAGATTTGGTTTTGAATTTAGCATAAATGCAATTGTATGGTGAAACAAAGAATTCGCCAGCAGTTAGCGCGGCTAATCAAATTTTCTATAAATCTATAAATACCTGATAAAAACAGTGACAACAACAAACATGAAATTACGAACTTTATTATTAAAATCGACGTTCAAGTAGTTTGGTTTATGTTCCGATAAAAGAGAAATTAATATATATATATTATAGTATACACCACAGTATATATTTTGTTATTAATTCCATTATTATGGTAGTCAAAAGTAAATTATTTCTGACTATTATCCTTCTTTTTCTTATTTATCCTTGAGATTTTAAAACTTCAACACCCTCAGGAATGGTATCAAGATATTCGAATTTATATCTCTGTCCGTCGATCTTAGATATACCGCTTTTAACATGGTTTTTACCTTCACAAACCATTTTTATTAAGCCTGAATTAATCCCAAGGTGATCTGTACAAGCGTATAAACTTCTATAATATTTACCCTCATCTGTCTCACAGTTGATGGCTTTAACCAAATGGCGATTCTTATGATTGTTTCCAACAAAGGAATAATTTCTATGTTTTTTAATTTTATCTGTCATTTCTTAATTTAATAAAGTGTTTAACCTTTAAGAGGGGTCGTCCGAGAATATCGACCAAGTCGCGAAATTCAAAAATTTTCGAAATCGCCCAAACTTTGTGTAAACATTACCCTAGTGGACTTACAGTCAGTGTGGGATTTTAAAATCAATCCGATAAATATTTTAGGAGAACGAGCCCCGGATCGAATTTTGCAGCTGAGGGCCTCGCTCGAGGCCGATTTTCGACCAGTAAACAATTCGCCTGAAATCGTGTGGTTGCCTCTATTCCCAAAACCAAAACAACTTTATTTCTAAAGAGCAGACATTTCTCATCAACTTGAGTGGTTTGTTGATCACACACGAGCCAAAATGAATATTTTCTCGATTTTTGAATTATTATAATTTTCTCAAAGGTTATTTCAGGACTCAACTTTGGAGACTAATAATCAATTTCGACGCCAAAATTAGTCGGTTTTTCAATTCTATCCTTGAGAATAATCCCTTGACACAATATTTCTCGAATCAAAACTTAGGGCCAACAAAACGGAGAGCTTTGCGAAAGTTAACTGTAAGGTCAAATTTTGACATTTCTCGGACATCACATTCACGCAATCGTCACATCAAAATTTATCCTAATGGCAACAGTTGCTCCAAAAAGCATTGCTAAAGCGACTAAAATGCAATTATTGATATTGTATACAACTTACTATTTAGTAGTATCCGTTTGGATGAGTTTCCAGCTGAATACTGAGCCGAGAGTGCTCATCTGGCAAGCGTAAACGCAATCCAACCCAGGCATTGATACCGAAGAATGAAGAAATCACCATAAAAACCGATAGAAAACTGCAATCATTTCGACCATTTTGCTCCTTTATGTTCCCTCTAAGACCTTGAGCTGTGTGTCCATTTGATAGTCAGGGAACTAGAGTACAAACTGCGAATCCACTAATTCAGAACCACGAGAAGAAGTGAAGTCCATTCAAGTCCCGCACGTGAGGTCAAATTACAACGTGACAGGAGGAACGCGTGACCAAAGGAAGCCGATTGCGCGCGATCTCTAGTTTTGTGAAACGTAACTTAGGGGAGGCTAGGCTAGGGGATTTTTTTTTCTACCTCTGTTATGCGGCGAGAAAGTTTTTTTCCAAAAAGAAAGAAGGGTTTTAGTCACCATTTTGCTGTGTAGGGATTTTTTTCGGCCCTTCGGGCCGTGCAGGAAATTTTTTTTCAAATCACCCCCCCCCCCCCCCCAGAAGTTAAATGGTCGGCCCCTTATTTATGTTTTACCATATAAAAAAGGTCTTAGCATTAAAATTAGCCTGCTAGTCGGCTCTCAAGTGAAGGATATTTTATTGTTTGGGCGCACGGGATCCAGGGCAAGCAGTCCCGCGCGCCAAAATTTATCCGGCGAAAAAACCCAGGAGAGCCGAACTTTTTCTAGTACAGAATGTAACTCTAGATGAGTCATAGCAGAACAACAAGGAATGTAAAGTTTTTTTTTCTTGTGTATTCTTATTTTCGTTGTGAAACTGAAAAAAAGGCTGAATTGGAATCGACGCAGCAAAAAATCGACGTTTGAAACAACTCCAAAAAGAGACCAAGTCAAGAGAGCTGCAAACCCTCTTCGGCATTTTTTTTTTCGGCATTGCCTGAAATGTTAGCCGCTTTTGGCGTAAAGCTTGCAGAAGTCCAATGTTATCCAGGGGCGTAGCCAGGAATTTTGGTTGGGGGGGGGAGATAATGCCAAACATGGGACGAAAGTTCTTAAATTTCTCCAGCAAATACAGTAAATGTATGGGAAAATCTCCTGAGAAAGGGGGACCGCGGCCCCCTGTGGCCCCCCTGGCTACGCCCCTGTTATCTATCGGGGTTTCGGCTTTCATGGAGGACTGGGAGCAAATGTCCAACATGGTGGCCAAAACATAGGGGTTAGGTTGGGATTTCTTCGTCTTTTCCGAATGTTAGTAAAGGCGTAAGTGGTACTGGACGTTTAGTTGTATTCTCCATACAGACAGCTGGAGTACACCCTCCTGGCTACTGCGTCAACGCGCATCACAGCTCACGTCACGGTGACGTCATTAATAGGTTGTCAGGCGCCTGGCAATCAAATTTCCATTGCTAAGTATTCAAAGCTAATACTCAATTTGGTATTTTCGGGGTAAGGAACTGGCTATCGACCATCGAAAACGATAACTGCACCATAATCTACGAAGTCTATGGTTTGGCTACACGCTCCTTAGACGTTCTCCAGTTATAGTTCGCGTGTCTAATATTTGTTTTCATCAATTTGTATATCTGAGGAAAATTTTAAACATGCCGGCGATTAGGTTTCCCTTATTTTCGAGGTGGGGGCGCTTGTGAGTCTCCCGCGCAGCCCAAATTTGTGTCGGTCGCTGCGCGGGAGACTAGGTTGCTCGCCGTCCCTTTAAAATCAGATAAAATTCGAAAACTTGTCATTTTTCCGAGATAGTTACCTCATAGGGGTCTCTTCTAGCTCTAGCAATGTTTATACTTCACACTTGTTGGCACCTTTTAGGTGCTAAAATTCAAGGAAAACGGAACAAGCCGAGCTTGCGAGCCACCACGCGAAAAGCGCGGTGGAAATCCACTCGCGATGGTGATCGCCCCTCTCCCGTTTTTTCTGACCGAGCGCTTATCAAAATCAACTAAGCCACGCCCTGTGTGGTGCCTTTTTAGGGGTAAAGTCGAAAGTTCCCGACGAGCACCCCCGCCCTCAAAGGGCGGATCATACATGCGCATGAGACATAATTAACTAATCAAAAACAATGCGAGAACGAAGTTATTCAACATTTCCAGTAAAAATAGTAAAGACATGGGTCGAAGAGAGCAAAGCTAGAGATTCACTTTCCTTTATTAACAACCACTTTCGCCTGAAAGGTGTGAACCCGGTACTCTACATCAAAGGCCAAAAGCCAACTAGTGTTTCTTTGTTTTGTTTGAGTCTAGAAAACTGACGAGTTAACCAGATGAATAGACATGTTCGAGCTCCTGGATAGAAGAATAAGAGAGAAGTAATAAGGCTTTTGCGAATGATGGGCTACCTTTGGTCACGCGTTCCTCCTGTCACGTTGTAATTTGACCTTCCGCAAACGTTGGTGTTCACATGCGGGACTTGAATGTGGTTCTGGATTTTGCAGTTTGTACTCTAGCTCCCTGACTATCAAATGTACACACAGCTCAAGGTCTTAGAGGGAACATAAAGGAGCAAAATGGTCGAAATGATTACAGTTTTCGATCGGTTTTTATGGTGATTTCTTCGTTCTTCGGTATCAATGCCTGGGTTGGATTGTGTTTACGCTTGCCAGATGAGCACTCTCGGCTCAGTATTCAGCTGGAAACTCATCCAAACGGATACTATATACTAATTACGATTTTGAGACGGCAATTCCACAAAATATTGACGGCTAGTTGGGAGAAAATATTTTCTTCCAACGCCGTCAATATTTTGGGGAATTGCCGTCTCAAAATCGTAATTAATATTGTATCGCGATTCTAAGCGAAACTAAGCTAAAACAAAGTGAAATCTGGATATAAAGAACACGCGAAAGACCAAATTCTCCCTACGTTATAGGTGTTTCTATAGAAACGAGAGAGCGCTCGCGCGAGAGAAAAATATTTCACAGTGCGCTTTTCATTTACGCTTATCGAAACGTGAAAAGTTATCTGTGAGCAAATTAAAAACACAGAAAAATATGGAATGCATAGAGGATTATTTTCAGAATGACTGGGATGATTTTCCCAATTTTGACATTCTGGGAAGCAATTTGATTGAACCTCTTGAAGAAAAATGTCAAGAAAGCCAGTCCGCGACAAGTGTTGCAGGTCGAG
This sequence comes from Scolanthus callimorphus, assembly GCA_033964015.1. Taxonomy (NCBI): domain Eukaryota; kingdom Metazoa; phylum Cnidaria; class Anthozoa; order Actiniaria; family Edwardsiidae; genus Scolanthus; species Scolanthus callimorphus. The sequence goes on along the minus strand of CM066911.1, from coordinate 12,393,779 downwards.
AGTGCGAGACAAAAAAGACAAAACAAGAAGGAAAACAACTTGAAATTGTTCCCGTAGCTGAAGAAAAAGATAATCAAAAGAGGAAGGTTTCGATTGTTATTCTGGAGGATGACGAAATAGACGAATTCAAGCCAAACAAGTTGCTCAAAACACTACCAAAGGGACTGAAGTAGCTTTACGCCGCTTCCGTGGGTGGTACCAAGAAAGATATGGAGAAAGCGCTGATTTGTCAAAAATCAACAAAGATGAAGCAAGCCGGCTATTGAAGCATTTTTTCCTTGAGATACGTGACACAAGAAAGGGAAAAGAGGGCGAGGAATATGAGCCATCTACCATACAAACATACAGAAACAGCTTGAAACGATACTTCCTTGAGAGAAAAGATGGGGAAAATTTCAATATCGGGGACGACGAGGATCTCAAGAAAAAGATCGCCGCGAAGAAAAAACAACTAAAAGCAGACGGAAAAGGCAACCTCCCCAATCGAGCAGATCCATTGGATGAAAGTCAAGTCGAAAAGCTGTGGGAAAATGGATCAATAGGACTGAAAACGCCAAGACAACTTCTCCATCTCGTATGGTGGAATAACATACGAATGCTGGGAATGCGAGCAAGAAAAGAGCAACTCGATTGCAAAGTTCAAGACTTTCAGGATCGCGGAAGTCATTTTGAATACACAGAGAGATCGACCAAGAATAGACCTGGCGACAAGGAAAATCGGAATTCCAGGAGGAAATACAACAACAAGATATTCAAGACGGATGAAAGTGAGAAAGATCCTTACCTAGCTATGAGCACTTACCTCAAGCACAGACCATCGGGCATCGATGATTTCTATCTACAGCCAATTGACAATCCAACCGGCGAAATCTGGTATAAGAAGCTTGCTTTAAAAAGGGATGGTCTCGCAAACATCATGAAGAAAATGACGGAAACAGCAGGAATTCAGGATGAGGGTCACTACACAAATAGCTCCGGCCGCAAAACTGCAATCCAAAGCCTGCGTGGTCACTTCGATCCACTGGCGATCAGCGAGCTTTCTGGCCATGCGAATCCCCAATCAATTCCGTCGTATAGCCACAATACGATAACCACGCAAAAGGCGATGTTTGAAAGGTTGGCAGGATCCTCAACCGCAATCTGCACTTTGGAAACCCGAGAATCTCAGGAAACTTGCAGGAGATCAAGTGAAGAAGTAGATCAGCAAAGACGCCAAGGACACGTGCTTTCCAACTTGTTTCACGCTTCCACCCTCAACAACTGTCAAATAAGCATCACTTTTAACAAAGATAATTAACAGACTTCGTTTATGAACTCCTGAGTCGCTTTGCATTTTTGCTAAGATTAAATTTCCCAAAATTTCTTTGTGAGAGACATATTTACGAACTTTTGAACATGGAACTGTGCGAGCCGTTGGTGCAACAAATTTGTAATCGATTGTGAACATTTGCAAATGCAATCGCGGCAATTTGGTCTTATTAAATATGTCAACATCTTAATAATGCTTACCTACAAATCCAATTGAAGCCTCTTTGCTCAAGTTGTACGTTGTTCTAGTTTTGAACACGACTTAAAGCGAAAATAAAGTTTGATCAACTGAATTCCAGCAAAAACTTCTGTTACCTTGAATTCTGACAGACTGAAGAATCGCGACTCTTTCTGATTGGCTGAATGGACAATTGAACTGTCAAAAGCGCGCGATTAGCCAATCAGCAAACGAGAATTTCGAGCCGTCAATACCACAAAATATTGACGGCTCAATAGCACAGAGGGGCAGGGTGAATCGCGATACTACTAAATAGTAAGTTGTATACAATATCAATAATTGCATTTTAGTCGCTTTAGCAATGCTTTTTGGGGCAACTGTTGCCATTAAGATAGATTTTGATGTGACGATTGCGTGAATGTGATGTCCCAGAAATGTCAAAATTTGACCTTACAGTTAACTTTCGCAAAGCTCTCCGTTTTGTTGGCCCTAAGTTTTGATTCGAGAAATATTGTGTCAAGGGATTATTCTCAAGGATAGAATTAAAAAGCCGACTAATTTTGGCGTCGAAATTGATATATTAGTCTCCAAAGTTGAGTCGTGAAATAACCTTTGAGAAAATTATAATAATTCAAAAATCGAGAAAATATTCATTTTGACTCGTGTGTGATCAACAAACCACTCAAGTTGATGAGAAATGTCTGCTCTTTAGAAATAAAGTTGTTTTGGTTTTGGGAGTAGAGGCAACCACACGATTTCAGGCGAATTGTTTACTGGTCGAAAATCGGCCTCGAGCGAGGCCCTCAGCTTCAAAATTCGATCCGGGGCTCGTTCTCCTAAAATATTTATCGGATTGATTTTAAAATCCCACACTGACTGTAAGTTCACTAGGGTAATGTTTACACAAAGTTTGGGCGATTTCGAAAATGTGTGAATTTCGCGACTTGGTCGATATTCTCGGACGACCCCTCTTAAGTCCTTTTATATATGTGGAAAAAATATATTAGGGTATTCCCCAGCCTTGGACATGCCCAGACTTGCCCACAATCTATGTTTACAAGGGAATACCCTAATGATGACATCATGGTTGTATCTGATAAAATAATCAAAGGAAAGCCGTTTATGATTGGTTAAAAAATTCTCACGCGTGGGAAACAACCTTGGAAGTTATAGGTTTTTAATATAACAACGGATTTTAAAGATTGTCCACCATTTTGGATTTTAAAGATTGCCCACCATTTTGGATTTTAAGATTGTCAACCATTTTGGATTTTAAAGATTGTTAACCATTTTGGATTTTAAAGATTGTTAACCATTTTGGATTTTAAAGATTGTCCACCATTTTGGATTTTAAAGATTGTCCACCATTTTGGATTTTAAAGATTGTCCACCATTTTGGATTTTAAAGTTTGATTGACAGTTGTGGTTAAAAAAATTTGATTGACAGGTGAGGTTAAATAAATTTGATTGATAGGTGTCTGATTGACAGGCGTGGTTAAAAAATTGGGGAATCCCCTAATGATGACATCATGGTTGTATCTAATAAAATAATCAAAGGAAAGCCGTTTATGATTGGTTAAAAAATTCTCACGCGTGGGAAACAACCTTGGAAGTTATAGGTTTTTAATATAACAACGGATTTTAAAGATTGTCCACCATTTTGGATTTTAAAGATTGCCCACCATTTTGGATTTTAAGATTGTCAACCATTTTGGATTTTAAAGATTGTTAACCATTTTGGATTTTAAAGATTGTTAACCATTTTGGATTTTAAAGATTGTCCACCATTTTGGATTTTAAAGATTGTCCACCATTTTGGATTTTAAAGATTGTCCACCATTTTGGATTTTAAAGTTTGATTGACAGGTGTGGTTAAAAAAATTTGATTGACAGGTGAGGTTAAATAAATTTGATTGATAGGTATCTGATTGACAGGCGTGGTTAAAAAATTGGGGAATCCCCTAATTTAGTCACGTGATTTTCAAAATGCGCCAGAACATACAAGTTATTACTACTATATGAATATACCAAAGTATGATACGCACGAAGACAGTAATACTAACTATAAACAACTGTATAATTATATGCCGAATCAAACATTTTGGATGCTTATATGCGGAAACAGTGGAAGCGGTAAGACCAATTTATTATTACACATGGTGCTAGGACCTCTATTACACTACGATAAGCTGTATCTATATGCTAAGAACTTAGAACAGGAAAAATACAAAAATCTATCAAAAACCTTTCACCCGATATCTCAAGAGGTTGGTTATCCTGTTATTGAGTGTTCCAACGACGAAATTCAACCAGTTGATCAATTAAACAACAAATCACAGAAAATTATCATATTTGATGACTATGTTTGTGATAAGAATCAGTCAAAAATCATAGATTACTTTATAAGAGGTCGACATAAAAACTGTAGTGTTATCTATTTAAGAGCGTCCGTCTGTAAATATCACCTATAGGCTTCAGAATGGAAAAATTCAAAATCGCTCAAATTTGGCCAGAAGTTAGGTCATAATGAACTATTCATACTGTCCAAGTTTCAGTTCGATCTGATAAATACAAAGTGGGAGCGAAGAAGTAAGCCATTTCATCGAATAAATGAGCGATTTTTTCGTATTTTTTACCTACTTCGAAAGATGACCAAAATCTCTTCTAAATTGATTACCACGCCAAAAAATCAGTTAATATCCTTGTAGATAAGATAACAAGCTTCCGATTGAGTGGTTTTAGAACTCTTACCGATGAAAGATAAATATTTCAGCGATTTTTAAACATTTTTCCGTTTTTTTCTAAGGCCCAAGCAGGGGGCTTATATCTCCGATGATATCTGGAATTGTCGAACTTTGAAATATTGGCGAGGAAGAGCAATGTTTCTGCTTTTAATTTATAAAATAAAATTTTGTCGCAATCAAATCACGAAGTTCGGGTGCGTTCAGACTCGGAAAATTATCTAGATACCACGGGGGGCATCTCGCTTGGCGAGTCTGGACGATTTTTTTCAAGCGAGATAATTTTTGCCGACGACCACCGGGAGAGCCGCGGAACGCTTTGATATTTGCTGTCAGTTCAAGCGACCTGGCAACATGGCTTAAGCGAGTAGCCGGGTCAAAGGTGACAGATTTATGTTGTGTTTGAAGCTTTTATTGACAGATGCAATTTCCAGAACCCCTTTATCTCGCCAAAAGTTTCTTAGTTTTAGTGTTTTTCGTCCATAAACACATGCAATCAAAATCTCTCGTCAATATATTCAATATCGAAGTGAAAAATCAGTCGAAAATGGTGAACTTTTTTGTTTGTGTTTTATCAATTTTATCAACGCCATCAGTGGGGTGCAATGTTGCATAACAAGCCTGGTTTTTAGTTTCATGACAGAGCCCGCTTCAGTTCGCCGGTGTTAATTGATGACTCAAGTAGCATGACTGGCCCAAGCTAGTAGAAATTCACCGAATCTGAACGCACCCTTCTATGACGCGGAATTCAACCCCTGTTGAGCGCTAAAATAACGCTACGATTTCCAGGAACTGGAGGTCACGAACTACAAATAAATGTACATACCTGGTCGCAAATTGGCAAAACCACGGTGAATAATCCCTTGCAGATGGCAAACACTTGTATTGTTTCATTAGTGAGGCGATACAGGACGTCCAGGCATAATTATTCAGCTTCTTCGAGCATTTTCCGTCAAGACACAAAGTAAACAGAGTATATCACCACCGAACTGCTGGCTTTTCTGCACATTTTGCGGAAATTGAGCCACTTCTAAAACCTTCCAAAGAAGAAAGAATACTTTTCTTCCTTAGAGTTGAATTCCTGAGCTGACTTTCTATGGAAAATCAGGTAAAGCAGCGCGATTCCCGCGTAGTAGAGATCACTTCGCATGCTGACTCTGGCTCCCCAAGTGTCATGTCATGTGATATGTGATATTGCGTGACAACAAGAATCCCGAATGCACGGTCACGAAAAGGGCCGCGCATCTCTAAGGGAAGTATCCGAGAGTACCTTGATCTTGAAATATCAGATTTAGCCAAGTGTCACAGTAAAGCACCTTTTGTTGACCGCATTTCATTAGTTATCCAGCATTTCATTAGTTCCTGTAGCTAACTCGGATGAATGCATTTTTCTTAATGCGTTTATTAGACGGCAACATGCGCGCACCGACATGACTTTTGTGGAGGGGAATATGGTGGGGGTTTAAGGTATGTGCAATATTATTATTTTTAATTACTGTACCTTTTTTAGTATACTTTGTTTTCACTGATATATGGGTAATGTCAGGGTTTTTCCATGCAGGATTTTTTTTCGGCCCGAAATCTGTTTTCAAACTCATCCACCCTTGCGCCCTCCCAAATAAAAACATCGGCAACTCTGAATAGCGTGCGACTTTGTCTCAGCGTCTGAAAAAAATTATGTAACAAGCCAACCGCTGATTTGTCCGTATTGACCGCAGTTTCTCTTGCTTGCAAGCGGTAGAGAGTGTTTGTTTATACCGGAAAATACGGAGTAGGAAGGGAAAGGAGACAAGAGCATGACGGCGATATTTCTCAGTCATGTGATGTATTGATTTGGGATTGATTTATGTATTGATAGGAACACGCGGTGCCAATAAAATGCTGTCCATATATATATCTTTCTATGTGGACTTGTTTTTCGCGGGGCAGGGGAGGGGGTGGAATTCTAGTCACGTCTAAGAATGAAACAATCACAAATGTGGTTGTACCTGACACGACCATAGGGATCGATCGTAGCTGATTACTAGCCATGTCATACCAGTCGGGAGTTGCAATTTCATTCAAATTGTTCTTCCCAGGCAAAATGTTCTTCGTCTATATTTGCCGCATTAATTTTTTACATTGTTTTTCTTAAATAAAATCCTGGAACGCGGAGAAGAAAAAATTATTATCATCATTTATCATCACAATAGCTCTTGTTGCCATTTGCCATCAAATCATCATTGATTTTTTTTTCTGCGCGCTTTCGAGAGGCTGTCGGGATTCTTGTGGTCACGCAATGTCACATATCACATGACATGACAGTTAAACCAAAACATGCGAAGTGATCTTCACTACTACGTGGGAATCGCGCTGGTTTACCTGATCTTCCATAGAAAATCAGCTCAGGAATTCAACTCTAAGGAAGAAAAGTATTCTTTCTTCGTAGGAAGATTTTAGAAGTGGCTCAATTCCCGTAAAATGTGCAGAAAAGCCAGCAGTTCGGTCGGTGATATACTCTGTTTACTTTGTGTCTTGAGGGAAAATGCTTGAAGAAGCTGAATAATTATGCCTGGACGTCCTGTATCGCCTCAGAATGAAACAATACCAGTGTTTGCAATCTGAAAGGGTTTATTCACCGTGGTTTTGCCGATTTGCGACCAGGTATGTACATATATTTGTAGTTCGTGACCTCCAGTTCCTGGAAATCGTAGCGTTATTTTAGCGCTCAACAGGGGTTGAATTCCGCGTCATAGAACTTCGCGATTTTGATTGCCACAAAATGTTATTTTATAAATTAAAAGCAGAAACATTGCTCTTCCTCGCCAATATTTCAAAGCTCGACAATTCCAGATATCATCGGAGATATAAGCCTCCGGTTTGGGCCTTAGGAAAAAACGGAAAAATGTTTAAAAATCGCTGAAATATTTATCTTTCATCGGTAAGAGTTCTAAAACCACTCAATCGGAAGCTTGTTATCTTATCTACAAGGATATTAACTGATTTTTTGGCGTGGTAATAAATTAAGAAGCGTTTTTGGTCATCTTTCGAAGTGGGTGAAAAATACGAAAACATCGCTCATTTATTCGACGAAATGGTTACTTCCTCGCTCCCGCTTTGTATTTATCAGATCGAACTGAAACTTGGACAGTATGAATAGTTCATTATGAACTACCTTCTGACCAAATTTGAGCGATTTTGAATTTTTCTATTCTGAAGCCTATAGGTGATATTTACAGACGGACGCTCTTAAGTCAGAGCTTTTACAAAACACCGAAAGATATTAGATTGAACTGCTCTCATTACTGTGTTTTTGAATTTCCAAGTGCTAACGAACGGGGACTTATATCTAGAGAGTTGGGGGTCAGTAAGGAGCAATATAGAAGTGCTACTGAAAAACCATATTCGTTCTTATATATTGATAAACCTATGAAGCAAATCAAAACAAATTTCTATGGTAGGGTATAATATAACATATTAATATAAATGGGAGTATTTAACGATATAAACAATAAACAAGATTCGGATCAATGTAAACAGGGACATCGTGGTCCCAGGGGAGACCCCGGGCGAGACGGAAAGGATGGTAAAGACGGAAATGATGGTAAAGTCGGACCTTCAGCTACATCCACATCGATTGTGGTGGGCGAGGCTATACTTTCCCTTTGGAATATTAATGACGTAGTACATTTGGGCTTTAATCTAATGGAATGTGATACCGTTAAGTTTGAGTTTACATTCAGTAAAGGAAAAAACTGGACGACGGCCACACGATTTGCGAAAATAACTAGTATTGGTCAACGGCTTGACTTCTATTCTGATATGGAGAGAACTCTAAATCCGAGCTATCAATTTGATCTTAAAGTGCTTAGCCCAACATCCTTGAGGATCACAAATAATAACATGGCCTCGTCAAACAAACTAACTAACATTCAAGGGCTTCGATTCGGCGGGGTTTCTATTCCACTCACTAGTCAAGTTTTATCGCAACACGTTTTTAATCCAAATTTGGAGGTTGGATCTCATAATGTAGTTTGGGACTCAGCAACGGAAATGATCTGGGTATGGTGTATGGAAAATGGCGTTCAATCAAGACCTGTTAGAGTAGATACTATTCCATTTCAAAAAGGGACTAAATTTGTAGGCTATTTTGGCGAGTTCGTAATTACTGATAGCGGAATTAATATTGTGAGATTACCTAGTGAGGGTCTTTGGAAAGTTAGTAGGATAGACGAATTAACTTTTAAACAAGGGTTAAAGGGGGACCCCGGACGAGACGGAAATGATGGTAAATCCGGTACAAGAGGTTTGAAAGGAGACCCATTCACATATTCAGATTTTACCCAAACACAATTAGAAAACCTTAAGCCTGATAAGACATCGAATATCACGCATAATGCATTACAAATCCTTCAAAATCCAACTTTATGGCATTCAACATCATCGAATTTAAAATTTATAAATGGTGGGTATGTTGCAGCCGGGTTTTATCCGAAACATAAGTCACATTATGTGATTGACACGATTCCGAATGGAGAACAAGAAACAATAGCCATATCCTTACCGATTGACAATGTAAATGGTTTAACGGCTAATATGGGCTATACTATCAGAGTTGAATGTTTTTGTAATGATTCTAGCGTTACTCTTACTGTAGGGCAATTAAGAGTTCAAACGAGAGGATGGGGTTTTAGAGAAAACTCTTTCAAACAAAATATGATAGATGGTAAACAAAACCAACGATTTTCAGAAGCGGTTATAGACACGGGAAGCTCACAAGGGGTGGTATCTTTCACTATTAGTCATAATGGATCTGCTATAAAAAAGGTTCAAATATATTGTTATGGTATCGAAGGAGAAATAAATCAAAATACACAAGTGTCTGAAACTGTTGCTGATGATGTTGGTAACTGTATGAGAGTGGTATCATATAGAGCCAAGCACATAATAAAAGGTCAACAGATTTTAGGATCTGGTGGATGGAGAGAAATGCCTGGTTTCAATATCACTATAGCAATGAAAAATTCTAGCAATATAGTAAAAATAACAGCAAATTTGGTAATCTATAATTTTACGATCATTTCAGGGTTAAATATTGATGAAACGTTCTTTTTTGCTTGGAAGAGAAGTATAAATAATGGTGCTGAACAATTCATAGGTCATAATATACTAGCTAGTGGAAGTCAAAAGGGTGCCTCTTGGGGGGTTATTAAATGCCTAAGAAACATCTACATACAAGCACTGGCATAATATACGATAAACCAAATACGAATAATTCAATAACATATAAATTGTATATGTGGGGGGTTAATGCTACTGGGGTTAGTATCAACAGTGAGATAGGAGCTAACCCAGCGCCTTTTACAAGTAGTGTGATATGTGAGGAAATGCATGGCGATATTGAATATATGTATGATAGTTCAAAGCAAGAAACATATATCGAAATTGTATAACCATATTATATATGGAGCTACACGAAGCACAGCCTTATAAAACTGAGAATTTATATCCATCAATTCCTCACGACGATAATGGTCAATCATTTAGACTGCAACAGATATCCAATATTAACGATAGTATTAAAGGGAGCCTTGAGCATCATGAAAGGGTGAGAAAGAAGTACGCAAAAGTGCGTTATGTTCTAAATAAAATGGCTATTGTGTCCGGCAGTCTATCAGTAGTTATGTCTGCATCTGCCCTCGGAACCGCATTGACAGGAATCGGTATCACTATATCTATACCTATAGGCGTTATATCAGGTCTTTCTGCGGTTATCAGTTCTATATCTGCTGGGGCATGTAAAAAACTATCCAAAAATGTAGGCAAGCATGCCGATATTGTGATGTTATCTAAATCAAAGATCTCAAGCATATGATCTAATATCAAGGGCTCTATCGGATAATAACATTAGTCAGGAAGAATTTCATTTTATCCTTCAAGAAGCAGACAAATATAACATGATGAAACAGAGTATCCGTAGTAACGCAAAGAGTAATAATCCATCCGCTCAAAAAAAAGAAGTGAGAAGATCAGAAAATCCAATACGAGAGGAAATTATGAAAGAAATGCGGGAAAAGATAAAAACCGTGGTTTAAAAATACGTTTTTATTATGAAACCACACCGACAAGTAATAATATACATATTAGTAAAGAGAGATGGTGATCATACAATAATTATTTCACAGTTTTATTATTATCTTTAACCTTTGCCTTCGCCCGTTTAGTTATAAAATTATTATCTGATATATATGGCCATCCCAAATGAACACAAATTTGTTTCCACAATTTTTCATAGTATTTCAATGTTTGATGACTGATATATTTTATAAATAGGTTCATATTTTCATGATCATTTTTAAGTTGAAATAATTTGTACAAAATGAATTTTAGTTGGATATATCGTTTTTTAGTAAACAACTTATTCATAGCGGTTTCAACCTTATTAAAATTTTTGATTAAATCTATTTGACTTGTTACCTGTAAATCAAATAATATATTTACTAGATGATATTTTCTATGGTAAACGGATTTTCTCCTTATCCTATACATGTTTTCATAGAAATCTATATACTCATTCACAAATTTAGAACCATCTGACTAACCCGCAGTTTAAGCAAACATACACGCCATTGTCATCTATTAAATCTTGCTTATCACAGCATGGTTCATGATTTCTTTTCTTAGGTTCTTGAATCTGTTCATTACAGAAAGGGCAAGTAAACTCACCCATATTCTCAAATTCTTGATGAATTTCAAAATTACAACTCATTCTATACTATTATATGTGATTAAATTTTATGTGACGTCACGGCACAGCTGTGCCGTTTTTCTGTATATATTAAGTGTTACAGACTAGTTCAGTTCATTCTTATATGTTGCTAACATATGTGACGTCACGGCACAACTGTGCCGGCCTACATACAAGTGCCACAAGTACAGTCTATGTCATGTTTCCAAGGCATTGCTACAGCTGGATGACTTTCAAAGTATTTAACAACAGACAACCCGTTCTTGTCAAACCATATAAATGGCAACTTACAACGTAATACTTTTTTATATGGTGAAAAAAGTTTGAAAAATTTCCGCAGTTGCCGTGCCCGTCTTGGTTTTACCCAATATCGTTGGTCAATCCAGTCATCAAAATTTCCAGAAATAAGGCGACGTTTCTTATCGTTTTGAAACTTATCAAATGCTTTGCTCAACAACGCACCGTATGTAAAAGCATTTTGAAGGATATAGTTCTCAACAGTTTTAAAACAGTTCTCGCACTCTTGAATACGAGTTTCATATTCAGCTAAATTCACATCACCTTCTGGAAGTACATTTGGAACGTCGAAATGAACTCTCTCACCTTTATTGAAATTGTCTACCATTTCCTTGATTAGCATCGCCCTATCACACTCAACTGAAAGAGCTGACGGCTTCTTTCGTTTTGGTTCCGTAGGCTGTTCGAATAATAGTTGTGGTAATTTAGGTGATCCAATAATTGTAGGCCAATCTTCAAGAGCAGATTTAGCCTCATCTGGTTTCTTGTCATTAAGCAATTCCACTACATAATCTCGCTGAAGGCAACAATTTGAATAAAGTTTCATCCAATACTCAGCGAATAATTGGACCTTGTCGTTCATAAAGGCGATGTTTTGGTGATAGAACCCATCAGGTTTAGGTTTAGGTTTAGGTTTAGGTTTAGGTTTAGGTTTAGGTTTAGGTTTAGGTTTATTCACATATTAGATTTTAAAGATTGTCCGCCATATTGGATTATAGACGCACCCAAAAAATATAATTTAAGTATAGAATCATTATTTTTTAAATTCCATGATGCATTGCGTGTCGCTACTAGACTCATTTTCCAAACCCAGAGGCCACGGTATAATCTAAGTCCAGGTCCCAACTAACTAACCTCATTTGGTGGAACCTCATTTACTGATTATAACCAACTTATTTTAGAAAGAGTAATTGAAAAAAATAGAAGTTGATCAAATTATTAAGGAAATATTTCCAAATGCTGATACAAGCCTATTTTTATCAAAAATAGATGAAATGGGTTTTATACGAGTTAAAGCAAAAACTACAAGTACTAGAACAATATGGCATTACCTATTCAACGGTAAAAATATTAGCAAAGGGTTACCAGACTCGATTATTAATGCTCTAGGGAAAGATATAAATACAATAGCGATTGAAAATGAAGTATGGGAAAAGATAACAGAAGTATTTCCTATTGCTAATCGTGATGAACTTTTATATAGTAGAGATGAAAAAGATGGTAGAGTTATTGTTACTCTTAAAGATGGAACTATTAAATGGCTTTATTTATTTAATGAAAAAGATGGATTGAATAAAGATCTATTGGGAACAAAAACGCTTGTTGCTAAACTAGGAAAAACACGAGAGCAGATGCTTGATGAAAATGAGGATGAACAACATGACATAGAAAAAGATAAAAGAGGGCTAACACAAAGACTAAAAGATGCAGTAACACGAAGAGCTAGATATACGAGTATTGAAGATACAACAGAAATAGACCATGAGATAAAAAAGACTCAAGAGAAAATAACTGAGGCTCAAGATAAAATATCAGAATTAGAGGAAGAACATGAAGCATTAGAAGAAGGGATGTCTCTCAAAGATAGAGTTAAACGGATATTCAAGAAGTATGGCTTTACTGTGACAGCGGTATTATTAGCTGTGGGAACTACTATTGGTGTAATCATCTCTAACCTATCAAAGGGACTATCAACTGTAGCTAGGGGTGTTAGTAACGGTTTAAAAGCTATCGGTAAGAAACTAGGAGAGCTACTACTGGAATGCTCGGCGCTATTTCATCATTTATCTTCCGATCTGCTGGAGAAGTGATTTCTATCCTATCTAAAAATGCTTGGTTACTGATTGTAGCAGTTGTTATGTATATGGTAAACCGTATAAAAGGTAAACGATAATATGTATCATATGACAACAATCTTAACAATATCAATGAGATCACCAGTGACTAGGGTATATCTTGATCCTCCTTTATCAAACGTAAAGGATATACAACTAGTAAGCTATTATGGTCCCACAGCTGGGTACGATTTAGTGAAGATCAATATGTTTACAAGAAATTAGAGAATAATGAGACGGAACACTACAAACTATCCCAGCAGGTGATTATACACTGTTAACATTACAGCAAGCATTTGTACATGGTCTGTAAGGTAATAAGTTCGGAATTATAATAGACAAACATGGTAAAAATTTTCTTTCAAATAAGACTGTTAATATCTGGTTGAGCGAACAGCTTGTAATAAAGCTAGGTTTATCAGAGAAAATATTGCCAGGTAAGTTATACCCAATACGGTGGATACCAGATAAACCCCTGATGTTATTCTGTGATATTCTAGATAGGCATAAATAATACACAAATACAAAAACCACTGGAGCCGAGGTAACACTAACAACAAGCACACTATTAGCAGTTATACCATCCAAAGACTATGCTAGCATTCCTGTTTCTGTCAACACTGTGTTAAATTATTTTACAATAAAACTACTTGATATCAAAGGTCGAAAGCCTGATTTTAAAAATGAACTGATTATAATCAATTTAAAAGTAACTCAATTATAATATATTATATGGAATACAACGAACTTTATCCACAATTACCTGCAGAGAATGGAGACAATTTTAGACTCCAAAAATCATGAGAGGTATTGCAAAACGTTGAAAATGAAATCAAGCATTATGAGAATATGCAAAAGAAGTACAGCAGATTGAGAAAAATAGTTGTTTGGTCAACAGGTGGAACATCTGTTATTCTATCAGGAACTGCTTTGGCTCTGTCACTCACAGGCTTTGGAGCTGTTGTTGGTGGCCCTATTGGTGGAATAGCCGCTCTGTTTGGTGTTATTTCTACAACAGCTGGTGCAAAATTATCGAAAAAGATATCTAAGCATGAAAAAACATCACAATTAGCAAGAGCAAAGGCAAACACTCTAAAAGATGTTATATCAAAAGCTCTATCGGATAATAAAATATCTGATGAAGAGTTTACACTAATCATAAACGAGGCAACAAAATACCATAGTATGGAAAAGGATATTAGAGTGAAATACATTAATGATGAAAAAAAAAGAAGGCCCCAATATATCAGACCTGCGCACACAGATTCGAAAAGAGATGTTAGAAGAGATTTCAAAGAACGTACGCTAAAAATATCATTTGACCGAACACCATATAATGGGTGTATATATGAAATCCGATATACAAATGAAAAAGATATAAACTACTGATATGTGTATTATATATATATGTTATTAGACGAATTCAAAAAGAGATATCCTAGAGCTGATTTAACAAAGTTTCATTTTGTTTCTGATAGCTATGGTGGATATATCTACTGGAAGTACAACAGACTCACAGTTATGAGTTATGATGTTCTAACACCAAGTGACTGGAAAATTAGATTAAATGCAGACCTTGGAATAAAACAGTCTTTTCACTATGAATTGAATACCTATGAAATGGCTATGAAATTTTAAAGAGTTTTCATAGCATTTTCATAGCCTTTTCATATTACCAACCTATGAAACGTTTAAAATTCATAGAATTTTTTCATAGGGCTATGAAATAAATGCTATGAAAATGTGTCCGCATTTCATAGGATTATTCATATGTCTTCATATGAAAGCAAAATTCCGTACACCTATGAAATCCACCTACAGATCTAAAAATGTACTTGTGTATAAAACTACTGCCACATTTTAATGACATACAAAACCTGAATACACAAAATCCACCATAAAACACACTAAATAGTTAAGCTTCACAGAAGCAATTATTATAAATATTATTACTTTCCTTTGATCCGTTTCCTTTAGTAGAACTTGTAGAGTATATTTTCGGAAAGTATCTCCGATCAATGGATCACCGAAAAATCCAAAGACAGACCCAACAGAATGATAATCTTGGCAATGGCATGCGCTGCGTAATTCAAAGCTTTTAAGAGTCAACGATTGCCCATATTCTCCAGAAACTTGCTTGCTCAACATGTTGTGGCAATTCTCTGTGATTCCTGTTTAGTGTCCTGGTGAAAGAAGAAGCAGCGCCATCACAATTATCCCACTAGTCTACTGTTTTTGTTTGATCGTTGCTCACTTGCCTTCGTCTAGTTTGATGTGTACAATACCTGTTATCTCCCAAAGTTTATCATGAATTTTCTGATAATGGAATCCATTTTGTTTCTTGACGTTCTTCTGAAAGGCTAGATTGTATTTTTGAAGAACAAACCTGTTTAGTACATCAAAGGGGTTAGATTTTGCTCTTGATAGAAGAATCCACCTTCCACACACAATTTTCAAAATGGCTGCCAACGGTTTTTCTTCTGCACGGAAGCGAGGCACCACAGGAAGACCACAGGATGACCACTGTGAATGCCGGCTGAGGCGGAGATTTGGTTTATCTTTCATCAATTTTTATTTTATGTTTGTTTTTATTTTTTTGAATGGCGAACCAGATAATCATGGGAATTCCGTAATTCACATTAATGTAAAACAACACACCATTCAGGTATTTCTGCATTTTTTTCCTGTGTATAAAAATAACGACAGTACAGTATAAGTGTTTCAGCTCTATAAGGGTGATAATGTCCTCATTTTGTATTGGATTTATATTGTTTTTAGTAATCTAGGAACCTATGAAATATTTTTCAAAAATCTTTTTTACAACATCATGAGCCTCTTAAATATTTTTATAGACTTTATGTCATAGGATCCTGAATTTCATAGTCCTGATTAAAAGACCTATGAATTCTTTTTCATAGACTCGATTTCATGGGATCTAGAATTTCATAGTATTCAAGAAGCTATGAACTATTTTGCATAGGCTTATTTCATAGGTTTTAGAATTTCATAGAATCAAAAAACCTATGCAATATTATTGATATGTATTTTCATTCATTGAAGATTTCGCAGGACACAAGAACCTGTGAAATATGTTTCATAGGTATTTTCATATGTTTCAAACTTTCATAGAGCTATGAAATGTGCTATGAAATATTTTCATTGCATATTTCATATCACGCTCAGATTTCATAGCCTTTTCATAGCCACTTCATAGGTATTCAACTCATAGTGTTTCCTGATAGCTATAAGTTAACAAATAAATTATACCCAATACCTGCGATAGACGTTGAATCAACATCGCCAGATATCTCCGCACTGTTAACAAATCTCGATATCTATGTATCACAAAAGCAAAATTCACAGCTGATATGCGGGATATTTTCAAAGAGACCACTATAACATTCCACTCCGCTAAGCAGTCAAGAAGATGGTTACAAGGCCCTGATTACAATTACTGGCCTCAGCAGTTGAATTTTGCTGTTTGGTGCGCGACAAGTGGCTGTGGTATAAGCTTACATGAAGCTAGATCGTACCCTCCTGTGGTTTACGGTTTTATAAAATTCCATGTATATTTTACCATTAGAAGAATATTATATGAGATTGGATGTCCGCTACCTGATGATACGGTATTTGATCAAACAAATAACACCTATAATAAGGTAGTATTCCAAAGGCTGTGTCATGAATTTGGGCTACCTACTAACCCTGATTTTAGATTTACAGGAGGCCGAAACCATGGTCTTGGCGATATCTTTCTAGACTATGGTTCTGGATATCATGGAAAAGGAGGTGGTTATCAAAACGTCCATATAATTCGAGGGTATGACAAAGAGGCGGATACATGGCCTGATAAATTAAATTTATTTTCTGACCAGGGAGGAAATCAGGATAATGGTAAACTGGTTAGTTTTATCAGAAACGATAGCCATGGTGGAAAGCAATATTCTTGGTTCACCCCTATACAATCTCACGGTCTTTCAAAGGCAGGACTAGGCCGATTAAACAGGTCTGTAGAAGCCTTCGTATATTGCATCCTTGGCTCACAAGTTAGCACTAGATCGTCAATCATTGGAAATAGTGGCTCAGCTCAAGAGACTCAACAGGAATTTTTGACTCTTTTCGAGAGCTCTGTTATTGAAAATAATATAATGGAAAGCATCCAAAGGTATCAATTAGCAGTACAAGAGGCTAAGCTCAGACTTGACCTTGGTTTGGTTACTTCCTTCGAATCTAATTATAAACACAGAAAGTGTAATAGGATATACTTGGGTTTTGGTGTTAATAATATAAATCAAGAAACGAAAAAAGCGGGAATAAAACATAATTTTACACCTACTAAGACAAAACTACCACATCATAATACAGTAGTTGAAAAGCCTGTTGAAAAGCCTGTTGTGAAGTCGAAGATAAAACCCACTATAACAAAACATGAGAAAAATTTAATGTGTATAACAACTGCAGTTGCTGGTAGTGTGGCCTGGTTTATGTTACGATAAAAGAGAAATTAATATATATATATATATATATATATATATATATATATATATATATATATATATATATTATAGTATACACCACAGTATATATTTTGTTATTAATTCCATTATTATGATAGTCAAAAGTGAAAAATTATTTCTGACTATTATCCTTATTTTTCCTACATCCGTGGGATTTTAAAACTTCGACATCCTCAGGAATGACATCAAGATATTCAAATTTATATCTCTGTCCATCAATCTTAGACTTACCGCTTTTAACATGGTTCTTATTTTCGCAGACCATTACTATCAAGCCTGAGTTTATCCCAAGATGCGCTCATACTTAACAATTAGACCTCAAGGCCGAATGTGCTATGATGAATAGACCATGAGGCCGAAGGCCGAATGGTCTATTGATATCATAGCACATGAGGACGAGAGGTCTAATTGTTTTAGTATAAATCAACTAGTTGGTCGGTTTGGCAATGAATTCCATTATTTTATGTTGAAAAAATCACGTTTTCTTGCAAAGAAAGGTGGTGGTTTTGCCAGGCACGGTCTATCACTAATAGACCATTAGTAGCTCAGCCAATCAGAATGCAGGATTTGTAATAGACCATTAGTTGGTTTATACTAAAAGCGTATAGACTTCTATAATATTTACCCTCGTTTGTCTCACAGTTTATGGCTTTAATCAAATGGCGATTCTTAGGATTGTTTTTAACGAAGGAATAATCTCTAGGTTTTTTATTTTATCTGTCATTTCTTTATATTATATTAAATAATTATAGCCTTAAGTCATTTTTTAAAATTATCACCAAAAAAATACACAGATTTATAGTTATTTTGTGTAAACCTAAACCTAAACCTAAACCTAACCCTAAGTCCGTCGCTATAATAAAGATGTTATATATAGCATCGGATACAGCCATGATGTAATCCATAGGGTATTCCCCTTGAAAACAGAGATTGTGGGCAAGCCTGGGCATGTCCTTAAATTCTATATATATTTTTTTCCCTGTTGAAGTTCTATGTCTGAACATGTCTATTGGATTCAGATCATGAGACAGTCGTGTGATATCACTCAACCAATCATATGCTACGCATTTCTTCGACTCAAACGCACGGCGAGCTTATTTTTGCGTAGCCCACGGTAGCAGACATGTTCGCAAGCTACTTCACCGACGTCGCTAAGGACATCGGTGGCACCGCGGCTCGCAACTTAGATGCAGACGCTCTTGGAAACCATAACAGCATCAGGTCTATTCGTGAGGCGCATCACCCAGCCTCATTTGAGTTCCAGCCGACAACAATGGAGACTGTCAAGACCCTCCTGGAAAAACTAAATCCGAGAAAGTCAGGCGGGTGGGACAAGAGTATCACGCCCAGATTGCTGAAGTCTGTGGCAGAAGGCATTTCACCAGCCTTGACGACCCTTTACAATAGCTGCATTGTGCAAAATACGTGGCCCTCGCTCTGGAAGAGAGGGGAATGGACACCGGTGTTTAAAAAGGACGATCAACAGGAAGATAAAAACTATAGACCTATAACATCTTTGCTCATTGTCGACAAAGTGTTTGAACAGTTGCTAAGTACTCAGATAAATGGTCGCTATAACCAACACCTCTATCAGAGAATGACTGCTTATCGAAAACGTCACAGTTGTGAGACCACCCTGCTAGTGTTACTCGAGGATTGGAAACTAGCAATCGATAACAAGAAACTTGTACACCTCCTTTCTACTGACATGAGTAAAGCGTTCGATTCTTTAAGCCACCCTCTACTTCTAAAGAAACTTGAAGTCTACGGCTTTAAGGGGAACTCACTTGAACTTATGGAATCGTTCTTCACTGATCGCTATAACCGAGTTAAACTACAAGGAGTCTCCAGTGATTGGAAACTGATGGTTAGAGGTTGCCCACAAGGGTCCTCTTTCGGTCCACTCCTTTGGAACCTGTTCCAAAATGATATGGCTCAGCTGGTCAAGGATGGTAACCTAACCATGTACGCCGATGATCATCAACTCTACACCACAGCGAAAGATCACAATACGGCTCGTGAATCGCTACAGAACATTGGCCAAACAGCTCTCTCTTGGTACAACGATAACTTTCTCTTGGCCAACCCTGACAAGTTTCAGTGCCTTGTCGTGAACCCTAGGGACCTTGACAAGGATCATGGTGCCGATGAACCATGTGACCTCTGCATTAATGATCAAGTAGTAAAGACCACCTCCTCTGTCAAGTTACTAGGGGTGGATATAGACGACAGTCTGAACTTTTCCTTACATATTAGTGAAGTCTGTAAAAAGGCGGGACGGAAAATAGGTGTGCTGATGCGGCTCAGAAATTTAATCCCCTGTAGCGCCAAACTGCAGCTGTTCAAGGCTTATGTCTTACCCAACTTGACATATTGCCACCTTGTTTGGCACTTCTCAAAGGCTTCGGACACACGCAAACTGGAACGCCTACAAGAGAGAGCGCTTAGGGCTGTCTATAGAACTCACACAGATAGTTACGACGACCTCCTCAAAAAGGCCAGGCTGCCTACCCTCCAAAACAGGCGCCTTCAAGACATTGCTATTTTAATGTATAAAGTAAAGTACGGCCTTGCCCCGTCTTGCATATCTCAGCTCTTTGAGCTTAAGTCAAACTACCGTTCCCTTAGAAATAGTGACTTTACTAAGCCCCGGTTCAACACTACTTTCGGTAAACATTCCTTGAGATTTCTTGGCCCGACCATCTGGTCGAAACTCAGCACTACCCTTAGAAATGCGCCTAGTCTGAATAGTTTTAAAGTTAATATTAGGAAGATAGATCTTGCGGGTTTCCTCGATAACAACGATAATTGTTGTGGTCTTTGCACCTCCTAGCGTCCTAGGTGTCGTGCTGGTAGACCGCGGCGGTTACCGTTGTTGTCTCACGAAACCTGCACGATCTCATCTAAATTTGAATTTAATATAGATGCATATGCATGTTATATTTATTGTAAAAGTTATTGTAAATAGATCATCACCCTCCATCTGTTGTAAATAGCCCTCCCAATCCATTGTAAATAGTCTTCCTAGTAAATAGAGTAGTATAGGAGTAATTTAGGAATATTTCTTTTTCGTTTATATTCTGTTGTGTCCCCCATTAGCCAATCATGGCTAAATAATATTGACACGTTAATAAAGTCTTTATTATTTATTATTATTATTGCGTAGCAGTTTTGCGTAGCAGTTTTGCGTCGACGTTTTGTGAGTGAAGATGCCTACTTCATTGAAACAACTTGAACAGCGATACGAAAATGCTTGTAGAAATATTGAGGATTGTAAGGATTAGGTTTAGGTTTGTCCACCATTTTGGATTTTAAAGATTGTCCACCATTTTAGATTTTAAAGATTGTTCACCATTTTGGATTTTAAAGATTGTTCGCCATTTTGAATTTTAAAGATTGCCCAACATTTTGGATTTTAAAGATTGTCCACATCTTAGATTTTAAAGATTGTCCACCATTTTGGATTTTAAAGTTTGATTGACAGGTGTTGTTAAAAAAAATGATTGACAGGTGTGTTTAAAAAATTTGATTGACAGGTGCCACGCCCACATTTTGATTGACAGGCCTAAAGTCATGTGACAAAAACCACAGGAATCCTGACAATTTCAAAAATGTGCCAGAAATGAAAAAAAAAACTTAATCACTTTTTTTTTCTTTAAAATCGACCATCTAGGGGCTGTTACGCACTGAAATCCATACCGTAAGACCCTCTATCGTACACCCAAGGCAAAAATGTGCCAGAACACCCCAGTTACTACTACTAAAGAAAAAATCATATCTCAAGAAGGAAAGCTCCAATAACGACCAAAAGTTTGGCAAAAGTTTTCTTTAGGTTCATAGCGGAGCTCCTGCGCGGGCCGGAGGCCCGCGCAAGCGGAGCACCATACCTAAGGAAAAAACGTATAGTATACTATCGAGTTGATTTTTGAACGTCATGGGCATTATGGATCATTTTGATGACGTCATTGATGACGTAAGGGCATGTGACCTTGGTGTAGAGTTCCTCTTATGGTCTTTGAAACTTTGTCCAAGTTTGGCTTCTAAAGAAGCTACCCTTCGGGAGATATGATTTTTTCTTTATTTTTCTGGTATTAAACCTATAGCGTACGCCGTCCGTCCGTCCGTCCGTCCGTCGTCCGTCCGTCCGTGTACACATGGGAACCCTGTGGTATACAAAGAAAAAATCATATCTCCTCAAGGGTACATGCTAAGACAACCATACTTGGGATATTTTGTCTATGCCACAAGGGGGGTGGTGTAACCCGGACACGTGATGTGACGTCATCGATGACGTCATCAGTGATTGAAAAATGAATATCTCGTGAAGGGAAGACTCTAAAACAACCAAACTTGGGTAGTGTAGTCTAGGCCACCAGATGAGCGAAATGAAGTGGTCACGTGATGTGACGTCATCGATGACGTCATCTATGCTTGAAAAATCAATATCTCGTGAAGGGAAGACTCTAAAACAACCAAACTTGGGTAGTGTAGTCTAGGCCACCAGATGAGCGAAATGAGGTGGTCACGTGATATGACGTCATCGATGACGTCATCTATGCTTGAAAAATCAATATCTCGTGAAGGAAAGACTCTAAGACAACAAAACTTGGGTAGTGTAGTCTAGGCCACCAGATGAGCAAAACGAGGTGGTCACGTGATATGACGTCATCGATGACGTCATCTATGCTTGAAAAATCAATATCTCGTGAAGGGAAGACTCTAAGACAACAAAACTTGGGTAGTGTAGTCTAGGCCACCAGATGAGCGAAATGAAGTGGTCACGTGATGTGACGTCATCGATGACGTCATCTATGCTTGAAAAATCAATATCTCGTGAAGGGAAGACTCTAAAACAACCAAACTTGGGTAGTGTAGTCTAGGCCACCAGATGAGCGAAATGAGGAGGTCACGTGATATGACGTCATCGATGACGTCATCAATGTTTGAAAAATCATTATCTCGTGAAGGAAAGACTCTAAGACAACAAAACTTGGGTAGTGTAGTCTAGGCCACCAGATGAGCAAAATGAGGTGGTCACCTGATATGACGTCATCGATGACGTCATGTATGCTTGAAAAATCAATATCTCGTGAAGGGAAGACTCTAAAACAACCAAACTTTGGTACTGTAGTCTAGGTCACCAGATGAGCGAAATGAGTTGGTCACGTGATGTGACGTCATCGATGACGTCATCTATGCTTGAAAAATTAATATCTCGTGAAGGGAAGACTCTAAAGCAACCATTTACACATGGGAATCCCTTTCATTCACACAGAACAAATTGTAACGAGGAGCTCCGCTTTTAGCCAGTGGCTAAATCTATATATTACCTGTCTATTGTGAAAGTCACGCGACATGACGTCACTATTTACGTCATTGAAAATGACAAAAACCTCTGAAACCACTCAAAAGCGACTTCATGGTTATAGCGGAGCTCCTGCGCGGGCCGAAGGCCCGCGCAAGCGGAGCACCATACCTAAGGGAAAAACGTATAGTATACTATCGAGTCGATTTTTGAACGTCACGGGCATTATGCATCATTTTGATGACGTCATTGATGACGTAAGGGCACGTGACTTTGGTGTAGAGTTCCTCTTATGGTCTTTGAAAGTTTGTCCAAGTTTGGCTTCTATAGAAGCTACCCTTCGGGAGATATGATTTTTTCTTTATTTTTCTGGTATTAAACCTATAGCGTACGCCGTCCGTCCGTCGTCCGTCCGTCGTCCGTCCGTCCGTGTACACATGGGAACCCTGTGGTATACAAAGAAAGAATTATATCTCCTCAAGGTAACATGCTAAGACAACCATACTTGGGATATTTTGTCTATGCCACAAGGGGGGTGCTGTAACACGGACACGTGATGTGACGTCATCGATGACGTCATCAGTGATTGAAAAATTAATATCTCGTGAAGGGAAGACTCCAAAACAACCAAACTTGGATAGTGTAGTCTAGGTCACCAGGTGAGCGAAATGAAGTGGTCACGTGATATGACGTCATCGATGACGTCATCTGTGCTCGAAAAATCAATATCTCGTGAAGGGAAGACAGTCTTAAACAACCAAACTTGGGTAGTGTAGTCCAGGTCACCAGGTAAGCGAAATGAAGTGGTCACGTGTTGTGACGCCATCGATGACGTCATCTATTCTTGAAAAATCAATATCTCGCGAAGAGATCGTCCGTCCGTCCGTCCGTGTACACATGGGATCCCTGTGTCATTTCTTGAAAGTTAAATATTAAAGGAGGGCTGTCAGTAAACCATCTTATGTAGATATGAGGTACTTTTAGCAGAGAGTGCAAGCGGATGTTACCATGGTGACGTGATGTGACATTATCTTAATGCTATTTGGAACTTGGGAGCCCTGTGTATTTGTATTTTTGGCGGGAATTGGGACGCGCACGCGGCTCATTTTATAATAATAAATTTTTTCAGCAGTTGATAGTTTTACAAGCTTCAAGTTGGAGGAATGTTTTACTCTGGCGACTTTTAGCTACTGAAAGGAAACAACTCATAGAAACTGCTTTTATTTTAACACTTGAAGTTCGTATTTTGTATTATCTCTTTGGAAATAATATCAAACGAGCGAATAATGGAGTCAAGTGTTTATTCTGAGGTAGAAGACGAAGTAGCGAAAGCAGCTGGGAGAAAGCGAATTTTGACCGACGAAGAGAAGATGCAGAGACGAGAAAAAGAGCGAAAAAGGCGAAGCCTCAGTACCGATGAAATAATCCGGGAACGAGAAAGAGAGAGAAAAGCTTTGGCCAGGAAAAATGTCACGGAAGAAGACAGAGAGAATGAACGTGACAGAAAGAGGGATGCGAGGCAAAATGCTACGGAAGAAGAGAGAGAGAATGAACGTAGCAGAAAGAGGGATGCGAGGCAACGTGCTACGGAAGAAGATAGAGAGAATGAACGTGGCAGAATGAGGAATGCCAGGCAAAATGCTACGGAAGAAGATAGAGAGAATGAACGTGGCAGAAAGAGGGATGCGAGGCAAAATGCTACGGAAGAAGATAGAGAGAATGAACGTAGCAGAAAGAGGGATGCGAGGCATAATGCTACGGAAGAAGCGAGAGAGAATGAACGTGGCAGAATGAGGAATGCCAGGCAAAATGCTACGGAAGAAGAGAGAGAGAATGAACGTGGCAGAAAGAGGGATGCCAGGCAAAATGCTACGGAAGAAGATAGAGAGAATGAACGTGGCAGAAAGAGGGATGCGAGGTAACATGCTACGGAAGAAGAGAGAGAGAATGAACGTGTCAGAATGATGGATGCGAGGCAACATGCTACGGAAGAGGATAGAGAGAATGAACGTAGCAGAAAGAGGGATGCGAGGCAACGTGCTACGGGAGAAGAGAGAGAACTGGAAAGAGAAAGGAAAAGACAAGCTAGACAAAACTTGTCAGTTAAAGAAACGGAGAATGAAAGGAGGAGGCAAGCGAGGAGAAATACTTC
Source organism: Scolanthus callimorphus (assembly GCA_033964015.1). Classification (NCBI taxonomy): domain Eukaryota; kingdom Metazoa; phylum Cnidaria; class Anthozoa; order Actiniaria; family Edwardsiidae; genus Scolanthus; species Scolanthus callimorphus. The sequence continues at coordinate 12,368,719 of CM066911.1, read as the reverse complement.
GGAAGAGTATAGAAAACGAGAGAGACTTCGCCAGGCCGAACGGCGCAGAAAACAACGTGAAAAAAGAGCAGGTGAGCTGGGACTGTCAATAGAGTACTCAAGTGTGACGTCATAAATTTGAGAAATCTTGAATTTCCGATTTTAGTCCACGAATAATGAAAGACAAAGTGGAAAGAGAATCGGATGCAAAAATGAGGCAAATCGGTTGAAACGCGACCAAGATATGGCCACCTGAATACATAATTTTCTTTAACAAATCACTGTATTTTGGACTGCGTTCAAAACTTTATGAACGCAACCAAAAATACACTGATTTCTTAAAGAAAATTATGTATTCAGGGGGCCATATCTCGGTCGCGTTTCAACCGATTTGCCTCAATTTTGGTGTGTAGCATTCATTTATTATGGACCAAGGACAAATATTGCTAAATCGAAAATTTGTTTTTTGTGACGTCATCACTTGACTACTCTGTAGTCAGAGTGACTACATGTAGCCACTTTTCATTCCAAAGAAATCGTGTTTTTTAAGCAATAAAAGTACTTTCCGCGTGCTCTCTGCTTTCTTACAAACACGAGGGGGATGTTGGGAGAACTGATCAAAACTTGAAAGACACGAGCCTAAGGCGAGTGTCTTTCAAGTTTTATCAGTTCGACCAACATTCCCCGAGTGTTTGTAAGAAACCAGAGAGCACGCAGAAAGTATTTTTATTGCTTTTAGAAAATAACATACACACGCGCGACAGCGTTGCGTGACAATCGTGTTTTCAGGTCTCTTACAAACACGCTTTTTAACCAATCAGAATGCGCACATTCACGATACAACATAGGTGTTATTTTCTAAATTTTATTCAACTTTCAGCATAATGCACCGTTAGTTTTTATGTTTTGTTGTAATTTATGCAATTTTGAGAGTACTCAGACCTCAGTAAGCTTACTGTCTGTGGTTTTGACTGATCATGTCTGTGTTCTTTCTTCTGGGCTTTTTTACTAGGATCAAATGCGGATAACCTACAGTACTTATAATGTATTAAGTTTATTTCTTATTTCTATTAAGAAAATGAAAGCGGAATAGAACAAGGTTTGGCAGAAAGCACAGCTGGGACTACATGCCAAGCAGGTAAGATAGCCAATGTGAGGCCAAGTACTCCCAAAAAAAAATACGCTTCTCCTAATTTGAACCCGTACGAAAACGTCAGGCCTTTCGTAGATCTTACGCGGGTCTTCATTATGTCTACACAGTCGAGGTGCAGGCCAAATGGGGTAAAATTTCAAGTCTGCAAGAATGCCGTCTGCCTCCAGAAGACATCACAGGAAATTTGTATTTCGATATCCGCTCATTGACTACAGGTTTACCTGCCGCACGTCCAGAAAAGGTCTTTTTTTGAAGACATTTCTCAGTTTCACGACACAACTATGATGGCATACTTCATCACCTTTAGATTTGAAGCTAATTGAAACTGCAACAAACCTTTTCTTGAAGACATTGGACTGGCTTGTTATGTTTGACTGCAATTGGTGTTTCGGTTGACCTTAAAATAATCTTCTGCAGTTCTGTTTTGAAAGTCGTTGCGCCAGCCCGACGCAGTTACGATTCGACAAGGTCGCGCAAAAATGATCTACGCACATGATGAAGAGTCCAGCGCTTTCATTGTTTTTCTTCGCCCCATGTTCTCCCTTTCTGGATCGTATCACGCCCGCCGTATACTCAGCAACATAAGGTGTCGTGGGTCTACATTTTCTACGTCTGACAGACTTCAGTGAATGAGGTATTAGCTCATTTAACTAGTCGCTAATTTTTAGATCGTGTAAATAAAACGTAGCGTTGATAGCTGATATGTACAACTCGTTTTGAGAGGCATGCTCCTAGATTGATGGCGTGACTAAAACTATGCAAACTGATATTTGAACGCAATCGATTGGTTGTCTCGGTATACTGAAATCCAATCTTGATTTTGAGTTTTGGCGCTCCCTTTACTCGTCAGTTGAAAAGATTACAACATGCCTATGCCAAGGAAGCATTTGTCTCTTATCGGATTTCTCTAAGCGATGCCTTGGAAACTCGCCCTGTACAAGCAGAGACAAACAAGTTAAAGTTAAGGAGCTATTCATCCTGATCTTCAGGATAGGAACTAAACACTTTGATAGAGGTACCTTTGACGCGTGTGCCAAAAGAAGAGAGTGCGGATCTGCAGTATAAAAATCGGAGGTGAGATTGTCTAGTTTGTTTGGTAGTTCTGAAGCTCTATAGGTGACTTTGTGCTGTCTCTAACAATATTTGGGCTCATTACATTTCTATTAAAGAACGAAACACATTCCGCAGCACAGGATTATTCTCTGTTTATCATTGCGTGTTCAGGTCAGGTTGTAATTAAATCAGTTCGTAGTTGATATAAGAAAGATGGGTAATCTTTGAAATTTCGAATGCGCTTCCTAGCCAAACGGAAACTATATGTGGATATGAGAGGCAAAAATGAAGTAATAATTTTAAAGCCGTTTTTAGTCATGCCAAAAGTAGTCGTTTATCCTTGCGTGTTTAGGTCACGTTGTAATTGGCAATTTTGAGGTCTTATCTCAAAATTAATTTTCCTCGGGCGCCTTTAGTCTTTGAAATAGAACGGTTTGAGTGACAGCTTGAGGAGTCTTGAGTTTCGTGTATCAGTGTATTTGTTGCTTTATTAGCATAGGTTAAATAATTCGCACTTGTGCCAAGAAGCCGGTTTGTTCATTTTGCAAAATTTCAATTTGTTATGTCACTAAATTTTGTAGAGACACGATTTGGTGCGCGTGTTCGCGCACTGCAGCCGACAATTATCCGTAACGTAACGCCAATCAATGTGAATTTTGAGCTGGTGTTTACAACTTGTGCATGACTGGATCAATCTACAACCCAAAGTTTCCACGAAATATGTTTTGCGTTTTTCTTCTCTTTCTTCTTCTTTTGACACGCTAACATTATTGTTATCTTCGGCTAGAAATGGTTAAAATTCACCCGTGTTTGTACTCGATTGATGTATCACAGCAAAGACTTGTGATCCGTAATAATTGTGTGCTGGGAAACCGCCTCTTGGGAAATAATATTTTCAGATAAAGAAGTACGAGGTCTGTACTTCTTGGAGAACTTGAGTAGAACTTTCTTTGACCTCTGTGGGTCTCGCTCGTCAAATTTGACAACTGCGAATGATGTATTTCAGCTAGTTGTCAGTGTAAGAAGGATTTTTGCAGCTCAATAAAACTGGGGGCTCTACGAAATTTGTAATTGGCTTCTTTGAACTTTGGTGGAACGCCAAAATATTTGACAAAATTTGGTAATGGCGTTCACAGATTTGTTTGAAAAACAAATACCAAATTCGCGCAGTGCGAACGGTAGCGCGTGTAACTAATTTAGAGTTCACATTAGTTTTCATCTACCGGGGTGGTCACTTGTTAATTTGATCAAGTCTTGTATAGTCAGTTTTTCTTATAGCTATGGTGTTGCCAAAGTATTCGAAGGGAAAAAGTGGGAAAAAGTCGACAAATTTGGCGAGTGAGAAATCCGAATAAGGGCCAGAGTCACTGGGGCAGCAAAAAATCCTTTAGATTAATCCGACCTACTGGTAGTTGATGATAAGATAGATGAGGATTAATCTCTTGACATTATGCTGTTACTATAACCAAACGAAACCCAAAATTTGGACATGTGAGGCAGAAAATCAAGTAAGCTATTTTTAGCCGTTTTTTTTGTCGTGCCAAAAGTCTTTTGCTTGCCTGTAAGAAATCTGCATCCATCAATCAAGATAAAATCTTATCTGCAATAAATATCCCCAAAAGATTTGCAGCAGATATGCAGAAAAGATAAGCCGTATCGTTTACACACTAGATTACTTGATAACCCGCTAAGCGCACGTTCAAACATTTTGGTCTGTAATGTCTGGATTTCGGCTAATTTATCCAGGCGACCAGCAGGCATTCTGCAGGTCCGCAGCTATGGACAATACAATGAGAAGTTAAGCTCAACTGCAGGTATGTTTAAACTAAAATGGAGGCCTGTGAAAAGTATGCGGTTTTCGTACGGGAATGGTTTTAAATGACAGCAGTCAGACTCACCAAGATTACAGGAGAGCTTTATGAGCCCCTGATGAGACAGAAATTTTAGCTTAAATGCACTTGTTATAAAACATTGGGATATCTAAATAGATCTTTGCTCCAATTTTGCTGTTTGGAAGCACAGGGCCCTGAAACTAATACAAAACTTTAAGCAGCATGGTTGGAATGTTTTCTTTTTCTTAAGAAACTGAAAGTGGAGGAGAACAGGGCATGGCAGAGAGCACAGCTGAGGTGATTTCCTGCGAAGCAGGTAAGCTTGTATATATTTTAGTTTGAACGGTAAAAAGCCAGCCTTTTATTTGGGGAATAACAAGTGAATTCAGCCCCTCATCCCTACTGGAATTCTCAACTCCCTGAGTGTTGAAAGTATGGATCTTGTCTATATCGCAGTCGAATATTGTGGGGAGCCTCGGGACTCTGCCTGTGTGTCGGGTTTACCACGGATCCCAGCTGAGAAAGAGGAAAATTTCCTTTCACAATATTTTTGCTATAGACCAAATCGGCCAATAGTGTTTACATCTTGTGCCACCCTATTCAGATCATGTGAGGATTCCTTTGGGTGGATACTTTTGTTAGTTCTGCACAATACACTCATGCATGTGGTCGAGTGAGAAAAAATGTACAATTGTGGTAACTACCCAAAGGAAGAATCATTTTATGGTCCCAAGTGTAGTGAATGTTTTACTTGTACCCATAAATTTCAGCAGATTCTAATGGGCAGAGAGGAAAAGGAGGGATATGCTGATATATGCTTCCGTTGAGTGTAGATGGCAAAATGTGGACCTACCACTCCCCATCCCGTAAATATAATTTGCAGTGAAAAATTATGGGATTGTAAAGGAAAAACATGTAAGAGATGAATTAAGCTCCTAATGTAATCTGCTGGAATTTCCTAATTCTCTCATAGACATGGATCTTTTCTGTAATTTTCTGTACACAATTTTAGAGAAAGGCCTGATGCAGTACTGTTTTGACAGATCCTGTCTGAAAAAAAAAGGAGAAAATGATCTTTCTTTTGGGCACATTTTGTAATAGGATCAAATGTTGGCAACCTAATTATTTTTCTTAAGAAACTGGAAGTGGAGTAGAAGACGGTGTGACAGACAACACATGAGCTGAGGTGACTCCCTGCCAAGCAGGTAAGAATGATGGTAATATTTTACTTTGAACAGTAAAAAGCAAGCCAATTATTCGGGGAAAACAAGTGGTGATTGAGCCCTTATGTCTGGAATTTTCATCTAACAAATCGAAAGAGGTTCAGCATTGTCTCGATTCTTATTTTACCATGCTTTACATCATCATCGTCATCAAAATGTTGTGGATGCACAAGCAGCGGGCGAGTGTCAAGTCAGCAACAAATTTTTACGACGATGATGACGTAAAAAGTGGTAAAGACAACGTTGAACCCCTTTCGATTTTTTTTTTATCATGACACAATTAAAGATTTTGCTCAAATAGGCATTTTTGTTGGGAATGCACATGCATTTGAACTGTTTTCTGTTGGTTTAGAAGTGTGCACACGTGTTGATGCACAGCTTTGTCTACACTCTTATTTGCCTTGGCAAATCAGCCAATCATATTACGAGAACAGCAACTGTTATGGTAAAAATGGATCTTTTCTGTAATTACACAAGTTAAGAGAACTTAGGATGGATCACTACTGTGTGTGGTTTTGACAGATCCTGTCTGAAAATGTTCTTTCTCTTGGGAACTTTTTGTTCAAATGTGGGCAATAATTTATGAATTAATTTTAGTTTTATTTTTCTTAAGAAACTGGAAGTAGAATACAACAGGGTGTGGCAGAGAGCATAGCTGAGGTGTTACCCTGCCAAGCAGGTAAGATGTTATATAATTTGACTGTACGGTAAAAAGCAAGCCTATTATTTTGGAAATAAGAGGTGAATTTAGCCCCTCACCCCTGGAATTCTCAGGAATGTGCCTGTGTTTTGGGCTTTTGATCCCACAGCTTAGAAAGAGGAAATTTGCTTTCATATAATTTTTGTTATTGACTACAGTATTGTGAATGTTTTACTTAGTCCCCATAAGTCTAGCAGATGCTTATGGGCAGAAAGTAAAAGCATGTGGATATTATGCTAGAAATTACAAGTATAAAATATGGGGAAGGACAGAAATTTACCCAAAGACCCCCCATCATGACTGTTCTCTAACCAATTTCCAGTGAAAATTTAAGTGGCTGTAAAGGAAAACATATAAGAGGTGAATATTGAGCCCAGCTATTCTGCTGGAATTTTGTAACTCTTTCATGGGCTTATTGTTGGATCTTTTCTGTAAATTACACTTACTTCTGCCAATTTTCCTACTTTTTGACCCTGAGATTTGAGATTAATCCAGTCAGACCTGATCATTACTGTGTGTGGTTGTGACTGATGTTGTCTTAAAAAAAGGAAAATGTTATTTATGATGTGCACTTTTTGTGTATTTTTGGGGGGTATGAAATTTCTAAAGTATTTTTTGGGGTGTTGAAAAATCCAGAGGTATTTTGGGGGGGTTGAAACTTCTTACGGGCTAGTTGATCATCAAGATAATATTATAGAGGATATGGTACATGGCCACGCGGAGATCAAAATTTTAACACAAGAAGATAAAATTTGTATCTCTAAGTTGTCATGTAATGTTCTGTTTATTTCTGTTTATTAGATAAACATCAATGAAATACCAAATTCTAATTTTATTTGAGTAAGCTTAAAAATCGAGTATTGAGCAAAGGCAAGTGATATTTTCACATGTGAAAATAACATGTTATTTTTGTGTGTGAAGATATCAATTTTTCACGAGGGAGTGGGAATCACAGGGCCCTGAAAGAAAATTCAAAACTTTCTTAAGTGGCATGGCTGGGCCAACATATTTCTTTTCTGTTTCTTAAGAAATTGAAAGTGGAAGAGAACAGGGCATGGCAGAGCGCACAGCTGAGGTGATTTCCTGCCAAGGTAAGCTTGTATATATTTTACTTTTAACAGTAAAAAGCGATTTGGGGAATAACAGGTGAATTTAGCCCCTCATCCCTGGAATTCCCAACTCCCTCAGCGTTGAAAGTATGGATCTTTTCTATATTGCACAATATTGTGGGGCCTCAGGACTTTCCTGTGTTTAGGGTTTACCAATCGTGTTTGGCATCATATTTATTTTCTTTTTCTTAAGAAACTGAACGTGGAGGAGAACAGGGCATGGCAGAGAGCGCAGCTGAGGTGATTCCCTGCCAAGCAGGTAAGATGGTACATTTAACTTTGAATGGTGAAGAGCAAGCCTATAAAATAAGATTTTACCACCATATGCATTGCTATGTGACCTCAAAATTCAATTTTGCAATTGCTGATTTTACGCAAAAAAATTGTATTGTCAAATTTCTTGAACTACAAAGTTAAACATTGGAGGCAAGGAAGACAAAGGAATAGCTTAATGGTTGATATGGCAATCAATTTTGACCCACTGAATTGGCCGAATCCAGCATTTTGGCTAGATCGACAGCTAAAAATCACCAATAGCCCATCGCAACATTGAATTTTGAGGTTGCGTAGCAATGAATACAGTGGTAACATAACAGTTGGTGTTGCATAATATGATTGGCTGATTTAGTTCATGAGAAATAAAAGTCCACACATCACTGTTTGGGTGTGTTATTTGCAACGGAACATAATTTACTTTATATTTAGCAACATCTTTTAATTTTGTCATGATAAAAAAATTGAGTGAGATTCAGTGTTATCTAAACCCTTTTTTACAACTTTTTACCCCATCAATTCATCCTTGTGAAATTATTTGTTGCTGGGTCACTTGTCTGTAGCTTGTGAATCCAAAACATTTTGATGATGTAAAGCACGGTAAAAATGAGCCAAGACAACCCTGAACCTCACTGAATTGAGCCCAGATCCCTGGAATTACTGAATTGAGCCCAGATCCCTGGAATTAGGACATTTGCACTATTGCGCCATTTGACTACAACTACCAGAATCCTTTTCAGTTTTCTTTTCTTATGCAGATAAGCCGCTATTGGAAACAATACGCGATAATTGCACGGACAAAAGGGACAACGCAAAGGTTTCTGGTAGTCGTAGTAAAATAAGTCATAATGAAAATTTCCTATTCTCAAATGATTCCCTCAGTGGTGGGACTATGGATATTTTCGGGAAAAATTGCATAATAATGTGGAAGCCTCAGGACTGCCTAGGTTTAAGGTTTCACTATCCCAGCTGGAAAAAAGGACATTATCTTTTACACACTTTTTGTTATTGATTACATTGATGCAAATAATAGCCTCCTACATGTACACAGCAGGTCGTCGGCTGTGAGTCTAGCAGTATTAATTGTGGACAATATCTGTTTTTGCATTTTTATTTTTTTGTTAAGAAACTGAAAGTGTAGTAGAACATTCTATACTAGCAGAGGGCACAGCTGAAAGGATTGCCTGCGAAGTAGGTAAGTTGATATTCATTGACTTATCCTCAACTATACACTATTTACTGAACAAGATTAATACCGAAAACACCATGTAAAACTAATGGTCCATTTAACCTGACTGTAAGTGAAACCAGTCACAAAGTGATTATACCAATTCTGAATATAACACAGATAACACAGAATATGCACAGATCATAACTTTAATTTCATTGAATTATAGGGCCAGAAATACAAGAAGTATTTGAAGGTGGGGAATTACTGGCAGTGAGTACTGGAAACCATGTAGCTGCTAGCCAAGAAGGTAATTTCTAGTGGTGGCTACCCAGGGGTAGGGGGCTCCGGTAATTTTAGTTTTCTATCAAGGAGGGCTTGGCTATTTGATTTTAGTCAAATCACACTAGTGGTCTATTATCAATGCTGCATTCTGATTGGTTGAGCTACTAGTAGGCTGTAAGTTATAGCCTACTAGTAGCGAAAATTGTCACAATTGAAAGCCAGAAAATGGCAAATGACCTGAACAAAAATTTTGGGCAATACAAATTGGCCTACTAGTGTGATTTGACTAAAACAATTTTCGGCTGAATGGGCTATTGACTCAGAGGCCATTTGGGCTCGAGGAATAATTGTTAATTAGTAGAGTGCTTGCAGAACGGGTATCCCAAGCTTTGAGTTTGATATTAAAACAATATAATTGTTTTAATATTAAAACAATATAATCCAAAAAGTTTCGCAGAACTAAGTTTGCAGCGATCATAAGTAAACAATTTTATTCATACATTCATACTTACATGTACAAAACCATATGTGGAATTTTGTTTTGACAATCATCAACTTTTTTTCCGATTCCAAGATTTCCGATTTAACGTAACATAGGAGGAACATTGATTGATAATGTTCTGCAGAACTCACCGTGTTATTAGTTTTCGAATCTACGTTTTAGTGGCGTGTTTCAGTGCCTGCCAACTCGAGGACTGCGACTGCCGCCCGCCACCATCTTTGTTTTCGAGTGAAAAGTGGAGCAGAGAACTGGGAACTAGGCAGACCAACCTCGTCCCCAGGGTCTTCTCGGTCGTTAAATAGTGAATACGCGGCGAGAAGCGTAAACACGAATGATCAATTGTGTGCGTGTGTGTGTGGGGGGGGGGGGGGTTGTGTCACTCGCTCGCTTGCTCGAGAACGGAACATCCTAGATGACTAAACTTGGATAAAGTTATCTTCGTTGCAAGGGGGTCCAGCACCATGCTCAACTGACATCGCCAAATGGCCAAACTTGGGTAAAGTTAATTTCGAGGCATGGGAAGTGCACCACCAAAGTCACTTGTGACGTCATCTAAACTAGAAAAATTGACATTTTCGGAAGGAACATCGCGTGACCAAACTTGGTTAAAGTTATCTTTGTGGTAAAGGGTCCAACACAATAAGCACGAGACATGACGTCATCGATGACGTCATTGATATCCCCCGAGAATGTGCATCGCTAGGTGACCAAAGTTGGATTAAGTTATCTCCGAGGCATGGGAGGTACAACACCAAGGTCACGTGATATAACGTCATCGATGACGTCATCACGACTAGACAAATTGATATCTCGGGAAGGGGACATTGCCAGACGATCAAACATAGGTAAAAGGTATCTATGATTTCACCGAGGCGGTCACGTCAACGGATTTGCTCAAGAATAGCGCGGAAATGGTGTTTTCTCCACTGTATATTATCATTTCACTATAATTGATCCTTAAGTGTGTCCACCTGTACTATTATTTTGCTCTGTACTTCTATTCGGAACTTCAGAGTAGGCGTCCTATGTTTGGAAGTCAGGGGCCTGTTAACCAGTCGCCTGCTATTGGATGCCGCGACAGTGACCGATCAGAGGCACCCAACGAGACAATGATGTAAAATACCTAAAAATGCCATGATAAGTCATTGCTGAGTACAAATTACTGTAAATTGTGTATTTTTATTTCCTACAAATTTTGTATCTGTTCAGATTTCGTAGATAAAAGTTATGTGATGTGAACATTTTTGGTATTGAAATCAAGCTTTCCGAAAATGCCAGGCCCTTTTCAACGGCAAAAAAACCCAAAACTAGTAAAATTTCACCTTTTGTACAATTCGAAACATCCAGGGCATACGAAAATTGAAGCTTTAGGGTGCGTTTCTTTGGGAAAATTCGGATTCTTGAATCCAAAAACGGATTTTTCGTTTCTTTTGTAAATTCCAAAAAAGAATACTGAATCCATCGAATCCACTGTCGTCGTGGATTTGGGCCAGTGGTTAGCTATCATCACGCGTGCGTCCTTCGCTTGTGAGAGGGTAGTCCAGCGACTGTTACCATGGTAAAAATCCTTTTCCGGATTCAGCGTTTCTTAGTTCTACAAAAATCCATGAAATTTCACGTCGAATCTGAATCCCGATTTTCCCACAGAAAACTGAAGCGAAAATTTCAGGTCTCGTAGCGCCATCCGAACAGGTTATATTTTACCGAAATGATCGTTGGGTGCCCCTGAATGATAAGCAATAAAAAAACGCGCTCCTATTTGAAATACAGCCGATTGCGTTTGAGCGTTTTACCTTAACAGTTCGCACGTTATGTTTGAACGTTTGAAAGTTGCGTTTCTAGGATGAAACGAGACGTTTCTATGGCGAACCAAAGAGTTCTGTCCTCTCTGATTGGTCAGTGAAAATACACATGGCGGTTGCCCTTGGAAATGTCCGAGTTTTTGTCTCACAACGCAACTTTCAAACGTTCAAACGTAACGTGCGAACTGTTAGGGTAAAACGCTCAAACGCAATCGGCTGTACCTTATTGTTCAAAATTCACACATTTAAACCCTAAAATTTAATTCCGTGGGAGCTTTTAATTGCGCTAATCAATGCCGTGGGTAAATGCCAACGATAGACTGTTGTTTAAAGTGTCATCACCGCTTCGAATGTCATCACCCATTCATGAAATTTTCAACTGCGTTCTATTCTTGTGTGCCTGCAATGCGGCTTGGTGCTTATGGGCCTTCAGGGGAAATCCAATAAGGCGTTCCAAAAAGAAACAAACGCGACACTACTGAACTGCTAAATAAGATTCTACCGCAAATTGCGAGTGTTAAAAAAACACTTTTTGTGGCATGACGCCCAAAATTGCAACTCCGTTTAAGTTTTCATATAATAAGTGGGTGAAAAGCAAGGGTATGTGACACTGAGCTCTAGCAACAGTATAGTGAAGAACACAAACCAAAGGCACACATATTGCTATGTTAAGAAGGTTTTATTCAAGGAAATAAAAATATACAATCTAGGAACTATTTTTCTGGTTATAATAATAATAAAGGAGGGTAGCACTTAATAGCCAAAGGCTAATAAACTTGTGGCCCCCCAAATACACTATGGTTATTTGATTTCAGTATCTTGCAGTCAGCATAAAAACAGCTGACTGCATTGAAGTGCCCGGATTGAAGTGCCCCCCCCCCCCCCCCACCCCAATAAAGTGAAAATGTGATTAAAAAAATATAATCATATTTATTATTATTTACTCTCCTTAGGAAGCCACGGTATGGCAGGAATGGAGGTGTGTGATGTTGCCCCTGGCCTAGAAGGTATGTCTCGATAATACATACAAAAATATGTGAATAAAAACAAGAGGGTCTGTCTGTAGATTTTTATTGGGAGTCAAATAGATGAATCCCAATTTAAATTTACTTTGAATTTATATCTAAATAAATATGAACTAGTTCTGTGGATGTTCGTTTGGGCTTTTAATTAATGGCGCAACAAGATTTTGCTATGACATGAGAACCAGGGCAACAAATGATATGTTACCGCATATGAGAAATAATAAAACTATAGGAAAACTTATGTTTCGCGACTGTGTTGCGAAGAAGCTTGGACAATCCGCAAAAAAACATATCCTGTTCCGGATGAGACAGCAAGCCAAGGTCCCGTTCTCTCAGCCCACTATACTTAACCAGAACGCGAAAGCGTTGAACAGCCACAGTGCACTACATAATCATATACTAACAACTCACTCTTGATTGTAAATAGTACTTGCATAAATGGCATTCCGCATTTAGAATCAGACATATTAATATTTGTAAACCGCATTTGAACATGTCCATATGATAATTTGCAGTATACAAGTCCATACGTTTATTACATCTCTTTTTACACTTTCTTCATAATTTGGAAAATTAGCTTTAAAAAAATTTGTATAATAAGCGTTTCAAAAAAATGTCATCTTTAACTTCTTGTGTACGTTTTGTTTTTGTCTTAATGAGGTTTTTAAAACCATCCCCTTTAGCCTCGGTCCGAGTACTCGCCACACCGCAGGTTGGGAATTCTTAACGCTACCTAATCAATGCAGGCCTGTGAACTTGCGCAAACGTCGCATTACTGCCAAATTTTCTTGCACTTGTTTAATTCATTCTCTGTTTTATTATATCGACATGTCTGCGTTTAAGACTCTCTAACAAATGACGTTTTCGCAAAAAAATAATCCGTGCCAATGACATAAAACAAAGAACGAATGAACCCGGAGCACGGATATTCAACTTTCAACTGTAGAGCCACTAGCATAAACGCACAAGCCTGCCCTCACGATGTGCTTACAAATTTTCCACCTGCTCCCTACTCCATTCTCCACTCTCTCTCGCTCTCGTTCTTCATGTTTTTTTGACAATACATTTCAGAATCCATAATTAAAGCCTGTATGTTCTTTTTACAGGAGCTGGAAATCGTGCTGAAGTTGCACGGGCAACTGGACCCGTACGTCATGTGCATCAAAGATGCCAGACAGAAGAGGACGATCTTATCGCACGGGCAAGAGCAGTTGGGGTGAAGTATGAGTATGCACCCATTGGTGACGAGGAATCAGAAACAGAATTTGGAAAGCGTCGCCGTAGAAATCGTACAAAAATACGGAAAGATTGAAGCTGTTGGTGACCAACCACAGCCCCCACCATTTGGCTCAACACAACAGGAGGAGGATGCGTATCAGGCTATTCGGTCATTCGAAGTCGAGCAGATGACGTACGGCTTTGGGTTATGTGATATCTGCAAGGAACGGAAGTTACAGACAAAGAACAATGTGTGCAAAAGATGCAAGAGTGATAAGTATCAAACGAAGCTTTGGTCTCATGAGAATAGGATGGACCCTGGACATGTACCTGAGGAATTGATGGGTCTAAGTGACGCGGAACAGATGTTAATAGCAAGAATAGCTCCCGCTATACGAGTACATCTGCTTAAACATGGGGTATAGCATCCAAGGGCCACTGCATTGCATTTCCACAGGCTGTACAAGAACCCGCGACTGTTCTTCCGCGTTTGCCGACTGAGGTGGAGATAATACGAGTGCGTAGACAAGGAAAAGACGACACTCACAAGGATTTCAGAGTGCGAAGACATAAAGTAGAGAGTGCAATCCGATGGCTGAAGGACAATAATCCTGCTTACGTTGACATAACAATCGATGACAATCGCATTCAACGTCTTCCTGAGGACGGGGAACTACCGGAACTAAGGACGGTTGAGTTTACTGAGACGCAGCATGGAGACGATCAAGGGCCTGCACCAGGACAGTTAGATACTGGAAATATCGACAACGAAGATGATGACACAGTGTCAGGGATTCTTCTTCCTGCGCCTGGTGAGTTATTCGTATCATATACAAGATATTCTGATTCTGTACAGTTCAATCTTCGCGTGAAGAGTGTAACAGGTTATTTTATAGTTTTTTTAATGGTAGTGCAGTAAAATTGACAATTAACAGTAGAATCCTATGATATCTCTTTTTTGTGGACGAGATATCATAGGATTCAAGTCTATTCAACGCGTTCAGTCGGTAGATTCCGCCGAAAATAGAGATCGACTCTCCAGGCTTGCAGCACACACTTGTTGGCATCGTCGATTTTATGCTGCCTTTTTGTCATTATTATTTACAGGTGTAAATGTACAAGGTCAAATTGAGGCGGCCCTTAATCGGATTGTGACGGAGCAAAGACCAGCAGAAAATAATGCGGATACTAATCCAGGGCCTGCCCAGATACCGTTGATTCTGTGGCCAACAACAGATGCGACGCCGGCGTCGGAGTTCACCACGCCCTATTTTTTTTCAATGGCGTTTCCTTGTCTATTTCCCACTGGTGAAGGTGATTACCATATCAATCGACAGAGAACATGCACTGCACTTCACGAATGGGCTGAGCACCTGCTGTGGTACAAGGACGGACGATTCGCCAAGCACAAAGTATGGAAGTTTGTGGCGCACAATATGATACAAAGGAAAAGGGCCCTCGAGCAGAGCAGATACTTTGTGGATCAGCAGTTAGGAGATCCCCACATTACTGTCGCTGATTTGCAAGAACGGCTTTCAAGGGGGGACAACACTATTCCCAACAAGTTGCTTTACTTTGGAGCTAGTCTGCGAGGCACGAGTCAGTACTGGCATCAGCGACGCAGAGAGCTACAAGCCTTAGTTGAGTTCATGGTGAATGAGAAACGTGGCTTGCCTTCATTTTTCATGACTGGTAGTTGTGCAGAATTTTACTTTACACCTCTGAGAAGACTTTTGGAACTGTACATTTTCCAAACAACTGGCGAGGAAGTTGATCTTGCAGAAGATAGTAACGCGCGATTCAAAGCGGTGCAAGAGAACACGCACGTTGTCGTCGCCTACTTTGACATGCGCACACAGAGCTACCACCAGAAGGTTCTAAAGCCCGTGTTTGGAGTCAGTGATTATTGGTATCGGTATGAATTTGCCAAGTCTAGAGGACAGATTTATTGGCATCAACTCAGCTGGAGAGGGGATCGAGAACCGCACCAGCTCCTACAGAATGCTCGCGAAGAGGAATGCGACGATGAGGAGTATGTAAGGCGACTAAGTGATTGGGTGGAGGTGAATCTTGCAATGACCGCCTCGCACCCAGCCGGGAAGGATGAAAACGGTGACCCAAGAAAAGAACATTGGCCACCCCCGGAAGGTACTGCAGAGCCTGTGGCGCATAGCCAAGATCCCCTTGTTAAAATGTTGATGGAAGTAGCTGCGACTCAAGAGGCGATGTTAGAAGATCATTTACAGCTTGTGAATAGAGTGGCCCTTCACCGTTGTTCAGATTACTGCCTGAGAACTCCTCGACACCGTGAGCCGGGTCTGCAGCCAAACGAGCGAGTATGTCGAATGGAGTTTGGATCAGAATTTCACCGAGGAAAAGAGGCACGTGATGTACCAGAGATCGTACAAGACTGATCGTCTTGAGTTGCCGCGTGACCACCCTCGTCTGGTTCAACATTCGCGTTTCCAATTACAGTCTTGGAGAGCTAATGGGGATCTCAGCTTGATAGTATCGAACTCGCCTCCAGATGACCCGAGTGCCAATGAGATTATGGCTGTGTTAGACTACGTATGTGGATACGCCTGCAAGGACAACGAGCCTACCGGAGCCACTATTGACCTTTTCAAGGACATGGTCAATACGACAGAGGACGGTGACGAGGTATCTGGAAGATCCATCTGTGCAAAGCTACTCATGAAAACCGTTGGACGGCGAGATGTTAGCGGACCAGAGGCTTCGTTTGAGCTGAGTGGTTTGAACCTATGGCGATGCAGTAGAACTTTCAGATACTTATCCCTTACGGGTTCAAGGCGTCTTGAACGCAACGGTAACACTGCTACTAGTAACACACCTCTAGATAAGTACCTCGCAAGGCGACGCGATGATCGATGCTCTTGGTATGAGTTCGCTTCAAGAGACGGGAAAGTTCCAGTTGTTAGTGGCGGATCAACCTACGCTACCTGGCCTCTGAACGAAGACTTCTCTCGCACCATGCTGTTGCTGCATTGGCCGAGCTGGTTCGCCTTGGAAGAGATCAAGCGTGAAGACCACTCCTGGAAATTTCACTTTGAGGCGTTTCTCCTAACCAACGAGTGTCCTACATTCGTAAAGGCGAAGGTGTTTAAGGCTCGGCGACTAGCTGAACACCCAAGAGAGGAACTTTATGAGGAAGGCGACAGTGAAGATGATGCTGAAGATGAAGAACAACCAGACTGGATCGCTATATATGCCGGACAGCGTCAACGCCTCCAAGATGATAGAGTTCCAGTTCGACGACGGAGGCGAAGGCTATGATTGGAGCAGCACCATATTGCCAATGCCACCTAACCAAGATCCAACGAAATGGCTGCAAGCTCGCATCGAAGAGAATAACGAAGACAGCACAAGAAATGAAGAGCTTGACCTCCCCGATGTATGTCCGCTGACACTCAATGAAGAACAGAGGTCGATTGTAGCTTTAGTGTTGCACACACTTCGTCCTGACGATTACCACCCCCTCCGACTCGTCGTGTCTGGTACAGGTGGGACTGGAAAATCATACGTTATTAAGTGTTTACAGCGCTTAGTGAGACAAGTCTGTGGTGTTAATGACGCTGTTCAAGTAATCACGCCAACTGGAAATTCTGCATACTTGGTGGAAGGGAGTACGGCGCACAGATTCTTGTCGATACCAACAGGAGGACGCTCTTGCCACGAATTAACCACTCCATCAGGAGCTGTCCTAGCGAAAATTCAGAAACGATGCGAGAACCTCAAGGTGCTGATTGGAGATGAACGCTCAATGTTCGGACGTACGACAATGGGCTGGATGGAACAGCACGCGCGATATGGTATGAACAATGGGAGAAGTTCAGAGGAACCCTGGGGAGGAATTCCAGTGGTTGCAATGATGGGAGATGACGTGCAATTGCCACCGGTTTTAGATACACCCGTTTATGTAGCAGAATCGAGGAACCCTCCGTCTAACCATGGTAGACTAGTATGGACCGGATTTGACACTGCAGTAGAGTTGGTCCAAATTGTGAGGCAGTCTGAAGCGGAACTACAGCTGCGAGAAGTACTGACGTCTATGCGCGACTACACCACTACGATGGAGCATGTTCAGTGGCTTCAGAAGTTCCAGTGGAGCCATCTCCTCAGAACGCATGGTGAAGAGTTGCTACAGAGAATGGATGAGCAGGGTTTATTTGTGTTCCCGACGCATAGACTTGAAGGGGAACGAAATAGAATCAAGTTACTAGAATGTAATCAACGTGAAAATCATCCAGTAGCCAGGGTCAAAGCTGTAAACCATGGTACGAGACATGCGCCGAAGGCAGACAGCAACAAGGCTGGTGGATTGCTTAAAGTCGTTTACCTGTGCCGGGACAGTAAAGTGATGCTCGTGGCAAACCTAAAGGCGGAATGGGGCCTATACAATGGAGCAGTCGGGAGTGTGGTAGATATTGTGTATCTCGATGGACGCAGACCGACGGACGATCCACCGCCACAACCGGATTATGTGTTAGTGCGTTTTAGTGGCTACAAGGGACCGGCTTTCATCGCTACTGACCCAACTGTGGTACCAATTGTACCGATAAGCAGAGCGCCAGATTGTGCATGTTGCAGACGAGTGCAGATTCCGCTACGATTGGCATGGGGAATGACGATCCATAAATGCCAAGGGATGACTGTAGGCGAAGGAGAGCCATTCAGATATGTCGTCATACATCCAGGCAATCGTGCGTTTGAGGCGAAGAACCCAGAAGCACTGTTTGTGGCGCTGTCTAGAGCAAAGTCTGCAGGAGGAGAGGGCAGAGATCCCGACTTTGCATTTCATCAGGACGTTCTTCTCAACATGGACAGATTTCGCCCCGTTACTACGCCAACAGTACAGTCTCGACAGCGAGAGATCGAAAGGCTACGTGCGTTGACTACACAAAGCCGTAGGCGAGAATCTATGCGCAGAGTGTTTGAAGAGGAGACCTTCCACGAGCTACTCGATTGGGCTGACTCTCGAGCATGAGAGAGTCGCGCGACGGTAAAGTCCATGAAATAAAGGGGTGAGTCTTAACAGCCCATCAATATTGTATCACCAAGTGATTCTCGCGGAAAGCGCGGAACATGCGATCGTGAAAATAGATTTCACGATGGTCTCGTTTGTTCTAGCATGGTGTACAAGGTTGGACAATGTATAGGCGATTTTTTTGTGACGTGTTCATATTTTTTCTCATTTGCATAAGTATTAGTTCAAATCAGCAAGCGTGACCATGGAGTTATTATTACCATAACTCCATGGCGTAACGTCTGTACAACAATAAATGTTCTGAATTTCAATTGTGTCTCGTGAATGAAGCGTACCAAGAAATGTTGACTTCCGTAACTTAAATTATGAGCGCATGTCGAGCAGCTCAATTTGAAATAGATATGTGGGCTAATGAGCTTCCTGCTCCACAAATCAAATCTTTTAAAAAGCCTCTTTGCTTTAGAAAAAAGATATTAAAATTGCTCGACTATACCGAAGAACTCATTGACGATTTTCAATGTTTTTAATGACCAACGCAGGTTTTAAAATCGTGTGGCTTTTTGTTGGGCGGAAGGCTCACTAGCCCACATGTTTTTTCTACGGTGAATGTCAATCTGCCTACTTACGACAGAAACCTTCCAATTTTAAGAGTATGCTTCATTTGTTGTCCGCTATTGATATTTAGTGCTGATAATTTTCTAGTACCTTCAAAATCCTGCTTATGCAAATGAGTTAAGAAATAATCGCCTATATTGGGGCTGAGAACATTAGTGATGAGTCATTACACGTGCTGTAATCAGCATGAGGCTGAGGGCGTTGGCCAAGCATGATCATGACGATTCGTTATGCTGTAATCATTGCGCGTTTGTAGCTAACCAGCATTGTTATTGTACTATTGTCAGCCTCTTTTCCTGTTTTGTTTTTTTATATTTATTTTATCGTCAAGCTTAGTATCAGAATTCATGTTTCCTAAGTCCAGTTATGTATTATTTGTAATCATCATACTAATATGTTACGAATATACGGTTACTAATATAAGGAAGGCTGACCTGACATAGTTTTACAATTAATGAATACCTTCAGAAATTAATTGAAGCGTGTAGGATTTTTTTTAAGCTCGTGGTGTTGACTCAGTGGGAGGCTGCATCTATCAGATCAGTGCGCTGAGGGCGTTGGCCATGCATCACCACGAGTCGTTATGCTGTAATCAGCGGAAGGCTGAGGGCGTTGGCCATGCATGACTACCCGTCGCTGGTCTTATGCTGTAATCGGCCTCGGGAAATAATTGAGGCTGAGGGCGTTGGCCATGCATAAACTGCCGTATTTAACACCTTTTGCCAGTGACGTCTAGCATTACAGTAACTAGTGTAATCTTTATTATTTTATTTTTTGTTACTAGTTTTATCGCGGATTTCTTTTAGCTCGTGGTGGTGACTCGATATACGGCTCTGTAATCAGCGGGATGCTTGATCTATGGATTCAGTGCGCTGAAGGCGTCGGCCATGCATCACCACGAGTCGTTATGCTGTAATCAGCGGAAGGCTGAGGGCATAGGCCATGCGTAACGTGCCGTAAAACACATTCTTCTCATGATATTTTTGTTGTCAGGTGTGTTAAGGCCTGACTTGAAAGGAGGTGGGGCTTATGCGCGGATTCTTAAGGCAAAAAGCAGTTTTCGCAAATAACTACATTCGCAAAATAGCTACCGAGATGGAACTTGGTATGAGCAACACGTCCCCCGACCTTAACTGTTCCATGCATTTAGTTGCTATGGAGACACAATTTTAGAGTATCTGTAAGTACCGTTTAAAATTTTCTTTCAATCAAAAACGGGGAAAACTTATCGCCATTTTTCCTACTTTTTGACCCTAAATTCGTAGTCTTCATGAACTTCTGCAGTTGATAACGCCTTTTAATCGTGTCCAGGGTCACGTGATCGTGAGAACTGTTGCCCTAGCAACGAAGTTTTTCTCCTATCTCCGCTAATATTCAAGGTGGTCTGCCTTAAAAGGCGCTGTATTGAAGGAATCGATGCAGTAAAGGAAAATTCCATCGTATTTTCAGAATAGGATGAGGTTTTCTGTTCCCCATTTTAGGTTATGTCCCAAAAAAGGACAAATATGGCGCACGTCCCTTTAAATTGGTTGTCATGGAAACATAAACTGTCAACATTTTGCTAGTACAAGAATTGACATTGATGCAAAGTTTCATTACTGTAGCTATTTTCGTATAGAGATACTAGCAATACTATTTTCTGCCCGCGTATAAGCCCCAAGTCAGGCCTTAACACACCTGAGTTCGCTTTAAATACTATGTTTAGTAATTAATATTTTTTTTGTGTAACCATCAGACAGGATGTTTGTCTTGTATTTTTGCTGCATCAATTTCACTGCTAAAACACTAGCTTTTACACATTAAATTATTAACAACATTTACGCGGAACCAGTAAATTGTTTATCAAAACCTATCTTGTTTTACGTAGAGAAATGTTGCTTATTCAGTCATTAAATTTAAGTATGCGACTTGAACCATTTCAATGTTGATGTCACAACCAGTAACCTAACCCGGTGTGATTGACTGATTACATTAGAAAATATTTTGGAGGTCATGTATTCAATTTATTCAAACTACTATTTATTTAGCTTGTGGTGTGACTCGATGATACGGCTCGAGCCTTATGCTGTAATCAGCGGGAGGCTGAATCTTATCAGATCAGTGCGCTGAGGGCGTTGGCCATGCATCGCCACGAGTCGTTATGCTGTAATCAGCGGAAGGCTGAGGGCGTTGGCCATGCATGACCACCCGTTGCTGGTCTTATGCTGTAATCGGCCTCGGGAATTGATTGAGGCTGAGGGCGTTGGCCATGCATAAACTGCCGTACAGGTTTAGCCAGTGACCGATTTCTTATGTACCCCCTTATCTTCGTTATTTGTTTTATTTTTATAAGCACAATTTTAGAATTTGATTACTTTGATTCTATAATAACAAATTAAATAGATAGGTTAGAACATATCCTTATGTCGTCGATTATACCAATCGTGGAGGATCCAATAAATCTGCTGGTTTTCCAGGTGAGCGGAACGCGTAATTTAAGCAAATATATAATATGAATTGTCAATCGTGTGAAAAACGTTCTACACAAAGTCCTCTTGCTCAATAAGTTCATAGTACAACAAGCTTTGTCTTTGTTCTTGTCTGTTCACTTTTCAAGTCCACCTTCCCGCAATAGCCGTAGCATTGGCCTCACTTTACCCGTTCCTAACACTCGGAACACTGCACAGGGAAAACACGGTAGGTTTTGCCCGAAGTACCCTACTTTTAACCATCAATTCCTGGAAACCATAAAAGGACTAATACAATAGATAGCAAATTTTTAAAGATGTTATTTTCAATGTTTGGCAGAGCAGGAATAATGTCAATGCTTATGCTTTGCGTCTGAAATCATTTCTCTCTTATCAGAGCAATTTCAGACAGTATCTGGTGACGTTACTCTCAGAATGTGGTGCTGTGTTGTTCCAGTTTTCTAACCTTCAAAGCGGATACTCAGACACAGGTATTTATAGTCTGTTTATGTGTTTTTCACATTAGACTCGTGTAACTTTAAAAAAATATTTTATAGCAGTTTTATAGCAGTTTTAGCCTTAACAGTTCATTTCTTTTTTTTGGAACAGCAATGGATATGCCGTCACGTTTGGCCGCTAAATCTAAAGTGATATCAAGTGCGTGCTGTGTTTGGAAAACAAGGTAGGTAACGTCGTAATCCTAGTTTTTAATTAGGTAACTTTTAATTTTGCGAAAACTAGTCAATAAAATAGACAACAAATGATATAAATGGGATATATAACAACTTCCCATGTTTATTTGTAAATACTGGGTCACCTATCTTTCGACACATGTTTACCTTGTCAGCATTTTCGTCACCGTTGCCCCTACATTTTTTCCTCGTATTCTAACATCTTCTCAATTAATAGATAGTGGGTCAAGCAAACCGGATTTATGGATGACTGTAGTACAGGTAGTATGGTCTACTCTTACAAGTGTTTGTATTGTACTTCCTTCTTTGCCACAGGTAATCTATAAATCTAATAACCTACTTTCTAATAAAGCAAATCAATAAGCAGAAAAGCCATTACATTAAGCAACCTTCCCAGCATCCCCTGCGTTT
This sequence comes from Scolanthus callimorphus, assembly GCA_033964015.1. Lineage (NCBI taxonomy): Eukaryota > Metazoa > Cnidaria > Anthozoa > Actiniaria > Edwardsiidae > Scolanthus > Scolanthus callimorphus. The sequence continues at coordinate 12,346,227 of CM066911.1, read as the reverse complement.
AAGTATTTATTTAAGACTAGTTGATTACTCGTGAATAAATTCCCTCGTGTCGTGTTTTAGACTTTCTCTAAGTCTAGTGGTTGGATTTCTTTTCTTTTTAATAGTACAAAACATCTTTTAGGCAAAGCCCATTTGCTTTTAAAATCGCCCCCATTGGTGTTTTGAGCTACTGATTACTACTGAGTTAGGAATATTAATGATCTGAAAACACAAGACGACTTCAGGTTTCATGGGCAAGCAACTCAGCTTGTTTATTTTTTTCAGCGGTCCGGTATCCATCAAATCGCGCGCTCTGATTGGCTAGCGAGCGGGCCGGTATCCTACTATCCGGACCCCGGGTCAGGATGAATCGCGCGGGCGCTTGCTGTTTCGGTGAAAGCAAAAAAATAAATATATTATTTACCGGCTTGGGGTCGGTCCAGATCGTGAAATACCGTGACCTCGGCCTTGAAAATACTGACCTCGACCTCCGGTATCGGTCAGTATTTTCAAGACCTCGGTCACGGTATTTCACGATCCGGACCTCCCAGCCGGTAAATAACATATATAATTTTTATCTCTTGGCGCGCGCGTTGGAATGGCTTCCCAGGCACGTTTGTGCGAACACGAAGCTCAGAGTGAGAGGACGTTTTTGAATGAATGACTAAATGCTGAATAAAGCCTAAAACAACTGCCAGAGCTTGAGCTTCAAGATTCTGCCTTTTTTTTCTGTTGCGTGGTATAGAATAGCCATACTATGCTTTCAAGTGGAATGCTGAAGAACATCACACCCGTCATTTCTTGGTTCTTAGCATACACATTCCCATAAAGACTCATATGTACACCAAACCCTGTTTTAAGAGATAAATTACTGTTTTTCTATGCCCCTCCCACTTTCATGTACTTTTTATTTCAATACCTTTTTCGAGATACGGTATTTGGAAAAAGCAACAAAGCATGGTGCGCAAGGGATCATGGGTAAATATGCTTTTGAATTTCTGTTAATTATTATAAACACACATGCTTAGAAATGTGCTCAAATGTAATGAGTTAACCTGTGGTTGCAATATCTGTCTGAAATCCGATCAAACAGTAGCAGTTAAGATTCTCCCATTATTCTTTGCGCTTCAAGCTTATATTCTTTTTGGGTGACAACGTTTCCCGGAAACGGTATATAAACTAGCAGTATTTATGTTGTTTTATTATAGAAAGCCCAGCACAGATGATTGAGACTTTGTGACGCCGTCTATTTAATAGCTATTGCTGAATGCGGCTGTTAGATGTTTCACCAGGACAGGTCATACAAGAAGAATAAAAACGAACTGGATTCGATGATGATTTCCATCGATTCGAGGATGACTATTAGCTATGTTGGTGTTCTATGTTCAGGTTTCCCAACATGGTACGCTTTATTCATGTCGGATTGTCTCTTGACACTATAAAGCCATATTCTGTTTACCTACCGCTCCAAGTTTCATGCCCTTGGATACCCCCTTTCGATCCCCTCTCTTCTCCTCACACGCAGTCGTTACGATATAGTCAGTCTTTTAAAACCTATTCTCTTTTTGTTCTGCTTTAGAAATTACACAACACAAAATCGAGACATTGTGGCGTCTATGTATTAGCTATTGCTGAATGCGACGGTTAGATACATGTTTCACGAGGATAGACGGAGGACGACGGAGGACAAGACGGGAGGACAAGAAGAAGAAAAAACTGAATAACATGATGTCCGAGCCCAGCAGGACGAGGGTGTGATCCATAGGGCTGGGGATTTTCCCTGACTCATAGCGTTGCGGGCACGCCAGGGTTTTTCATCCTATGGATGCTCGTTTTGTAAAGCACCCCAACATATAGAAGTTGTATATTCATTACTTATTTAAAAAACAATAAAGTAGTGGAATGAATATGTGTCAATGTTTTTTTTTCTCGAGGCCACGGTAACGAATTCTGCATTGGTTCTTAGAGAGCGCGCGGGAAGCAATAAATTCCTTTATTTTTTCAGCTGTCCGGTATCCGTCAAATCGCGCGCTCTGATTGGCTCACGAGTGGGCCGGAATACTACGATCCGGACCCCGGGTCCGGATGAATCGCGCAAGCGCTAATTTCTGTGTAGTTTTATGCTGTTTCGGTGAAAGCAAAAAAAAAAATATATATATATATATAGAAGAAAAAACTGAATAACATGATGTCCGAGCCCAGCAGGACGAGGGTGTGATCCATAGGGCTGGGGATTTTCCCTGACTCATAGCGTTGCGGGCACGCCAATATATATATATATACTATTTACCGGCTTGGGGTCGGTGCAGATCGTGAAATACCGTGATCTCAGCCTTGAAAATACTGACCTCGACTTCCGGTCTTGGTCAGTATTTTCAGTACCTCGGTCACGGTATTTCACGATCCGGACCTCCCAGCCGGTAAATAACATATATATCTCTGGCGAAGGTGACGGTAACCATTTTCGCGTGCTTGTTTTCATCGAAAAAATCTTTTTAGTTGGATAAAAAATAAGTTATTTACCGGCTTTAGGTCGATCCTTATAGGGAGAATTATGTGGCCGTTTTACGAATATGATATTTCAAAATTTACTACAATCAGCCCTATCTGGCAATTTCAGTTTCGGAGTCCATCTGTCCGGTCTTGTGGGTCTTGCTAACCCTTGACTTCCTTTATCAGATATGCATATACTGGACCTTCGATAGGAGCTCCGCTTTTAGGCAGAGCCTAAATCTATATATTACGTCTAAATTCTGATACCATTTTTCCTTATGTATGGTGCTCCGCTCAGGAGCTCCGCTATTAATTTTTGCCCTAGGTCGAGACAGTCAAGAGGAGGAGGAGAGGAATGCAGGCATGGAATTAGAGGTCCATCCTCAACATGAAAGTAAGTTATACTAAAATACCCAGTGTGAACTATTTGCCTAGGTGGGTAATCATTATCTGAGACATGTGGGTATCCGAGGGATATGTATTTCTGGGGACATAACACCTCTACCCAGTGTTTTCTAAAAAAAAATTAAGGGTGGGGGGGGGGGGGGTATTGATGAAAAATAATGATAAAATAATAAAATGTAAAAAAAGTTTAAATAACAAAATGTTTCTTAAGTGATTCCATTCCTACGACAGGAATGCAGGAATGGAATTGGAGGTCCATCCTGAACATGAAAGTAAGTTATACAATACCTAGTGTGAACTATAACAATTTAACACTTTTTTTTTGTTAATTTTTATTATTTATATATTATATTAATAAAAATTACAGACACACCTAACAAAACAAAAAAAAAAACATATATACACTCCAATTTCAACATACATATACCGATATATAACAATTTCAAAACACATACTAACAACAGAAAAAAGGTTATCAGGAATTAAACATTTTTTAAAAGAGGATCCCATTTCTTTAGATGACTTAGAACTTTATCTTTTTTTGGAGGCGATGGAAAGCTCAATTTTCTCGATATCTTTCACGTGTTTCCAAAATAACTGTAAATTTCTAGGTACATTTAGTTTTCTTAATCGACAAAAGTATATGTAACGCTTTGCCAATATTATTAGAAAATTTAAAAGACTCTTCTTATCGATTAATTCCTTAGTTACCCCTAACAGTATTTCAATTTCTGATAGATTAATATCCGATTGTAATACATTATAGTCCTTCAGGCATCTTTCCATTGACCTCCAGAAGTCTTGAACTTGTATACATTGAAAAAATAAAATAAACAATTTAGCACTGTTATCCAATGGATATGTATTTCTGGTGAGATAACAACTTTGCCCTGCCCAGTGTTTTCCATTTTTTTTCGGAGGGGGGGGGGGGGGGGGTGATGAAAATTAAATGATAAAATAATAAATACAATTTTTAAAAGGTTAAATAATAAGTGACTTCCTTTCCTGCTTCAAGCAATGTATTGATTTTTATTTTCACTTATTATTGTAATTATTATTTTCTAGAGGGCACAGTAACAAAACTGTGACTGATGGCTGGAAAATGTTGCCCAAGGCCCTGAGGCCCTCAGGCTTTCAGTCAACATCTTCCAGCACTCGGTCACAGTTTTTCCCTATACGGACCAAACTAAAGCCGCTAAATAACAAAATATATTTATCTTTGCCCTAGGTCGAGGCAATCAAGAGGAAGAGGAGAGTAATGCAGGCATGGAATTAGAGGTCCATCCTGAACAGGAAAGTAAGTTATACTAAACTTAATTCGCCTTTGTCACACGGCAGCCATCTTGGATTTTCTAATACAGCGAAGCTGACATGAAAGCGAGGCCAAGCGTGTAAGCTCACCCACGCATAGTCATTTCTGTAAGAAAAAATCCAAGATGGCTGCCGTGTGACAAAGGCGAATAGAGTAGGTTTCAGATGATTGTCGTGAGTAATTCGCAATTACTTTGTAATTACCCCCATAGGTGTTGTTCAGAATTGGTGTAATAACTTTGCGATTGGTTTCACGACAGTATTGTGAAAACCACTCTACAGAATTTGATTGGCTGAGAAAAAGGAGTAGCCAATGAGAACGCAAAGCGATCGCAATTACATAACAAGTCTTGACAGTCATGTGAAATCCGCTCTATCCAGTGTGAACTAATAACAATTTAGCACTGAGTTGACTAATTGCCCTGGTGGGTACTCAGTAACTTGGGTATGGGGTTATCCAAGGGATAATGTATTTCTTAGGGGATAACAACTCTACCCAGCGTTTTCTATTTTATTGGGGGCGGGAGTGGTGATGAAATTTAAGTAATGGTATTTTTGGATTTATTATTTGGAAATTTTAGAGCTGGAAATAGTTTAAGGGGACATAATAGGCCTTTATCACACAATATTGATTAATTATTATGTAATAGTTATCAATTCTACAGCTCAATTCTACACATCCGTATTAGTAAAATTACCAAGTTTGGTGATGATTGCTTGAATACTGGCTGAGATATGAATTTTCAAAACTTTGTAGCGGAGCTCCTTTGCGGCCGAAGGCCGCAGAGCGGAGCACCATAGGTATCGCGTAGGAAGAATACAATAGTTCAAAGTAGAACTCAGGTATACTATCGACTTCATTTTTCATGGTTCAGCGGTATTTCCATTATGGTATCGCTGGCGCGTCCGTGCGTGCCTGCCCCACCACAGGTAAACCAAGACCCTTCTCTGTTTATTAGCCATATCTCAGGAAGGGATGAAGCTCAGACAACCAAACTTGGGTGAAGTTGTCTTAGTGGCAAGGGGGGTGCAACTACCTTGTCACGTGGTATGACGTCATCGACGACGTCATCAAACGAGAAAAGGTTGATATCTCGGGAAGGAATAAACCTCAGACAACCAAACCTGGGTGAAGTTGTCTTAGTGGCATGGGGGGTGCAACTACCTTGTCACGTGGTGTGACGTCATCGATGACGTCATCAAACGACAAAAGGTTGATATCTCGGGAAGGGATAAACCTCAGACAACCAAACTTGGGTGAAGTTGACTTAGTGGCAAAGGGGGTGCAACTACCTTGTCACGTGGTATGACGTCATCGATGACGTCATCAAACGACAAAAGGTTGATATATCGGGAAGGGATAAACCTCAGACAACCAAACTTGGGTGAAGTTGGCTTAGTGGCAAGGGGGGTGCAACTACCTTGTCAAGTGGTATGACGTCATCGATGACGTCATCAAACGACAAAAGGTTGATATCTTGGGAAGGGATAAACCTTAGACAACCAAACTTGGGTGAAGTTGTTTTAGTGGCAAGGGTGATGCAACTGCCTGGTTACGTTGTATGACGCCATCGATGACGTCATCTTAGCAGAAAAAACAATATATCTCAGGAAGGGGATGAATCTCAGACAACCAAACTAATTGGGTAAAGTTGTCTTAGTGACAAGGGGGGTGCAACTCAGCCTGGGCAGAAAAATATGTAACCAGGAGCTCCGCTTTTAGCCAGTGGCTAAATCTATATATTATTCTGGCCTATTTTTTACAAAGAAATGTATGGGAAAATACATCGAAACGAGGCTGGACGGGCGTCGATGCCCGTCCAGCCTCTACTTGACATATTTGCCCATACATTTCTTTGTAAAAGGTAAGCCAGAATACAAAGTTTTTAAAATTCATATCTCAGCCAGTTTTCAAGTAATTATTGTGAAACTTTTGCAGTTTTAATAATACGGATGTGTAGAATTGAAAACTGGATTCCGTTTTCTGTTAACTAATATATATTATTAATCAATATTGCCAGGAGCCCATAAGTAGGAGCTTTCATCTTTGGTACTGGGTCCCTGAGGCAGCGTGTTTCCTGACCTATTTATTTTTAGAACAAATTTGGCGCGAATCGTTGCCATGGCATACGTCAATAAACATTAACTGTCCAATCAGCGTCCAGTCAGTCTCCAGATTTCGTTTTTTGCATAAATTATCTCAATCGATAAAATGGCGGAAAGAAGGGAGGAACTCAGCGAGTTAAATGTCTCTGAAAATATCGAAAGTAGCTCGCTCTCTGAATGCAGTTCACTCTCTGGAATCAGTTCAATCGATGACAATTATGACGGAAACAGCAGTACAACACAAACAACAGAAGAAAGTGAACCAGAAGGCGAGCCCACTCAATCTCGCACTTCTAACAAACGAGGTCGAAAAAAGTCTCAACCACAAAGTCAAAATACCCAGAAGAAAAATAAATCTCGTTCTCGGTCTTCGACCAAGCCCAACACAAGTCTTAAGGAGGGTGAATTGGAAGAGTTGACTGCGTGGATCTTTTCCACAGAGCAAGCGTTGCGCGTGGAGAACGAAGTTCGTTGTCAGCTACTAAAAAGCCATCCACTTAGTTCTGTGAAGGAAAGAAAATTAGTAGCAGAGCATTTCCTCAGTGAGGAACAGAAGGCGAATTTCTCACTTCTGATTGTTGGATTTTGTCGGAAATTTTCTACATTGGTAAATGAGCACTTAATATTACCGAAAAAGGACAGGAAGGCAGCGCTTTCCGTGGCGTGGATGAAAGTTCTCACGAAATTTCATCCAGGAAGATCCAGTCAAGAACGTTCAATTTGGATCGCTTCTTTTCGCACGGCAAAGACTTCTTGGACGAGCATATACATACCGTTGTAAGTCTCATTCATGAGCTAGTTTACCACATTATTATGGGACAAGTACAGGAGAAAAAATCGAGCGAAACTGTGGCTGTTACAGCGGGACTTGCGCGAGGAGAGGAAGATGATGACACTTTATATAGGTTCTGCGGATTTGCTCTTTGCAAAATGCTAAAAATGAAAAGGGAAACTCTCACGGAGAAACCAGGCGGATAAAGCCGTCAGAAAAACACAAGCAAGAACTGGCAATAGAAATAGAAATTCTGGACGAACTTGTCTTGAAAGATAAATCAAAACTGTCACAAAGTTTAAAAAACTTGGATGAAGGGAACTTGATTTTTCCTCGCGCAGAGCTTCTACCATTTGTGAGGGATGTTTTGACCGAAGTAAGGGATTTCACGAACGATGGCAACTTGAGCAGGTATCCTACGAGATTTATAGACATGTGTCAGTCTTCCGTTTTAAAAAATGAAAAGCTTGAAGTTGACTTCGGTCTTATCATTGCAGCACTGTCAAAGTCTGAAGGAGCTTCTAATGCTGCAATTGTAAGCTCCCTATTCAAGGGTCTTGTTTCTAAGATAGCCAACACTGCTATTAATGAATATATGAATGCCAAGGTGGAACGAAACCTCCGGGATGAAGGGAAGGTAGTGGATGCTGACAATATGCTCAGGGACAAGCTGAAATCGTACTCTGTTGCAACCAAAAGGAAATAAGGCAAAATTATATACATATATACTGTTATGCAGTGTATTCACAAAAACTCTTAGAAATTACAAAATGCCAGTTAATTGTACTTTTTCTATTGGTTGCTGTTCATCTAACTATTATTATTGTCAATGATTTAGTTTGGAATGTGCAATTCCAGAATGTACCCCCCCCCCCCTCCCCCAAGCCGTCTGGTTTTTCCAAAAGAAAATACAGTACTTTTATTGAAAAAAGAAACAGGTAAATAATCCCACCTATCTGGGATTCCCTCCTATTGGGGATAGGGATTTCTCTGGAATTGCAGAATAAGTAAGAGTTAATTACCGAGATTCGAGGCAATAACCCAAATACATCCCAAGGGCCGTAGGCCCGCGGGATGTATTTGGGTTATTGCCGAGAATCGAGGTAATTAACTGGCTCATTACAAGATTGGCAAGGTTTTCAGAAAACAGGAACAAATTAAATGCATTCTTCTCGTTGAATTTCAAAGTTTTGACAAGGAGTATAGTTTACAATTGAAAAAGGTAGCGCATTCCGATAGGAACTATTGTTAGTTATTTAGCTGTTTTCATAGACGTACGTTCCCCAGAGAAAATGAATGACAGGTTTTATTCAACCATGATTGACAAAGGTCCAAACAAAAGAAATATACAGCTTGAGTGCATTGATGTCTTTTGTTTTCGTACAAAACAGCCAGGCCAGTCAATCGAGTGGCTTTTTGTAAAAGCGCGACTCATTCAAACGGTATTTTCGTTTGTACCACGCACTGACTGCTACTAGTCAATTTGCATAACGCTGAGTAACAACATGGATCGGAACTGCTTCAAGCTGGAGTAACTGAAGGCAAGTTTCAGGTATTTTGCGCTCGTTGGTTGTTCTCTAAGATAAGATATGTAAACGATTTCATCTGTATTTTCAGGTTTACCTGCTTGAACACACTCTATGGGCCAGGAAACCAAGCAAGTAGGCTGGACAAACGCTTTATGGTTCAAGTCGGTTCAAGTGAAGGCGTTTCTCGGATATTTCGGCATTTCGGATATGGTGTTTTGTGGCGTTCAACGGGATTCGCGCATAAAGGATAATCATGCAGGAGCAAATAGAGCGGATTTCAGATGACTGTCGTGAGTTTTCGCAATTACTTTGTAATTACTCCTATAGGTTTTTATTAAGAATTGCTGTAATCACGTTGCGATTGGTCTCACTACAGTCATATGAAATCCGCTCTATTTGACAATAGACAGGTAGTCATATAGATGCATAAACTGAGATTATTGGTGTTTTTTTCTCGGGATGTATGGATTTGAATTCACAAGGAAAAGAGTTTGGGGGTGACTAGATTGGGTAGCGTGAGTAGAATGTCCATGTATTTAACTGAGTTAAATACCTAATGTTTATTTAATGAGGTATTTAACTCTGTATATACCCGGGATGTTCCACTTACAGCTATTCAATTCTTTTCATCAGCCCCTCTCTTCCCTAGAGAATTTCAAATCCCTTCCCGGCTTTAAGTTACTTGCAAGGTATGTACGTTAGTTGGAGACCTCAAAAACACAATGGAAACCGTGTCAATCATGCAATAACAGCAAATATAGACATCTATAGACCACTCAGGTCTGCATGGGCAATGACTATTTTAAAAATGACCAGTCAACAAAGCCTCTGTTTCCAATAAGGAGATTGAATGGGTTCCTGTTCACTTGAATGGACTGGGTGCCACTGATGCAAAAACTAACATAGAGTCCCAAGTCTAAATTCCCTTGTTGGTCCTTAATTTGAGCTTCTTGTATTGGGTATTTCGAAAAAAGAAACCTAGTAAATAAATAATTATACCCTGAGTCTCCACTAATTTTGACTTCATTGTTGTTACTGGATGTTTCATCTTCCAACTGTTTTAATATCATGAGAAGACATAATACTGCAAGCTGAGATCTCAGTTCAGACAGGCAAGATCTCTATAAACAAAGGTGGGATCCTCCCTGCTTATAATATACACAACAAAATTCTGTAAGGAAAACAGAACTGAGATGAGGCAGACCAATAACTGAGCCAGTCTGTGCACCCTGATTGCATGCATGCCTGCTTCTATTCCACCGAGGCTGTTTTTCACCTTTTTCTTAGATCAAATGATTAGAGTGAGAAATTGATGCATGCATATTATCATTGAGTCCATTGATATTGAGTTCTGTATTTTTATGCATGCATCAATTTTTTATGCAATCTGTAAAAAATATATATCATGGCCTAAACTACGCTAACAGTCATTTTCTGTAAAAAAGTGGCATCATTAGGGTATAGATGCTATCACTCACTATTTCATTATTATAACACTGTTGTGTTCCAAGAAACATCCATTCTGCAGTGCCTTCCCAGTGTAGGGATGAATAATATTTGAAAAGGTTTGGGTTCAAATCACCTGATTTTTGAGGAGCTTTGGAACCCATTTTCATACCAATCAAGCAATTTTAAGATTCAAAATAGCAGAGGAGTGAAAGATCCACTCATGAGAAGGCTACACATATGGACAATTTCTTTCATATTTTCTCCACTAATGAACTTATAATAAGCAACTTAGCACATAGCTATTAGAATTGTTGCAATAGACTTGGCACTATTTGATTCTGAAAATTATTTTTTTCTTCAACTATATTGCAACCATGTAAGAGTGCCTATATTAAATGTACTACCCTGAGCAGCAAGGTCAGAAGCAAACTTGAGTACCACTTCTTTGGCACTACTGCCTATTATAATTCTAGCACCAGAATTAGTTTGTACATGTACATGGCTGTTCATTATGGCCGTCAAGCCATTTGACTTCACCAACAGTCCCACAGACTTCTCACAGCAAGTTATCACCCCATAGTGAAGCATATTAAGAGGCGCAGATGCCAGTGTGGTACTGATATGGGCTATCAGATTATGAAATTGGTTGTCACTGTTAAATCCATGAATCTGATTTGCAGACAGTACATGCAGCTCATTTCCAACATCCCTGACAACATCATCGACATCCAAGAGAAGAGCTGTCTGGCCGTATAGCTCATCATAGATGGCATTTCCATCACAGATGCAGTTAACAAAACAATCAACCCATATATTGGGCAGATGAGTCCATAATAAAGACAAATCGAGGTGATGCTGTTTACAATAATTACCAAATCCCACAGCAATGATGGTACAGGCATTGCTACCCAGTCTTCCACCCAAAGTGGACTGTGCCACATCAGCTGGGAAATCAAACACACTTAAAGTGTTTGATAGCCTCTGTGCCTTGATTTCAATAGTGATGATTGTGCTTTGACCATCAATGTTAATGGAGACATCACGGTATCCAGTTTCAGAATATCGACTTCTCTGTAAGTCTTTCCGGTTGATGAGCCTCCCCAGTGCAGGCCCATAAGAAAGCGCTGACAGATTTCCTCCACTGGCATACTTAAGAACACTATAAATGGATTCAACCGCACTCCCATTTATCCTTAAAGGGCTAATGAAGTACTCGCCCTGTGGAGATATTTGGGAGAAAAACCATTTGCAGTACTGCATGAATCCATGAACCACTATGCGTAGGAGATCCCAAGTCTGAAAGAAGGATAAATTCAATTGTTTCACAATAATAATATACTTTTTTATTGTTATTATTGAATTGCCCAACTTTAGAGGAATGCAGTTTGCATACTAATGATACATTTGGGTATCTACTAATTGTGTAGGGAAATTGAAAACTATAAGCATAACACCTTTCCAGATTTACTAACTGTGCCTGGGAAAAAACTTATCTCCTTTGAAATTACATGTAAGCCAGAAATTGATGACTTACATATAACTGAGAAATCCCTTCAGTTTGGTACTCAGCTATTTACTTCATCCCTGAGCTCTTACATACCTGCCATGCCAAAAACCTTTTCTGTCTGGACCTCTTAGTGTTGTCTGTGTAAACTAAAACAAAAAACAGCTATTGTTTAAGGTTTTCTTACTCCTACACTTAGCAGGTGCTTGCACTAAGGCTAAAAGATTGTTCTGGCATCAAACTTTATTCCCAAACTTGCCAAGATCTCAATAGAGTAGCAAATGACATGTCAAGAATCACCATGTATAAAATTATTCCACAATTGCATTAAAAACTATACATATTATGGTTCCACTTCTCTTCTTTTGCTTGCAGGGAATAATAAATAGGGCAAAGAAAGCCCAGGCCATTACCCACAATGCATGTTCTTGGGATATGTTAACCATCATTAGTATATACCAGACCTTTGGGGTATTTTGTTAACTATACCATGGGTGGTGGAACAGGGGGGTACCTCCCCCAATATTATTTTGCCTAACAACATAAACTCAGCAACTTCTGAGTAAATGTTTCCAAAATGTTTTCACTATGCCGCCCCAATTGTTTGCTTAACTGCTGCCTATGTATACACATCTGGGTATCCAATTTTTTATAGTATAAATAATCACCTTTCTGTTCATGATTGTAACACCAGTCTTCGAAAAATTTCATCCCCTTTTTATATTCTCCAGAACTTGACTATTCAGCCCATTTATCCTCCGATGGCTCAGCAATCCTTGCTCAAATATCAAATTGCAAGCTTCAAGATACCCCAGTCATCCTTGTGCCATTGTCATTCAGTGCTGCCGCATGGTCTTTCACAGCAGCTATCATGTAGCGTTGCTTTAAGAGAAAGTAATGTTCAAAACATTATGCTCACTTTGCACATTTTTGGCTGCATCGCACAAAAAAGGGGTTGGACAACAATTTTGTAATGAGTTTATTCAAAGCAGGAGGAGAGGGGGCCCAGGCCCCCTTTTTCAAAACCAAAAAATACAGTTTTAATTGTACGGGACAAAATTTCAAATACACGAGAACAAATGTCATGCAAGTCTTATTGGCTGAAAGCTGGGGTGGTAACATTATAAACTGCAGAAATCTGTGTTTTTCTTAAGTGAAGTGTTTTACTTACTTGCATGATTTTTGCAGGTCTCACATTTAGCCTTGTCCAATTGTCACGGTACACATACGAATACTTTAGGCCAGGGACCTTCCTACTTGTATTGGCATCTGCCCGTCGCATTTCCTCTGTATAAATTTGCTGTATTGTTGTCCATCCAAATGTTGCGCCACTTCTGGTGAATAATTTGGTTCCACGTGGTCTAGAGCTGTACAGAGCAGCAATCATGTTTTTCAGCTTTTGAAAAGAATATTATAACATCAACATGAGTGGACATTTTATGGTAAATAAACAAGCTACCAGTGTCACATGCAATCTATATAGTGTGGCTAACACAGAGTTAAAATAAAATTCAAATCTATTATTTACAATTATTTTGAGGCATGGCTGTGGCAGTTGTGTTATCACAAGAAAATATTAAGACTGCACTGATGGTGTACATTTCTCCTGAACTGTGGGCACAGTAAAAACAGCTAGACTTTGAATAAAGTAATTGTAAATAAACACATTATTGCCATACCTGGTGGCTTGGACAAATCATGAGGAATATTGGATTGCCAAGGTGGTCTTCTGGATTAATGAAGGAAGCATCCACATGGTAGCGTTCATGGGGTATCTGGGATGTTTCGTTAACAGGAAGCTGAGTTCTCGGCAAGCCACCAAGAAGTTTCAACACAGATAGATTCGAAGATGCTCCATCGCACAGTAAAATACTAACTTTGAAGCCATACATGGTGAAGGCCTTCAGGCACATCATGATAAACTCTTGTAGGATGCCTGAAGTAATGGAACTCTGAACAGGAAAGTAGGGTCCAATCAGGTCAAAACCAGAAGTAAGATCACGCCACAGGAACTGTACTATGTATGTTGCTTTCTGGGCCCCTGGTTGCACTACTGCATCATACACATCATGTAACACGGTCAGTTCTCCCTCCGACAGACTGTATCCGGTAATGCCCCCTCCTTTCAGATTCCAAGCGACCTTCATTTGAATCTGAAAATGAATGATAGTTGCTGCTATAAGTAAAGCCCCATATAATGCTCTACCATGGTGATAATAATAATAATAATAATATTTAATACTTGTTATGCGCATTTTAGCATGTGGATATGATCAAATGCGCAGTACATGAATATTAAAATCCAATTCCTAATAATAATATGAGATGAAAAATATTTATATATTATATGTATAAAAAAAAATGTATGATAAAACGTGGATTGAAGTAGGCCAATTCTTGATACATTAACATCCTAATTTGGGCCTGAGATTTACTAGTAAACAGAAATAAATTTCCAATTGGCATTGGAAAAAGAACACTATAAATTTTTTGTGGGAGGAATTAGAAATACCTGTACATCTCCATACATTCTGAACTGATCCTCACTCTTTATAAGCAGTTTTGGCACAGTATGCACATACATTATCCTCCACAGAACAAAGCACTCACCCAATGGGCAAGTAGATTGCAGATAGAGTTTGTAAAACCCTTGCCCTTTTGTAAGCTGACGCAAATACATTTTTACCTTCACTTCATCCCAAATCATCACACCAATGCCCAATGGTTGTGGGTATCTATCTCTGTCTCTGGTACGTTGGAATTCTTGATAAATATTCCTTTGGCCCTCAAGATATTCCTGATCAATACCTTCTTTCTCGCTTCCAGAATTTATCACTTTCTTTAGGCTCTGAGAATGGGGAAGCTGGAGGATTTGTAGATCATGTAAAGCCTCATAGGCTGCAGGACTTCTGTTGTAAACTGCAAGAGCTGTAGACAACACAGAATGATCTTTTTCAAGTCCTGTTTTATATACATAGATACATTTACTTTATTTTCCGGAATTTCTCTTGCTGTTTGCATTCTGTAAATCATGTTGTTTCTTTACTTACCAACTCTTATAGTAGCTGCGGACCAACGGTTGCCTTTTTTCCCAGTAGCTGCAAATACAGCAATCAAGAAGAAATAAGTTGGTTACTACGTCAGTTTTGTTACGTGTTTTGGATGTTCTTGAACAGCTAACCAGGTTTCCAATGTGTTTGTATCCCTGGCAGGCTAAGAAATGTACAGGTATTTCAGCTTTCTTGGAAATAAGTTTACATTGTACGCAGATGCCAACTCGCTCCCGCTTTTTTGTCATACTTACTTTCATACTTTTTCATACTTTTACTGTTGTCATCTTACAAAGTTTTTCTCTAGTGCTTATAGCGCTTACCATTGTTTTGCTGGTCTTTGAAGAAACTTTCCTTTTCCTTGAGCCATAACTCTTTCAAAATATTTCCTGCTTTTCCCTTCTTTCCTTTCACCTTGTTTCCTTCAGAGAATATTGTTTCCAGTTCCGATTGCCCAGTCTCTGTGGTTTCAATACCCTCTATGAGTCGACAAAGCTCTTGAGATTGGTTTTCTTCCAGCACCACTTTCGTTTGCTTGTATAACTTCTTTACATGCTTCTTGAGGCGGCACCGCTGTTGGTGTGTTGTTTTCAGCCGCAGTTTCTTGCTTGTCGGTGACATGTATTTAAGCGGGTAGTTGCTGTTAGGATTTCGCCTCTTATATTTCGTAACAGCGTCCAAGTTCTTCTTTTTCTCCAAAGCATTTTTCACATAACGAAAGCTGCGCATACAAGGACCACATACATTCAAAGAACGTGGATCGTTCTCTGTGTCTTTATTGGTTTTATAGTTGGCGCTACATTCGTGCCAAAACCTGCAGTCTTTAGAATGGAGATTGCCATGTTCTTTCTTTATTCCCTTGGGGATATAGCCAAGCGTTTTCTCGACGAACTTCTCTACGCTTTGGGCGCCGCCAATATTGACGATGCCAGGGCAAATCGCATGGTTCTTGGTAAACCAAGTGTTGATTACATTACAAATCTCAGCAAGAGATTTGCACTGACCTTCGGCGATAGTCTTGTAATTGAAAATGGGACTATCCACCCTCCAAACAAGCTCGGGATAAACTACCAGTCGAGCGCAGTTAAATGGACCACATTCTGAAGAAAAGCCTAACTCTTTTATGGGATAAACTAGAAGTGCATTAGCTGGTTCTGCCTCTACTTCGGGGAAAGGATTATTTTCGAGACGCGATTTCACCGTCCAAATCTCTCCACGATAACCAGCATTCCCGAGGAAGATCTGAATTTCGCGAAGTTTTTCTTTTTCCTTTTCATTCTTCGCATCTATGTTCTCCTGATTCCTCCTATCTCCTGACTTCGCCTCCTGTCGCTTTAGCAAACTTCTTCGAAGCGCTTCTTTAACACTGCTAGTGCTAGTGCTGTCGTTGTCACATCCCGAAGCCGTTTCTTCCCCGTTTTCTTGGCGGCTTCGCTTCGAGTTCGAGGATTCCCCGGTTTCAGAAGTTCTCTTCATTTTTCGTTGAGAGATTCCATGGCTTAAAGACACAACTACCTGTAGTACAGGAGCCCATGCTACGACTATAACATATTCCGGAACTGTAGACCCTTCTGTCGCTTCTCGACTCTGTTATTTATTTACATAACTCACTCTTTACTAACATGGAGCTGCAATGAGTTATGGGATATCTAGTAATGGAATTGCGAGAATGGAACGAGTAGAAGTGTGGATAGGGGATTGATACATTGCTTTCGAAGTGAAGAAATCCCGTTTTCCCCTTTCCGCCGCCATCTTGTTTTTTAGGACGGTGCGGACCTCTTAGGGAACCGGACATAATTTTCGCGGCAAATTCAAATCTAAAAATAACTAGGTCAGGAAATACGCTGCCTCAACCATATAGGTTAGATGAAAGCTCCTACTTATGGGCTCCTGATATTGCGTGATCAAGGCCTATACAATGTATGTACATTTAACTTTTTCTTAGTTGTCTCTACTGGAAAGTTGGCCGAACATATTATCTGAAAATTGGTGAGACATTTTGGCGATTTTGATGGGACAGTAATTTCCAGCTCTGGATCTGGCATTTTTTTCTGCACAAAATCACATTGTCACATTGTTCTCATTTGGTTAGACACCCTTTTCACTTCATTTGCTGAATACTTGATTGCAATTGTATGCTAGTGGGTTTCTACTCAATACAGGTTTACATTCTCATTAAATTTTCTGATTAACCAAATTAATAAGGTCGGGATCAACCTTAGCTTTTAGTATTACTGACTTTGCTTATTTTAGTGAAGGAGAGGGCCATTCCATATTTTTGCCGCACCCCCCTGCGAGGGAGTGCAATAAAAAAAGCCTCTTCCGTGGGTTTTTCAGATGGGGCAGAGCAAGAATTTCTTGCTCTTGAAGAAGGGGGTTACTAAATAAAATGACCTCTTCCGTAGAGAAATTTGGGTGGCTAAAGAATGGAATGGCCGGGGTACTTTATGGATTCTTATTGAAAAATCCCCTAGCATGTCCTACATGTTTTCATTACAAAGGAGTAGCCTATGTATTCCCAGTTTTTCAAGTCAAACGTGCACTGGCAATGGTAGTCTTCACTGAAGCAGATGAAGTGGATCATTCTGGACCGATTTTTTAGTTAGTTCACAGAATAATGATTTGTAAGCAACTTTGTATAAACCACAAACCAAAAAAAAAGACAACAAAGAATGTAACCATTTATTGAAGCAGAAACACTAAAACAGCCCACAATCTAGCCAATTATTCTTTGCAAAATCTCTCACCAAAGTGAAATTAATGTTCACCATTTTTGCCACATTTTCACGCCTGATCAGAGCCAGGCTGTTCATTCATCTATGGACGATAGAGTATTAAGTTTAACCTCTTACTGTCTGTTGGGGGGGAGGGGGGTATTAAACTACTACTGCATGTGCACATTTCTTGCAATCGGCGATTTTAAGTTAAAAGAAATGGTTTACCTTTATTCTTGATCATGTCTTGTATCAAACATAACATCATTTTTTGACAGGAAATCACACTGAACGTCACGAGCATGTCCGTGAACCAAACAATGAACTTCCTGCAGAAGACGCCGAACTTATTGCGAGGGCGAGAGCAATGGGAGTTCAATACCAGTATGCACCAACGGCAGTGCAGGAAACCGAAGAACTGCGGCGAAATCGGCATCGTAGCAACCAGAGGAAGATAGCAAAAGAGGAACGAAGGCTTCGTGAAGCAATTGGTGATCTACTGCCTCCTCCACCACCAGGGTCGAGTGAACAAGAAGATGATGCTTATTGTGCTATAAGAGCTTTTGAAGTTGAGCAGATGACGTATGACTTTACATGTTGCAATGAGTGCAAAGAAAGACGCCTTCAAAACGGTTCCAGTACATCGCAAGGTAACTGCTGTAGCATATGCAAGCGTGATAAGCACCAACCAAAGTTCTGGTCAGATGGAAACAACATGGATCCAGGGATGGTACCACATGAGCTCGCAGGTCTTTCAGATGCCGAGCAAATGCTGATAGCAAGGCTGGCACCAGCGATACACGTGCATATGTTGAAGCATGGGGGGATCGCTGCGAAAGGCCACTGTATTGCATTCCCACAGGCGGTACAGGAACCTGCTACAATTCTCCCACGACTACCAGCAGAAGTTGATATCGTTCGAGTGAGAAGGCAAGGAAACAATGACACACACAAAGATTTCCGAGTCAGAAGGCGGCGCGTGGAAGAAGCTATAAGGTGGTTAAATATCAATAACCCTGCCTACAGTGATATAATCATTGACGAATCGCGCATTGAAAGTCTTCCCGAAGATGATGAATTGCCTGAGCTACGAACAATAGAATTTAGTGACGCCAACCATGCCAATGACCAAGGACCGGCCCCGGAGCAGATGGATCCTGGCGAAGTTGATGACGAGGACAACGAGACGGTGTCAGGGGTTCTACTCCCAGAACCAGGAGTGAATGTCCAAGAACGAATCCAGTCTGCTGTGGATCAACTTGCATCGAACGCAAGACAACAAGAAAGCAATGATGGAAATCCGATGACAGCGAGGCAGAGACCACAGAGACCAGTGATTCCTTGGCGACAACTTGTGAAGTACCAGCATCTGAATTCACAACCCCATATTTTTTTACGATGGCATTTCCTGTTTGTTTCCAACAGGGAGGGGAGACTACCACATTAATCGGCCTAGAACATGTACAGATCTCAATAAGTGGGCTGAACACTTGCTGTAGTACCAAGATGGACGATTTGCTAAACACAAAGTGTGGAAGTTCGTGGTCCACAACATGATAATGAGGAAGCAGGCCTTGGAGCAGAGCCGATACTTTGTCGATCAACAGCTTGGGGATCCTCACATAACCGTTGCAGACCTGCAAGAGCGATTGACAAGAGGAGACACCAGTGTTGCCAATAAGCTACTGTACTTTGGAGCAAAGCTGCGAGGCACTTCTCAGTACTGGCACCAGAGGCGAAGAGAGCTTCGCGCGTTGGTGGAATTCATGGTAAACACAAAGAGAGGATTACCTTCATTTTTATGACTGGGAGCTGTGCAGAGTTCTATTTCCCGCCACCGAGGAGACTCCTAGAGAAGTACATCCTGCAGACCACTGGGGAAGTCGTCAGTCTACAAGAACACAGCAATGCACGCTTCAAAGCTGTCCAGGAGAACACACATTGTAGTGTCATACTTTGATATGCGTACTTAATGCTACCACGAGAAGGTTCTGAAGCCCGTCTTTGGCGTGGAGGACTCCTGGTATCGATATGAGTTTGCAAAGTCCCGTGGCCAAATTCACTGGCACCAGCTCAGCTGGAGAGAAGACCGAGAGCCACATCAGTTGATGTACGACGCCCGACAAGAGGGTTGCAACGACGAAGATTACGTAAGGAGACTTAGCGAATGGGTTGAAGAGAACTTTGCAATGACAGCTTCACATCCCGCTGGCAAAGATGAACAAGGAGAGCCAAGGAAGGAATTCTGGCCAGCACCGGAAGGCCCCGCCCAGCCTGTTGATAATGATCGGGATCCACTTGTTAAGATGTTGATGGATGTAGATGCAACCCAGGAGGCAATTCTGGAAGATCACCTGCAGTTGGTGAACATAGTCGGACTGCACTGTTGTTCTGACTACTGCTTAAGAACCCCACGGCACCCAGAACAAGGACTGCAGCCAGGAGAACGTGTTTGCCGAATGGAGTTTGGTTCTGAATTCCATAGAGGAAAAGAATCCCGGGAGTCGTCTGAGATAGTTCAGGATCACAATGGCGCCCCCCGACTTGAGCTTCCGCGCGATCACCCACGTGTTGTACAGCACTCGAGATATCAGTTACAGTCTTGGAGAGCGAATGGGGATGTCAGCTTTATACTTTCAGACTCCCCACCGGAAGACCCAAGCGCAGACGAAATCATGGCTGTGATTGACTATGTATGTGGGTATGCATGAAAAGACAATGAGCCAACCGGTGCAACAGTTGACCTATTCAATGATATGTTGAACACAACCGAGGCGGGTGATGAAGTATCTGGACGATCTATCTGTGCAAAGCTTTTGATGAAGACCGTGGGAAGGCGAGATGTTAGTGGCCCAGAGGCATCCTTTGAACTAAACGGAAGTAAATTGAAGCTTTACCACTGCAGCCGACAGTTTAGTTTTCTTTCACTTTCAGGATCTAGACGTCTAGAGCGAAATGGTGAAACTGCAACAAGAGTACTCCGTTGGATAAATACCTAGCAAGGCCACGCGAGGAGCAGTGTACATGGTATGAGTATACATCAAGAGATGGCAAGGTCCCAGTTGTAAGTGGTGGCGCGACACACGCAACATGGCCACTTAATGAAGACTATTGTCGAACAATGATTCTCTTGCATTCACCAAGCTGGTTCAGCATTCAGGACCTACGAAGGGATGGGCAGTCTTGGATCAATCGTTTTGAAGAGTTTGTTATTACTGAGCAATGCCCAACGTTTGTCAAAGCAGCAGTGTGGAAGGCCCAACAACTTGCAGAACGCCCACGAGAAGAACCATTCGTAGATGGGGAAGAAGAAGAGAATGCTGCAGATGAAGCAGAAGAACAACCAGACTGGGTAGATATTTATGAAGGCCCGAGTAGATCATTCGAGGGAGTTGAGAGAGATTTTCAATACGACGATGGAGGAGAACAGCATGATTGGAGCAGCACTTCCGTGGAAATACCTGCTGAACACGACCCAACAAAGTGGCTGGAGCAGCGCATGAAAGAGGACGAGGAAAGTGAAGGCCTGTTCGTGTTTCCGACGCATAGCCTGGAATGGGATCGAAACAAAAGCAAGCTTTTAGAATGCAATGAGCTTCCTGCCCATCCAGTGGCGAAGATCAAAGCTGTTAATAATGGACGACACGCACAGAAGGCTGATAGCAACAAGACAGGCGGACTATTGCAACTCCTTAACCTATGCCGTGACAGCAAGGTCATGCTTGTTGCAAATCTCAAGGCAGAATGGGGCTTGTTTAACGGAGCAGTCGGCACAGTTGTGGATTTGGTGTACTTGAATGGACGTCATAAATATGTAAAATTTGGATTGTAAAGCGCTTAAATATTAAACAGACGTTTCGTGGCTCCTGCCACTTCATCAGTGTAACGGATAAAATATGCGCGAGCAGAATTCAAAAGATGGAAAATACATACAGTACAAATGAATGGACGTCGACCTACAGATGATCCCTCCCCGCAGCCCGATTACGTACTAGTACGGTTTGAGGATATAGAGGACCGGCCTATTTCGAGGATGACCCTAAAGCCGTTCCCATTGTACCTATTAGTAGGTCCACAGCATAAGGGGCCCGATATATGACGAGGTTTCTCTACTACGCTCGTAGCACCGTAGTAGCGTAGTGGCATATCTTAGATCAGTGGAAACACGGGCCTCAGGCGAGTGTTAAGCCTACTCCGGGTCCTAAAGTCGCCGTTTCTTTGGGCGACTAACAGCGACCATAGGCGACTTAAGCAAAATCCAAGGTTGTGGGACGCGACTTTGAGCGACTTTACAAAAAAAAGCTATTAACTTTGGGCGACTATTGGCAACTTTGTGCGACTATAGGCAACTTTGGGCGACTTTAGCAAAATTATCATGACCATGATCATATCTTTAGCAACTACCTGCCTCTTTTTCCCTTTCCCACCTTTCACAACCTTTCTTGTCTTATCTTGTCTGCTTTCACTCATTTTCATTTTTTTCATTTCACCCAAAACAAATTTCACCAGTTCAGAACTCTTCCTCTCTATTCATTTGAATAAAAAGGAGCCTTTTAAAGTTATTGAGATCTGTGAATGATTTTTTGTTGGTTAAATATGAGGTAAACCATCCTTATATCTCTAGGAGATAGTAATTTTAAAAATTTAACCTGGCATTCCATTTTATTAAGCAAGAATCATTTGTAATGGGCTGTTCCAGAAAGTAGCCCCCTATTAAGGAACTCTACCCCTGTGGAAATTCCAGGTTCCTGTATAACCTATGTGTAAATTTGAAGCAACCCATGTCGAAAATTTCCTCTTTTTCTTGTGCACCTGTGGAAATTGCAAAGTTTCGAATGCATACCCTGTGGCAATTCTGAGATAAAATGAATGACCTGTGGAAATTCCAGGGTCAAAAACAGTAACCCCTGTGGAAATTCCAGGGTCAAACAGGATGACCCCTGTGGAAATTCAAGGTTCCTTGATAGGGGGGTAATGGATATAAAATGGAACAGCCCAATCAAGTGCTTTCTACTTGTAGACACGGTATGAGTATGTGATTCCTGAAAAAAAATCTGGAAATTCCAGAGGGCTGGCAGGATTTTATTTCCAATACAATCACTGCATTTTTTCTAGGGGAGAGGTACAAACCCTTCAATGGAAGCTATGGATAATTTCTGGAATAACACAATGTTTTTATAGCCTATATGCAAATATTGTTACTATGTACTATAAAAATATTTCTTGACGAAACAAATCAAGAATCCTTTTCAATTAGAAGTTAGTCTACAAAAACTGACCTTTTGTACATATTTAATACATGGGATCCCTGACTCTAGCTTGACAGTTTGCCGGTAGTAAACATATTTGCTGACTGCATTTGGCAAGAAATTGAATCCACCTTTTACACTTTCAATCTGATGTACTGATTAATTGAACTCCTAAATTTGTGAATTAAATGTCTCTTCCTTCCAAAAACCACACATCCAAGGCATAAAATCCAACCTTGTGTTCCAAGTCCAAATCTCGAACGATAGAATCGCCATGTTAATATTACCCAGAGAAAACCTTGGGTAGCTTGGCTGTGTCCTCGCTTCCACAGGCAACCCGTCAAAACAGACCATGCGTGCCGCCATGATGGATTTTATACGAAAAACAAGGAATAGGATCTCTGATTTTCGATGCATTTACAGCGTAGGACCTTCTGGAAATCATGATAAGGTATTGATTTTTCAAAAAGAAGATAGTATGTTGATAAAGTAAATTTTGAATTGCTAAGCTATTGGTTGAAATACAGCATTTTATTACATTAGAAAGTTTAGCCAAGGAAGAAGTAGGGCTGGGTTGTGAATATTCCTGTTTTAGCAGATTAATTCGTGACTTTGTACAAAGCTTCTTAGTCTTTTAACGCTTTCCTTGCTCATTGACTCTTTCCTTGCACGTAATACTTTTTCTACAGTGTCAAAAATCATAGGGCATGAATGGAAGACTGTATTAAATTCTGTTGAATATAGAAATGAAGAATCTACTGAAAGTGAAGAAAATGTTCGCACCTCTCCCATTGAACGGTTATCTACAATGGGAGGGGTATAGTCGGAGTAGCTAATTTTTGTTTCAAGATGATAGTCCAACTCTGTTTTTATAAGGACTAGATATATTTGCTCTTGGAAATTAGTAGGTAAAGGAGTTATTATAGCGGAGCTCCTTAGCGGCCGAAGGCCGCAGAGCGGAGCACCATAGGTATCGCAGGAAGAGTTCAATAGCTCAAAACAGAACTCAGGTATACGATCGACTTTATTTTTCATGGTTCAGCGGTATTCTCTGGCATCGCGGGCGCGTCCGTGTCTGCGTGTCCGTCTGCGCGCCCATACCACAGGTAACCACGGAACTGTCTGTCATTTTTCTGCAGGACTCTGTCTGTACAGAGTTTGTTTTCTAGCTGATAAAAAATCGATGACAACACGAGAAAGATGAAGACAGAATTTAATAGAAGAGCAGAAAGAAATTCGACGAGACAGCTAAAAACAGCGACGGGAAAAGCCGGGCAAAGCATAACCCACCGCCAAAGAGAGTGCAACGACACAACGCGCGACGGTTTTTACTCTTCATCAAAAAATGAAACGTTTGAAATCAAGCTGACAAATCACGATTTAAGAAAATGAGCTACCAGTGGGAAGAAGTTGAGACCGATGTCATATTATGAAAAAAACGTTTCTCGCCGGGAAAGAAGCAAAGCGAGTAGAGAAGAATACGAGTACAGGGAAGTCGAAAAAAAAAGTCGGACGAAGAGCTAGCGGCTTAGCACTTTAGCGAGCGTGATAAGACGCAAACATCGACCAAAAACCCGTTTTCAAGGTAGGTAAGCTTACTTGAACTTTGTAGCTAGAGTATAAAAGGGGCATTCAGTAGTAACTTAATATATTTTTTTATCGCAAACTTTCGTTCGTAGTTTGAAAAAGATGAAAGTTGAATGCGACGATAGTGACCGCTCGAGAGATTCGTCGTTTTAACACGCTCAACCATTTTTTCTGGATTGCAATCAGAATACCATATTTTCTAGTGATTTAGATATATAGTAGAACGAGCTGACAACTGCCGTGGCTGTGTTTATACTTTGGCGGGGAGACTCAGGAGAAAGTCATGTAAGAAAAGATCAAAAGAAGTGTCACGCATGGAAGCCATCTTGAGCTGTCTCCGAGCTCGCGAGCTTGGGTCACTATCTATAGGCGGCAAAAAAAAAAACAGTGAAGTAATCTCCAAGCGAATCCAAACAGATTTAGATAATGGTACAATGATTCTTGAATTTTCTAATGTGTCTAAGCTATTTTCGACTTCTCAAATTGGTTCGGCTAGAGTTTCCAGGTGAGAAAAAGAACGGGTTTATTTACGAGCGATAGGACCGATTATCTTAAAACGTTGTGTTTAATTTAATTTGTAGAAATTCCCAAGATGTATCCTGGCTACAGGGGATGTATCCTGGCTACAGGGAATGCTTCACAGAGTATTTTACATATGACAGGCAAGTGGAAAACTATCTAGGGATAAGTATTGCTCTCTGACAATTATGCACTGGCATTTTAGTCTATTTTTTTCTCTGTCCGATAGTGTCAGAAGACATGAACTTAGAAGTGGAAATGTATAAATTTTGCTCAACATAGGTGTTAATTTTGCTCAACATAGACACAATTTATAGTCTATGTTAAAAATATTGCTTGAAGTTTTGACAGGCCCCTGAAATTAATTAATTTCATAACATGTTAATCATCAGGCCCTCCTATCATTTTTTCAATAATAATAAACAAATATTATCTAACTTGCCTTCCAATAGAAGACTAACTTTGTGAGGGTCCTTAAAATGCTGTGGATCATCTGCACCCCAAAAGCTGGAAATGCATCACCATTTTGCGGGGACCCCAAAAAATTAAATGAAATTCTCCCTCAATCTAATTAAGTCTCATTCAAAGGTTGCAGATTTTTTTGTTAATTTGTTGTTGTCACTTTTTGTGAATGGAAAATACCTTAAATGTACTAAAAAATACATTGAAGATACATGTATACAGATGTATGTTATTTTTTATTTCTATTTATTATATAGACACAAGTGTTTTACTGGGAAATACGCCACTCGTAGATCTCATACGAAGCTACATCCGGGTCCTGAGTGACATATTTTCCATATCCTCACTAGTGAGGATATCGGTCAAAACAAAAGTGCTTGGAAATCGATTTGGAACATTTTTTTCTGGTTTGTCTATATAATAAAAAGAAAATTACATGGTGGCTTGAAGATATGAGTTTTATTTTCGTGTGTCGAAAACAATATTTTACTCAATTGCTGCAGGGGTATTTTCAGCATTTGCCCTCAATGGATAATACCCCAGTCACCTTTTACAAGGTTTGTTGTTTATGAATTATCTAATTCTAAGTTTATTTCATTGAGCTAAAGAATATTTATTAAATTACCCAGACAACCTTGAATGAGACTAATATCTAGGGAGAATTTCATTTAGTTTTCATTTAGAGGATCCAGAGCATGTTAAGGACTCCTCACAAAGTGTTCATCTATTGGCAGGCAAGTAGATAATATTTTTCATTATTGTTGAAAAAATAAATAGTGATACAGGCATAAGATAATTGTGTTTGATATATTCATAAATACTTGATTTGATGAATTCATGATTTTTGTGGCTCTTACAAAAACAGTGGTACTCCCGTATGTTCAGCTACTAAAATACCTACCTTTACAGTAAGTATCCATAGCCATGTTTGGTTTACATAAGACTGGTTCATAAAAGCTCTGTCTTCAAGGCTCATCAGACTTATTGGTAATTTTTTTTTATTTCAGTGAAAACAGCAGCCAGATGTGGCTTTTTGCCAGATCATATCATGACACAAGTAAAACATAATTAGAGCATTTTCCACATGACTGTCATGAGTAATTACAAATAACCTGGCAATGGCGATTGGTTTGGGTTGTGATGGTTGAAAGCATGGTCTTTGATCCTTAAGCCAATCAGATTGTGTAGAGAAAATTAAAACACAATTTCTGTTAATTAAATCACTCACAAAAAGGAGAGATTGTGAATCACCTTGCTCTCTGATTGGTGAATTACTCATGGATTGCTTTCACGGCAGTTATGTGAAAGCTGCTATACAGTGTATTTTTATTCGCAGCAAAACTTAATATGCTACACTGGGGAGGGGGGGCTCTCCTATTTTTCGGGCTGGGGTGCTCGTCAGGAACTTTCAATTTCACCTCTAAAAGGTATCATACATGGTGTCGCTTAGTTGACTGTGGCTCCTATTAAAAGGTACCAGCAAGACATATTTTCCTTCGTAATTTTCTCTCATATTTTTACGAGGGAAAATACGTCTGAAATTCAGGCTACCAACAAGTGTAATTTGAATGTTTTGCTAGAACAGACCTCTAACAAGTACGTATCTGAAAAAAAAAAATTTCCGGCTAAAAGGTACCAGAGGCCTGATTTTAAACCCTAAAAGGTACGACGGCACCCGCGTCCCAAAAATAGGGGAGTCCCCCCCTGGGATGCTACGGCCCTGTGATTCTTATTGTGTTTCTATTGTATAGTTCGTATTAATTATTCATGCATTTTTTAGCATGAAATATAAACTTCTTGTCTTACTCGATGTATACCGGTAATAGGTTTGGTTATTAAGACAGGTTGTTTTACAACTTCAAGCAACGTTTGGCAAAAAATACTCAATGATTTCTATCCTAATTTGTAGACCTGTGTTCCACATTTTGAAATATCACAAAAGGCTTAGGACTGGGTTCGCACCGCCACAGAAATAAGCGTTCAAAAATAGAAAATTCTATAGAATCTATATAGGCTGTGATTGACATCACCATTTTAGGTGCGAAAAATACATCTATCTGTAAAAACTAAACTTTTTTTTCTCAGCTTCCTCTGTAAATTTTTTACCGGGGCAATAATACACGAACACTACCATGAAGACCTTTGAAATGAGACTAAATTCAAAGCAACAACTTTTTTATTTCGAGTAACAATATTTTTTTGCCGCTTTCTGGAAAAATTGCTAAAAAAAATCTGTCTTACAGTCAAAAGACATGAAGCGTGCCCCCCTAGAGTAGAATATTCAATTCATTATTCCATTATGATTTCATTATTCAATCGAAAAATGCATTTTTCAATTCAATATTAAAAATGTTAAATACTGAAATTATGATTTCTGAATAAGCAATTGTTCACCCAGAGTAATTATTTAGATTACAATTTTTTTGTCTTTTGACTGTATGTTCTGCACAATCATGCATCAGGAAGGAGGGGTGGTCACCTGGTTGGTCCAGTTGCTCTCAATCAAAGCAGAATTTTGCTAATTGTGTAAAAGGTTCTAAAATAAATTGTCTTTATCACTGAGTGTGGGTAGCTGTACTGTAATACATACTCTATGCAACAACAAAACAACTATACACTACGGCAGACCTCCTACCTGTTACCTATCTCCTTGTGCCTATGTCAGACCTCAGGAGCAAATCACTGGAACTCCAAGGGTGGGTGGTTCAAATTTTAAAAAAATCCAGGGTGGTAGCTGGGTCCTCAACAGGGGAGGTGCGATTTTTTTTTGCGACTGCCCATTCCTTCCTACCCAAGAAATATATTTGACTGTTCAAGTTTAGCGCAATCCTGGCCTAAGCTTTGTGCTTGTAATCTAATTGTAGGATCCCAGATTTTGGAAAGACACATTAATTTTTATGGTTTCAACAAGAAAAACTCATGTCAAATAACGTATTGCACTTTTCCATTCACATGGAAAAAATATGTAACCAGGAGCTCCGCTTTTAGCCAGTGGCTAAATCTATATATTTATTTATTTATTTATTTATTTATTTATTTATTTATTTATTTATTTACATGATTCGCCCATAATGTAAAGGGCAGGGCATACCAACAGAGCGGTGCTCCAATAACAGGTTCCCTTAATAATATACTAAGTACAATATACAAATCAAAAAATATTACATAAATAATGGTAAAACACGATACAAAATATAGAGAGAAAAAAAAAATCAAAACAGTACGGGTTGGGTTTTAGCAGCATAGACTGGTGACTAGCGAGTCCAATGGCCTAGATTGATGACATTTTACACATATGGTCTTAAAGGTTTGAGGTATGGCCGGATCATATACAGTAGTAGTTAAATCCATATAATAATGGAATAGAGAAAGCTTGAAAGTTGACAGAGCAGTGATATTTCTCAGATTACTAGGCAACGTGTTCCACGTTCTTGGACTTCTGATGTATAAACTATTTGATAAGTGACCGTTTTACATCTACTAACTTGTAAAAGTGGCCCCAGGGCGGAACATGAGCCCCTAGTGACACGCGTTGGTGCGCTCATTCTAATATTGATGTCAGAGTTGTCACGTATGCGCTTAAATATGTACACTAGATCTAAATATTCATGCCAATACGTTACAGGAAGTATGCTCAGTTTACAGAGTCTTTGAGGGTAGGCTATCTCAGTTCGAAATGGTCTCGAAATCTATCAAAGCCCAAAGAGCTGGTCGTTATTGAGCTAGGTAGTTCCCATCGCTGGGTCTTTAGGCATCTTTGACTGCTATTCTCGAGATCTTGGACGAGATATAAACCCAGTAAAGCGAGATAGAAGACGGACCATTTGAAATAGCCCGCCATTGTCCCGCTTGACCGCCGCCACAATCTTGAAGCCATGAGAAGGGTTTTTTAGTTTCATTCGTGTTCAGTTTTGCATAACAAAAAAAGTTAAGTCTTATAATGTTGACAAATTGTATTCATACCAAAAACGAGTTGTAATCAATCTGGAGAATTATAAGCAAAGTGATATTTTTTGGGCATCAAGTTTCAGGTATTATTTTAACATCGAGCCCTGGATGCTTAAATGCTAATATTATCTAATATTATTAGCTAATATTATTAATTTAGAAATCACCACTGTGATTTCTAAATTACATACAAGAATAAGTTTGTATCTTGTAAAAATAAATAAATGGATGCTTTTGTACCATATTTCATGTTTTGATTGCCAGATCTGTTCTTTTTTCGCCTTGTTTTGCCTTTATTGCCCGTTCTTGTTCCTAAATGTTCTATTATTGGCTGTTCTCACAATCATTTTCCTCCTGAAATTTCTGTTCTCTCAATGGAAGGGCACCCGGAGGGGTGGGGGTCATTCTACCAAATCATTATGTACATCCGGGTAACATGAGATGCGCACGCACCGCCGTAGATCAGTGCACATATCCTTCAGCCGTGGATCGGACGTTGGTTTTCCCGCCGAGGATAAAATTCAAAATTCTTTCCAACTGCAGTTGGTAAGTTAAATTTTGCTTTATTTAGAATTTATTTTATACAACGGCAAGCCTATTGGCATTATTTGCCGAAAGCAAGAGTTTGACGTGTCACCACTCTTGTAATTAAATTTTGCCCGTTCAAGTGTTGTTCGAGTAGCGAGATTACAGGACGTGTCCTGAATCTTGTTCAAGGGATATAACGCGTTTTATATCCAACAAAATCTCCTAAAGGAGAATACTTGGGTTTATAACAGTTGCTGTGGCCCAACCGAGTAAATCGAGTCTTCATTGAAAGACTTCGACTCGTGGTGAGACCAAAGACGGGTCCGCCATTTTGAATTTGAGCAAGCAAATTAATTTTGACCTTTGGTTATTTGCTTCTCAATAGAATGATGAGTGACGAAGAAAGTTCATCTAACGCTCAGAATGAAAGCTTCAGAAAGATGATGACCGAAGCCATGCAAAGCATGAAGCAGGATTTGCTATCACAATTAACTGGTCACATTGACGAATATTTGTCGACGCCGATGAAGGTGGTCAGGCAGCGGTCGAAGCCGATGATGAGAATGTGCTCGACAGCAAAATTGATGAATTGCTCAAGTCAGATGAAACCGAAGCAAGTTCAGAAAAAGATTCCTTTAAATCTTTGGCCCAAGAATTTAGTACTGTTGAAAAAACAGGGCCCGAAATCAATGCTGATTTAGCAGAAATTGTTAACAGTCTTCTCAAAGAAAAACTTAGCAAGGAAAAGTTACAAGAAGTGCAGGACAAATACATGAAGCCTGCAAATTGTGAGAATTTAGTTTCTCCAAAAACTAACAAACAAGTATGGCAGCAGCTAAAACAGGAAAAAAAAACACAGATTCTGCTATTCAGAAAGCCCAGTCGTTTCTGATATCTGGTTTACGAGCAGTCTTACAAGTCTGCAATAAAATAAGTGGCAACAACAAGCAGATGTTGACGCATGCTGTAGTACTGTTACTCACTGCGAACAGAGATATCAACATGAAGCGCAAAGATCTCATCAGACCAGATTTGAATAGGCAATATGCTGGCCTATGCAACCCCTCAACTCCAATATCTTCATTGCTTTTTGGGGATGACTTAAATAAGGAGGTAGAGGATTTGACTAAATCCAACAAGTTGAGCAGTAAAGTAACACCAAAGAAACGTTTTGAGCCCTATCCCAAATCTTCATTCGCAAGGGGACGTGGACGGGGGCGTGCGTCAAATTCAAGAGGACGTGGATCAAAGCCAGGTAGCTCTTTTTTAGGGGCAAGCAGGGACCAGACGAGGTCCCAGCAGATGGGAAGATCCCAGCCAACCAAGAACCAATGAAGGGAATAATTCCTCAAGTAAGTCAAGCCGCTGTATTAATTAACAATCAAAGGGAATTCAGAGCAGGTGGTCTCAAATACTTTCTTAATGCATGGAAAAGTATTACCTCTGATCCTTTTATATTGGATACAGTTGAGCATTGTCATTTAGAATTTGATTCTAGACCTCATCCAAGCATAAATTTAAGTAGGTCATGCCGTTCTTTCAGTGATACAGAGCAAATTATTATTGATCAAGAAATACAAACATTTTTGGAAAAGGGAATAATTCGGTTTTCATCATTTGAAGAAGGTCAAATTGTGTCTCTAATATTTGTAAGATCCAAGAAGGATGGATCTTTTAGGGTTTTAATTTGAAAAAATTAAATAAGTATATAACCCACCATCATTTCAAGATGGACACACTTGATAAAGTAGTGAAACTCTTGAAGCCTGATTGTTATATGACATCTATTGATCTTAAAGATGCATATTATTCTATTCCTATAGCTCTAGAGGACCAAAAATATCTTAAATTTGTATGGAAAGATAAGCTTTATGCTTTTTCTAGCCTGCCTATGGGACTTACTAGTAGTCCAAGAATTTTCACTAAAGTTATGAAGCCAGTTTTTGCTCATTTGAGAACTCAACATGGTCATACTTGTCTTGGATATATTGATGACTCTTTATACATAGGAGATAATTTTGAACAATGCGAGAAAGCAACTCATTGTGCAGTTCAATTGCTTTGTGAGTTAGGGTTCAAAGTTCATCCTGATAAATCAGTCATAAACCCTTCAAGGATTATTGAATTTCTTCGTTTTAACCTGAATTCTATCAATATGACAGAAAGAAAAAATAAAAAAAGACCTTGGATTTATGTAAAGAATTTCATCACCCTGGAAAGATTTTTACTATTCGTAAAGTTGCATCACTGCTAGGTACTTTAGTTTCCAGTTTCCAGGAGTTGAATATGGCCAGTTGTATTATCGCAACATACAGGCTGACAAAGAGCATTATCTCAGATCGAACCAAGGAAACTTTGAGGCATCAATGACTCTGTCTAATGAAAGTTTAGAAGAAATTCTCTGGTGGATTGATAATATTCAATCAGCTAAGCGAGATATTCAACATTCTAACCCAGACCTAGTTATGTACACAGATGCTTCAGGACAGGGATGGGGTGCTAGTGTTCAAGGTGGCAATAGAACCTCTGGAATTTGGTCACATTTGGAATGTTCCCAACATATTAATTATCTAGAATTGTTAGCAGTAAAACTTGCTTTGAGAGCTCTTTTAAATGATAAAAGCAATATTCATATACGAATAATGTCAGATAATACTACAGTGGTAGCATACATTAATGGAATGGGTGGTTGCAAATCAATTACTTGCAATGTTCTTTCGCGTGACATTTGGAATTGGGCCATGAAAAATAACATTTGGTTATCCGCAGCCCATATCCCCGGTAAAGCAAATGTAGATGCTGATGATCTTTCACGTAATTTCAACATGAACCTAGAATGGATGTTGGCCACTCCTGTTTTTCAGGAAATTGTGAGACTATTTGGTCAACCTGACATAGATTTGTTTGCTAGCAGATTAAATACACAACTAGAGACTTATGTCTCTTGGAAACCAGACCCAGGGGCAAGCTACATAGATGCTTTTTCCCTTGACTGGTCGCAATTTGCATTTTATGCATTTCCACCCTTTTGTTTCATTTCCAGATGTATTCAACATTTGATACAGCATCAAGCAACAGGAATCATAATTATTCCATTATGGACAACCCAACCATATTTCACTGTTGTGTTGAACTTGTTGGTGGACATGCCTCGGATCCTGAAGGCAACAAGCCAGAATCTGGTGCATCCTGTGTTGAAGGGGCCACACCCTCTACATCAGCAACTACAGTTTCTGGTATGCAAATTGTCCGGAAATCATTACTTGACTCAGGAATTTCAGCGGACATTGCCGAAATTATCATGTCTTCATGGAGGGAGAGTACCCACAAACAATACAAGGTCTATATCAACAAATGGGTGCTATTTTGCAGTCAGAGATCGTATGATCCATTGCATCCCACTGTAATTTCCTTGTTAAAGTTTTTGCACAGTCTTTTGACAAAGGGTTGAGTTATTCTACTCTGAACACAGCACGGTCTGCTGTATCTAATATTAGTATCAATTCAAAAGATACTAAGTTAGGTGATCACCCTTTAATGTGTAGATACCTTAAGGGCGTTTTCAACAAATGTAAACCAGTGCCTAAATACAATGTGATTTGGCCAGTTGATCAAGTGCTGGACTATCTTAGTATGTTGTGGCCATTAGATAAGGTTACCCTGAAAGAACTGTCAGTGAAGCTAGTTTTGTTGGTTGCGTTGACGACAGGTCAAAGGTGCCAGACATTGACTTTCATGGATACGTCAGACAAGTTTATGCAGAAGAATGATACCTGCTTTGATTTTGCGTTAACAGACTATATAAAGCAAGATCGTCCTGGTAAAATTTTTGGAATTGTAAGACTTTACAAATACAGTGAGTCGAAATTATGTGTGTACAAGACCTTGGAATGTTATCTTGAAAGAACAAAAGAAATTAGGAGTTCTTCCAAGCTAGTAGTATCATATATAAAGCCATACAGCGAAGTTTCTACTAGCACTATTGCACGATGGATTAAAGTGGGATTATCTCTAGCTGGTGTTGATACGTCAGCGTTCTCAGCCCACAGTACTCGTAGTGCATCGACTGTCAGTTTCCACGGACGTGATACTTGCTGCAGCTGGTTGGAATGAAAATTCTACATTTCGAAAATTTTACAAGAAGCCTATAGCAATAACTGACCAAATGAGTCGAGCTGTATTATGCTAAGTATTGCACAACTATAAAGAATGCTGTAGTATTAAGTATGCTGATATATTAAATTATTTGCTACTGGATGTTATACCGGTATGTTGTCATTTTGTGCTCACAGCTTTGAAATCTCATGTTACCGGATGTACATAATGATTTGGTAGAATTTAAAATTAAACAAGACTTACCTGTAAGTTGAAGTTTGATAATAATTCTTCCAAATCATTAAGAGTACAGAATGGTTAACATGCCCTGTTTATACCCTGGAGTCTTGCCCACCCAGTCGATCATCCGGTTTTAAAAGTGATCACAAAATGGCGTTAAATACTGATCTACGGCGGTGCGTGCGCATCTCATGTTAACCCTTCTGTACTCTTAATGATTTAGAATAATTATTATCAAACTTCAACTTACAGGTAAGTCTTGTTTAATTTTAAAATTTATCTGATCTTTTCTGGAAATTCCAGAGGGGTTTGAGGGTCACTTTTCTACACCCTTGTGTGGGGGAGACAGCCTTGAGCAGCTTTGGCTGACAATAGTTGAAAAAAAGAGCAATTTGGGCGACTATAGGAGACTAAAGGTGACTATAGGCGACTTCAGGCGACTATAGGCGACTTTAGGATCCGGAGTAGGCCTAGTGTTTGCACCTGCTCGAGAATTCTTCACATCACATCGAGGTTTGCATAATCCTATGCAGTCACGGGGACTGTGTTTTATTTGTTATATAAAATAATTGTCTACAAAAATAAAATTTAGATAGTAAGTTTTTGAAGCGGATGAGACTCTAACTTCTCCATACAGATGAAAAGGCTGCATCAGCCAATCAGAGCGCTCCTTTTATCGCATGATTTGTCAATCTCTCTGATCGGCCTGCAAGTTTTCTGAGATGGCGGCAAGCGAAATAGTTTTCAAATGACAATCTTCTATTCAAAATACAAAATAATTATGACAGAAGGTGAACAGAAGACTTTGACACAGTTGACACAGAAGCCGTTGCTTTAGATATGTGTGTTGGCCGAGTTTCTTCGCCTATGAAGCTGAAACAAAATCTCCTCGAGCAAGAAATGGCATTTGGCAGCGGAACTATGGCATATCTTGATGCTTTAGCAAGCGAAGAGCGAATTTGAACGCTTCAATTACGGCAAACTAGGCAAAGAAGAAAGGAATCCAGATCTTGTGGGCTTGTCAAACATTACTCGAGGATCCAGAATTGGTTTTTGGTAGCATTTTTCAAGATTCCAAAACGAGACTGCTGATTGAACTGAATTGTAACTATCGAACTGTGTGCCGAACTCAGCTCAGGTAAAAAAAGCGAAACCAATGTTATTTACGAGTTTCATGCTTTATGTGAATTCAATATGCTTTGTCAAATGTCTATCCATGTAATATTGACGTCTCAATAAATGATTTTGCCTAAAACATGTCCTTTTTTCTAAAGGTTATCTGAAATTAGCGGCTCGCCAGTCACTCAATTGTGTGACGTCACAACTATGTTTGCACAGGGAAATGCAAACACGGCTCTAAGCCAATCAGAACGCGCGTACTATCTTAATTATTTTATAATTTAAAATGAAGGTTAAAAATGAAAAATCGTGCTTAAAACTTTAAAAGGAACACAAAGTTATATCCATTTGATCCATAAGCCGAACGTATACAGCAGTTTCCATACGTAATGGATTTATACGCAGCGAACGTAGTTACTGCTCATGTTTTTCCCCTGAAATTCATTTGATAGAGTCCGAAGGTATATTTCTAAAACCTCAAATGACGCGTCGACTGTATTGCCTATTCTTTTGTATTGCCCGCCGCCTATTTTCTGTAATTTATTGAGCTTATAAAAACGCACTTTCTAATAGTACTTAAACTTTAGGTCAAATTTTCAATCTTCGCAAGCTCCTGACGTCGCATCGGCGGCAAATTGTTTGTGCCGTTAGACAAAGATTGTGCCGTTAGACAAATATACCAACTAAAAAATCATGTGAGGGATTTCTTTTTTTAATGAAAACGTTGTATGATTTTGCGGCTTCAAATTGAAAAAAATACGACTTACAACTTCCCGACTCAATATTTTTCGTAAATATGTAAGATATCTCAAATCTCTATACTTTAAAGACATCGCCTCCAAAGGTGCATTTTTATACGTGACTTGTGCAATGAGAACTTAGAAACAGAATGAAAAGTAACTAGGGAAATAGAAGTAACTTATCTTTCATGGCTCAGCATTAAACAGGCAATCCCAAGAACATGGAAAATAAGACTAAAGGATACCTGGCCGTCCACCTTAAAAAATATACCAGAACGTGGGGAACTCTATTTAACTCTCGGGGAAAATCAGTTAAAGACCAAAGTAGTTTATAATTCATTAATCGATCAAAAGTTCCAAAAACCAACTGCTCAGGAAAATTATGCAAGAAGAATTAAAGATGACGCACTTTTTAACTAGGAAAATTTTATTCCAGAATTTATGTAACCACAATCGACTGTTATTCGATGAGGTACTTCCAGTATAGAATTTTAAACAATATGTAATAATGTAATGTAGGCACTTGTATACCGCAAATTATCATATGAATATGTTCAAATGCGGTTTACAGATGTGGACATGTCTGATCCCTAAGATGCGGACTGCGATTTATACAATGCAGTTTACAATCATGAGTGGTTGTTAGATTCTGTGGTGAGCACTGTGATTGTTTAACGTCCCTCGCATAGTAGTTAAGTGTAGTGGGCTGAGAGATGGGACCTCGGTTTTATTGTCTCATCCGAAAGACTTGAAACACAGGAGAAATGACGAATCACTTCAACCCACGATGGACACAAGGTTCGAAACAGCAGAGAAAAATCCCAACTGCCCCCGACTGGGATTCGAACCCGGTGCACAGAGGTGAGAGGCAAACGCTTTACACGCTGCGCCACCCGTGCTTCATGTTGTTCTTATCCGCATCGTTTTGGAATAAATGCAGACTCTAGATGTTCTTTTTGCTTTTCATATCCGGACACGGTTGACGATTTTTTTGTCGACTGTCCGGAATCAAAAACCTTATATTTTCAACTAAAAAATTGGTTTGAGAAGTTTAATGTCTTTCTTCCAGAATCGAACTTAGCTAATATTCTTCTTGGAGTTAATACTGACGGCCCAGAAAATTATATTATTCTTATCTCTATAAATTAGTATTATATAAACTTATAATATTCATCCATTATTCATAGGATGCTCATCCAATCTCTGCACTGGATTCGGATCAGGTGACACTACTTGTAACCCCCGATACCACATGGCTAGGTGTCTGATACAGAATACTAATTGATCTAATTAGTATTCTGTATCTGATACAGAATACTAATTAGTATTCTGTATAGGACACCTTCCAGTGCAGCCCTCAGTCTTTGAACAGTTGGATATTTGTTTCAAATAAAAAATATCCCCTACTGTCCAAAGGCTGAAGGGGACCACTCTAGTGAAGTCCAAGTATGGTCTTCTCTCGTAGACCAGTACCTTAAAAAAAGGATATTTGTTATAAGTACAAAAGTTAGAATATCATAAGTACTTTACAATATTCGTGTCTATGTTGTATCTGCCGATACAACATAGCCACTCATATTGTAAATAGTACATAAAAATTCAAAACTCCATCCTTAGCTATTCTGCAGAATTTCTAAAACATTACGAAAAAGTAAAAGTTACTATTGCTAAGACCAAGAATAAGCCGGCAGCGCAATCTAAGAAATGGGAATAAATTCTAAAGGCTCTATATGTTAAATCCTGTGGTATGGGGTGTTCATGCAAAAGGGATATGTATGTGTTTTGTCCTTAATGTCGGTGTATACCGTTTGTATATTAATCAGTTGTTTTAAAATATTGCATGTGAAGACTAGCTTTGAAACAAATCCATGTAACCCAAAAAAATGTTAAAAAACTGTATATAGGTAAATAAGGAAATAAATGTCTTATAGGTACATAGGGAGTAAGAAATTGTAAAAGAAGGTAGATAGGGAGTAAAAAGAGTTACCAGTCATCACATGAAAGAGTATAAAAAAAGATATCAAACATCGCTGGCATGTGTTTTTGCAGTTCATTTCTCCAAGACTAAAATCCGACAAAGTCTGAAATTGTGCAACAACACACTAATGACCTGGAGCTTCTCAAATAAACAAGGTAGTTTTTAGTTCAGGGTCTTAAAAATACACGAAAAGTTCAAACTTCACTAATGCGATAGAGCCACAGGGAGCTCACCTTTACAGTTTCAATCAAGAAAAATAATAAGAATCTCTCCATCCATCTTTCGCTGAAAAGCGAAAGGAAATCTATTTTATTTTCCCTGCGTTCTGGTCTTTTCTGATTGGCTAATTATGCTTTGCCCAGACTCGCCCACTAGGGCCTCATTATCACAAAATGGCTTCCGTCTGGCACTAACCTCGTAAAAAGAGACAAGGGATGAAACAACCGCTCGCTTTTCGTCTCGAACAACCGTACGCCGGTGAGGACGGAAGTAGATTGCTACGAAAGACCGGAAGTGAAGTGTGATTGTCGTGACCGTTACTCCGAATGCATGAAGATGAGCGCTGCGTGATTAGAATTATGAACTATTTTAAATCTATGCTTTTTGGTGCAAATTGTGTAGTAATTTCGTAATGTTAGTGCACATTTTTTTTTCAGATAAAACTTTCCCCTCTGCTTTCCTGTAATAGCAAAAGTGGTCGGGCCAAAGCTCAGGGGAGCATTTTAAGGGAGCATTTTAAGGGAGTTGTGAAGGCTGAGTACAGCAGGCGCCTTGATGATACCCTTAAAGAGACCCCACCAGCGATGGAAGTTGACACAATTGAGCAACAAATTGCCGATGCTATCCACACAGCTACAGATGAAACCATCCCACCATTAAACAGAGGTCACGAAGATAAAGCCTGGGTAGATGAGGAGTTCTTAACTTTACTTGAGAAAAGGCGGAAATCAACTGACACAGATGAAGTGAAAGAACTATCAAAGCACATACGCAAACTGCGCCTTAAACTCAAAAGTGCGTTCTACAAGGACAAAGCTAAGAAGATCAACCTTGCGAGTGAACAAAGGAACACTGAAGAGGAGTTTCGGCTAGCCAAACATTACTGCGCACTCTCAAAATCTAGACAACAGACCAAACTGGAAGAGCACTTTGCACAACATCTGAGAAAGAGAGAGTTCACCATTCAATCAGAGCTGATTGAACCTAAACGATTTCCTCACATCATCCCCCCTGTGGACCAAGATACTATAAATGAAAGTCATCCAGAGGTAGCCGAGGTAGAGGAATGTATGTCTAAGCTCAAGAATGGCAGATGCCAGGGAACTGATAAAATATTCAGCGAGCAACTCAAGTACTCCTACTCAAAACAGCTCCTCCTTTTTCTGGTTATGCTGATGGGAATAATATGGGAGTCTCTTAAGATCCCTGCTCGCTGGTTACTCTCCTCGATCACATGCCTCCACAAGAAAGGTCTTAGATCCTTAGCCGAAAACTACCGGGGTCTGTCTATCATAGCAACACTGTCGAAGCTCCTCTCCATGATTATTATCGAAAGAGTAAGATCAGTTTATAAACGTATTATACTTCCCACCAAGTTTGGGTTCAGAAATAACCGATCCACGTGTAATGCAATCAGTATTGTTCGACACATACTGGAGAAAGAACGGAAGCCACTCTTTGTCTGCTTCATCGACCTTAAGGCGGCCTATGACTGGGTCCCACGTGACGCACTCTTCCGTGTTCTAGAGATTCGCCTCAAATGTCCAAAGCTGATATCCATATTAAAGGCGCTGTACACTGGTACTACGGCCTGTATAAAAGGTGCTAAACACTTCTTCAACACCTATGTAGGATGTCGCCAAGGTGCACTTGAGAGCCCAACCATATTCAATGTGTATATGGATTTTATCATGAGATGTGCAAATCATGAGATCAGCAACCAATTCCCAGAGGCAGGAGCACATGTTGAGTTTGTCATACCAAATGAAGTGTCTCCAAGAAGACTCCGTACTGGAACATCGCATGGGTATTCAGAATCCTGGAGCTCATGTACGCGGATGACGTGGCTGTGTTTTCCCAGAGCTTAGATGAGCTTGAAAAGATCTTAACAATATACGATAACACCTTCTCAAGGTTTGGACTTCAGATGTCCTATAAAAAGACGGAAACAATGGCCTTCAATGTGGACGAAGACATCCAGTCACAAACAAGCCTATTGTCTATCAACAATATTGAGATAAAGAATGAGAGGCAATTCCGGTACCTTGGTCATCTCATCAGCAACACTGGGAAGTCATCAAAGTTCCTACACCACCGAATTGCATCAGCGTATGAGAAGTGGAACGAGCTGAAGCATGTGCTGACCGACCGTGAAATACATCTCAACACCCGCATGAAAATCCTGACGGCGTGTGTACGGTCCCGACTACTGTATAGTGTACAAGCATGGGAACATTCTAACAACGAACTCCAGAAGTTGAACACCGTGTGGAATGGTTTCCTACGTAAGATAATAGCTGGTGGCTATGCACGTAAGAATGTCCCGCCCCAAAATCTACGAAAAAAAGGGACCGACCCTGCAACCCTTGTCGATGGCGAGATAGATTGGGCGTTTAAGATCTCGAACAGTAAGCTGTACGAACTGACCCGATCACAACCGATTGAAAATTTCTGCCATGTACAGTCCCTCAAATACGTAGCGCATGTATGCAGAATGCCGAATGATGCAATTCAGAAGATAGTGATGTTTGACAAACGAAGGTCGTGGAGGAAAGTGGAAGACGCGCTAGGGGTCAGCAAACAACAGACCCTTAAGACGATGATGATAAAAGAAGACTTCAAGTGGATGTTGGAGATTAGATTTCTACCGCTCTCCAAGCAGCCGCGCCCTAGGGCCGATCCCGTGCCAGATGGGAAAAACTGATGATGATGATGATGCCATTTTTTGTGCATTACAGTGAGGCATATAGACCCTTTTAATAAGTCCAGTCACGCATGTTTTCCGCGAATGACGTCAAATTTATTCTTTTCAATTTCTGGTCTACCGAACACATTTCAAAAGAATAAATTTGACGTCATTCGCGGAAAACATGCGTGACTGGACTTATTAAAGGGTCGATAGAGGGCCCTCCCTCTTGAAGGTTAAAATTTCTAAGAAATATGCATTTTTAATGGCTGTTTAGCATTTTTGATGCCTGTTTAGCATTCTTGATGCCTGTTTAGCATTTTTGATGGCTGTTGAGCTTTTCTGTTAGGTTTTTGTAAACGCCCCCCTCCGGATGGACATATAAATCGACCCTCTAGTGTTTAAATTGCGTAATGAAATGCGAGAAAGAAAACGCGAATCAAATAAATTAAACATTTTTATTTACTTTCTTAACGTAGTACACTGTGCGATAGTGGAACGACTCCAAATTGTATTTCGGCCTCCATAACTGCCTGTGATGCGCCATGGGACCAAATAGGTATAGGAAACATTATCATGGACACTGGATTTTAGGATACATAGGCATGCTTATCACTACGCTTATGCCAAGTGATTGTAAATTACATTGTTCGGTATAAATGTTTGCTAGGTTAACACGAATTACCAGTTCTTTTTATCTGCCATGACGTACCGGGGGCACAGCAGCAGGCAGTTGAAATGGTGGAATTTTTCACCTTCTATGATTCTTCATCGTTTGTAGTAAAAGGCTTAGGAAATATTTTCTGGAATACATCGCTCCGTGATATATTTAAATATTTTTTCGATTCGAGTAAAGACAAAAAGAGAAGCAATGATATGTTGGTATTTAAAATCATAGATGTTCAAAGTTGAAAACAATAAACTAGTAGGATTGACTGAAAGTAAATTCGGATCTCTGCTTCACCTTGGAAATAAAACTGCACGGTAACTTTCCTGAGAAGTTATTTATCAACAGATTGCAGCGAAAATATGCCCTAGAAAGGGCAAAACTCGAAAATCAAACTGCCAATACCGACTTATTGCATCATTGTCATAAAGAAGTAGGCGAGAATATCAATTTCTTCCTTCACAGTCCTTCACGCTCCTTCTAATGATGTTTCTAGTGAAGCGATTCAGCCTTCAAAAAAGAGGTCGAATTTATAGGCTACGTTATAGTGTGGCATTGAATACAATGGAAACTATTGGAAAACTAATTATTTACCTTCCGATCTCCTCTCTGCTTGTCAACTTGTAAAACGTTTTGCGTACGTGGCCAAGGCAAAGCAGATGTTTTAGCCGAACTGTTGTCGTCAAATGCTCGTATTTCCGAAGTAAAATGGAAGAGCGTTCTCTTGTTGCTCACCCAATCACAATTGTTCGTTATGTTCCGAAGTGACACCGAAGAATGTTCGCTTGTTACCACCAATCACAGTTCCTCGTTATGTGATTGGCAGAATTTCCGACGCCCGAATTTTTGTGACAATTTTGCCAAGTTTGAATCCTTTGGTCGGTTCCCTTCGGGCCCGACCAAAAACATTTCCTACAATTTTAGTTCAGCCGCATGTCGGTTAACTGCGAAACAATTTTTTGGCAGCAGTGACTGACATCATCGACTCGAGGCAGGTAATCGTTATAGTCAGCTTATTGACTTCGTTTGTAGAACGACACAAATAAATAATTACAATTTTCAAAGATGAAAGTTTGCAAATAAATTATATTCAGCTCAGTGCGGTAGCAACAAAATAGCGGAGTGTTGTGCTTTTCCTTGCCGATCAAAGAATAATGGATTTTAGTATCACCCAACTAGTGGACTATTGCCAATGCTGCATTATGATTGGCTACGCTACTAGTGGACTATTATCAATAGACCTCTAGTAGCGAAAGCGCCGATTTTGAACATGAAAACAATGGCGTTTTAGAGAGGTTTCGGGTGATTTTTTTAACACAATTTTTCCCCTTTTTTCGGCCTGCGGCCTCATGAGCTATTGGCCCGTAACCCTTTCGGGCTCGAGGTCTAATTCTTAAGTATACACTGATTGTAGGGGAGAAGTGGTTTCATGCGAAGAAATATAGTAACTCTCACTTTTCAGACATTCGCTCAAAATGAGCGCCTTTATTTGTAAGATGAAAATGGAGAATTCATGGAACGCTGATTCCAACAGACATTCGCTCAGAAATGAATGTTGTGAGACGAAAAATATTTGAACAAGGACAGTTATAATGTCGATCTTTGACTGTATTAAATTCAGCAATCGAGCTGAACTTGCGAATGTTGGAGCAAATCTCATTGCTAGTTATTGTTCCTGCGTTAAAATGAGACACACGTGTGCTGCTGTCCAGGCGTAAAACCGGAAGCGAGAATTTTACTTCAGTCCTCCCCGGCGTACGGTTTTCCGAGACGAAATTCGAGGTTTGAATTTGTGACCTTGCCTGGGGCTTGAATTCACTTTGATTATGTTAGAATCACACCAGGATTTGAAAGCAATCATTCATCAATAACTTTCTTGAGTTTTGGGCGATAATTCCTAAATTTTCTATTTTATAGATTAAGAGTTTTCCGAGGCCTACTCAACTTTGTTTCATCCCTTGTCTCTTTTTACGAGGTTAGCGTCACGGAAGCCTTTTCGTGGTAATGAGGCCCAGTGGGCGAAGTCTGGGCAAAGCATAATTAGCCAATCAGAAAGTCCAAAACGCAGGGGAAATAAAATAGGTGTCCTTTCGCTTTATTCAGCGAAAAATGGATAGATTCTTATTATGGGGGACCAATGTGATAGAGCAATCATTAGACAGAGCAATTTTTAGCTTTTTAAAAACGATATATAGCTAATAATCATAGCATAAATATTAATAATGTTTTCCGAAAGCACGTCGAATACCTTTAAAGAGACCTAAAATATATTTCTGTTTGGTGTAATATATCGTACTTACCGAGAACCTACTTGCGCACTTCATTCGTGGGTGGGGAATTTCAGGTGTCCCATGGACAGACACAGTGAAAAAAGAGCAGGCG
Source organism: Scolanthus callimorphus (assembly GCA_033964015.1). Classification (NCBI taxonomy): domain Eukaryota; kingdom Metazoa; phylum Cnidaria; class Anthozoa; order Actiniaria; family Edwardsiidae; genus Scolanthus; species Scolanthus callimorphus. Next base: position 12,302,496 of record CM066911.1, on the reverse strand, counting down.
AATACGATTCCTTGGAGAAACTTCATTTTCAGTTTCATGTTTACGTTTAGTGTCTGTGGTTCCTTCATCTGACCTAAATTGTTGTTTTGAATTAATAATTTATGTTCGAGACACTCAAAATGCAATAGGCGAGGAAATTACCCGTCCCGGGATCAAAAGTCACGTTGCTTCTTTACCTAGAAAACACTTTTTCCACTAAATCTATGACATAATTAAACGATTTCTAAGTGACCGTGGCGGAATAGCTTCAGTTCGTGATTGCGGCCGCCATCTTGGACGAGCGCGAAAATCAGTCTGCGCGCGCTTACAAGATGATGGACGCGATCACGAACTGAAGCGCTTTCGCCCTAAAAACACCCACAAAATCAGGCTAATTTTGGCTTTGTATTCAATACTTTCTTTTCTTTTCTTTGCTTTTTTTTTTCTTTGCATTTTTGTAATTCTTTGTCCTATATCATTGTATCTTTATGTTAACCCTCTGCCCGCCTCGTTAGCTAAGCTTGCGGGCACTGGTGATTTATTTTGTTATATGTAGAAATTATAAATAAATAAACTTGAAATCTTGAAACCTGATTCTCTAATCGCTTCGAAAATCCTTCGAGCAATAAAAAATAAACTTCATATATTGTTCCTTTGGTTTTGTTCCATCAGCGAGTTGCAATTTCTTTCGTTCTGATTAGCTGGTTATGATTTTTTTCACATTCAAGTAGTTAGTTGGTAGTCACTATTTGATGGAATTCTCTAAAAGATTCGGTCCGAAAACGAGATAATGTTTTTTCAACGCGAGAATACATATATCAATTCTTGAAATAAATGCACAACGCAAGGAGGAGCACATCCCTGTCATGGCCCATCACAATCTCTTACCCATTCAGAGCCCGTCATCGTTTAGCCAAGGGCAAGATTCGGGAATCTAGGGTCGGGGGTAGAAGCGGAATTTTGAATTTTGAATATTGACTTTGAAGCTAGTTTGAATATTTGTTACGAAGCGATTCTAGTAAATTCACTAGTTAATTTGTAGTCATGCCAGTTAACATGAATTATTGTATATTTGTAGTCATTTGTAGTTTCCCCTACGTCTACATCATAAGTACACTTTTGTAGATTACGATATTTATAAAAGTGTGGTGCTCGGAACTTCCCATTGGAATTTAACGGTATTTCCCCTTTTTAAGATAATCCCTTTTCCCACGGTTAGTGCACATGCTCTGATCTGATAGTCTTGGTCTAAGTCCGAATTCTAGACATTGACCGGACATTCCTACATTTGGCACTAAAAACACCCCTTATCAGGCTAATCTCCCATGGGAACCTTCCGAGAGCCAGCACCTTTATAAAGCGTATGTGACTTGAATAAATATAGTAGTACAGTATAGTATGAAAATCGTGTTCAATTGAAAGACACCGATCCCGACCCGTTACACATTTACAAATTTAGTTTGAATATTTGAGAACTTAGTTTGAATATGAATAATCAGAACATTGCTGGTTTGAATTTGAATAATCGAGGATTGGAAAATTTCAATCAATTAAAAGAGTTTTGAACCTTGTTTGTCGACCTATGATACCTAACTGATTTAACATTCACTTCATTCAATACTTTGAAAAAAAATTCGGCGCGCATGTAATATAGTCTTTGTGAACCTGCACAACGAACACACTGCCCTCAAGCCGTTTACAACAAACTCTCCCAAAAACACTTGCAATAATAGGCCTGACGGGCAGTCACACTATGTCCGAAAGAAGAAAGAAGATCCCTTAGGTAAGCGTGAGTTCGACGTTACAAGCATAGAAAATCGTCATTTGGGCCGCGCTTCACGCAAATAAAGAAGATATAAATTCGTCATTTGCATGTTTACTTTACTACTACACAAAAAACGGAATGAAAATGAGAGATGAAATGCGTTTATCAAAATGTAAAAATGTATTCTATGTCACATAGGGGGGGGGGGGGGGGGGGGGGGGGGGGTGATCAGTTCTGAGGGCGCATCAAGGAGGGAGGATCACTGCATTTTGACCGCGTATTACCCAAATCCTCTTACCCTTCGAATGTTCATATTTTCATGAAACAAACAACGGTCAAAGCAAGTGGGTACCCGAAATCCACAACCTCTTTCAATTTTCCTAGAATCGGATTTTCGAGTGCCGACACCTCGTGAAATAATTCATGCATCATGGCGAAAACGTACCGTGCTTTACACGAAGAGAACATCACATTTCTGCATTAAAACCGGGTATCCCTTATTTGTGCTTCTAGAAATAACTACTGGATATACCTATGGGGGTGGTACCCGATACCAACCACCTTATAATTCACCATCCCTGATACCTATCCGTACGGCGTTGTTTTGACCTCACCTCACTGCATAGTATAGTTGAAACGGTAAGCAGAAGTTTGAATATTAGCATATGGAAGTTTGAATATTAGTCGAGGTGGAAGTTTGAATATTGAATTTAGATGTTTGAATATTGAATATTTGAGGTTTGAATAATGAATTTTGGTTTGAAAATATTCCGCTTCTACACCCGAATCTAGGGGGAATATTCAATTTGTGAGCATGCGTGGTAGTAGATCAAGAGCAAAACGAACTTTCATATAACCTTTCAAACCGGAAACCCAGAATCTGGGTTTTAAAAGAGTCGATTCCCCAAGAGTTCCGAATATTGCTGCCGTACCTGAGCACCATACCTAAGGAAATAACGTCTAGGCATAACTATGGAGTTGGTTTTAAAACGTCATGGGCTTTCTCGTTCATTTTGCTCACGTCATTGACGGCGCTAAGTCAATCATTTAGGGCGTTGAAAACGTATCGCCCCAAATATGAATGTGTCCAAGTTTAGTTGCCATAGGTGATTCCCTTCTTGAGAGATATATATATTTTTCTTTTTTCCTGTATAAAAACCTATAGCTTAAGCCGTCCATCCGTCCGTCCGTGTACACATGGGATCCCTGTGGTATACACAAAAAATCGTTTCTGCTCAAGGAGACATGCTAAGACAACCATACTTGGGATATTTTGTCTATGTTACACAACGGGGTGTTGTTACACGGTCACGTGACGTGACGTAATCGATGACGTCCTCAATGATTGATAGCGGTGCTCCATATGTATCGCAGGAAGAATACAATAGCTCAAAGTAGAATTCAGGTATACGATCGAATTCATTTTTCAATGTTCAGCGGTATTCCCATTTGGGTATCGCGGGCGCGTCCGTGCGTGTCTGCAATCAGCGACATAAATGCTTGATAAAATTCTTTCAAAATCAGTTTTCTATACTTAAGACCCAATATTTTAAAATAAATCTAAGTAACCCCCTTCCCCTATTGAAGAGGGGGGGAGGGGGCTGAGCATGTTGAAAGTGAGTTTTAACGAATTCTCTATTTTCGTGTACAGTAAGAAAGAGTCTCAGCTGTTTTTGTCCCTGAGTGTCCGACAGTATCATGTCTAAGAATTAGTTATTTATAAAGTTGTGTTTCCGCGCGCTTTGTTGTATTCTGAAAATATAATCTCACAAGGACGTTACGTCATGAAAACAAGTAAGGAGAAAATTGAAAATTATCATTAAAATACCCTTTACATTTTAGCGCTTGTTTGGGCTGAAAAAGCGATTTATTCGCTCAAAGAAATGGTTCTCGCTAAAGGAAATGTCCCGGCGGATTGTTCTTGGCCTAAAAATGACGTGAGCGTGCACAATCCCCGTGCACTATCCATTTCTTGGTGCATAGAAATCGACCAATCAGAGCGCGCGCTATATCGTAGCTATGTTATAATGGTTAATTGGCCAAGTTGTTGTCAAGATGTCACATCTTAAGGCAACAAAACTGCAAAGATGTCCCATCTTTTGGCAATTTCCCCGAACCTAACTACGATTGTCACTTTGCCGCCCGGGCTTTGCCGTTTCATAAAGAACCTTTACCGTCATCTGAATAGTAAATAGTAATGTCTTTATGGCTTTATGCATGGAACTACGAAGCATGGACGTCTCAGCGTTTGCAATCGAGCTTAATCCTGACTGACACTTATGTATCAGTCAATTCCAGCGGTGACCATGCCCCCCCCCCCCCCGGGCTTTTGGTCATTTCTAAAAATAAAACTGAAAATTTCCCGCCCCCGGCGGAATACCCCAGAATACCCCACGGCGGGGAACACAAAAAGCGGAAAAATGCCCCACCCCGGGACGAGAACAAGGCGGTAACTCTGCGTAACAAAGCTTCAAAACAAAAACTTCAACTCCATTTATACTGTCCGAGCATTTACAATTTGTTTGTAAATGTACTTTAGTTTTCTCGTCTATGAACGAGTTCTCATTTCACTGAAAGTGAGACAAAATATAAATAAAGAAGTGACATCCCTAGGCCATTCGCGGTTGTAGCCATTTAGCTGCATCTCTCAATGCGAAATTTACCTTTATTCTATTTGCAGAGCAACTATTTCGCAGTTATGTTACTTGACTTTTTGCGAAATTGGAACTCTGTTTATAGTGTCAATTCATTTTTATGTTTTTCCACTGAGACGAAATTGCGATATCTGTTTCTTCTCTATAGAAGACGTTAACTGTGAAATGTGCAAATGTGTCAGTCTCCAAACGTGGTGTATACGGGCCATGCTCTGCATTATATATTATGTGGCGTTATTTTCTGTAACTGGGTTGTAGTTCGCAAAACCCGACGCGCTTGAGATGAGAAAACCAAAATTCCCCACCCCCCTCCCCCGGGGAAAAACAATTCCCGACCCCGGGGCCAGCAAAATTTTCAAAATTCCCCACCCCAGGGAAGGCACTGGTGTGCAAATGCCCACGGTGTCCGGGGGGGGGGGGATGGTCACCGCTGGAATTGACTGATACATTATGCCACTTATAGCAATCAACGTTTCCTTTGAGGGAATGCCGACCTACTGATTCAATCCGTAACTTCATTATTTTTTAGCGTGCCTTAGCTCCTCATGGAATGTAGTTCTCTCAAAAATCAAAGTCAAAAGCAGTGGGAACGATGACGTCATAGCCCGTGTCTCACTTCCGGTTAAGTAAGAAACGCGCGAAAATGTGCTATATTTTGAAAAGTTTGTCAAATAGTGACTTAAAATCACCACCAGTTAAAGGCAAGTAATAAATGCAGTATAACGTGAGCAAAAAAGTAGGATAAAACAACTTTACCTAGCCGAAATTAATTTCCGTGTCTAATTTCAGGCTCAACCATGGCGAACACTATAATAAGAGAAGTTGAGACTCTTTGTTTATATTTGATAGCCGATGGTTAAGCGTTAAGCGTGCACCATTTTTGGTTTAAAGTCCGGTGCACACTAGCGACTTAACGACATAAGGACGTTATGTTCCAACGAAGAAAGCATGAGAAAATAATTGAAATAATCAAATCTTCCATGGATACTCCCCAAAGCAATCTAATGACTTATGTTATTTTTTGTCGACTTCAACTTCTTGAAACCACTAAATTTTGCTCGCGTGACATTTTTCTTATGTCGTTATGTCGGAAGTGTGCACCAGGCATAAGTACGAAATAATGCTAGATTATAATTATTTTTATCGAAGAGAAAGTCAGCAATGCATATATTCTCGTTCTCTAGCCTTTTTCATCCTAAAATACTTGAGAAATATAAACAAAATTTGGGAAGACGGCATTTTTCACTCTCTTCGGTCGCCCAGTCTCACCAAGAAATGTGATGAAAATCGGGCTAGGGTCTTATTGTTTCCGAATAGATGCAATATTTCCGAAGTCTGAAAATGTTTTATGCTATCTTTGAAATGCTAGAGCTCAACTATTTTTTATGCTATCAACAAACGGTTTTCGGCTTTCAACATCTCTTGCTATGGTGTATCATCGCCATCACAGAAATAGTGCATATTCCAATTTTAAAAATGATCAAACGATTGCGCAATCTCTGGTGACGTCACAAAGCATCATAGTGACGTCAAAAGTGGTGGAAAATATTTGTCATCGTAATGTTATCCTATCTACCAAATTTGGTCAAAATAGCCTCAGAGGATGGAAAGTCATGTTGAGTCAAAGCTTAAATGACACATTTTGGGGGGTGGTTGGCCCCAGCGTGAAAGCAAACATGTTTTCATTAAAAACAAAACAAACTTGACTAGATAGCGTTATAACTTGATTGCACCTGTAGCACAGATACATTTCCATGTAGTCATGTGGATCATCTGGATCGTACGTAATAGAACGAATTGGTGAGTAGTAACTAAGTAAATCGCGCTGATAGAAAGCAATGTCAGAGTTAGCTATAACTTTTTAGAAAGTAAGCTAGATTGTTGGATACTCTAGTACTTAAAGCATGTTTTTTGGAACGTTAGAGCGTTACATTTAAGTAATAATATTGTGCTTTGTGTTTGATCTGGGGCTGTGTTTGATCTGGGGCTGTGTTTGATCTGGGGCAGGCTGAGTGTAATCACTCTTGGTATCATTGATGGTTTGATATAAACAATTGACTGTTTTAAAGGAAGGGAAGGGGGCATAGCTTAAATTTCCTCGCAACTGCATCACACATGGTTCTATTTTCACAATGATGCTGAGAATGAGAAAGATAAGAACCGAGTGGAGTATTCTACCTGAATACAAATGTGTGAGGTTTCTTCATTTCAATTGTTGGTATAATACTCATGAAAGCGTTGTAACCAGTATGGTTCTATCGTATGTCCAATTGCCACTTTCAGCGCCATCTCTGACCTCTTAATATTGCCCTTTTGAAACGTCTGAACAAATTTGAGATCAAGTGCTTTGAACCCTGGGATTTGAACCGCTGTAACACCTATAAACTGGGCAGCCAAGCCGATATATGCATCGTCTATGTGAATGGGTCTACGAACGTATATGTAACGAATAACATGGGGGATGATATCTGAAGACAGTATATGAAACGCCTCATGGCAAAATGGTGGCCAGTATTTCCCATCGTAATATTTCAAGCTAATAGCCCACTTTCGCTCATCACTACATACGTTGCGAACAACTTCGGAGTTGTAATAAACGGATCCACCGTAAAATCGCTTGGCCTTGTTTTTTGAGCCACGTTATAACTAGGGATAGTCGAAGGTAGACATCAGTATCAGTTTTCAGTACATAGCTGTTTTTGAAGGACGCAGCCCAACGATGGCTCATGGAGGTCTTTATAACTAGATGGATGTAGGTATCATTGAAATCCCCTATCAACAAATCGTTATAGAATCTTTCTTCTTGTTTATTAATATCATCTTGGTTCTCAAATCCAGACTTTCCTCAAGAAAAGAATACTTTCCATGGCTGTTCTTTAATCCCAATTGATGAAGTATTCTCGTCAAAGCCCACGTCTTTCTAATGGCTTGTCTCCAATGATAATCTCTATTCGTTGGTCCAGAATTGACGACTACAACCAAAAAATAGACGTTGTTATTCAAACGCGGCTTAACTCCTGGTGCCACTAGCTTGAATTGAAAATATGGGTAGTAAACACCGCTACTGTTTTTTATAGAGCAGGTTTTCAAGTTTCCATGTTTATCACTGATATTCTGTGTACTCTTTCTTAGCAAACCTTTGCTTTGCAAATGCTCAAGTTGCCAGGAGAAATATACCATCATGTACAGGATAATCACTACAAGGAACGCTAGACATTTTCGAGCTGGACGCCCGCTGATCACCACCATCTCGACTATTGGGACACGGACCAAACTTGCCAGCGTTGTGGATCTAAAAAGGAGGAGATTCGAGACAATCCAGTGATCAGACGATATTGAAGTAGTATAGGGCGCATCGAATTACCCGTTTCTTTGAGAAGCCCGTTGAGGAGCCGCGGAGCCATGACGTCACAGATGAGGAGCCCGGTGAGGAGCCAAGGAGCCATGACGTCACATATGAGCTTGCGGGTGAGGATGCGGGTGAGAATGGTGGTGAAGATGGTGAAGATGCGGGTGAGCAGGACCTCACTTTCGGTGGGGGTGGTGAGGAGCCTATCGTAATTGGAGACAATAGAATGATACCCCCACCCCCTACTTTTTTCTTAAAAGACAACAAGCTATTGTTCTCGTATTCTTTAAAAGCCGAGCACCGAAGACACCATCAAGTATAGCCTGCTTGCAGGCGGGAGATAGTGTTTTTTCCGCGAAGAAAGCCGAGTTTCAGATCGCCGGGCGCCATCTCTCGCCCCGTTCTCCCGCGTCGCGTTTTCCAAAATGGCGGCCAAGATGGCGAACTCGAGCGAACTCCGGGTTTTCTCGCTAAAAAAAAAAACACTCCAGCGCCTACAGGTAGGCTCATGAAGTAATATTATTCCACGGTTCAATTGCTTCTTATGCTCATGACAAGTCTTTTGTGCAATGGATATTTGTTTACTCCAACTCATTATTATTGGAATATCAATAAAATGTGAGGTTTACACGGGCGTTCAGAAAATGTATAGATATGGTTTATTCTCTTTATTATCGATTACATTGTCCCTTATTTAATTATAAAATGAATATTGATTACATAAAGTCTATTACATAAAATACTACCACTAGCATTAGGTAAATAAGCGTTTTATTCCGATTAATCAATTGATTACAAGTCCTCTGCCAAGAAGAGCGCAGGCTCTTCGTGGCGACCGTAGAATCAGTTCTTCTCCTACGGCTCAGAGTGTTGGTCACTGACATCAGCAACAGATGCTACAGTAGGATGCTTCGAGCTGCGCTCAACATCAGTTGGCAGAGCCTCACGCCAAACTACGATATCTATGGCCCCCTTCCACGACTCACAGACTAAATGGCCTGGCGGAGGCTCGGACTTGCTGGCCATTGTTGTAGGAGTAAGGGTATAACAGCTTCCTCCCTAATCTTGTGGGAACCTACTCATGGTCAGCGGTCCCGAGGGTGCCCCCAAACAACCTTTATCGACACCTTAACAAGGGATGTGGCTGCCCTCAGTGCCCAGGGGCTCGCCATATGCATGGCGGATCGGGAGGACTGGGCCTCCAGGCGTGTGGCTCGGCTGAGGCCGCCACGAGCTTGAGAGAGAAAAAGTCCTAAGTTTGTTCAAAAGAAGAAAAAATAGGGAGTACGAAAATGTATACATTTTTAGAGCAAAAAAAACGAAAACGAGGCTAAAGCGAAGCGAAGCGTGGATGCAAGAAATAATATGTCAAGCGAGACCGTGGGAGCGTTCGAAAGGTATTCGAAGAGTGTTCGGAAAAGTTTACCCCTTGGTTACTCTATGGTTACCTATGGTTATAAAAGTTCCTCCATAAAGGGTTCTGTGAGGAGGAGGAGGAGGAGGAGGAGGAGGAGGAGGAGGAGGAGGAGGAGGAGAAGGGAGACAATCAGGTCTTCTCGCGGCCAACTGGGTTCGAGATTTAGAGAAACCGAAAAAGCTAATTTTCCCTGTTGACCTTCGAGAAACGAGAAACATAGAAACAAAAACACCTAAAAAACTTGACTTTCATTTCTGATTCTAGAAAATAGCACCTTTTCCTACTTTCCATATTTTTCACTTCTGAAATCCTCGAAAATACCCTACCTTATTCAAAATTTTCTCTTTCAAAAAATTTATCGGAAAAGGTCTACCTTTTTCCAAAAAAAAGTCAGCTTTTTTCTTAATTTCAAGATTGATCAAAAACGACAAAAAAACTCCTACTTTTTTCTATCTTTTTGCAAGGCGAAAATTGCTTTATTTTCGCGCTATAACAACTAGAAACTTAGCCCAAGTTAGCAATGCGTGGCACAAACCGGCAATTCTATTTTCCACTTCACTTTCACTTCTGATTCCAGAAAATAGCACCTTTTCCTATTTTCCATATTTGTCACTTCTGAAATCGATGAAAATACCCGACCTTATTCGGATTTTCTCTTTCAAAACAAATCTTGGAAAAAGTCCACCTTTTTCTAAAAAAAAGTCTACTTTTTACTTTATTTCAAGATTGACCATAAACAAGAAAATAACCCTACATTTTTCTGTTTTTTTGCAAGCTTTTCCGGCTGGGAAAAAGTGCCACCTTTTTCCCTTCGAAACTGACCAATTCCACATTTACAAGGCTTTTTGTCTTCGATGAATATTGGCCCAATTCAATTCAATTCAATAGGCCTTATCACGGTTTCCGACGCCATTTTGTTCGGTAGGCAAGATGTGCAAAATCCCACATAAACTCTGTAAATGCGAAGTGAAATCGTTGCGAAAATATCAAACATATCGGTAAAATATGAATCGTAGCATTGAGAGAGTGGCTGAAACTGTTTACCTTAAAAGTTTGAAGGTTATAGCTGCTGTATGAATCGAGTAATTACGTTTTTAATTCTTCATACAAACGCCTGTAAAATATGTGTGCATCGATGCGTAAAAAGCCTGTCAAAATACAAGGGTAGATGTGGAAAAATAAAAACTACAATTGCTCGCTTTATAGAGAGCGTAGGAAGCTTAAATTTGATAAAGTGATTGTTTGGCCAAGTAGAATTATTTTACGCTAAGTACTTTGTTGATATGTGCAATATTTTCGCAACGATTTCACTTCGCGTTTACAGAGTTTATGTGGGATTTTGCACATCTTGCCTACCGAACAAAATGGCGTCGGAAACCGTGATAAGGCCTATTCAACTTTATTTCTCACACTAATAAATATTATTTACAGAATGCATATTTTTTTTAAAAACTGTACAACATGACAAAAAAGAAATATTAAGGAGAAGAGAACGTGTGAATAAATTAGCTAGCCGGTACCATGGGTACAGTTTCTGGACACAAATCTGCTTTGTATGTGTATGGATGGGTGGATTACGTCGCGCCATGTGACATGTAGTTAAATCTCTCTTCATGCTAAATACATGACATGAATTGAAACGTTGTGACTATGTACTTGTTCCCATTTACTATTCAAAGAGACCAACCGCCATGTTTGGAAGAGAGATATTCGTTTATTTCTGTTTGATGACCACGTAAAGGAGGATATCACATGACGTGACCATGTAGTTGCCTCCCTTGCTACTTTGACGACACCCCCAGTCTTACTTTTTCATCGAAGACAAAAGCCCTTGTAAATGTGGAATTGGTCAGTTTCGAAGGGGAAAAGGTGACACTTTTTTCCAGCCGGAAAAGCTTGCAAAATACTATAAAAATGTAGGGCTTTTTCTTGTTTATGATCAATCTTGAAGTTAAGTAAAAAGTGGACTTTTTTTTGGAAAAAGGTGGACCTTTTCCGAGAATTTTTTTTGAAAGAGAAAATCCGAATAAGGTCAGGTATTTCATTGATTTTAGAAGTGATAAATATGGAAAGTAGGAAAAGATGCTATTTTCTGGAATCAAAAGTGAAAGTCAAGTGGAAAGTAGAATTGCCGGTTTGTGCCACGGATTGTTAGCCCTACTATACCTAGGGTAAACGTACCGGGAATGTAGGGTAGGTAGACCTCTTTCCAGAAAAAAATCTCAGTCTTTTCTCATTTCTTTCCCAAGCGTTGGAAAATGGAAAATCAAAAGTAGTCTTAGTTTTTCATCGAAGACAAAAAGCCCTTGTAAATGCGGAATTAGTCAGTTTCGATGGCAAAAAGGTGGCACTTTTTCCCAACCGGAAAAGCTTGCAAAAAGATAGAAAAAAGTAGGAGTTTTTTTATCGTTTTTGATCAATCTTGAAATTAAGAAAAAAGCTGCCTTTTTTTTGGAAAAAGGTGGACCGTTTCCGATAATTTTTTTGAAGAGAAAATTTGAATAAGGTAGGGTATTTTCGAGGATTTCAGAAGTGAAAAATATGGAAAGTAGGAAAAGGTGCTATTTTCTAGAATCAGAAATGAAAGTCAAGTGGGAAGTAGAATTGCCGGTTTGTGCCACGGATTGATGGAATCTAGAATCCTGAAATCAGAAATCTCCAATCGGATAACAAGAAAAAACACTCCTATTCCGTGACAAATTTCGGCAATTCTACTTTCCACTTTTCGGGCGAATAAGGAAACTTAAAAATAGGAAAAACTCGAGAAATTTCTTATTTCCTTTTTCCTGTCGATCGTAAAAATACTTAATGATGCAGTTATTTGCAAATTAAACTTTGTCAAAGACTTAAGAAAAATGTCCTACTTTTTTCTAAAACTTGTTAGTTTCTCTTGTTTCTGGAAAGAAGTGGGAAGTGAAAATTTCTCTCGTTTCTCCTAAGTTTCTATCACTTTAAAAGGGCAAGATTTCGCTACAGCTTTTCCTATTCCAGCGGAACTGTAGACACCTTATGTTACTCGACCTTTTTTCATTTCGCAGTAGCGTATAAAAGAAGAAAAAACTTGCGGTCCACTTCCGGCAATTTCGCTTTCCTCCACAGGCATGCAACACACGTGGTGTAGTTTTCGCGCGTTTCATGGGTTTTGACTAAAGATGGACGTCCTTGAGGCGAACAAAAATGTTGTAACAGACCTTTTGAACTCTAATAAGACGCACCAAGAATTAAATAGGAAATATCTTTAAAGAAGGTTTTCCAGATGTTAAAAGGGGGTTTTCGGCGCGAAATATCCGATTATTTTGTTCAAATCACCTGCAGGATACTGCTTTTCTCGGGCATTTCCAGTGCAATATTTTTTGGTAAGATAAGATGTGGGACTGAATTGCCACCCACTCTCCCTCTCCCGGTTTGTCTAATTGTCCGTCCCCCCCCCCCCCCCCAAAAAAAAAAAAACCGCGCGAAACTGAGAAAACTACAGCATCACGTGTCGTCTGTGGAGGAAAGCGAAATTGCCGGTAGTGGACCGTAAGTTTTTTCTTCTTTTATTCGCTACTGCGTAATGAAAAAAGGTTGAGTAATATTAGGTTTCTACAGTTCCGCTGGAGATAGGAAAAGCTGAAGCAAAATCTTGCCCTTTTAAAGTGATAAAAACTTAGGAGAAACGAGAGAAATTTTCACTTCCCACTTCTTTCTAGAAACAAGAGAAACTGACAAGTTTTAGAAAAAAGTAGGACATTTTTCTTAAGTCTTTGACAAAGTTTCATTTGCAAATAACTGCATCATTACAATCATTAAGTATTTTTACGATCGACAGGAAAAAGGAAAGAAATTTCTCGATTTTTTCCAATTTTTAAGTTTCCTTATTTGCCCGAAAAGTGGAAAGTAGAATTGCCGAAATTTGTCACGGATTTTTTCTGGAATCAGAAGTGAAAGTCAAGTGGAAAATAGAATTGCCGGTTTGTGCCACGGATTCTTCGCTACAGCTTTTCCTATCTCCAGTGGAACTGTAGAAACCTAACATTACTCGACCTTTTTTCATTTCGCAGTAGCCAATAAAAAATGAAAAAAACTTGCGATCCACTTCCGGCAATTTCGCTTTCCTCCACAGGCATGTAGCACACGTGGTGTAGTTTTCGCGCGTTTCGTGGGTTTTGATTAAAGATGGACGTCCTTGAGGCGAACAAAAATGTTGTAACAGACCTTTTGAACTCTAATAAGACGCACCAAGAAATAGGAAATATCTTTAAAGAAGGTTTTCCAGATGTTAAAAGGGGGTTTTCAATCCGTGGCAAATGATCGGCAATTCCGTTTTTCTGATTTTTTTTTTCTCTTTGATCGCAGCAAATTGCTAAAATTCTCGATTTTCAAAGTTTTTCTTGCCAAAACCCGAAATATCCCCAACATTTTTCGGAAATTTTCTAAAATCCTGAATGCTGAGAAAACCTCCACCCAAAAAACTGCCCGACATATTTTGGTTTCACGAAACACACCAAAAATCCGAAAATTCCCCTAGTTAAAATCACTGGAAAAATCTCCCACTCTTTTTCTTAAACAATATGCCGTTTTCCGGCAATTCTAGACACCAGTTCCCTACTCGACGCCAGCAAACAAATCCTACCCAGCACACGAAATCCAGCCTGACTTGTGACCGGGCGAAAATGTAAATGGAGAGCCTGGTACGAGGGGACATTTCGCTGGCCCAAATCGCGATCAAAATTTACAAGCGTGCACCTTATCGCTTTTATATATTTGTAGTTTCCGTCGATGTCAACCAACAATCTCTCAATGATACCGTTATAAGATAACAATGGACGCCATGTTTGCTACGAAGGACTTCTTCTCTGGTCATACTGAGAAGGACGAGAAGCATATTTTTCGACCATGTAGCTGCTATTTGAAGCATCCAAAGCACCGGCCTTTTAAATGACAATAGGATAATTTCGACGAATATTTTAAGCATCTTCAGCAACATTTACGCAGAAATAATCCAGAGAAATCGATGTGACAAACCGAAACGTAACGCTTCACTCCGACGAGTGCAATGACCAGTGGGCTTACTAGCGCATGCGTAGAACTTCCCCACATGTTCATATTCTAAGTAGTTTTAAATGTATCACGAGAACCTATACTTAAGATTATGCCATTTATGATTTTACGCTCACTGTTTTTTTATTGATATGTAATGTTTGTTGTACATGTTTTAAATTTACCAAATAATTTTAACAAACGAAACCTATAATTAGGACGCATACCATTTATCTATTCATAAATTGCACTATTGTAAAATGTTTTAATTAGAATTGCTTGTTGCATTGTATTTCAGTTTACGATCGATTAACGTCCATTAAATCACCTTAAATCATCACCTCCTGGTTTTCTGTGGTTTTCCGCTTTCGTCGACCTGTAAAGTATTCCCGTTGATCGCAGCGCTGCAACTGGACTCCAAGTAAGACATTGTTTGCTTGCTGGCTTGCTTGCTTGCTGGCTTTTTTTATTTTTTATTTTATAAGTTTCATAAGTTTAGAACTCAACAAAATAAAAACAGCAGATAGTGTTTTTGAAAAACGCCATTCAGGATTAAAACAGTGTCTTACTTGGGAGTCAAGGTCAGGTAATTCGGCGGCGCTAGCTCGTTAAAAGGGCACACCACACTTTTTGATCAATCCTTAAAAAAACATGTATTTAATGATAAATCATTTATTTTTGTCATAGCTCGCTAGTCAATTATACAAGCTTTCCAAAGGATATATTGGTTGACATGTTCTACTTAAACTAAGGACGTATTTGATTTTTTTTCCGAGGGGGTGCGCGTAGGTTCTCCGTAAGTTTAACGATAGCAATGTTTTTTTAAATATATTCAAAGATGGTATAGTCTTTTTGGTTTCTCAAATTGACCGCCTATATTGAGAGGGCATGACAATCACTAGCCTTGAGAAATCTACAGAAACACCTTAGGGGTTTTAGCAATGCTGTAGTAGTAACATGAATGGACACATATTTCTTTAGTTTTATTGGCAAGGTAATAGAATTACGACACAAATCATTAATGGTGATTACGAAACTCATTTCTTATTCAAACTGACCAAGTTGTAATTTATCCTCTCTGCTCTCCTATGTGCTGAAGTTAAGTTATGGTAATGGGAACCTGGCGAACCCAGTGATTGCGCGAAACAGAAGCTGGGGAATGAAAGCACCAGAAGCGCCCCGCCTGCACGAGTATAGCCAACAAATGATGATATGCTAATGAGTCAGTATCTTATATTCGCACTAATGAGAGCAGAGAGGATAGTAATATACTTGACTCCGCGGTATAACGCCAAAAAAGAGAAATATTCACATCCTGAAGTAAGTGTTCATGACAATTTACCGAGACAAACTTAGCAGAATCCATGTGCCATTTAATCGCTGTATTAACACTGGCATCTTTCCTTATGAATGGAAGTCTTCAAAAGTTATCCCTTTGTTCAAACAGGGAAAGCTTATCGATTTAAGAGCAAATCAAACATTGAAATGAAATTTTTTTAACCCCCACCCCCCCCCCCCCCCCCTCCCCCCCGATATTTTGTGTGCAAGTAGGTTACCTGGAGGGGTAAACACAAAGGACCAGATCAGAGTCATTTCTTGCTCTGTTTCCATGGCAACCGAGGCTGAACGTAACTCGCCTCAATCCCCTGTTTTTACCAAAAAAATCTCTTCGGAACGTGCAAATGCTACAGGCTTGTTCTCAGCCGCGTTTCGTTGTATTTCTATACTGTTGCCCATAATAATAATAATTAATAATTATAATTCATAATTTATATTGCGCCCATTATATAAGATGATCAAAGGTGCATTACCTACATAATTCAGAATAAAAAGCAAAAATATTAATAACAAATGATACTAACTAAAATATATTCTAAAAATATTGAACTACTAAAAATATACTATCTACAAATTGTTCATGATGAAAGACCAACACAATTAACAAATAAAGCACAGTTTCCGTGACTGCACAGGCTTATGCAAACCGAGATGTGGTTGGGAGAATTCGAGAGCAGATCAGTGGAAACACGAGCCGCAGGCGAGTGTTTGCACCTGCTCGAGAATTCTCCAAACCACATCGAGGTTTGCATAAGCCTGTGCAGTCACGGAAACTGTGTTTTATTTGTTTTATAAAATAATTATCTACATAAATAAAAACCGCGTGGACAGGAATAGTAAGTTTTTGAAGCGGATGAGACTCTAAATTCTCCATACAGATGAAAAGGCTGCATCAGCCAATCAGAGCGCTCCGTCTATCGCATGATTTGTCAATTTCTTTCTGATCGGACTGAAAGTTTTCTGAGATGGCGGCAAGCGAAGTGGATTTAAAATGACATTCGTGGCTTAAAATGGAGGCTTCTTCCTTTCAAAACACAAAATAATTACGACAGAAGGTGAACAGAAGACTTAAGTACAGAAGCCGTTGTTTTACATATGTGTGTTGGCCCAGTTTCTTCGTCTGTGAAAGAATTTCTCCCGAGCAAGAACTTGCATGTGGCAGCGGAACTGCTTGGAAGAGCGTATTTTGAACGCTTTATTTACGGCAAGCATGGAAAAGAAAAGGAAGGAATCCACTTATTTGTACCTTCTGTTCTTGTCAAATATTATACGAGGATCCAGGATTACTTTTTGAAAGCATTTTTTTCAAGATCTGCAGAACGAGACTGAACTTGTGACTGTCGAACTGTGTGCCGAACTCAGTTTCAGTTTCAGTTTCTTAGCACATATTATATTACATTACAAACAAGGTTATACACTACAAAAAGAAAACAACTATAATAAAGATTGATAATGTAAAGAAACAAAAGCAAAGTGCGTAGTGACCATAGTAGCGCATGGCTTTCGAGATGGACACTACCACTGAAAATAGAGAGACTAATTACAATTACATAAGCTTACATGGAAATAATAAAAAAAGTTTACAGTGTAGTTTTTTTGGCATATTTTGTCATTTGTTTACTTTTATCAGTATCATATTTTGTGTAAAGAAAAAAAGAAGAAATTAATAATTTTGGCTGTGAAGGAGGTGCTTTTTATAATGAGAAACAAAAATTTTAAATGGCATAACACTGGAAAAATCGACCCCTTTCCCATATATGTAAATAAACTGCAAATATGATTTACAGTCTATTTCCATTCTGTGTAAATTGTTTACAGACTCTGTAAAATGGTTTACAGTCACTGTAAAATAGATTTACAGTTAAAGGTTACATGTAAATTGGATGTAAATTTAGGTTCCGAGATTCCTGCAAATAGCCGTGAAATTAAATGTAAACTAACTGTAAATCTTGAATTGTTTGAATGGAAATAGGCTGTAAAAATAATGCTCAATACAATCCTGCAAATTGCCTGGAAATAGGCTGCAAATTCGGCTGGACCTTAGTAAGCGAAAAGCCTGTAAATGTTTCAGTTCTTGCCTGTAAATTTTGAGATAGAGGGCCCTGCAAATAGCCTGTAAATCACCTGAAAGATATAGCCTGTAAATTCGCAGAAAGGGGGCCCTGTAAATAGTCTGTAAAATGACTGCCAATAGCCTGTAAATTTTGTGTTCTTGCCTGTAAATTTGCAGAAAGGGGGCCCTGCAAATAGCCTGTAAATAACCTTCAAGATATAGCCTGTAAATTCACAGAAAGGGGGCCCTGCAAATAGCCTGTAAATTACCTGCCAATAGCCTGTAAATTTTTGTGTTCTTGCCTGTAAATTTGCAGAAAGGGGGCCCTGCAAATAGCCTGTAAATAACCTTCAAGATATAGCCTGTAAATTCACAGAAAGGGGGCCCTGCAAATAGCCTGTAAATTACCTGCCAATAGCCTGTAAATTTTTGTGTTCTTGCCTGTAAATTTGCAGAAAGGGGGCCCTGCAAATAGCCTGTAAATAACCTTCAAGATATAGCCTGTAAATTCACAGAAAGGGGGCCCTGCAAATAGCCTGTAAATTACCTGCCAATAGCCTGTAAATTTTTGTGTTCTTGCCTGTAAATTTGCAGAAAGGGGGCCCTGCAAATAGCCTGTAAATAACCTTCAAGATATAGCCTGTAAATTCACAGAAAGGGGGCCCTGCAAATAGCCTGTAAATTACCTGCCAATAGCCTGTAAATTTTTGTGTTCTTGCCTGTAAATTTGCAGAAAGGGGGCCCTGCAAATAGCCTGTAAATAACCTTCAAGATATAGCCTGTAAATTCACAGAAAGGGGGCCCTGCAAATAGCCTGTAAATTATGTATCAGTCAATTCCAGCGCTGACCATGCCCCCCGGGCAACCCCCGGGATTCTGGTCATTTCTAAAATTAAAAGTAAAAATTCCCCACCCCGGGGCCTGGAAAAGTGCAAAATACCCCACGGCGGGGAAGACAAACATTGGACAAATGCCCCTCCCCCGGGACCAGAAAAAGACAAAGATTCCATCGACACTGCGTAAAGCTTCACTACAAAATATTCCCGCTCAGAACTTCAACTCCATTTATTCTGTCCGAGCATTTATAATTCGTTTTTAAACTGTACTTTTAGATTTCTCCTCTCTGAAAACGAGACAAAATATAAGTAAACAAGTGAAACAAATCCGTCAGTCTCAAGTCGTAATTGAAATTCTTCTTCTACTAAGGTATTGCAATATAGTAGTGACATACAACAAACGTCTCCACTAATTTCTCTCGGCCATTCGCGGTTGTAGCCATTTGGCTACAAACGCCATTCATTTGTTGTCCCCGGCATCGCTCAATCTCAAAACTAGAGTGGTGTATACGGGCCATGCTCGGCATTTTATTTTGTGTGACGTTATTTTCTGTAACTGGGACATTGTAACTGCCAATTGATAGTTATAACTGGTCAGGGAAGTGAACTGGTGTTGTTGTTCCGCAAAACTCAACGCGCTAAAAGATTGTGAAAGAGAACCAAAATTCCCCACCCCCCTCCCCTGGAGTAAAACAAATCCCGACCCCGGGGACAGCAAAATTTTCTAAATTCCCCACCCCAGGGAACCCAGGGGTGTGCAAATGCCCCACGGTGTCCCGGGGGGGGATAGATATCATACAAAACTACAACCATTTTTTTCCATTTTCTCATTAGTGCAGGTACTTTATTGGTCAACCAAAAGTGAAAATCCATTTGAAACATTTTATCCTCTACATATACATTGTACCAATTGCTAGTCTGCCACTCCTGATAGAGCGAATTTCACATGACTGTCATGAGTACCACTTTGTAATTACTCCTATAGCTTTTATTCAGAATTGGTGAAGTTACTTTGCAATTGGTTTTACTGCAGTCGTATGTTAAACCGCTCTATTAAAAGCTCAGTTTACTCTGCAACATTTTCAAAGTCAGTTGCATTAGTTTAGTTAAAATGGCATTTAAGTACAAAAAAAATACATGCAGCCTGACAAATTAATACATATAGGAACAGGAAACTGTTTACTCAAGACCTTAAAATTATATTTTAAAAAACTATAGTTTTGTTCCAATATCAGAGTAAACCTCTAAAACTACAGTACTGGTACCGTAGTTGCTTGGTGACCAATAATTATATATCGTACCACATCCATCCAATTACAACAGCCTGGGCTTGTTTAGGGCAGTTTTCACATGACTGTTGTGAGTAATTGCAAATTACTCAGTAATTGTGATTGCTTCACATTGCGATTGGTGGAGAACGTGAGCTCTGATCGATCAAGCAATCAGATCGCATGGAGAAAACAATTACACAATTGCTTTTGAAGTAAATTGCAATGGCAGTAACAAAAAACTATGAATTTGAATTACAAGGCTTTTGATTGGATATTGAATTACTTTTGAATTACTTTCACAACAGTCATGTGATTAAATCAGATTTTAATCTGCTCTGTTTTTTGAATTACCAGTAATTTTACCAATCAGTTCATTTCCACAATTCCAAAATTTAGGCATTGCCCTGCCCTACAAAGTACTGATGTCAGGTCACTTTTACATACCTTTTGAATTCATTTGATTTCCATGCACCTAGTTTGTCAGTTAAGGTTTTGATTCGCGATATTCCCTTGGCCTTCTCCTCAGTTGTCCACACAACAGCATCAAGAGCTGCACCCAGGTCTTGTCTGTTAAGAAGACCTCCATTCTCTGGATCTCTATCATTAATTCCCACAGTTGCATTATCTCCTAGAGCTGGCCACATTTTCTCAATGAATTCTCGTTTCAGCATATTGAATGTCAAGTGCATACGGTCCATTGCCATGTCTTGGATGGGATCAAATCCATAAAGGTGGTACAATACAAACAATATGCTTACTCCACAAACACCTGTTTCAGTGACAATATTTTGCCTTGCTGTTACTGTTGAAGCCTCATCCACACGCCTTCCATGCTCAAGTTGGTAGTCAGCTGTTCTTTGGGGACTTGGTTGTCGATATCTGGCACCAAATTGACCATAGTAATAATGCCTTTTGCATGGCACATAGGTACCATTAACAAGGCAACGACGGCATCCCACTTTACCACCTAAAAGAAGAGTATAGCATAATGTACAGAACTCTATCTCATGAGTATTTCAAGAGAATCACCTGAAAAATGGTTTGTATGTACTCAATAAGCGCTGCCCTTGAACAAGGGCACACATAGAGCAGAAAACTCTAATCAGTGCTGCAGCAGTGTGGCCTTTTTGAGGAAACACTATAATTTGGCTAAAAAATGACTTTTATTGCTAAGTAACAATTTTTATCATCAGTTCAAGCCAAAAAAAAAACAATTCCCCCTGCTATAAAAAAGGAAATGCTTTTTTTTTTCAGAAAATGAAACATTTGAGTTTAGAAGAAGCAAAGCATGTCAATGTTGTTTCAACAGTTTAATATAACAACAGAGATGAAAAAAGCCTTTTATAATAAACAAAGAAAACTTCAAGCAGACTTTGTTATCTTACCTCCTGCATATAGAGAAATTTCTGCATGGGCCTTCAAATCTGCTGTTCCCATGAGAAGGAGTGCCCGCACTTTATAATGTCCTTCTTCAATTCTTGTATCACCTATCTGCAGTGCTTGTGGGATTTCTACATCAATTCCATTGATATAGAGTTCTGTGATGTCATCGACAAGTGGCCTTAAAAATGCATCCATCTTGTGATGAACCCCCTCCTTAATTTGACAGGATGGTATGAAGCTGTAAGTCCGTAATTTTGATCCATGTAGACGCTCTTCTTTACTTAAACAAGCTGCACTGTAATGTATGGCAGAAATTCCTCTACTCTTTTTTGAAAAGGCATTAAAGCCATCCTCATGGAATATAAATGCTTGGTTCAGAGGGCAGCCCTTCATCACCTTCATTTTATGCATAAAGTCAAACATACATTCCTGGCAGCTCACAGGTATTTCCTCATGGACAGACAGAGGATTTGTAGCATTTGCTTCAATTTCCTCAACAGAGAACACATTGTTGCAATTCGGACAGCAAACAGGAAGAAATGTTTCTTTTTGCTCATCCCAGAAGTAGGACAGCTCTCTAAACCGTGACCCGTGCCACAATTCCTTGAAACCAACATCAATGTTAGCTCTATTAAGCCAATCATCTCTTTCCTTCCAGTGTGCCATATGAGCTTTTATCTTGTTCTCACTAAGGAAAATGGATTGAACATTTAAACCAAGCACATAGTAATCAATGCATGAGTTCCATTTTGTCTGACAGTAAGGACAATCCTCTTTGTGTTCTAAAAGGGTGACATGGTTTTCTGAACAGCAAACTTTGTAGTGCCGTGGATCCTTGTACCCCAATTGTCTTAGAAAACCCAGAACCAATGTCCAAGACTTGTGTGGTATGTGTTCACTCCCTGTTAGCTCAAATAGGTTTCTCAGTTGGTGCAAAGCTTCATCTTGGGACCATCCATACCTAACTTTTGAATCTAAGATCCTTAAAATGGCTTTCTTTAAGTCTTCATTAACAGCTCCATCATCATCCTCACTACTTTCCTCATCACTGTCAAATCCATTGACACTGGTGTCATCATTGCTACTGTTGTTAGCAGCTGGATTAGCTGCCATGTTGGTTGAGGGATGTGATGGACTGAAACTAGCAGAGTGCTCAACATGTACAACCAAATTTTGTAATTCCTCTTGTGGGCTTTTAGGGCTTCCATTTCGTTTTTCTACTTCTGGTATGTTAGAGTAAGCCAATGAATGATTCCTCACAGTCCGTTTGTTGCGCAGCACACCTTTGCAAAGTCTGCAGTTACAAGGCAGCAGTTGGCTACTCCGTTGTTTGCCTGTTCCTAAATAATAGAAAACAAAGAACATTCAAAAACATCACAAATAAAACTCTGCAAACTACAAGTACATTAAAAGAAACACAATTAAAATAATGACTCATTCCATACACTAATGTCCAGTGCTCAACCACTTCAGCCACTTGCTAAATGGCAACTAGCTACTAAAATCTAATTGAATTTTCACTAAATGTTCACGTGCCATGAAGCATTTCTTACTTGCCAAGGCAAGTTGGCAACCACTAAGGGTTGAGCACTGAATGTCTCAAAGATGGCTGACCATGTGTCTTAAGTTAAATGATTGAACACCTGCAAGTGACTTGAATCTGCCAGTATACGCTTTTGTAGTGGGTTATCAACAGAACTTACATAGTAAACTCCACTGAAATGTTAGGTTTATATTTGAAACCTTTTTTTATAATCAACCTGTCACAGAAAAAGTATGTGGTCGGGCAGGGTGCTTAAAATTTTAGGGGTTAAAATTTGGGTTTGAGGTATCTTTTAGTGGTATGGGAGGACAAATACTCAAATTTTCTGAGAAAAAAATGGTTTCTTTTAGGGTGTCATGGTGAATCTGTTCAGCGCCGAGCTGTCCGCTTCATGACAGGGGATTACAGCAGGAACAGTAGTGTCACGGACATGATTAACACGCTAGGTTGGCAGTCTCTTGAACATCGTAGAATAGTCCAAGATCTTTCCATGTTCTACAAAATTAATTTCGGCCTTGTCAAGGTCAACTTTCCACCTGATATTCTACCTAAGCCCGTGTTATACTCTACCAGAGCTAGTGTCTGTAACCATTTTCAGTTCGCCCTCCTTCCAGCTAAAATCAATGCCTTCCAAATTTCATTTTATTCGCGCACTATATTCATCTGGAATGCTTTGCCCCAGGCAGCTTTTCCACCGACCTCGCATTTAGCATCTACGTTTGTAGCGGCCTTACCTAGTAAGCTAATCCGGTGATGGGCTATCGTCCTTAGTCTTACGTTTGTTTTTATATATGTTGCGATATTTTATTTGTATTATTTGTTGTTATTTATTTATATATTGTTTGTCATCGTCCTCACTGGTCAGTCGCCGCTGACCGCCCATTGCCGGATTAGCTTGCTAGTGGCAATTATATTATTTAAAGGTTAAAGGTGAAACGAAGTAGTGTCGGTAGACTGTCCGATCCAGTTTCAATCGTAGGTGGAATTCGGGACCATGTTTCAAAATGGCATCTGGTTGACAACACCCAGATTAAGATCTTTTTTTGTGGTGAAATTTTATTTTCCCGACAAGCGCCCCGCACGATTTATTTTAACCTAATTTGAACTTAAATTGACTCTTTCAAAACTGTAAAACATTTGAACACACCCAAAAACAAACATACCTCTTCTTCACAAAAATGATAAACCTACAACTCTTACCTGCTTTTTCGGTCGACTCATTCTCAACCTTTGAGTGATCCAGGGTTGTACTTATAGTTTGTTGTTATTAAGTTGATATGATGGCCTTGGAACGGTCACATCATCAAATTAATGACTCCAATAATCAGTGGTTCCTAATATTTCAAGAACTGAATGCGAATCGAGAGGGAGAATCCAGAGCCACAGTTTGCTTCCTTTTGGAGAAATAAACAAAGAACCTTTTCTACCACGCGACTTTCGAAATCAAAGCCCGTAATATTTTTGGTCAGCGGCTACCAGAAAAACGACCGCGAAGGCCCTGGGACGAGGTTGCGATAAAGCACTGGAACGAGTTCGTAGCGCAAAGCGCATGCGCTATTACATGCGCTATAATTTCCCGCTCTTTTCGATTCCGAACGACCATTAGGGTTTTAGTAAGGAGAACAACAATTCCTGTTTTTTTTGCCGTTTTTGTCCTAGTATCTTTATTGCTATGGCTTCTAACTCAATGGTAAGTTTATATTTTATTATAATTACGGTTTTTTTTTTAAAGAAACAATCGATTGATTGCGTATAACTGGCGGGCATGGCCCGAAGTTCTGCTAGGTTGTCATGGCGCCATTTTGCAAATTTCCTCCGTGAAGTTCAATAGCCTTATACCGGATACATTTTAAAAAGCTCTTGCGCTACACTACTTCAAAAACGTTTCTTATATCCTTAGATACAAGATCCACCGGTAAAATTATAATTTTCGTACATATTTTAGTGTAAAATATCAAAAAAAGCTTTGGTGGAATTGGCCAAGACAAACGTAGATGCACAGTTTGCGAACTGTCATTGGAATGAGCTGAACAAGCAACTTTCCTCAATGGTTAACAAGTGCACCAAGGAGAATAAGGTATCTATAAAACTGCTTCTTCCTCTCAATTTAATAAATCAGAATGATTTTTGTTGCTTTGCCATGCATTCCAAACAGATCATAGAAACTATTGCAATTGAGCATTGAACCCCCAGGGGGGTTTCTTCCCATGTCGACATGATAGGGGTGCTACTCGTATTTTTTAGGGGTTAAAATTGGGATTCAGGTATTTTTTAGGGGTCTCAGAGAAAATTCAAGGACAAGGCAAAAATTTTATTTTTTAGGGGTTGAAATCCCCCGAAAATTGAGTGAGAACACAATAATTTCTCTGATTAGTTACTGCAATCTTCGTGAAAGTATCACAATTCAAAACAAAATAGCAACATCAACACCTTAAGTATATTACCAATGCGATTTTGGTATTTTTTAGGGCTTATTTTGATCAGTGAGGTATTTTTTAGGATCATGACTTTTTATTATTTGATAGATAGATAGATAGATAGATAGTTTAATTCGATAAAACGTTGCAGTTATAAAAACTGAATTGCGTTATATACATAGTAAAATATATAAAAATATTTGGCTTTACAAATAATTATATATATAAAAATGGATAAAAATACTTAATATAATGACAATAGTTTTATTTAAATGTATTTAAATTTACTTAATCTATTAACTAAGTTAAAAAACTGTGGATTTCCTGATTCTTTATTCCTGACTCTCACTTCAACATGGCGTTAATGAAAGAGCGCTTGAAACGTTCCGTTTTGGCACGTGGCAAATTATAAGTCCTTTTACGCCTTAGATTATAGTCCGAATTGTGTCTAGGTGGCAGCAGATGATGTAGCTTGTGTTCGGGGTTGGACGCGATAGAATCGAATAATTGCCTACATAATTCGTTACGTCTATCTTTAAGCGTTGGCAGGCCTAGGCTCCCAAGGCAGTCCTGATATGACATGTCCGGTGATATAATAGAAAGTACTTGGATTCGTTCAATATCCTCGCAGAGATAAGCGGGGAGCGCATGATGGAAGACAGGAGCGCAGTATTCTAGTACAGGTCTAATAGTTGTACAATAGAAATTGACGATGTCATTAAGA
Organism: Scolanthus callimorphus; assembly: GCA_033964015.1. Taxonomy (NCBI): domain Eukaryota; kingdom Metazoa; phylum Cnidaria; class Anthozoa; order Actiniaria; family Edwardsiidae; genus Scolanthus; species Scolanthus callimorphus. The sequence goes on along the minus strand of CM066911.1, from coordinate 12,276,745 downwards.
GGGACGCGAGCCCTTTTCAAGAGAACAATAAAATACAGGCGCTTGTTTGCTTTCTTAATACAATCTACAACGTGATTGTTCCATTTCAAGTCATTAGATATTGTAACGCCGAGAATCTTCGCGCAGTCAGTGACTGGAAGTTCTTTACCGTTGATAAAGAGGGGTGGAAAATTATGAGAGTTCTTCTTAAAGTCGATAATCATCTCCTTACACTTGTCGGCGTTGAGCTGCATCCGCTGTGCCCGAGACCAGTCCTCCACAGTCCACCACAGACCATCACGGTGGCGTTGGCCTCTATATCGGGATATTTTTAGGGGTAATTTTCCGATTTCCCGACTGGCACCCCTATCACTTTTACCCATAAAAGGGATTGAACCTTATCCAACTTCTCGGAAAATTTTCTCATGTGTCAAATGTAAACTGGGCTTAAAGTGTATTTGAAGAGAAATCAGTTTTTATGTTGTTCAGTATGTCATATTTGAAGAAGTAACTACTTTCACTTTGAAAGAAATTGGTTAAAATGCTGCAAAGCTTGGTTGTTGTGTATTTTGCTGTTAGCTATGGCTAGCACATTCAGCAATCAAGATATCAGTTGACACTGTCTTGAGGCATATTTGTTTTCTACTCTTCAAATCAACGTTAAATATATTATATCCTTGCCAATTAATTCATTCATTCTTTATTATTTTTCAGTGGCATGGAACAGGCGCTCTAAGGAAGTGCTTTGGCACTTCCAACAAAGAGGCCTTAGAAAACAATGCCCTAATCAATGATATAAGCTTAGACAGTACAGTGAGATCATTGTATGGGTGCTATGTTGTTCCTGGCCATGGGGTTGTTACCCTAAATGCCAAAGTTTCCAGATCGTTTGTGGCATCAAAGCTATGCCACGGACGCAAACCGTCATCTTATGGAAAGGTAATTGCATAACAGTCTTTAAAAAATTCACAGAATACAACCTAGTTAAAATACAAAGTTTCTTTTGTAGAGGGGCCTCTTGTTTGCTTTCAAAGGAACGATTTGGATTTCCAAAGTTGTTGGAGAAAATTCCCCAGTATGTGAAACTGGTGGGCTTTCTTTCAAAACCAAGGGATAGAGCTCAATTTCTTTTATACCCCCCCCCCCCCCTTGATATCTTTTGCTTAAAGTGGGGTGTGGGCCTCCACATAAAGTTAGTAATGGTGTGCAAATATTTTAACTTTTTTACTAGCAAAAGAATGATGATTCAACACGGTCTTCAAAAAAAAGGAAAGCTGTAAGTATAGATTCATCTACAGTAGTTCCACCTTTTTTCCTACCATGTTGCTGTTTTATTAAAACAAATACATATAGCAGTGGAACCTCTTTTCATAATATTTTTCGACTTATATTTATTATCACAATCATCATTGTTACTAAATTGCAGACCATGACTGACTCATCAAATGAAGCCAATAAATCAAAAAAGTCCAGTAATGTGGACAATGCGGTGAGTGATAATACTGTATTTATAGCAGTGGTTTCAATAGGCATTCAAAAGCAGTGATTTCAATAGGCAGCTGCCTGTGATTTATCACTGCCTACTTTTTTTTACTGAACCTCCAGCTGTTTAGTGATAAAAAACAAATTGATGCCTCTAATTTAACTTTATCTCCTATACCAAAGCCTCCTACATGAAACCCCTTTGAGAATATGCATGTAGTTTTAGTGATATAGATTTTCCATGGAATAAGAGGAAATGTACATGCCATTATTGTCCCCGCTATTATCATAATCATAATTTTGTTACTAAATTGCAGACCACAACTGAATCTAACGACGCCAGCAAACCTAAAGAGTCAAGTCATGCAGACAATGCTGTGAGTAAAATAGTAATGTATTTTCTAGTTTTTATGCATGATGTTTTAGTGGTACTGACTGTATTTTCCCATGCAAAGAAAATAGGATGCAGATACTGGTACTTTTGTCCCTACCCTCAATATTCTTTTGTTTTGGTTTTTAATTAAGATCCAGGATAGAGAGTGTGAAGTACTTGAAGCTGACAAACCTGATGATGCCCAGGCCCAGGTTAGTATAAATAACATTTAGTGCCTGGACATTATTGTGTACAGTCAACTCCTGTTTTTGCAGACATCCAAGGAAGAGGAGGGGTATTTTTGGTGTTAGTAATAGTAGAGCTCAATCTTAGCCATTTTCAGTTACTGTGTTCACATGAGGGGCAGGCTTTGTCCGGATGACTTGACTTTTTACATTTGCTGGATGCCAAATACTCCATAATGCCTTGTGGTCTTTGAAACAGTTACTGGTCATTTAGGAAAACAATACATCTTTCTTATTCTTTAACTTTATGGTTTAGGAAACAGAAAGTGATGTACCAAGCAGCGAAGAAGAGATGGTATGTTCAATCAGATACATGTATTTTCCCATCTATCCCAAATGCAGTGCAGAGCTGTCATAATGTTTTGAATTAGGCAGCTGCTCAAAAAAGTAGCGGGCTAAAAAAAATTGACTGCCCAATCCTGTCTTGCTTTTGAAACTTGCCAAGTCAATTCTGACACAGGTGCAATGTTGGGAGATTTTCAAGAAGAGTAAAATTGAGGATTCAAGGCTTTTTATTCCATTTTCGCAAAAAAATAAGGGCTTAAGGCTGCATCTAACAAAGTTCTGTGGTTCTAATTTTTTGTATCCCGCATTTGGCAAAAAAGTAGCAGGCGATTACAAGTGTGGTAGCCGGTGGAACTCCAGCGGTCACTGGCCTGTTCTGACAGCTCTGGCAGTGGTTATTATAAAGCTTATTTAGTGATGCTGTTCTGCATGTATTGCTTAGCTTATTCTATTTTTGCTTATTTTACAGGAGTGTGAAATGTCGGATTTTGAAAAAGGAGGCAAAAAAATATAGAGGCCCAAGAGTTAAAGTTGGGAGAACTTGGCTTTGTAAGTATACATGAGAAAAAAATATGAAACAAGTAAATTAAAGGCCCATAGTCAACCAGGAACCTTTCGCTTTGTTTACAATTGGATCTATTGTCATTCCGCCCCTGTGATTTGCTGCAAGGTCCCAAAGGGGTTCCTATCGTACTGTTTTTCGCATTTCACATGTTCAAACTGCTAATTTGCATCGAATTTTCAACTGTGTTTTATTCTTGTGTGCCTGAAATGCGACTTGGGTGCCTATGGGCCTTTAAAGAAGTAACTTTGGCGAGTTTTATAGCACCACTAACCCCATCCCATTTAAAAGAAAACCATAGAATAGCTTTTGTCTTTTTTTTTCGTTTGTGTTGATTTAAATACACAACGACTCGATGGGAGCAAATGGGTCTTTATTCCTGTAAGACCGACGCGATTACCCCTAAGGGGTAAAAGAAAAAAAAAATAATAATAATAATAATTCAACAACTCGCACGGCTAAGAGCACTGACTACACGCTGGCCGGTGAGACTGTGCAATGACCTTTCTACCCTAGATATAATTGGTTACTAATCAGTTACTCCCTGCTTGATATTTAATCATGATAAACAAAGGTCTATCACTCACTAAATACACAACGACTCGATGGGAGCAAATGGGTCTTTATTCCTGTAAGACCGACGCGATTACCCCCAAACCCCCCAAAGAGTCGTTGTGGAGTCAATGAGAGATAGCCTTTCCCATCACGTTGACTGCTTGAATTTTGTATTGAAGGGAATAATCAAGGTATCGTTCGTACGCATTTGAACGCCAGTCACCCTGTAGTTTAATGTATTCAGCGGGCACTCCACTGTGTAAAGCAAACATCGCACCCCCTCGTCTGAAGGAGTGTCCAGAATATAGGCTACTATCAATGCCACTGATGTCAAGACAATGTTTTAGCTTGCGAGTAAATGATGTGTAAGTTAGAGCCACTAGTTGAGTTCCGGAGAGATAGGTGAAGGCGGGCCGCAATTGGTGTGTATCGCTCTCCGATATGCCTGCTAGATCGTAAGCATGTAATACCGCTGTGTGTGGACAAAGAGGGGAGTTGTGAACCCTTGGCACAGGAACTAACAATGTTCGGTCGCGGTACTGGATAGTTTTAGACCAGTGGACCACTAGGAGGAGGCCCCACTTGCACACGCGCACGTCACACACTCGCAAATGCTTCGTAGGGTCAAATTGTTCATCTGAGGGAATAAGCAGGTTAGATTTCCGAAAAAAGGAGAAAAACGCGATTAAGCAAGCGGCCCAGAAGGTTGCGTCCAGGGAGACCGCCATATCGAGGTGCCCGAAAATCTTGAGGAGAATCTGAGGCGTTATGGGTAGTTTCTGATTAACTTTGTTGCTGTTTAGGCGCTTAATACCGCGCATCAGTAGGTCTTTCTGATATTTGAAGAGCGGGTTCTGAAGAGGGTTTGGGAATCCGTATTGCAGGTGTATAATCCTCACAACGTTCAGATAGCCAGGAATACTGGTAGACGATAAGGTTCTCGCCAAGAACACCACGTACCGAAGCAGGGATCGCGCGTCGCTCGGTACGGGAGTATAGCCAAAGTAGAGGCAGAAGCGAAGATATGCACGAAGTTGCGATCTGTATGTTGTCACGGTTGACTGGGCGAATGCGCGAGCTCGATACTTCCTGAGCTCAGCATCGAGTGCTTGTTCTTGAGCAGTGACTGCGCCTGTGTGGGTAGAGAGGCGAAAGCATCACGAGAGAGGTTCGGTTGTATGGGTTCTGTAGTTTCTTGCTGGAGGAAAATTTCGCTGTGCGCTGGGGTGTGGAGGCGTGAGATAGCGTCAGCTATGGAGTTAGAGGCAGTGGGAATAAAGCGAGCGGTTACTCGAAAATTGAAGGTGGCAGAAAGCCAAAACAAGCGCCGTAACCATTGCATTACCAAAGGGTTATGAGAGGTTCCCTTGTTGACTGCGCTCAAAGTTGTGGTGTTATCGGAGCGCACACAAATCCATTTGTCTCTTAGGTTGTGTTTCCATCTTTCAACAGCGACTAAAACCGTGAATGTCTCCAGTAAGTTAATGTGCGCTGATATAAGTTCGGGATAATCCGCAGCCCAGTTAATATAGAACCAATCCCCGCTAAAGAAACCACCACCTCCCACAAGGCAAGCGTCTGTAGAAAATTCCGCAAGGGGGATTGGTTCAGATTCAACAAAGAATGTTTTGCCATTAAAAACAGAGATAAAATCCCGCCACCAAATCAGGTCCGAACGCAATCCCGCAGTAAGACGTATATGGTGATGTGGGCGAGTAGTACTGTTAATTTTGTCAATAAGGCGCCTTAGAAAGGTTCGTCCGCCGAAAACTACACGCGCTGCAAAGTTCAGCTAAAAAAAAATAATAATAATAATAATTCAACAACTCGCACGGCTAAGAGCACTGACTACACGCTGGCCGGTGAGACTGTGCAATGACCTTTCTACCCTAGATATAATTGGTTACTAATCAGTTACTCCCTGCTTGATATTTAATCATGATAAACAAAGGTCTATCACTCACATAAAGCATGCTGAGGTGTCCTCCTTCTTATTCATTTTTTTTTATTTCTTTTCAGCTGCCATCTGCAAAAGCCCTTGTGGTAGCCTTGTTCTACCTAAAATTGAAAAAGCTGGAGCAGGTGTTATTGCCCAATCTCAAGAAACATTTCGCTGTCCTCAAACTTCCGTTTGAGAAAGGCCTATCTAAAAGAACCCTTTGCGAGGATCTTGGAAAGGAAGTATTTAAGAGGGAACTCATAATTCCCATTTCCAACGATCAACCCATTGGCCCAAATAACCTCAAGTTTAGCAAGAAATAGAACTTATTGTGCAGCATTATGAAAGAGGTCATAACAACCCATGATATAAGTAGTGATATAAGTGATATGAGTAGTGAATTATGCAGGGTACTTTTTTTTCTTAAAAAATAAAGGGTGCTTACCTGATAAATGTGTTCACAAAATTTAATTTAATTATCAACCCCCTAAACTGGCTACTTATAAAGTAGTGTTGTTATGACTTCTTTCTTGGATATTGCACTTTGTCGCCATCATTTATTGCATTTTAGTATAATTACTCAAGTGATTCCACGCGCTGATTGGTCGAGACGTTCAGAATATTTCGCTATAATCACCTATAGTGATTATAGCGAAATATTCTGAACGTCTCGACCAATCAGCGCATGGAATCACTTGAGTAATTATACTAAAATGATTATAGGTGATTATAACATGGACAGCATTGGATATGCGCGCACACTTTATTACAAGAAACTAATAACATACAGCTAAAAGTGATTTTATTTTTGTCGAAAATTGACCAAATCGCCTAACAGTGAATTATTTTCAAATAGATTTTTTAAATTTTTGTGATTTCCATATTTTATATAATTATATATATTTTATTATGTGTGCGTGTGTGGGTGTTATTATAAACTAATTACGATTTGTGGCGCCATTCAGCGCTTGAGCACTTTTGTTGTGAATCTTTTAGCCATTTCTTAGGAAAAAAATTGTTACTTTTTCCTTTTTGAAATTATTTGAGCTAGGCCTTATTGATTTCTGATTGATTTCTGATTTTTTTGGGATTATTAAATATTTGGTGCTGAGCTTTTGTACCGGAAACAGAAAATTAAAAAGATAACATTTATTGGAATTAAGTGCTTTATCTACTTATCTCGCTTTGCATTTTATTTGCAAGTTCCCGCAATGGGATTCGCAGGCCACGCTAGAGGATTTACAGTCTATTTACAGGCTCCGCTAGAGGATTTACAGTCTATTTGCAGTTCACGCTAGAGGATTTACAGTCTATTTACAGGTCCCGCTAGAGCATTTACAGTCTATTTGCAGGCCCCGCTAGGGCATTTACAGTCTATTTGCAGGCCACGCTGGAGCATTTACAGTCTATTTGCAGGCCCCGCTAGAGCATTTACAGTCTATTTGCAGTTCACGCCAGAGGATTTACGGTCTATTTGCAGGCCACGCTAGAGCATTTACAGTCTATTTGCAGGCCCCGCTAGAGCATTTACAGTCTATTTGCAGTTCACGCCAGAGGATTTACGGTCTATTTGCAGGCCACGCTAGAGCATTTACAGTCTATTTGCAGGCCCCGCTAGAGCATTTACAGTCTATTTGCAGTTCACGCCAGAGGATTTACGGTCTATTTGCAGGCCACGCTAGAGGATTTACAGTCTATTTGCAGGCCCCGATAGAGGATTTACAGTCTATTTGCAGGCCCCGCCAGAGGATTTACGGTCTATTTGCAGGCCACGCTAGAGCATTTACAGGCTATTTGCAGGCCCCGCTAGAGGATTTACAGTCTATTTGCAGGCCCCGCTAGAGGATTTACAGTCTATTTGCAGGCCACGCTAGAGGATTTACAGTCTATTTGCAGGCCCCGCTAGAGGATTTACAGTCTATTTGCAGGCCACGCTAGAGGAATTACAGTCTATTTGCAGGCCCCGCTAGAGGATTTACAGTCTATTTGCAGGCCACGCTAGAGGATTTACAGTCTATTTACAGGCCACGCTAGAGGATTTACAGTCTATTTGCAGGCCACGCTGGAGCATTTACAGTCTATTTGCAGGCCACGCTAGATGATTTACAGTCTATTTGCAGGCCACGCTAGAGCATTTACAGTCTATTTGCAGTTCACGCCAGAGGATTTACGGTCTATTTGCAGGCCACGCTAGAGGATTTACAGTCTATTTGCAGGCCCCGCTAGAGCATTTACAGTCTATTTGCAGTTCACGTCAGAGGATTTACGGTCTATTTGCAGGCCACGCTAGAGCATTTACAGGCTATTTGCAGGCCCCGCTAGAGCATATTTGCAGGCCACGCTGGAGCATTTACAGTCTATTTGCAGGCCACGCTGGAGGATTTACAGTCTATTTGCAGGCCGCGCTAGAGGATTTGCAGGCCCCGCTAAAGGATTTACAGGCTATTTGCGGGCTTTTCTAATGGTCTGCAAGCTTCTATAAAAGATTTACAGGTTATTTACCGTCACCATCTGAAGAATTTACGTTCAATATCCAGACTTGCCCCTAAAATTTACAGGCTATCTGCTGTCTAGTGCTCCGTTTTACATGCTATTTGCAGGTTCCTTCCAAAGGCCTATAGACACAATTCTAAGATTTACATGCTATTCGCCGTCTATTTCCAGAATCTGTAAATTATTTACAGACTCTGTAAAAGTGTAGTTAGACTGCAAATCCGATTTGCTGTAAATTTTCATTCTGTTTACATATATGGTGTAAGGGTCGATTTTTCCAGTGTAATCTTAATGTTGTAAGGGACCATCTCCCAGATTCTACTTGCAATTGCTTGAAAGCATGAAAGTCCATAGTTTGTTCTGGAAGCTGGTCTGTATAGATTTCCTTTAGAGGCATATCGGGTATAGTATTTATGTATTTCTGAGGCCGGGACAATCAAGAAACTCAGCTCAGGTAAAGAAGCAAAACAATATTATTTCACGGATCTCATGCTTTATGTGCTTCAATGTGCTCTATCAAATGTATGTCCAAGTAATATTGACTTTAATAAATGATTTTGCCTAAAACATGTTTTCAAATTACCGGCCCGAAGCTCGCCAGTGGGCGACGTCACAACTGTGTTTGCACAGGGAAATGCAAACACGGCTCTCGACCAATCAGAGTGCGCGTACTATCTAAATTATTTTATAAACTGTTTTCATAAATAGCACTGTGGCATTTCTCGCAGAATGAACAAACGACAAAGATGCCGTGTTTGTGGTGGGGTTTTAGCCATCGTTATCTTCTACAAAAATTAACTAAACAACCAGTTTCAGCCAAAGTATCCAATTTTCCGACCTCAAATTAGCATTACTACATTAATGTTATGACAAATTTATTTCTAATTATAGTAAATTTACCTTGGGGAATTTAATAGCGTGGTGTCGAAGCTCGGAGTCGGTTGGAGGTAAATATTGGAAACCGCCAAATTGGTCATTTTAAACTGCCGTTTTCTAATTTAAACAAAAAAAAAAACAGATCGCAAAAAACAGCCTTATATGTGTACCTTGCTTATCATATTTTTTATTATGTAGGAAAAAGGAAACGTTACGGTTAAACTATTATAGAAATTCTCAATTCTATTGGACGACTTATCAGCACGATTCCTGTCGCGTTGACTTTCCTCCGATATTCCTCCCTTGAGAACTCTACCGCTGAAGAAAAGCAGACGTAGTTGACCCCATCTGAAGCTCAGAACAAAAAACAGCTAAGTTCAAAACCTATGCTACGAGACTCCAAAAAGACGATTTCGAAGCTCGGTCGCCTTCGGTACTTCTCTTTCCACTACCATTATCAAACAAACGACAACGAATCTTGAAGAGAAGCATTATAAAGGAACTAGGCATTGCCTTAATCTACACTGGCTCGCTCAAACCTGCCATTTATCCCAATGAATACGGCTAAAACACAGCCACACTGTAAAAATGGACTGGTTAAAATAACCAATTAAAATTGGTTCGAACCAATATCGATTGGTCGTTTCAACTATTTATTAAATGGTCATTTTTGCAACCAGAAATGAATTGGTTAAAGCAACCAATTAATATTGGTTCGAACCAATTTTAATTGGTTGTTTTAACAATTTATTATATGGTTAGTGTTGTGACCAAAAACAATCTGGTTAACACAACCAATTACTATTGGTTAAAACCATATCAACTGGTTGTTTCAACAATTTGTTGAATGGTTAATATTGCAACCCAAACTCAATTGGTTAAAATAAGTACGAACCAAAAAAGAATTGTGATAACAACTATTTCCATTTTGGTCATTGCTGAATTATAAATAGCAGAGAGCATGTTTATAATTATAGCAAAATAATAATCAGCGAATTTCAATACCGCAGAGAAAAAGGTGAAGAAAGGGCTTGTAAATGTATTATGTATGTTTAAGACCGAAATCGCCGCACTATGTGCAGCGATCTGAACTTCCTGTGGTGAAGGGAAACTGGCACTAGCTTCTAATTGATGACGTACACGGTTCGTTAGTCTTTTGAATATTCGGCGGGCGGACACCTTGGTGTTGGAGTGCTGGACTTTGTGGCGTTGGTTCCCTGTATTTTCTCCTGAATTATGCGTTCTTGGTCCCATTTAACTTCCACATCTAATCGCATGAAGTGAAGGAAGTTCGAAAAAAACGGTAAGTATTTTTATTCAACCCAATAAGCACGACATTTTCTCGTTCTCTTCGATGTTCATTCGAACCCGTTGTTACCGGCTTACACCTCATGTCGAATCAGTAATCGGATAGTTAAACGAGTTAAACTTGATAGTAGGAACACCAAAAATTACATTAAATCTTTAAGAATGTTATTTATTTCTCTTGCCTCTTGCCATTTAACAACCGGATTTTCCTTGGATTCCATCAAAAACAACTACACAGTTGATCCGTGATTCAATTTCAATGAAATACCTTTCAGCGAGCCGTTGCGGCGGATGTAAGCTTAAGCTTACGTTTCAGCCCGAATTGTAACTTCACGAGTACATAGGTTTCCTTTGATTTGTGTAAAATGCCTACTAATAATTATGGAAATACGAAATATTTGTTTGTGGTCCCATTTAAGACACGATTTAAATCGATATCTCGCTGTTTCGATGATACAATCTGAAAGACTGTTAACCTAAATAGCGGCTGTTTGTGTTTTATTGCAGATTCCAATCCGAAGATACAAGCCAAGCGAGGAACTCTTTACAGCTAAGTTGGACCTGAACTGTTCTATAATCTAGTCCATATGCCATATGGTTTCCTTTGCAATCGCCGAGAAAATGATAACTATGTAATTTCAGTGCGTTAGTCTAAAATGCAGAGACCAATGTTTCTCTACTACATATCGTATGTTGTGTAACATTAGCCTATATGTATTTTCTATCTAAAGTCTTAAATAAAAGTGATTATTGCCAAACGTGTGTGTGTATGCCTATATTTTCAAGGAACAGAACTACTACGGGTGCAACGGGTCATTCAAGAGTCCAACCATTTTTTGGTGGTAAAACAACCTTTCACAATTGGTTGAAATGACCAATCTATTGGGTAATATGACCAATTTTACTCAAGTACATTAAGGCATGGGCCCAGGGATCGCGAACCACCCCCCGCGAAGGATATGCAAATTAGCTGCTACTCGCGTGGCTTTAAATAAACATGGCGGACGGCAGAAGCTCTCCGCCGAGTGGAATGGACTTTCAAAAGGTTTTTACATGGTTATTGTTTGGCGACAATGGTTTTCAAAGGTTGGAAACATTTTAAGATAACGTTCTGGCTATATTCGACTGCAAAACAACGTTATAAGATTGTCATAAAGTGGCCATTTTCCCTTCGACGATTCGCGAACTGGGCTAGATGATTTGTTCGACAGGGTCAACCACCATTCAGGACTTTGGATTTTCTTTACTAATGGTAAGTAAACTGTAACAACAGGAAGATGTTTGAAGTTTCTTTAGTATAAGCGCTGGCAGCTCATCACATACTAGAAAACCTTTGGCTCAAAATAAGAGTGTTTATAGAAAAAATTACTTGCAAAATCCTAATTTAAATCTGACTTTCACTTTCCATGTGTCAAATATTGAACTGTCCAAGGAACAATTGGAAACGTGACCGTGCTCTAACTGACTAGGTAGCTAGAGTAAATAAATATTTTTATCCCAAATAGACTGTGTTTCAAATACAACACATGACATACTCATTAATATACTGTGCAATTCCAGAAAAAAAATCCATATTATTATATAGACACGAGTGTTTTACTGGGAAATACGCCACTCGTAGATCTCATACGAAGCTACATCCGGGTCCTCAGTGACATATTTTCCATATCCTCACTAGTGAGGATATCGGTCAAAACAATAGTGCTTGCACTGTAAAAATGGATTGGTCAAATTGACCAAAAAAAATTGGTTGAGATTTGAGTCTGAGGCAACTATATTTTTAATGGTTCGTTTGACTTGTTTAATTTGGTTAATTTGATCAAAATTGATACTGGTTCTTTTGACCAATTATAATACATCAGTTCAGCCAAATGAGATTTGGTTGTTTGCAATATTAGTAATTGGTCAATTTAACCATACAAATTGGTCAAACCATTGAGTCTGAGGCAACCAAAAAAACAATGGTCATAAAACCGAATTTGACCAATTGTTTTTAGGTCAACATGACCCCTCCCGAAATAACCAATTAAAATTTGTTTGTTTTCCAAATAACATTATTTTATAAAAACACGCACAGTAGACACATTTTGCCGCCATTCGTAATTTTATTAACTAAATACTGAATCTGACAAAGTACAATGTGCAGATCCGCCCCCATACACACGTAGCGCGGCCAACACCGTATTTTTGTTTCAAAAAGCTAGCAAGTAAAAATAGTAAACAGGCATATATTTCTCTCTATTATGTGAACACAAAGTCAAAATCCTTGAACTTCACGTTATACAGTAGTTAAAGGCAAGAAATAAAACCGGTAACGCCAAGTGGCATATCTTTGACAGATTTCTTCATTAACAGGTACTCAAGAAAAAGAAAAACATTTTTGCTGTGCCCTGTAGGGCCCCTTGGGTAACAGATGTTGAATGAGTAATATGTTGCGATTAGTGTGGTCAGTACGTTTAGCACAGATGGCTTCTTGAATGTACACACGACCATGCCCTCCACGGCGATGACTGCACAGGGCATGTCGTCCACATTGCCAGTGGCAATGATTCTCGGCGTAGTTGTTTGTTCGATTAAGGTGCTAACATTTGTTTCTTCTGCATTCTGAAAATAGAAAAAGGTACATATAGAAACTGTTAAAAAAGAACAAATAGTTCTCGATGGGAAATTTTTGCAGTGGGATATGGTGATGTCACCTTGGCAACAAAACCTCTCTTGTTAAGAGAAAACGCAAGCTCTTTGTGTATTTTTGTTTTCTCTTTCAGTTCCAGTTCTTTACAATTGCGGGCCTGATGTCACTGTGACACAAGGCTTATTAATCAATTGGCTGACCAAAAACTGAATAGTATAATATACACCTTGAACACTACGTTGCTCCGTAAAACGTAAAATAATGAACCATGCATCGTAATGAAGGCGCTTTTGCTCCTTTTTTTCTACAAAACAAACCAAACTACACTTAAAACACCAAGTGTCAAAGCTTTATTGGCCGAGAGGGCATCACATGCATGTGAAGAAATTCAACTGTTTCCCTTGCGACAACTGGGAGGGCAACAGTGTGTTTTATTTAATAACAAAACTGGAAATCACGCGACAGAAAAAAATTTCAAAACTGGAAACAAAATCCACCACATTTTTGCGCACTTTTGCACTATTCATTCACGTAAAATAAACTCTTCTTTATTTCTCTGTTTTTGTGTTGTTCCCTTTGACGCTTGCTATGATAATAAAGCTCAGCTCCGCTTTGGGAAACACAGCGGTCTCGGGAACACAAAACGTACCGTTTCCCTCGGTCCCAGTAAATAAGTGTTAAATATGTCCAATTAAGTCTTCTTTAAAATAATATATGATTTTCTATTGGATGAATGTAATTATACACTTTCTTACCGTTATAATTTTAAGGAAGAGGTCCCCAACCTCATGCGTCTTGCATTTCTTTTCTCCCACCAAATAGGGTAGGGCCACCAACAAGAACCGGTCCTGTAACTCTGGGTAGATAAAATCAGATGCAATCACATTACCTTTTGTGTAACACTGGTCGACTGTACTGTCATGTCTTAGAAAACTAAAAAAGGGGATTAGAAGTGAGCTCCTGGAAAAAATAATATGTATTTAAATTCACATGCACGTCTTTGACAAAGGCAGTGGGTTACAGGACGAAAGGACCAAAGCTTAAATTTGAATTTAACAGATAATGGCAGATAATAATACTAAAAATGAGATGCGAATTACAAAATTGAGTTAAAAGCCTTTTTAGGCTTCAGCATGTGCATGCGCCTTGGCATAAAAATGCTTAAAAAAATAGCGCTCTTCTCTTGTTCCTCTGTATTTTGAGGTGTTTTGGGGAGCTTATTTTGACATTAAGGCACAAGTCCAAAAATACATATTGTATTATTAGCTGGTATTATGTACTTGGTGATTGTTGAGATTGTAACTAAAGCAATGAATAATTGTCTAGTATGAAGTCCAAAAATCCCCAAATAGTGCTATTTCTGCCAAGGCTTGCGCACCCAATAGAGTGTAAAATGGTTTATTGCATACAACATTATATTTGGTCTGTTCAATAAAATGATATGTACAAATTGTACAAATTGTATAACATGCATATACAGTCATAGTATTATTCTTGGCCACATACCAGAATTGCCGTCAAGATCTATGTCCTCCATCTCTGCTAACATATTTCTGATGGCAACATTAGATGACTTCTTCTTCATTCCACCAAGAATTGACTCTTTGTTTGCCTCCCATTCACCTTTCATGGTATGGCACAACTTAGGAGTATTTTCAACTCTCTCAAGTTCCCTTCGAAGCTACAGTACATGAAAAACATAAGAGACATCAAAGAGACATTCAAAATACAGGGATAATGCTGTCATTATTTAATATAGATACTATTATAGCTAAGATATAGCGCGTGCTCTGATTGGTTCAAATCTATGCCATACTGATAGACTCAATAACTTTGCCACTGTTCACTATTCACAATTTGACAATTTACCTGTTAAGTATTGTCAATATCAGTAGTGTTTCTGACCTCCACTGCAATTCAGCTAATGCTGCTATGTGGCTCAATTAACATATTATTATATTATTATTAATACTCTAATTCACCGATGAAGTAATGGTTCTCCCATGCTTTAAACATAAAAGCATTAGAGCACAACTCTATGACTCTATTGGCAAATAGAGCAGTTGTGATGTTGAGAAAGACACTAATCACTTTTCTGTGGCTCATGATTTATTTTCTTGTGTCTCTCCCAACATCACATGTGCTCTATTTGGCTGATTAAGCCATAGAAAATTATGCTTAAATAATGCAAAATCATTGCAACTCCCCACAAGCACACTTAACTTAAGGTATAGATATAGGTCGGAGAGGTGCCCACAGAAAAAAAATAGTGTTGGGTTGCAATTGAACCTACAGGAGCTGACTTTGGTATCATTTTAAAGCTGAAAAGAATGAAGTCTTTGGACGTTTAAACTATTTAATGGAATTTATTTTCAAACTCAAGATTTTTGGCGCCAAACAAAAACGCAGTGTGTTTGCTATAAGAGTTCCAGGATGTTTGGGATTAAATAGCATGACCACTCTTAACGGAATTATGATAACAGATGAATGTTCTAAAAAAAACGTGTGCGGGATTTTTGATTTGCAAAATATTTTTCAAAATAAATTTCACGTTGTAAAGTTAAACTTCGTATTTTTTACGTTTTTTTTAATGGAAAATTACTCATACAACCAATTTGGAAAAGAAAATCAAACATCCCACACACGGTTTTCTCAATACTACATGCATCTATCATCTCCGTAAATTTGAGGTCAATATCTTTAAACAGGTCCGACCTAGAACTCCGTGAAGTAGAACTTTTTTTCGTCAAAATAAAATCGCTAAAAACCTCCCTCCAAAGTTTTTCCGGGCTTTTGTGGTTGTTTGGCTAGCTCCGTCCCTTACTTGAAAGCTAGCTGTTGTACTAAGCCAATTAAGTTTGAGGCACGTGCAGAGATAGCTACGTCACGAAAAATCAAAAACAGTAAATTTGCCAATGTTATCAAAATTAACCTATATCTATACCTTAATGGATATTTCCAGCTTTCCCCACTAGCAGCACTGCATTGCCAGATTTCAAGCCTGAGTGCCTGGAGCGAATCCGTTAATATTACGATAATTCAACCCACATATGGAGAAAGAGCATGCTGAACTCAACAAAATCCCAAAGTTTGGTATTTTAATCAGGCAAATAGTGATCGAGAAACAGCCATTCAAAACTGGCAAAATTTTACAAGATTTGTGCGAAATCAGGACACGGCGTCCGGCAAACCATACAAAGCTTATAACATTCCAGCATATTACACAACCAACGCCAAACTTTAGGATTTTTTATAGTTTAATATGCTCTTCCTCTTTCTGTGGATCTCGTTTCGATGATGGTAATATTACAGCTGTTTTGAGTATTCTGCGAACTCTCGAGGTCGATTTCCAACCGTCAAACCGCTTTCTGGCTTCCGTCAATCAACTTTGAAACTCTTTGGAATACATAGAATTCAGTTATTCGCCATCCTAGTGAAATGCCCCAACACACAACATCTTTTATTAGCTTTTTCTAAATAAATGGCCTAGCTTATGGTCCGCTAAGACTCAAATTAGACCCGAAAGTTTGATTGACGGAAGCCAGAACGCCATTGGAAGTCGAATGCGAGAGTTCGCAGAATACTCAAAACAGCTGTAAGGGATTCGCCCCAGGCACTCTCGAGTAAGAATGAATGCACTGGAGAATCAGCTTAACTGTACCTGAACTCCATTAAGCTCCTTCAGGGCTGGATAATCACTGACCACCTTCCAGACTCGTTGGTTCCCGAGCACTATCTCTCTTCTTCTCTTCGGATATGTCTCATTCATGAGAACTCCCACCTTTGTGGTGTCCACTGGCTTTTTCTTACATACTGCCTTCAGCGTTTGTTGCTTTATAAGCAAGGTCTCCTCTGTCTCTCCTTCCTGAATTTCAGGAACAACATTGTTATTCTTGGCTTTCCTGCCAGGCTTTCGTTTAGGGGCCTTTTCACCAGTCTCTCTTTCATATTCTTTTCGTTCCTTCTGGCTGGCACGGCGCTCTGAATTCACCAAGTAATTTTCAATTTTCTTGGCCCAAGTTTGCTTCAAGGAAAAGAAATAATATGTTTGAACAGTACTCCACTTTCTTTGTACATATACAGCAGATAGTGAAACATGAATGGCACTAAACCAACATTTTATTACACTGTGATCGAAAAGTATCAGCCTATGTGCCAACCAGAAATCGATTGGTTCAAAGAACAAAGGGCGCTATTCAATCAATGGTTGGCACATTAGCATTACAATGGCAATGTTGATAAACAGTGAATAGCGCTATATAGTGTTAGCAGAAAACAGAGTTCAGTATCAAATTCAGCATATGCTTAGTATTTGTAAAACAGCAAAGTTTTATTTAAAATTGATAATAATTATTCCTGCAAATGTATGATGGTAGGGCATCAATGTGCCTGATGTTTTGATGTTCATACACATACCTTTCTTTGTAAGAAAAAACTAAAAAAAGCCAAAAGCAATTCATAACTACCGGTAGCCTGTTTTCAAGTAATTCTCCCCGAACTTTGCAGTTATTAAAACATAGATGTGCTGAATTGAATACTTGACTCTGTTTCCAGACATAGATAATTTCTCAAAAATACAATTTGAACAGGATATGGTGTATTCTGTTTCTAGTCAATCACTGTATTTGATTAGCAAGAACCTTACCTATATGGAAGGAAAAAAATTATAGTTCTTTAACCTCCTTCCAGTGAATTAATTCACTTAACCCCTCTCTGTTCTTAATACTGTTTCTTTACGATCATCTCAGGTTAACAAAAGCTACATGTACCTACTGGATGTGGGAAAGCATAAAATAATCACTTCTATTATGTCCTTCATCAAAAAATATTGAGATTGAGGTGCTGTTGTTTGTTATTTGAACAATACATGTACATGTATGTACATGTTTAAGCTTTTAACAATAACTTACATGCCCATCGCCATATGTTTTCTTCAAAGAAGGGTACTTTTCAATCAGTAAGAGGGCAACCTTAGACCTTTCAGATTGATAGGCCTTATCTGTGCATGACTGTATGTGCAAACCGAGTTGCCTAACAAGACGATTCTGCTGGGAGGGATTCAGAGCACCCTTCTTCAGACCTCTTTCAATGTCAGGCTCCCACTGAAATAAACCATGAAAATGCAAAATTAATGGGGACCCAGACTGGTTTACATAACCGGTCAACATTTCTCTTCTTTGCCTACCATAAAAAGGATATTTATTACGTGCACACATTTGGACATCGTAGTGAGCACACTTGTTAGCCAAACTGGTATTATTGCAAAACTAATGTGATGTTTTACGTGCAAACCCATCAACCTTTTAGAGAGATGCCATTAGTAAATACTCACTCTATCAGGGATGGTGAATCCCTTCATCCAGAATTCATTAACCTGTTATAAAAAAAAAAGAAACAGTAGGACTGATTACTGTTGAGTTATTTTATCTATTATGATGGGGAGACATTGTTGAAGGCAAGGGGTGTAACATGGGGGAGGATCAAACAAGACTGTGATTGCTCCTTTATGAGGGCATCTTTCAACACAGAAAACAAATTATTCTTCTATCCTCTAGCTCAAAAAAGAAGCATATGCATTGCTATGTGACATTGAAATTCACTGTTGCGATGGGTGATTTTTGGCTAAAACCAAAACGTTGGATTCTGCTACTTCAGTGGGTCGACATTGATTGCAAAATCAACCAATATTATTGTAAGCTACATGACATTGTATCCTTTGGTTTCTTGAATTCCTTTGCTGAGAATCGTCAATCGCAAAGGTGAATTTTGAGGTTGCGCAGCAATGCATATGGTGGTAGCCAAACAAAATAGAAACATATCTGATGATATTATTATTCAGCATATTAAACGGAGTCTGTCACATAACTGCACAGCTGCTCTGTGCATCTCAAATCAAAGTAATTGTCCCATAACGATGGCCAGGGAATGGCTAAAAACAATGAAAAACAATTTTTTAATTTTTTTTATGGCGCTATTTCTCAATCTATCCTCTAGCTCAAAAAAGAAGCATACCATTTTAAGCCTGACTCAGGACTGCTTCCCTTTTCGGCTAAGTATCAGATGATTTCTGTGCAATTTCACTGGATGGTTAAATATACACTTACTTTTGGAGAGGGAGTGCTGCTGGTACCGGTAGCATGTTTCCTGGGGCTTCTCCTTAAAGGGGTAACACTACAAGTGGGACTTGAGGCTGAGGAACCAGAAGGCGAGGGAGTATAAGTAGTAGTACTGGTAGCCTGTTTTCGTGGGCTTTGCCTCACTGGAGAAGCACCAGAAGAAGTCTCGCTGCTTTCCATCATCTGCCCTGGTGTGTCCCCGAATTCTGTGCTGCCCTCAGTTGATTCTTCATCGGACTCCAGGTCAAGGATGCCTCCTTCCTTTGCTTTTTTGGGTGCTGACATGCTATTGTTGGAGTCTTCTGAGAACAGGCCTCTTTTTGTTGGTGGCTGTGTTGGTGCCGGTGTTGGTGCCAGCTTCTCTACCTTACCATTTATGTCAAATTCCTGGAAATAGGAGTCATTCAAAATTATCAGTTGTAAGTTTTATATTGAGTTTTCATCGCTTGGAAAACTGAGTGCTATTTTCAGTGGAATCTACCGACTGAAGACTTTGAATATACTTAAGTCGTATGATATCTCATGCTCAATTTCCACAAAATAAAGATATCATACAATTCTATAGGTAAATCCATTACCCGACGAGGGAATTCCACACTAAATCTCACGCGAAAAATTGATATCGCCCGAGTCGTGCAGCGACAAGGGCGATATCAATTTTTCAAGTGAGATTTAGTGTGGAATTCCTGAGTCGGGTAATGGATTTTCTTTGAATCCCATGCCGTAGGTTTTATTGATTTAATAATTTACAAAAAAGGCTTCACGCGTGCCAAGGAAGCCATTGCCAAACTGTTTCAATTTCAGAAAAATGCAACTTTAAAATCTTGCTAGCGAAGCGTCTTCGTTGATGAAAAGACATTTCATACAATGTTTGACAGAGTTTAAAACTTTAGAAAGCAATTGTTCTTGCTTTCTCGCTTGATAAATTTTAAATTTGTCGTGTAGAAATTTAATTTTGTGGATGTCCTGTGTTTTCATTGAATTCTACTTTTGCAGCCATGTAATTCCACAAAAAATCTCCCTCGATTTCAGTTAATCAGCACGCGAGGTAGAGTCCTGGCATGGGATTCTGTTTTTGCACTGAAAATACTTAAACTTTAAGGTAAAAAAGCTAAAGCTCTAACTCTGAACTTGTTTTTAACTCATAACTTGTTACTTTATAGACTTATCTTGTTTATGTGCATTTTTGAGCGGCCAAAATTCAAGAACGGTATAGATTTGACAATTCTTTGTAGATAGCCAACTAAGTTTGCCTCCTTGGTGGCCAGTTGGGATTCGTAAATGTGTTGTATATGTGTAATACTCAAAGAAACTACACTGTCGTGGTTGGTTAATGGCTGCTTGGATTAGATCAGTATTTTTGAACGAACGAGTAGGCCTGGGACTACACTAGCACGTGACCTCGCATACCATACCTACCAAGTTGGTTTCAGCGCTCCATGCAGCCATGAATTTCTTGCGTTGCTTCAGCACCGGAATCATCTGATAGACGTCGAAAAAGGTCAACTCCAAAAAATCCTGGCCGTCGATTTGGTTCTCTAAGGAACGAAAGTTGTATTCAAAAGAATTATCAGGAGAAAAATGGTGTGGAGTCAAAAGAAGAAAGCCGTTGATGGTAAACACCGCCGCGTGGTTTCGGACCCACGTCTTGAAGTTCACTCACTAACCTTTAAATACATCCTTCAGATCCGGCAATTCTTTACTCTCGAGCCACTCCAAGATGTCCTCATTTCTGCTTTCACGGTTTATTCTCGAATTCGCCATTATAAGAGCGCAACTAACACAGAGCAATAAAACACGTCCACTTGGCTTGAAGCACAGAGAGAAAGAGGGCTTGTGCCGGAAAAGGACACCGAGAAATTCGATCCCGGCCAGGAAATCTGAAACCATCCAGGGAAAACCTGGCCAATCGGCGAGCGCTATTTACGCAAACAACTGTAATATGAAACTGTCCTTCCAGCATCAAAGTAATATGAAACTGTTGCAAAATATTCGGGCGAAGCACAGAGCACTTTCAGAATATTAAATTTAGACTTAAGTTATGATGTGGAGGCGGTTTGCCTGTCAAGCGTGTACAGACAACAAGTTTGTGGCGAGAACTATCTCGGATTCATTGGCCCATCTCATTTCAGTTCATCGGAATGATCCCCATATGGTTATAAATTGCGAAGTTGGATCAACATGCAGCAGGGTTTTTCAAAATGTTTTTTCATATAAAAGTCATCTCTCTAGGGACCATAAAGATGTTGACTTAAAGCGTCCAGTGCCTTTGGCTCTGGAAACCGATGATGCTGAGGTCAGCGAGGAAGAAGCTGAGCTTTCTTCCGACTCCGAACCATTGGCACATGAAGAAGAACACATTTTACAAGAAGCTGAAAACCGTGATGCTGATGACTACCACGAACAAAGCGAAAGAACAAATGCATTATATCTTCTGAGGACAAAAGAAGCAAATCTACTGACACAAAAATCTCTAGATGATATTGTCCAAGGAACAACAGCACTTGTCCGAGATACCATACAAACACTCAAATTTGATGTATATAGGTGTCTTGAAAATACAGGCATAATAGTAGGAAATGTTCCTGGAATTGAAGATATATTCTCTGAGGATTCATTTGCAGCGAATCCATTCGCCAAAGTTTTGACAAAGAATAGGCAAGCCACATACTACCAAGAAAAATTCAGCTTGATTGTAAGTAAATGGTGCATGAATGTTTGAATGTGGTAAACTCCTGGGGGGGGGGGGGGTCATCCATATTTTTGGGGTTTGGGATGATTGTTGGGAATTTTCAGTTTCGCCCCCAGTTTCGCATCAAAACAAATTCCATCTTTGATGAAAAAATACTGCCTTTGATGTTGTCTAAACTATCATGTTTGCCGCTGTTTTAGAGCTGGCTTGCCATGTCATAATTTGGTTTTTATACTCTGATAAAATAGCCCAAGAATAAATACACTTGCATCTTAGGCTGCATTCATTATGTATACTACAGGGGGGCAGAGGATTTTTGGGGGGATCTCAAAATTTAGGAACTGGAAAAGGGGGGATGTCAAGTTTTTTTCATAACATGAAGGGGGGATGCATATTTTTGTTGAGGTATTATATATATTTAAGACAAGGTTGTGCAGTTTGATAGTAAATGAAGGAAGGCTCAATTGTTGAACACCGAGTTTGAACCTCCTTCCTGAAGAAATATCACTTGCACTACTATTCTCGTGTATTCACCCTCTTTCAACTGATATGTTGAAAAAAAAAAACTGCGCGCTTCGCGCGCATAAAGAATTATATTAAACTTAAAAGATCGTAAAAGGCCTTCTTGTTTTACTACAATTCCTCGAGGTCCTCTTCAGTGGCTTTCGTCTGCCAGACAAAACGCCTTTGGACTTTTGATTAATAGTCTTGTAGCTTCATTGTCAAAATTGCGGCGCGCTTTGCGCGCACAACGGAAAACATACCAAACAATCAAATACAAAATACATGATACTCAGCCTATGTGTAGTAAGGCTCCAATCGAGGAGCGCACCAGATCACTTGGTAGAAAGTCACTACCGACACAAAAAAGTAAAGCCACGTAGGATTTTTATTTGCATTTTTACGCTTTGTGTTTTTTTATCATTGAGCGTTGTTCTTTATTTTTTGTAAAATTGATATAAATATAAATTGAAAAAATTGTCTCCGGGTGATGGGGGGGGGGGGGGGCATGTTTTTTCCTTTTGACCAAGAGGGGGGATTCGTAAAAAATATGTTGTGCCTTGGGGGGATCTGAAAATTTGCATTGTCAAAAAATTTCCTCTGCCCCCCCCCCCCTGTAGTATACATAATGAATGCAGCCTTATTCTTGGACAATAATGTTGAAAAGTGACATTGTATCACTTCTCTGAATTTTTTTATTTATTCAAGGCTTATTTGTTACACCAATATCGAGTCACAGTAAATAATAAATAAAAATGGACTATTTAGCTGCATGCTTTTTGAACTTGTACTTCATTGAATGGTTGTATTCATTGGATGGCTGTTAAAGTGGCAGACTGCTACAACATTTGGAAATTCAGCAGCAAATGCATCTGTCATGCTAAGTTTGTTTTTTTACCATTACATCAAACACTTTTGCTTTTACTTGACATAGGAGCCCAGGAGAGTCACCCTAGGACATTGTGCGAGCCAGAGAAGAAAAGGGATTACCTACAGGGAGGTTATCAAAGCAGATGAAATGATGTATGTTCCACTGCTAGAATCTCTCCAGGTGCTGCTCAATAAGGAGTCAATACTTGAACAGGTGACTGTTGTTTTTCTTAACTGTAAAGCAATGCACATGTTCATTTTTGTATAACTTAGACCTTTCTTGCATTCCCCTCAGGTATTGAATTCACACAAGAGGAATGATGACCTCATAGAGGACTTCTGTGATGGACAGTTGTACAGTCAACACCAGTTATTCTCAACTGATCAAACTGCCTTGCAAATAATGCTGTACTATGATGAGGTGGAGGTGTCCAACCCGCTAGGGACCAAAACAGGGAAGCACAAGCTTGGTAATGTTGAATCTGTCACAAGCAGTGCTTTGTAATTCTCCCTGCGATCTACAACCCCCATTTTCCACTAATTGTTTGCTTCCAAGTTACTTTGCAGCTACGTCAACCGGGCCATTTTGTAGGAAGTTAGCCAATCAGAAGGCGAGTACAAAACAAATGATCTTGACTTTCTTGAAATCTCAGACATCGAAATATTTGCTTTTCTCTGAAAATTATTAGCAGAAATTACTTCAGAACACTTAATTACACATCGTCAATTGTATTGCAAGTATTAGATTTCCTTAGAATGGTTTGAATCTCTGAATGACAAACTTTTTACGGGATGGCCCGGTTGATGTAGTCGCATAGTAAGTGTCTGCTATAAAATTGGTATACATGTATTTTGCTGTATGGGTCACACTGGGCTTTCAAAAGTATGTTCACTAGTAAACATTCTTCCTGTGACTGCCCTTGTGTGCTATGAATATAAAGTATACCCATTCAGACACAAGTGTATGTACCATTATTAGATAACCTAACACCATTTTTCGTCAACAGGTGCGTTTTACTTTACACTGGGTAATATTCATCCAAAATTCAGAGCACAGCTTGATGCTATACAGCTGCTAGCTATTGTTACTACCCCAGTCCTTAAAAAGTATGGCATCGATTCAGTTCTAGAAGTGTTTATGGAGGACCTAGAAAAACTGGAACAGGTATGCCACCCATATTTCAAATGGTACCATTTTCCCCAATGGTAATATTTGATACAATGCCTTGTACTTGTACTATATGAACTAATGCAATTCCTTTGTTCTCATGTCATTATATAGCAGTTACATCATCCCACAACACTTTGCCACATGCTTTCTGACTTACTGTCTCTGCAGGATGGCGGGCATTTGTTTGAGGTTAAAGGACAAGAGATGTATTTTTGTGGGACAATCAGTTATGTATCTGGTGACAATTTGGGTTCCCAACTAATAGGAGGCTTTAAAGAAGGATCAGGAGCCCATCTTAAGTGCAGGCATTGTATGGGCTCAGCCAATGATGTTAAAACTAAGGTATAAACTAAAGGTAGATTACTTCATATGTAGACAACAGACAACTTGAGGTCTCTGTTTGTTCCTCCCCCCCCCACCCCCCCCCCCCCCCCCACACACACCCACCCACACCCACCCACCCACACCCACACCAGGGCTGGAAATTAAAAAAAAGGTCCAGTCAAAAATTTGCGACTATTTTGAAAATTTAAGTTGCAGTTTCTAATGTTAGTCACAAGAATTGAACTTGCACCCGTGATATATATGAGTTTAGTCAAGTCATGACCAGCTGCTTCATTCAAAATAATGAGGCAGCGCTACTGCTTATTAGGAAAATTGATACTTTGTTTATTGCACTGTTGAGTTAGAGAAGAAGTGAGTCGACTGACAAGGTTAAGTTGCAAAAGAGAAAAACTCAAAAGTGGCCCCCACTGGTACAATTTTGAGCCCTGCACACACATACACAGTGCTTCTTTTCTGAAGTTCACTCCTCTATCTCTGATTTTCATGATCTGCTTTTAAAGACGACTAGTTTAATTCAGTGCTTTATGACTGTAGTTTACAGAGGGAGACTTTGTTCTGCGTACAAAAGAAGGGCATGAATATCAGTGCCAGCAAATCCATCAAGACCCAGAACTGAGCAAGCTGTATGGTGTTAATCGGAAATCTATTCTAAGTGAATCCAGATACTATCATCCTGTTGATGGTCTACCTGGGGATGCCATGCATGACCTCTTGGAAGGTGTCTTGCAGTATCAATGCAAGGAGCTGCTTAAGCACATCATCAATGATGCAAAGTTGATAACCCTTGAACTTTTCAATCAAAGAGTCAAGAAGTTTGACTATGGCTACTACAATGATAAGAATAAGCCATCTCCAATCACCCATGCCACCCTGTCTAGTGAAACCAACAGCATTAAGCAGAAAGGTTTGCAACATAAAAAATGTTACTAATATCATAACAAACAAGTTATCCTATTCAGGACCTGACATTGCGACCATATTGGCGGCTTGGCGACCAAAATTAAAAGCTACCGTAGTCGCCAAATGGCAGCCCCATCTTTTCAAGTTTGGCTGAAATCCATGTTTATGTGTCGACTGAATATTACTTTTTGGCGGCTAAATTTTTTTGAATTGATGGCCAATGGCACCTAGCGAAAAAGGTTAATGTCTTTTATAAGCAAGGTCTCCTCTGTCTCTCCTTCCTGAATTTCAGGAACAACATTGTTATTCTTGGCTTTCCTGCCAGGCTTTCGTTTAGGGGCCTTTTCACCAGTCTCTCTTTCATATTCTTTTCGTTCCTTCTGGCTGGCACGGCGCTCTGAATTCACCAAGTAATTTTCAATTTTCTTGGCCCAAGTTTGCTTCAAGGAAAAGAAATAATATGTTTGAACAGTACTCCACTTTCTTTGTACATATACAGCAGATAGTGAAACATGAATGGCACTAAACCAACATTTTATTACACTGTGATCGAAAAGTATCAGCCTATGTGCCAACCAGAAATCGATTGGTTCAAAGAACAAAGGGCGCTATTCAATCAATGGTTGGCACATTAGCATTACAATGGCAATGTTGATAAACAGTGAATAGCGCTATATAGTGTTAGCAGAAAACAGAGTTCAGTATCAAATTCAGCATATGCTTAGTATTTGTAAAACAGCAAAGTTTTATTTAAAATTGATAATAATTATTCCTGCAAATGTATGATGGTAGGGCATCAATGTGCCTGATGTTTTGATGTTCATACACATACCTTTCTTTGTAAGAAAAAACTAAAAAAAAGCCAAAAGCAATTCATAACTACCGGTAGCCTGTTTTCAAGTAATTCTCCCCGAACTTTGCAGTTATTAAAACATAGATGTGCTGAATTGAATACTTGACTCTGTTTCCAGACATAGATAATTTCTCAAAAATACAATTTGAACAGGATATGGTGTATTCTGTTTCTAGTCAATCACTGTATTTGATTAGCAAGAACCTTACCTATATGGAAGGAAAAAAATTATAGTTCTTTAACCTCCTTCCAGTGAATTAATTCACTTAACCCCTCTCTGTTCTTAATACTGTTTCTTTACGATCATCTCAGGTTAACAAAAGCTACATGTACCTACTGGATGTGGGAAAGCATAAAATAATCACTTCTATTATGTCCTTCATCAAAAAATATTGAGATTGAGGTGCTGTTGTTTGTTATTTGAACAATACATGTACATGTATGTACATGTTTAAGCTTTTAACAATAACTTACATGCCCATCGCCATATGTTTTCTTCAAAGAAGGGTACTTTTCAATCAGTAAGAGGGCAACCTTAGACCTTTCAGATTGATAGGCCTTATCTGTGCATGACTGTATGTGCAAACCGAGTTGCCTAACAAGACGATTCTGCTGGGAGGGATTCAGAGCACCCTTCTTCAGACCTCTTTCAATGTCAGGCTCCCACTGAAATAAACCATGAAAATGCAAAATTAATGGGGACCCAGACTGGTTTACATAACCGGTCAACATTTCTCTTCTTTGCCTACCATAAAAAGGATATTTATTACGTGCACACATTTGGACATCGTAGTGAGCACACTTGTTAGCCAAACTGGTATTATTGCAAAACTAATGTGATGTTTTACGTGCAAACCCATCAACCTTTTAGAGAGATGCCATTAGTAAATACTCACTCTATCAGGGATGGTGAATCCCTTCATCCAGAATTCATTAACCTGTTATAAAAAAAAAAGAAACAGTAGGACTGATTACTGTTGAGTTATTTTATCTATTATGATGGGGAGACATTGTTGAAGGCAAGGGGTGTAACATGGGGGAGGATCAAACAAGACTGTGATTGCTCCTTTATGAGGGGCATCTTTCAACACAGAAAACAAATTATTCTTCTATCCTCTAGCTCAAAAAAGAAGCATATGCATTGCTATGTGACATTGAAATTCACTGTTGCGATGGGTGATTTTTGGCTAAAACCAAAACGTTGGATTCTGCTACTTCAGTGGGTCGACATTGATTGCAAAATCAACCAATATTATTGTAAGCTACATGACATTGTATCCTTTGGTTTCTTGAATTCCTTTGCTGAGAATCGTCAATCGCAAAGGTGAATTTTGAGGTTGCGCAGCAATGCATATGGTGGTAGCCAAACAAAATAGAAACATATCTGATGATATTATTATTCAGCATATTAAAGGGAGTCTGTCACATAACTGCACAGCTGCTCTGTGCATCTCAAATCAAAGTAATTGTCCCATAACGATGGCCAGGGAATGGCTAAAAACAATGAAAAACAATTTTTAATTTTTTTATGGCGCTATTTCTCAATCTATCCTCTAGCTCAAAAAAGAAGCATACCATTTTAAGCCTGACTCAGGACTGCTTCCCTTTTCGGCTAAGTATCAGATGATTTCTGTGCAATTTCACTGGATGGTTAAATATACACTTACTTTTGGAGAGGGAGTGCTGCTGGTACCGGTAGCATGTTTCCTGGGGCTTCTCCTTAAAGGGGTAACACTACAAGTGGGACTTGAGGCTGAGGAACCAGAAGGCGAGGGAGTATAAGTAGTAGTACTGGTAGCCTGTTTTCGTGGGCTTTGCCTCACTGGAGAAGCACCAGAAGAAGTCTCGCTGCTTTCCATCATCTGCCCTGGTGTGTCCCCGAATTCTGTGCTGCCCTCAGTTGATTCTTCATCGGACTCCAGGTCAAGGATGCCTCCTTCCTTTGCTTTTTTGGGTGCTGACATGCTATTGTTGGAGTCTTCTGAGAACAGGCCTCTTTTTGTTGGTGGCTGTGTTGGTGCCGGTGTTGGTGCCAGCTTCTCTACCTTACCATTTATGTCAAATTCCTGGAAATAGGAGTCATTCAAAATTATCAGTTGTAAGTTTTATATTGAGTTTTCATCGCTTGGAAAACTGAGTGCTATTTTCAGTGGAATCTACCGACTGAAGACTTTGAATATACTTAAGTCGTATGATATCTCATGCTCAATTTCCACAAAATAAAGATATCATACAATTCTATAGGTAAATCCATTACCCGACGAGGGAATTCCACACTAAATCTCACGCGAAAAATTGATATCGCCCGAGTCGTGCAGCGACAAGGGCGATATCAATTTTTCAAGTGAGATTTAGTGTGGAATTCCTGAGTCGGGTAATGGATTTTCTTTGAATCCCATGCCGTAGGTTTTATTGATTTAATAATTTACAAAAAAGGCTTCACGCGTGCCAAGGAAGCCATTGCCAAACTGTTTCAATTTCAGAAAAATGCAACTTTAAAATCTTGCTAGCGAAGCGTCTTCGTTGATGAAAAGACATTTCATACAATGTTTGACAGAGTTTAAAACTTTAGAAAGCAATTGTTCTTGCTTTCTCGCTTGATAAATTTTAAATTTGTCGTGTAGAAATTTAATTTTGTGGATGTCCTGTGTTTTCATTGAATTCTACTTTTGCAGCCATGTAATTCCACAAAAAATCTCCCTCGATTTCAGTTAATCAGCACGCGAGGTAGAGTCCTGGCATGGGATTCTGTTTTTGCACTGAAAATACTTAAACTTTAAGGTAAAAAAGCTAAAGCTCTAACTCTGAACTTGTTTTTAACTCATAACTTGTTACTTTATAGACTTATCTTGTTTATGTGCATTTTTGAGCGGCCAAAATTCAAGAACGGTATAGATTTGACAATTCTTTGTAGATAGCCAACTAAGTTTGCCTCCTTGGTGGCCAGTTGGGATTCGTAAATGTGTTGTATATGTGTAATACTCAAAGAAACTACACTGTCGTGGTTGGTTAATGGCTGCTTGGATTAGATCAGTATTTTTGAACGAACGAGTAGGCCTGGGACTACACTAGCACGTGACCTCGCATACCATACCTACCAAGTTGGTTTCAGCGCTCCATGCAGCCATGAATTTCTTGCGTTGCTTCAGCACCGGAATCATCTGATAGACGTCGAAAAAGGTCAACTCCAAAAAATCCTGGCCGTCGATTTGGTTCTCTAAGGAACGAAAGTTGTATTCAAAAGAATTATCAGGAGAAAAATGGTGTGGAGTCAAAAGAAGAAAGCCGTTGATGGTAAACACCGCCGCGTGGTTTCGGACCCACGTCTTGAAGTTCACTCACTAACCTTTAAATACATCCTTCAGATCCGGCAATTCTTTACTCTCGAGCCACTCCAAGATGTCCTCATTTCTGCTTTCACGGTTTATTCTCGAATTCGCCATTATAAGAGCGCAACTAACACAGAGCAATAAAACACGTCCACTTGGCTTGAAGCACAGAGAGAAAGAGGGCTTGTGCCGGAAAAGGACACCGAGAAATTCGATCCCGGCCAGGAAATCTGAAACCATCCAGGGAAAACCTGGCCAATCGGCGAGCGCTATTTACGCAAACAACTGTAATATGAAACTGTCCTTCCAGCATCAAAGTAATATGAAACTGTTGCAAAATATTCGGGCGAAGCACAGAGCACTTTCAGAATATTAATTTAGACTTAAGTTATGATGTGGAGGCGGTTTGCCTGTCAAGCGTGTACAGACAACAAGTTTGTGGCGAGAACTATCTCGGATTCATTGGCCCATCTCATTTCAGTTCATCGGAATGATCCCCATATGGTTATAAATTGCGAAGTTGGATCAACATGCAGCAGGGTTTTTCAAAATGTTTTTTCATATAAAAGTCATCTCTCTAGGGACCATAAAGATGTTGACTTAAAGCGTCCAGTGCCTTTGGCTCTGGAAACCGATGATGCTGAGGTCAGCGAGGAAGAAGCTGAGCTTTCTTCCGACTCCGAACCATTGGCACATGAAGAAGAACACATTTTACAAGAAGCTGAAAACCGTGATGCTGATGACTACCACGAACAAAGCGAAAGAACAAATGCATTATATCTTCTGAGGACAAAAGAAGCAAATCTACTGACACAAAAATCTCTAGATGATATTGTCCAAGGAACAACAGCACTTGTCCGAGATACCATACAAACACTCAAATTTGATGTATATACACTGGACGAAAAAATGGATTTACTTGCTTTGCAAAAGTTGTGCAAAATTGGATTACCAAATTGCATAGATATTTGCCTCGCTACTGCAAACATGACTTTCACATACACTGCAAACAATGTGCAAACATTAAGATAAAATCATATTTACTTGTGATTTTCATGGCACGCAATTTACTATTTTGCAGACACTTTTGCATAATATTCACTTAACAGCAAACACATTCACACATTTGCTATGCGCTTACTAATGTGCAAACATTAAGATAAAATCATATTTGCTTGCTGTTTTCATGCCACGCAATTTCCCTATTTTGCAGACACTTTTGCATACAATTCACTCGACAGCAAACACATTAAAGATTTGCTGTGCGTTTAACATAATGTGCAAACATTAAGATAAAATCGTATTTGCTTGCAATTTTCATGCCACGCTATTTTCTTTTTTCGCAAACACTTTTGCACACCATTCACTGGACAGCAAAAACAGTCTAAATTTGCTGTGCGTTTAACATAATGTGCAAATGTTTAGATAAAATCATGTTTGCTTGCTATTTTCATGCACGCAATTTTCCTGTTTTGCAGACACTTTTGTATACCACTCACGGTACAGCAAAAACATTATAAATTTGCTGTGCGTTTAAATTAATATGCAAATATTAAGATAAAATCGTATTTGCTCGCTATTTTCATGCCAGGCAATTTTCCAATTTTCTACACACTTTTGCATACCATTCACTGAACGGCAAAAACAGTCTAAATTTGCTGTACGTTGAACATAATGTGCAAATATTTAGATAAAATCATATTTACTTGCTATTTTCATGCACGCAATTTTCCTGTTTTGCAGACACTTTTGCATACCACTCACTCAATACAGCAAAAACATTCTAAATTTGCTGTGCGTTTAACTTAATATGCAAATATTAAGATAAAATCGTATTTGCTTGCTATTTTCATGCCACGCAATTTTCCTATTTTGCAAACCGTTTTGCATACCATTCACAACAGCAAAAACTTTCTAAATTTGCTGTGCGTTTAATATAATGTGCAAACATTAAGATAAAATCGTATTTGCTTGTCATTTTCATACCAAGCAATTTTTTTTTTCGCAGACACTTTTGCACACCACTCACTGGACAGCAAAAACTGTGCGTTGCTGTGTGTTGAACATAATTAAGATAAAATCGTATTTGCTTGCTATTTTCCTGCCACGCAATTTTCCTATTTTGCAAACACTTTTGCATACCAACATTCACTGAACAGCAAAAAAAAAGTGCTATGTGTTTAACATAATGTGTATATATTAATATGAAATCATATTTGCTTGCTATTCACGTATATACAAAATGCATCGAGATCTGGAGTGATTGCCGCGCAAATGATACAAATTTAGTTCACTGGCACCCTGTGGTTATTCACGAACGCCTGCCACTAGGAAAAACATCACGTGACTTAAGCAGTTGCCGATCGATCGATGAATGGCCGAGTCGCTGTTCGCATACTCGCACAGATTTCTCCTCAATTACTGCATCAAAGCGGCTAATTTACCAAGATTTACCGAGGCCATGCACGGAAGAAACAAGTTGTCAAGTTATTGTACCGAAATGGTGAGTAATTTGACGGTCATATACGATGTAAGCTTTTGTTTCGTTCGGTCTTTAGGCTAGAGGCATGTCAGCTTAACACTTTTCAATTGACGTTTTAAACTTTGAAAGATTTCAATGCTTTCTCATCCTCAAAATCGAATTTTGTATGTCTAGTAATGTACATCTGGTTCTTAGTGACACAAATAACTCCAAACGTGCAGCAATAAGCATATATTTGTAGTGAGAAGCTGTGTTGAACCATTGCAAGCTTCTGTTTTGGCGCGCATTCCGTTACAAACGAAATCACGTGTGTCAACGGTCTTTCTAGCCTTTGTGTACTTCACATATTTTGTTCAATATTTTATGATGCTTTTATTTCAATAAAATTATTAAGGGTATTTTTATACGAGGTAGGCCTAATAAAGTCAGATTTTGTCATGTATTTTACGGAATTAGGCATAATCCTCAAAGGGCATTTTTGTAACATGACTACAGCACAATCTTTGTGTCTTTCTTTGAGCCGTTCAGGAAATTCGAGTAGTTGCTGTGTCATGTATAATTTTACTAATTTTAATGAGCAGTCATAATGTTTAGAGATCATTTTTACATGATTACAGTACGATCTTTGTGTCTTTCTTGACACGGCAAAGTGAGCACACTGCGATCTTTGAGCCGTACAGGAAATTCAAGTGGTTGCTGTGTCATGTATAATTTTACTCATTTTAATGAACAGTCATAATGTTTAGAGATCATTTTTACATGATTACAGTACGATCTTTGTGTCTTTCTTGACACGGCAAAGTGAGCACACTGCGATCTTTGAGCCGTTCACGAAATTCGAGTGGTTGCTGTGTCATGTATAATTTTACTAATTTTAATGAACAGTCATAATGTTTAGAAATCATTTTTACATGATTACAGTACGATCTTTGTGTCTTTCTTGACACGGCAAAGTGAGCACACTGCGATCTTTGAGCCGTTCAGGAAATTCGAGTGGTTGCTGTGTCATGTATAATTTTACTAATTTTAATGAACAGTCATAATGTTTAGAGATCATTTTTACATGATTACAGTACGATCTTTGTGTCTTTCTTGACACGGCAAAGTGAGCACACTGCGATCTTTGAGCCGTACAGGAAATTCAAGTGGTTGCTGTGTCATGTATAATTTTACTAATTTAATGAACAGTCATAATGTTTAGAGATCATTTTTACATGATTACAGTACGATGTTTGTGTCTTTCTTGACACAGCAAAGTGAGCACACTGCGATCTTTAAGCCGTTCAGGAAATTCAAATGGTTGCTGTATCATGTATAATTTTACTAATTTTAGTGAACAGTCAATGTTTAGAGATCATTTTTACATTACATAATACAGCACGATCTTTGTGTTTTCAGTTGAATGGCAACATTAAGGCATATTATTTTTATCTTATTCTCCTAGTGCTTGCATAGTTCTTTGCATAGAAGATAGAAAACTTTATTTATTATCAAAAACATAATAAATGCATATACTTTCAATATCTCAAAACCAGAGGAAATCTTTTTGAAATTTGGCCTTTTTTCCTGTAAAAGTGTTCTCTTCAGCAACAGCTGGCATGAATACAGTCATTGGTATCATTTGAATTGTCAGACATAAACCCTCAGTTCTAATTGTTTTTTTTTTTACATTTTTTTCTTTTTGTTTCTTCTATAGTGTGATGCAGCGTTTCTACGAAGTTACTGCTATAGGGTGCCATCTATATACAGTATACCAAGTTGTCAGTGACAGTGCTGTGCAAACAATGTATCGGTAATTGTGCTTCAACTGGAGTGGGGTTTGAAATGGTAACTTTTGAAATTTTAGGAAGATTAATGTGATTAAAAGATACTGAATTTTGTAAATGCATGTATATGCCTTCTAAAATAAAATATTAGTTTACTTGAATAATAATCAAGTGTTGTGCTTGCACTATTTTTGTGAATAATTGCTTCAAGACAGTTAAATATCGTAACATAGAAGTATCGGTACATATAAGAAACTAAGTTATATGTTTCTGATATCGTACTTGCGTCGCATTTGCCTTGAAGCGAAAGGGACTCATAAAAAGTTTTCATGTTGTTTTTACCCACTTTTGTCTCGTCTTTGCAGCATCGGGAGAGTTGTAAAAAGTGTGCAAATTTCATGTATGCACTATTTTTGTGAGTCTACTTGAACTAGTAAATATCATACTTGCACCGTATTTGCCTGAAGCAAAAGGGACGCGAATACAATATTGTCATGCTGTTTTACCCGTGTTTTTAAAGTCGCAAATTTCATCATCGCAGCATCGGGAGAGTTCAGTGCAAAAAGTGTGCAAATTTCATGTTTGCACTATTTTTTGAATCTTTACTTGAACTAGTAAATATCATACTTGCCCCGTATTTGCCTGAAGCGAAAAGGACGCGAATACTATATTTTCATGTTGTTTTACCCGCGTTTTTAAATTCGCAAATTTCATCTTCGCAGCACCGGGAAAGTTCAGTGCAAAAAGTGTGCAAATTTCATGTTTGCACTAAATTTGTGAATCTTTACTTGAACTGGTAAATATCATACTTGCAACGTATTTGCCTGAAGCGAAAGGGACGCGAATACAATATTTTCATGCTGTTACCAGCGTTTTTAAAGTCGCAAATTTCATCATCGCAGCATCGGGAGAGTTCAGTGCAAAAAGTGTGCAAATTTCATGTTTGCACTATTTTTTTTAATCTTTACTTGAACTAGTAAATATCATACTTGCCCCGTATTTGCCTGAAGCGAACAGGACGCGAATACTATATTTTCATGTTGTTTTACCCGCGTTTTTAAATTCGCAAATTTCATCTTCGCAGCACCGGGAAAAGTTCAGTGCAAAAAGTGTGCAAATTTCATGTTTGCACTATTTTTGTGAATCTTTACTTAAACTGGTAAATATCATACTTGCAACGTATTTGCCTGAAGCGAAAGGGACGCGAATACAATATTTTCATGTTGTTTTTCCCGCGTTTTTAAATTCGCAAATTTCATCT
Source organism: Scolanthus callimorphus (assembly GCA_033964015.1). Classification (NCBI taxonomy): domain Eukaryota; kingdom Metazoa; phylum Cnidaria; class Anthozoa; order Actiniaria; family Edwardsiidae; genus Scolanthus; species Scolanthus callimorphus. Next base: position 12,241,730 of record CM066911.1, on the reverse strand, counting down.
TCGCAGCACCGGGAGAGTTCAGTGCAAATAGTGTGCAAATTTCTTGTTTGCACTATTTTTGCGAATCTTTACTTGAACTGGTAAAAATCATATTTGCCTGAAACAAAAGGGACGCGAATACAATATTTCCATGCTGTTTTACCCGTGTTTGTAAAGTCACAAATTTCATCTTCGCCAAGCGAAGACCGTTCGGCGCAACATGTGTGCGAATATCATGTTTGCTTTAGTTTCGGCTGATTGCAAAGCATGTGATTGAGCGGTATTCACTAAATCCACTAAGGCTGCAAAGTTGATGTTTGCAATTAAGCAAATGTGTGCAAACTCATGTGAATATGGTTTTTACCTCACCTTTACGATATATTCGCATACCTGGCAAATCTATTTTTTGATTTGCACATGCGGCAAAAGGTTAGTAAATTCGAGTTTCACCTCGAGTTTAATTACTTTCGAATATAATATTTGCATTAGTTTTGATACGCAAAGCAAATCATGTGATTGAGCGGTATTCGCTAAATTCGCTAAGGCTGCAAAATTCATGTTTGCAATTTAGCAAATGTATGCAAACTCGTGCAAATCTGGTATTTGCACTACTTTTGCATTATTTTCGCATACTCTGCAAATCCAATTTTTCGTCCAGTGATAGGTGTCTTGAAAATACAGGCATAATAGTAGGAAATGTTCCTGGAATTGAAGATATATTCTCTGAGGATTCATTTGCAGCGAATCCATTCGCCAAAGTTTTGACAAAGAATAGGCAAGCCACATACTACCAAGAAAAATTCAGCTTGATTGTAAGTAAATGGTGCATGAATGTTTGAATGTGGTAAACTCCTGGGGGGGGGGGGGGGTCATCCATATTTTTGGGGTTTGGGATGATTGTTGGGAATTTTCAGTTTCGCCCCCAGTTTCGCATCAAAACAAATTCCATCTTTGATGAAAAAATACTGCCTTTGATGTTGTCTAAACTATCATGTTTGCCGCTGTTTTAGAGCTGGCTTGCCATGTCATAATTTGGTTTTTATACTCTGATAAAATAGCCCAAGAATAAATACACTTGCATCTTAGGCTGCATTCATTATGTATACTACAGGGGGGGGGCAGAGGATTTTTTGGGGGGATCTCAAAATTTAGGAACTGGAAAAGGGGGATGTCAAGTTTTTTTCATAACATGAAGGGGGGATGCATATTTTTGTTGAGGTATTATATATATTTAAGACAAGGTTGTGCAGTTTGATAGTAAATGAAGGAAGGCTCAATTGTTGAACACCGAGTTTGAACCTCCTTCCTGAAGAAATATCACTTGCACTACTATTCTCGTGTATTCACCCTCTTTCAACTGATATGTTGAAAAAAAAAAACTGCGCGCTTCGCGCGCATAAAGAATTATATTAAACTTAAAAGATCGTAAAAGGCCTTCTTGTTTTACTACAATTCCTCGAGGTCCTCTTCAGTGGCTTTCGTCTGCCAGACAAAACGCCTTTGGACTTTTGATTAATAGTCTTGTAGCTTCATTGTCAAAATTGCGGCGCGCTTTGCGCGCACAACGGAAAACATACCAAACAATCAAATACAAAATACATGATACTCAGCCTATGTGTAGTAAGGCTCCAATCGAGGAGCGCACCAGATCACTTGGTAGAAAGTCACTACCGACACAAAAAAGTAAAGCCACGTAGGATTTTTATTTGCATTTTTACGCTTTGTATTTTTTATCATTGAGCGTTGTTCTTTATTTTTTGTAAAATTGATATAAATATAAATTGAAAAAATTGTCTCCGGGGTGATGGGGGGGGGGGGGGGGGGGCATGTTTTTTCCTTTTGACCAAGAGGGGGGATTCGTAAAAAATATGTTGTGCCTTGGGGGGATCTGAAAATTTTGCATTGTCAAAAAAATTTCCTCTGCCCCCCCCCCCCTGTAGTATACATAATGAATGCAGCCTTATTCTTGGACAATAATGTTGAAAAGTGACATTGTATCACTTCTCTGAATTTTTTTATTTTATTCAAGGCTTATTTGTTACACCAATATCGAGTCACAGTAAATAATAAATAAAAATGGACTATTTAGCTGCATGCTTTTTGAACTTGTACTTCATTGAATGGTTGTATTCATTGGATGGCTGTTAAAGTGGCAGACTGCTACAACATTGGAAATTCAGCAGCAAATGCATCTGTCATGCTAAGTTTGTTTTTTTACCATTACATCAAACACTTTTTGCTTTTACTTGACATAGGAGCCCAGGAGAGTCACCCTAGGACATTGTGCGAGCCAGAGAAGAAAAGGGATTACCTACAGGGAGGTTATCAAAGCAGATGAAATGATGTATGTTCCACTGCTAGAATCTCTCCAGGTGCTGCTCAATAAGGAGTCAATACTTGAACAGGTGACTGTTGTTTTTTCTTAACTGTAAAGCAATGCACATGTTCATTTTTGTATAACTTAGACCTTTCTTGCATTCCCCTCAGGTATTGAATTCACACAAGAGGAATGATGACCTCATAGAGGACTTCTGTGATGGACAGTTGTACAGTCAACACCAGTTATTCTCAACTGATCAAACTGCCTTGCAAATAATGCTGTACTATGATGAGGTGGAGGTGTCCAACCCGCTAGGGACCAAAACAGGGAAGCACAAGCTTGGTAATGTTGAATCTGTCACAAGCAGTGCTTTGTAATTCTCCCTGCGATCTACAACCCCCATTTTCCACTAATTGTTTGCTTCCAAGTTACTTTGCAGCTACGTCAACCGGGCCATTTTGTAGGAAGTTAGCCAATCAGAAGGCGAGTACAAAACAAATGATCTTGACTTTCTTGAAATCTCAGACATCGAAATATTTGCTTTTCTCTGAAAATTATTAGCAGAAATTACTTCAGAACACTTAATTACACATCGTCAATTGTATTGCAAGTATTAGATTTCCTTAGAATGGTTTGAATCTCTGAATGACAAACTTTTTACGGGATGGCCCGGTTGATGTAGTCGCATAGTAAGTGTCTGCTATAAAATTGGTATACATGTATTTTGCTGTATGGGTCACACTGGGCTTTCAAAAGTATGTTCACTAGTAAACATTCTTCCTGTGACTGCCCTTGTGTGCTATGAATATAAAGTATACCCATTCAGACACAAGTGTATGTACCATTATTAGATAACCTAACACCATTTTCGTCAACAGGTGCGTTTTACTTTACACTGGGTAATATTCATCCAAAATTCAGAGCACAGCTTGATGCTATACAGCTGCTAGCTATTGTTACTACCCCAGTCCTTAAAAAGTATGGCATCGATTCAGTTCTAGAGGTGTTTATGGAGGACCTAGAAAAACTGGAACAGGTATGCCACCCATATTTCAAATGGTACCATTTTTCCCCAATGGTAATATTTGATACAATGCCTTGTACTTGTACTATATGAACTAATGCAATTCCTTTGTTCTCATGTCATTATATAGCAGTTACATCATCCCACAACACTTTGCCACATGCTTTCTGACTTACTGTCTCTGCAGGATGGCGGGCATTTGTTTGAGGTTAAAGGACAAGAGATGTATTTTTGTGGGACAATCAGTTATGTATCTGGTGACAATTTGGGTTCCCAACTAATAGGAGGCTTTAAAGAAGGATCAGGAGCCCATCTTAAGTGCAGGCATTGTATGGGCTCAGCCAATGATGTTAAAACTAAGGTATAAACTAAAGGTAGATTACTTCATATGTAGACAACAGACAACTTGAGGTCTCTGTTTGTTTCCCCCCCCCCCCCCCCCCCCCCCCCCCCCCCCCCCCCCACACCCACCCACACCCACCCACCCACACCCACACCAGGGCTGGAAATTAAAAAAAGGTCCAGTCAAAAATTTGCGACTATTTTGAAAATTTAAGTTGCAGTTTCTAATGTTAGTCACAAGAATTGAACTTGCACCCGTGATATATATGAGTTTAGTCAAGTCATGACCAGCTGCTTCATTCAAAATAATGAGGCAGCGCTACTGCTTATTAGGAAAATTGATACTTTGTTTATTGCACTGTTGAGTTAGAGAAGAAGTGAGTCGACTGACAAGGTTAAGTTGCAAAAGAGAAAAACTCAAAAGTGGCCCCCACTGGTACAATTTTGAGCCCTGCACACACATACACAGTGCTTCTTTTCTGAAGTTCACTCCTCTATCTCTGATTTTCATGATCTGCTTTTAAAGACGACTAGTTTAATTCAGTGCTTTATGACTGTAGTTTACAGAGGGAGACTTTGTTCTGCGTACAAAAGAAGGGCATGAATATCAGTGCCAGCAAATCCATCAAGACCCAGAACTGAGCAAGCTGTATGGTGTTAATCGGAAATCTATTCTAAGTGAATCCAGATACTATCATCCTGTTGATGGTCTACCTGGGGATGCCATGCATGACCTCTTGGAAGGTGTCTTGCAGTATCAATGCAAGGAGCTGCTTAAGCACATCATCAATGATGCAAAGTTGATAACCCTTGAACTTTTCAATCAAAGAGTCAAGAAGTTTGACTATGGCTACTACAATGATAAGAATAAGCCATCTCCAATCACCCATGCCACCCTGTCTAGTGAAACCAACAGCATTAAGCAGAAAGGTTTGCAACATAAAAAATGTTACTAATATCATAACAAACAAGTTATCCTATTCAGGACCTGACATTGCGACCATATTGGCGGCTTGGCGACCAAAATTTAAAAGCTACCGTAGTCGCCAAATGGCAGCCCCATCTTTTCAAGTTTGGCTGAAATCCATGTTTATGTGTCGACTGAATATTACTTTTTGGCGGCTAAATTTTTTTGAATTGATGGCCAATGGCACCTAGCGAAAAAGGTTAATGTCGGGCCCTACCTTTTATAGGTTTATGCATTAACAATAATTATTCATGAATGTAATTTACACAGGTAATCATATTATATACATATTATTTCTAGCTGCTCAGATGTGGTGCCTTGCAAAGTTCCTGCCACTGATACTTGGTAATATTGTACCCGAGGATGATGAGAGATGGCAACACTACACCTTGCTTCTGAATATAGTGGACATAGTATTTTCTCCTGTTACCAGCATTGACACAATTGGTGTTCTTGAGGGATACATTGAGGAGTACCTCTGGCAGTTTTGTATTCTCTATCCTGAATGCTCTGTCATCCCAAAAATGCACTACCTGGTTCATTATCCATCACATATGTACAAGTAAGTTTACAAATTATGTATATAATAATGCTAAACATGGGACTCATTCAGCATCATATAATTTTTATAATAAAATGGGGACCCAGGGTATCATTTATAGTATCTTTACTTAATCGTATCTTCGAGTGAAAGATAGACTGATTGCATAGGAACACAGTTGACAGCTTCAACTTGCCCATCATACATGTATACTTTCCTGAAATCTAAATTTGGACTACAATCCAATGTTGCTTGACATGCAATTTTATATCTACTTTAATCTTCTAGTGTTATTGTTTGTAGCTAGGTTTCACAAAAAAACTGTATGCTTCACTTAATGTTTTTTTTGTGCAATAGAATGTCAATTTGAATACTACCATGTAGTTTATGATTGATTAATTTATCTTATAGGTTTGGGCCTATGGTTCGGACGTGGTGCATGCGTTATGAAGCAAAGCATCGGTATTTTAAAAGGCTTGCTGCCTACATGGGGAACTTCACAAATGTCCCTTACTCACTGGCAGAGAGGCACCAAGCGAGACAGTGTTATCAAATGATTGATGACCATTTCCTCCAAAAACCAATAGTGTTAGGTAATTATTTGATTTTACCTCTATGATGGGGTCACTGCCTAGTTAATAAAAATTGAATTTGGCCACCAGCATTAAACTGAACTGTATCTCTTGTAAAGTTTTTAACATCTAAAAAATGTGTAGTCTATGAGAAAGTTTCTAGCATTGGGCTGTTCCATGTTATATCGGTTACCCCCTTATCGAGGAACCTGGATTCCACAGGGGTGTTGTGTTTGACCCTGGAATTTCTGCAGGGTTTGTTGATTTTGACCCTGGGATTTCCACAGGGTCTGCTATTTTGACTCTGGAATTTCCATAGGGCCATACATTTTAACCAGGAATTTCCACAAGGTATTCATTTGCAACTGTGGAATTTCCGCAGGCCAAAAGAGAATGAGGAATTTCCACAGGGGCTGCTTCCAATTTCCACAGGAGTTGTAAAGGACTCTGGAATTTCCATAGGGGTTGAGCAATTTTTGAAAATTTGTAGTTCCCCGATAGGGGGTATGTTTTTTGGGAACAGCCCATTAAATTTAACATTATTATCAGTGGATTGCTAATGCCCATGTTTATGGATTGAGACCTGTACCAGTTTGGATGAAGCTTGTGTCTGATTTGTACACAAAAAGATAACTTCTAGTTTGAAAAATGATAATAGTTGATATATAGACCTAAAGCAACTTGATGTGTTTTCATTACTGAACTATTACACAAACATAGGTAAGGTGCTGTATAGTGGGGTATAAAGAGTATTGAATACAATACTTAGTGCAATAATTATAAAAGTGCACATATGGTGATTTTGAATATCTGTTTGTTGGACTACATCTTAGGTATAACTCGCCATCAAGTAATTGCTGCAGATGCTGCCTACTTTCAATTACTACAACAGCGAGAGCCTGCACTAAGGGAGAGAGATGAAATTGTCGAGTGAGTTGCAAAAAAAAACCTTGATTATCAGTCACGTTGCTTGATGGTTTTAGTTCTGCCTGCATGTGGCATGGAAAGTGGAGCCAAGGGGCTTCAGAGTCCCCTCCCCCCACACACTTTGCAATACATGCATTAGTCACTAATGAGCCCCTTCACTTCAAAATCTGTTCTGTCCATGTATGATGCTGAGTTGGTGGCTCACATATCCACTAAGCTTCTTGCTTGTGCCAAACAAAAAGTAAACCAATTTCTATTTCTCTCCTTATTATGTAATAACAATTTCTTTTTTAGGGCAAACAAGGTCACTATAAATGGCTGTGAATACAGACTTGGAGCAGTGATTATTACTGGAACAGAGGAAAATAGGCACTATGAGCTTCTCAAGTTTGCGACAATTGAGAAAATTGTTGTTCTGTCACCATTAGATGTTTATTTTTTACTCAAACCACTTGTAACAACAGACTTCTGTCCTCATTTTCATTCATACAAAACCAGGCGAGATGTTTATCCTGATGATTTTCTAATGAAAAATGATGAGTTCAAAACATACATACCATCTCATAGGGTACTTCCATTTGGTACAGATGGCAGGTATGGCAACTATGTTTGCCCAAGGTATCACATTCCCGAAAGGTTTTAACTAATAGGATTTGTGGCCGTTACATTCATGAACATATTGATTTTTGCAGTAAGTTTTACCCTGTCGGGGGATAAAAACTGTACAGTTCTTGTTACAACTATCTGCTGTCAGTGGCAGATTTAGAGGGGGGGGGGGGGGGGGGCGTGTATTCGCTGGAGGGAATTTGAAAATTGTTTGGCCCATGTTTTCACTATCCGCCCCCCCCCCCCCCCTCCCCTTCAGAAATTCCTGGATCCGCCTCTGGCTGTATATGGTTTTACCCAGACATTCATTGTATAAAGGATATTTTACCCTTGTCATATGTGAGTGTTTTGAAGCAGTCATATATATAGACAACCAATGTTTCTTAATGTACATGGATCATGTTCATTAAAAGTTGATCATAGTAAAATGTGATACAATGCCATTGCTTTCTTCTCAATTGGTAATACTATTGAACATTGTAAATTGGTCATTCCAATCCAACAATACTCACTTGGTTAACTTGAGCTATTGAGAAATTGTTAATTTGACCAATTGCAATTGGTTATGAAATCAACCATTTCTTTAACAATTAAATAAACAATTGTGATATGTTCATTCCAATGCAACCACACTCATTTGGTTAAATTGAGCTATTGAGAAATGTCAATCTGACCAATTCTAATTGGTTATGAAATCAACCATTTCTTTATTGGTTAGTACAACCAATTTCTAATTGGTTATGAAATCAACCATTTCTTTATTGGTTAGTACAAACAATTCGAATTGGTTATAACCAATTGTTATTGGTCAATTTGACCAATCCATTTTTACAGTGTGGAAATCAATTTGGAATATTTTTTTCTGGTTTGTCTATATAATAAAAAGAAAATTACACGGTGGCTTGAATATATGAGTTTTATTTTCTCGTGTCAAAAACAATATTTTACTCATTCGCTGCGCTCATTCGTAAAATATTGTTCTTGCCACTCGAAAATAAAACTCATATCTTCGCGCCACCGTGTAATATCCTCTATGTATGTACCACCATGGAGGGAATGAGGGAATTGGAAATATCATATACAAATACTGCACTTTTTCCTTTGGAAATTCCAGGGGGGTGGGCTTTAAGTCAGACATGTTTTTATTTGCATCAGTATACTCAATGACACTAATGTGTTGTTTTAAAAATGCATTTAAAATGCATTTAATGAGGTTCCAAAAAGAACCTATTAATTTTTAAAAGTTCCTACAAGAACTATTCTATACAAGTAGAAAAAACTAAGTTATCTACACTAAATGTGTGGTTCTAAAAAGAACCATAAATTTGTTCTGGGAAGGTTCCAGAAATATCCTATAAAAACTGTTTGTTGTGATAGTGGCTCTTATATGTTTTCTTCTGCTGATTTTCACCTACAATTACTAGATGTGACACACTTACATCAGTAAGGGTGTGAGCTATGGGCCTGAGGCAAGTCATGTTGTAACCATTTGAACATTAACCCCCCTCAGGCCAGAAAACGGTTTTTGCTTAAAAACAGAGTAGAACACAACAAAAATGCTATAAATACTGTGTAGGTATATAGTGTTTTCTCTGGAAAAATGAAGTCAACAAACCCCCCTCCCAAGGGCATGTGCTACAGACCTGAAGCAATTCATGTTGTAACAATATGGTGATTGTAGATGAAAATTGTGTCTAATTCTAAATCAGTCTAAAAATAACTTATTGTTCTGATTGTCATTGGTTCCAAAAAAAACCTTTTTAGGAACCAGTTCTTAATTAAAATGGCTTTTTGTTCTGTGATTGAGTGATTTGTTCTGAGAGCAGTTCTTAGAAGAACTGTTTATTCTGAGTTGAGTTCTGAGAAGAACTGTTTATGTTCTGAGTTGAGTTCTTAAAATGACTCTGCTTCTTCCGAGAGGAGTTGTCACTGTAGTTGTTTAAAATTCCATGAACTTGAGCAAATACAATAGAGTCCTAAAGTGTGACGTGACAAATTAGAAAATTTCAAATTTCAGATTTTAGTCAAAATAATAAAAGACAAACCTCGAAGAACGTTGCATGCAAAAAATGAGGTGAATCGGTTGAAACGCGACCAAGCTATGGCCCGTTGAATACACAATTTTCTTTAACAAATCACTGTATTTTGGACTCATTTCAAAACTTTATGAACTGAAAAATACAGTGATTTGTTAAAGAAAATTATGTTTTCATTGAGCCATAGCTCGGTTGCATTTCAATTGATTTACCTCATTTTTTGTGTGTAGCAGCTTTCAATCGATATGCCCTTTCGAAATCAAGGGACAAATAATTATTGCTAAATCGAAAATTTTGTTTTTGTGACATCATCACTTTAGGACTCTATTCCAACCATCAATGATGTGCTTTGATGTTAGCCATAATGAAACATAATGAAACAACAATGGTTCATATAATGTTATCAATCAAAGTGTTTCCAAGACCAGGTTTCTACTACAGAAACAACATTTTTTTTGTATTTGAAAAATATCAAAGCATATGAACATTATACAACTATAGTGAATTTTCTCATGTTTTGGTTTTATAAAAATATAAATTTTTGTCACATTCTGTATTGGATATGTGAGACTTGAAAAATCTTGAAGTGATCACAGATTTGATTGGTGGGCACCAGATACTTAATTGACAGATAGAAGCATGCTAAAGTTCATAGAATTTTGAAATGTGTGTTTCCAAAAAAAGATCAATTGACCCCCTACCCCTCTGGAATTTTCAATCCCTTTGCGGGGGGGGGGGGGGGAATGGGTTTTTTTGGGAAACACACAATGTGAGGAGTTCCAAAAAGAACTGTTTGTTTAGTGAAATGACAAGTGGCTCCTAAAAGAACCGGTTTAGAGTGAGAGAGTAGTACATGTGTATGGCTGCTAGTATGTGCTTATGGTCATGTTCCAATGACTGAGTAACTGATCCGATATCTGGAATCTTGTTCTTACTGATAGGATTTGTTGTTCACTAAGTGAAGAACTGGAGATTTCCTGATGAAGCTGTTTGTGGGCTTTTAAGACCATTACTTGAATGTGAGCAAGGTGAGTCTCATATCTATCAATATGGTATCTTGATTTGGGATTAGATTTAACAGCATCTTTAAGCTGGTCATACTTGACAACTTCCCTACATTCTCCCAGTACTTGCTGCATAGCTTTGGCAGTCTTTGATTGTACATGATCTTGCTTTGATTTCTTGGCTGGTTTAGTTTGTTCATGATGTTGTCTCTTTTGACTAGTTGCTTGTTGTGGTAGACTAGACCAGATGTTTCACTGCCCTGACTCATGTTTTGCTCAGTTTCCATCCTTAATTTCAGTTCCTCAGTCTCATCTTCAAACTCAGGAAGCATGGTATAGTCTGCAGAGCCCTCATCACCATCATCAATATCCAGGTCTTTGTGGTTGGTGTTAGTAGAAGATGAAGGTTCTGGAATCTGAATTGCTTCTGTTACCTCTGTCTCATAGCTACAGCACACAGCAGATACTTCAAGCTTGCCTCTTTGCCCTCTCAGTCGCACTGCTGGTAGCTTAATTTCCCATCAACACAGGCTTTCCAGTTCTCTTGAAGACTCTCTTTCTCTTTAATGATTGAGGAAGAACGGAAGTGATGCAACAGGGGTCCCTGTACTCTGAAATCTGACTCATCTGGCCCATCAAAAAACTCTATGCAATCCTCTGTTTCCTTCCACCACACTCCTTCTCCTAAGACAAGGAAATCAGAAATTTGCTGAAGGTGGGCTTGCCAGTCTCCTGCATATTGCCATAGGGTAGCTTTGGGAATAACTGTGTTTCCCATCTTAGGAAGACTCCTTGCAAGCCTTGAGATCTCTCCTTCTTGGCGCTTGACAGTGTTGGTCTCCCTTTTGGTGGTTTCAACACTTGCATGCAGAATGGCATTTGAGGCCAGGTCTTCAATTCGCCGATCCCAGGTCTTCCTTGTGATATCAGAGACTTTTTCAAAAAGTCTCTCAAAGGTCTCGGCGTTGGTGGCTCTGTGAGAGTGGAGACGGAGTAGAAGTGGAGCATGAGCAGTAGCACCATGGAAGTATATTCCGAAGAGCTTGCGCCAGGTTAATGACTTGGGTGGGGTGAGAACTCTCCTGCACTGGATAGCATGCCTCCAGCATAGATTATAAAGTCGCAGGACCATCTTAGGGCTTCTTCTCCTATCAGATGCATAGAAGATTTCCATCATCTCGCTCATTGTACAAAGCAGCAGCTTTACACCACGGTTGACCTTTGGGTAAAGGGCTGTTGTTAGAAAGATCAATGTCTTGCGATAATCAATTCCTCTGACCTTATCTTTACTGAGCTGAATGGCAAGAATTTCACTCAATGTGATTAAGGCATCCATGTCTGTGATGTGATGTCGTAGCTCTGTTACCATGTTCTTGATAAGATTTAAGGCTGAATGAAGAGCTTCAAATGATAATACCTCATAGTTTTGTAGGTTGAGTTCCTCAATTTGGTTGTTGTTTAGTGCTTTGTTAGTCAGTAGTGCTGGCAATCTTGTAGCACCCCTCAGGATGTCCACCAGCCTCTCTCTCAGCTCCTCTCCCTTTCCTTCATCAGATACCCCTCTGGATCTTAGTTCCACTTTGAGTTCAGGGACATTCATTTTCTGAAATGGGTGGTATGTGTTCTGATGGGCAGCAGCTCCATCAAGAACTATGTCACGATGTTTTTCCAGTGTTCTGCATGGTCTGTTTAGGCTATATTCAAGATTAAAGCATGAGGTGATATTGGTATCACACCCAACACATGGAAAGGTTCCTCCATGCTGTGTTCCAGACTCCATCTGGACTGCTGGGCTATCTCCATTCATGAATCTCATCACATCTTTTATTTCAATTCCTGATTGTGTTCTTATGGGGTCATTGAAATGGGAAAGGTCTTCCTGCCTTGCTTGAACAAACCTCATTTGGTCATCAACAGAGCTCCGACTAGGACCAAGCATGTACACTTGGGGGATTCTACTGTGGCTTGGATGTCAACCTGAAGGCCTGTTTCCTGCAAATATGCCTCATCGTCTTTGTGGATGGCTGGGTCGTATAATTCTCGCACACAGAACATCAGAAAGCCATGGTTAGCTATTCCAGAGTGATCATGCCACATGAGCCAGTTTCTGGTCCTCTGGTAGACCTTTAGCCTTTCCTTCATTTCATCCAGGCTTTCCGATATGGGTTCATGGATTTTCTGGAGCTCAATCTTGGCATCTTCTTCAGTTAAACCTTCATAGTATTCATTGTCATGGACACGAAGAAATTTCTCATTTCTTGCAAGGGAATCAATTCTGATATCTCTGAGTGGAATTTTCTGCCTTGTACCATAGTAATTGATTTCTGAACAGTGCCCTCTGAAGATATACAGAGCTTGATGTGTTCTGTCTCTGCCACAGGAACTCCTTTGCTGTATGTGCCATTGTTGATGAGTTCCTGGATGTTCGTTTTAAAGCTTTCATTGGTCCTGGGAACTGGTATACTAATTTCACCTCCTCTCTGTTTTTGAATGGCGCGCCGAACTCTTACTCCTATATTAAACACAGAAAAAAATACAGAAAATGTTCCAAATTAAAAATGTACAAATCAGGGGGGAGGGGGTTGCTCAGTCTTGACAGGGGGCAACCTCATTCCCAGGGACTTCTGGGTAATTTTCAAGATGGCGGGTCACTCGGAAGAAGACCCTGGTAAAGGCTGAGGCCTTTCCACAGGGAGACCACCTCAGAAAAACAGTTACTGGTTGACAGTCACTGGTGGACAGCCATGGTAATATGATGCAAATCATTAAAACAAGTTACCTGTATTAAGATAAATTGTAGCTCTGATTTCCACTCTCTCTTGCCAGCTGTCCAACCGCCACATCAAATTTTAACTGCTTTTCTTAGGTGGTCTCCCTGTGAAAAGGCCCCAGCCTTTGCCAGGGTCTTTTTCTGAGTGACCTGCTATCTTGCAAATTAACCCAGAAGACCCTGGGAACGAGGTTGTAAGGGGCTGCCTTTTCTTTTCTTTTATTGATGTTTTTGGAGGGATCTCAGACCAAAATAGAGAATGTTCACTACCCACCTGGGAACTCAGTGCATTTTGTCATAACCAACCCGGATTTTGTTTGGCCACCCTTGACATTCCGGTTTTAGGGATTCCCATTCTGAAATTCTACTCCTTTCAAAGAGTACCCACCCTGGAATTTATACCTGGAATTCTGCTCTATTTTTTTTGATATTAAAACATTTTTTGTTTCTGAAATGCTGGTTCATGGATTATAAAAGTTTGACAATGCAGCTTTGCCACCCCTTGTCATTTTATGCACCTAATTAAAAATCAATACCCAAAGCCCAGAGCTAGGGCCAATCCCATAATACCCAAGTGGGGATGCTCATTTCAAAATTCAACCCCTAAAAGATAAGACACTTCATGATTTTAGGTTTTAGGCCCTCAGAAGCTAAGCTGGTCATTATCGGAGTGACAGTCACGTCACCTTTTCGGAAATAGGATTTACATTGTACATGCCCCTTATAAGGTGGAGGAAACATTTCCAGTTATCTACATGTACAGGCTTTACTGGCTTGAAATTGTGATTGATAGTCCATCGACTACATGTAGGTCTTTTGGATGGGTGACTAAAAATTGATACATTTCACATTGAACTTGATGACTAGTCTCATAATGTGACAGGGACAGAGGGGGGGGGGGGGGGCTTTAGCCCCCTCCCCACATTTACTCAAGTTTTTTTCTTACATTTTCACTAAACTCAGCCCACCACCTTGCCATGCAATCTTACTAATGAGCCCCCACTTTGAAAACTGTTCCGCCCCTGTGTGACCTAATTGTTCCTAATTTCAAGCCCTGTTTTATTGCAGTTTTGAGAATTCTGTAAACTCTAGATTTCAATTTGAAACTACTAAATTAGCCTTCTAGTTTCTGTCCTCAACATGAAAATGTTTGCTCTATTTTAACTGGAAGGCAGGTCTCCACCAGCAGGTGGCCACAAGCATATAATTGACAGAAAACGGATAGTCATTTGAAAAGTACACTTTTATAGTTCAAGAATACTCAAAACAGCTGTAAATAAATTCATACTACTGAAATCCTCTTTGTGAAGATAATTCAAGTTTTTGTGCTTCTATTGTACCTTTCTTTTGTGGACTCTCAAATCGCTTAATGTTGACTCCTTTTGAAAGAAGAAACTCCTTTAGAAGTTGCCCTGCATTAGTTGGACTCTGCTGTGCACCTTTCTTTCTTATGTGGTACTGTTGGCTTTTTGTGACCAATTTATGGCTCCATCTGGCCAAAGTTCTACATCCTCTAGTAGTTTTGCCAGGTCACCATCTAGCTGGGCTGGGCTATGACTACGTTCATCCAGTCCTTCTGCCATCTTCTTTTCTTGCTTTTTCTTTACCCTCTCCTCAGCTTGTTCCGATGTTTCAAAGTACTGTCCTAGCCTTTGTTTCTTACGTGCTGAAAATGATTGCCTCATTTCAAAATGCAGTTCCACATCAGATTTTTCCCATTTCTTCTGGATCTCCTTTTTGGTTTTGCACCTCTCATTCCTTTGCTTTCTCTTTCTCTCTACAGGTGATGCTTTTTTCTGAAGGCCAGACTCAGGGACAAGGACAAGAATATCAGACAAGCTCTTTGAGAACCTCTCTTCACATTTATCATTGACATTACTGTAGATTTGTTGACCAATTTCCTTAAGAATCTGTTTGTTGGGAACAAGTTTAGTTTCTTTCTGTTCAGGAAATAAATAGCCTACTTGATCAGAAAGTTTGCTAAATGGTGAGGAAAGAGCAGGATCCTTTCTGTTCATCTTACTGCCTGGGAATGATTCTTGGAACTTAAAGAAAAAATCCCTGCAGCACACACAGTTGGTCACGCTGTGTAGCCTTTTCCTGTATTCGGGAGAAGCCTTCCAGCTGACCATTGAGAACTTTGCAAGGTATGCCTTCTTTTCCTTAGGGCCACTCCAGTTTGAAAATGTTTTATCCAAAGCATAACAACAATGATAGAAGGTTTCTGAAAAATGATCAAAATAGAATTTGATCAATTTTTAGATCATAATGAGACTAGAAGTAAAAAATCATGCTAAAGGGGAATTGTATAGATTTTTGGGGGTGAGTTTGATTCCAGGAAATGCACTCCAGTGTTTTTTTTTTAATTAATTGCTGCTTCTTTTTTCTATTAATTATAATTATTTATATTAAAAGACTAATTGGAGCTGCAGGCTTGTTGACCTCTGTATCACAAATGTTATCACTTCCCATGACAAGCAACTGGATTTCCTTGTAATTGTGCCTCAACCAGGCAAAATTGCCTGAATTAAAATTTCTTGAATATACTAAATATAACTTCAGAAAAGTCATATTTCTGTAGATTCAATTGCCTATTGTGTTCTGACTTGAATAAAATATTGAAGCATCAAGCGGTCATTCATGTGTGCTGAAAAAGTGAAACTTACAGGTAAACAAGAAGGGGCTCACACTTACTCTTATCTACGTGAAGTCCTTCATATGAAGCGAAGTTCGTGCTGTAAACTTTGTATCTTTCTTGAAGAATACGCAATTTAAATTGCTTGGAAGATTCGGATTTCGAATGTGTTAAGTTGTGCTTCGCAAGTGTCTTCGACTCTAACAAAAACACTCTTGCGAAGCCACAGTTCATGGAGTTCGCCATTTTTTTTTTTTACGGCACCGAAACAAGTGAAACGATGCCAGAGAGCAGGATAGATCACATGACAAAAATTAAAGGGATGGGACAAAAATGGCGCAGTTCGCGATCATTCAATACAGCCATTTTATCAAAGACTCACTCGGAATAAGTTAGAAAACATCATTTAATAACACACCTAAAAGATGAAAAGTACAGATATCAAGCTCAAAAGCTACTGGTTTACCTATCTAAAACAACAAGCACATTCTAAGAAGCAAAATTCGACCGAATTGACAGTAAAATCTTACATTATATTGCTCTTCTTCACTCTCTTCGACCGAACACGTCCACCATCTTTGATTCTTAATACCTCTTTGAAACCTCACTAAAAACGTGGCTTCTGATTGGTTTAGTGTACTTTTTGGGCCAATCAGGGGCAAAGTAATTCAAATGCCTTAGCCGCTTTGCAATTCTATAGAGCCTGCGGCATGCTGTAATCAGCGGTCTCCTTATGTAAAACAAGAAACAATATGGCGGCCTTCGCTCGCCTGGAAGCTTTGTATCTTCATTCCCCTCTCCGGTGATGGAAACTCTATATACGAAACTGGATTGCAGCTAATATTAAAGAGGAGTATCGGTTCTCTTCAAAAGTGTCTTAGCACCCGATACATCTAGGGTTTTACTGGTAGGTTTTGAACATATTATCTATAGAAATACGACACAATTTGTTGAAAAAAATATATCTCTTGATAGGGTAAACATTTTCCGGAGACCAAGACATCATTGGAAAACTGAAATAATGTATTATCAGAGAATTGTATTACATTTCGTCGTGGATTTGTTTCCATTACCGGAGATCAATGTAATTATAACACTTCTTAGCTGTGACGTCATCGGTCACGTGGTCTTTTTTTTGAAAAAAAAAAGTTCATATGAAAGCTTGGATGCTCTGCTATCTTGTCGCCAAATTTCGTCACAAAAAAACAGTGATAATATAATTTAAGGCAAATTAATATTTTTATCTTCTTTTTCACCCACATCCCATGCCTTAATGTACTTGAGTAATATGGTTAAAATAACCAATTTGAGCAACCAAATGATAATGGTCAAATCAACCGAGCGTTCAACCAAATGAAAATGGTTAAGTCAACCAATTAAAAATTAGTTATCTGTGACTCAAATTTCAACCAATTTTTTTGGTCAATTCAACCAGTCCGTTTTTACAGTGCACACCGGGTTACTTAAAACAACTCTAAATCAAAATCTGCACTTTTGCACTTTGACGATATTTCATTCATAACGTGCATTTTTTGTGAAAAATATCACAAATTTTGTTATTTTCGGTCACTTTTTAGAATTTCTGGTTGCTGGAATTCGTATTTGCTATAGCATTCGGACATCAGAGCAACGAATTCAAATAACTTGCGCGCTAATAAGGGAGATTTAAGGAGAGTGTCACGATTTGTGGTTAATTTTGAGCGACAATTTGACCAAAATGCGTCTTCCAACAGATTGAGGATAAGTACTTTCCTATAACCCTCTTCGTTTGGGCTTTTTAGCAAATAAAAAAAGCTCGTGTTCTGTACGAATTGGTCAATTACACAATCTGTGGACACCTATGGTTATGAATATCGCCCCTTGTCAGGATCCTGCTTCCATCATGAATATGTTTTGCTATTTTTAAGGCTAAAGTGGTCAGTTTATTTGCATAACGTTTAAAAAAACAGTGAAATATCATAACCGCACCTATCAACAAGTTGTAGAGATATGATCAAATGTTGGCTCGAAAATAATAGTGAAAAGGACATTCTCTGATTTTCTGTCCTTTTAGTGAAAAGGACCGTTTCAAAAAAAAATTAAATGATAGAAAAGTATTTTGGGGTCACTCTAAAACGGCACAAAACATGAATTCATGTACTTTGCTAGAAATGAACAATTTTACTGTAATTGTGAACCTTTGTGAAGCGGCGAATCCTATTAGAAAACGTAAATTTATTAAAGAGACTAGAAAACGTAAAGTTATGCTTTCTATTAACATTCATAAGTTTACGTCGCAGCCATGTTGTTTTCCGGTAAATCCATAAATTTACGCTTTCTAGTAACATTCATAAGTTTACGTCGCAGCCATGTTGTTTTCCGGTAAATCCATAAATTTACGCTTTCTAGTAACATTCATAAGTTTACGTCGCAGCCAAGTTGTTTTCAGGTAAATCCATAAATTTACGCTTTACGCTTTCTAGTAACATTCATAAGTTTACGTCGCAGCCATGTTGTTTTCCGGTAAATCCATAAATTTACGCTTTCTAGTAACATTCATAAGTTTACGTCGCAGCCATGTTGTTTCCGGTAAATCCATAAATTTATGCTTTCTAGTAACATGGGACGAAATCAAAACTTTTCGAAGAATATGTATAACGCACAAACACATAATTTAAGCTCGTCCTTTATCGACGTCGAATCAACACTAGCGCGATTGCATGGTCACAACACTGGTTTCTGACTGCAAAATGTCTTCTGGAGTTCAGAAGTTCGATTGTTTTAAAGATTTCTGATTGTTTCTGTTCAATCGTTCCCTGCTAGCAGAGGCCTCTTCATCTCTGCATCGAATAGATCTTCAAACTTCCTTCCGTCACCATTGGCTTTCCACCTTGTCATTTCATTGTATTCATCTTTCCTCCTGTGATACAACGCCAGGATGCAGGATTCGTTTCAAATAAGCGGAAGGCAACTCGACTCGAATTTGTTGTTTTAAAATCGCCATCTGTTGCGTTGACTTGTTCGTAGTTTAGCTAGATTTTTCGTAAGCTGTCATACTTTTCGCCTTGTTGGGTTAGAAATAAAAATGATTTTAAAAATCCTTGCATGTGAGAGAGCTTGCATTTTCTCTGTTGATCCCGACTACTTGGTCAGTTTACTATAGACTCCTTCGCGGCCTAACGGTCACAGTCACGCAACGCTATCGAAATCCACCAATCAAATTCGCCCCTAGCCATGACTCCACCAATCAAATTCGTCCCTAGCCATGCATGACCTTGAACTGTTGACAGTTTTTCACATCAGTCCAGTTCGACGGTGTCGTCCAGTTCAGCTATGGATTATTTCGTGGACGAAAGCAGCAGCTTCCTTGAAAATCATCGATTCCTAATAACTCTCAACTAAGGTGAGTGGCCGAACTATTAAAGTCATAGCTTCTGGTTTAGCCTGCGTTGTTGCTGGCGGTATTGTGCGTTTTCGGAGACGATGAAAAACACCTGAACTCCCTCACAATATTTCACTCGCCGATGAACTCGTCGTTTCCTGCTAGTTGTTCGCGTTTTATATTCTCTCGGGCGCAAATCAAAACAACCACTCGAAATACCAGAAGCTACCAGATACGAGACCAACTTTGCTAGCTAATAGTAATAAAAGACTGTCAGAAAGAAACCTCTGTAGTCTTTTTGAAAACAGACAAAAACCGACAGTTCCGCAAGTGAAATATTTTCACGTTTAATGTGTGATGAGTGCGCGGTGCTGAGACATTTTGTGGCATAAACCAGCTGCCACTCTATGGCAAAACCTGATTCACAGGCTCTGTTTACATGGCAGATAAATTAATTGAGGTTTCCATAAGCAAAAAGGGCAAAAAGTAATGTACTTCTTTACTGTCTGGTGTACAGAATGTAACAAAAGTTCTTTTCATTTATCTTGAAGGACCTTTAACATGAAGAGATCTTGAAGAAACTTATAATCAATGTGGCAAGGATTTTTGACAACAATTCTTGTCCCCATAGTCATGCAATTGGGCTGTGTTTCTTTGCCAAAGAAGAGCTTGAAAAGGGGATGTGGCAGGCCAGGACCAGACCAGGAAGCAAACTGGAACAGCATGATTTAATGGTAAATATATGATATTCTTTTTTCCTTAATAGATCCGTATAGCAATAAAGACACAACAAATACTCAAATACTAATATTATAGGGCAGTAACCAGATATATGGGTTCAGGGATCATCGCTATTTCGAGGCTCAGGGATCGCGATTTGGGCCCCTGGGATCAGGATCATCCTCTCAGATATAGGGGTCATTGTCAATTTTTCCTGGGAAAATCGGATCACTTAGGGACTGTTCGTTAATTACATCGCAGGGGGGGCTGGTGGTTTTTTCTGCTCGTAGGTTTTGTGAAAACTTACCCCCTTACAAAAAAAGTAGTTTCAATTTCTACCCCCTTCGAAAAACGGCTATTTGAAATTTTACCCCCCTCCCCCTGCGAGCTAATTGACTAAGCTACAATGTAAGCATCAAAATGGCGTCTAAACTAAGTACGATTGTTGAAGAGGATGTACCGGTAGAACAAGCTCTAACTGGCAAGAAAAGAGAGGAGAAGTTCAACAGAAACCTTTAGTAGGAAAGCTTTAGTTGGCTTAGGACACTCTGGATTTATACTTGCTTTGCGTTTCACGCAATTGCACTCAATCTCAGTCCTAGTCTTTGAAAATTTGCATGACACTGAAATGCACCCCCAAAAAGTTTCGCGTGTTCTAAAAATTTATGCCCTAATTTTTCAACGTTCTTCAAAATTTCACCCCCCCCCACCCCCTATAAAACCACCAGCCCCCCATGCAATGTAATTAACAAACAGTCCCTTATTTCTAATGGAATCAGGGATCAACAAGTGAAAACCGGGACATCAGGGAAAGTGTTGTCATAACCTTGTCTCAAAACCAAAAAATGTTGCTTGGCGGTTAAAATCTTGAGATTTAAATGAAGAAATTGACTGAGCGATTTGATTTTCTGGGAGATTTACAATGAAAACCGAGAGACCAGTAGATTTGACTCAAAACCTGGAGTCTCCCATGAAATCTGTGAGAGTTGGCAGGTATGACCTAAGTCATTTGGAACAAGTTGCTCTCTACTACTCTCTATAACTTGCTCTCTACAAGTTGGAAAAATGCTCTCTACTTGATACCTATGTACTTTTGGCCCCAGGGTTGGGGTTGGGGAGAGGACTGCCATATTTTTTTCTGGTTTGGGATGATTGCCATATCTTTTAGGGGATAAAATCACAGATATTGGTCTCTTTTAGCGTTGATCGTGATCTGCAATAAAATTTGAGGTACAGATTCTGGTATCTTGTCTAATGGCTCTAACACAGCAGCAAACCTTCAAGAAAGAGAGAGAGAGAGAGTACTTGTTGACATGACAGTAATTTAGAACAACATTTTATTTAGGCAACATTTTAATTTCAAACATTGCAGAATTCTTTTTATGGGTATGTTTTGGGACAAAAAAAGTTATTTGAGCCATGCCCGTTTTGGTATTTTTTAGGGGTGAAACTTGAAATTGGGAGCCTAGTTTGGATTACAGCAACCAACTTTGCAACTGGTTACAGAAATGATTTGTGAAAGTTGAAATAAACCCACATGGGCCACTGCATTTTAGATCGATTATACACCAAAATATAACACACTGTAAGCAGACAGAGAGGGAGTCTTTTAATCCTTGGGAGGTTTAATTCTTGTAGATTTTCTGGAACATGTTTTAAAGTTTGCATGTGGTCATTTTGGGGTCTCACAAGAATAGTTTTTTTTCTTCAGTTTTATGAAAAAAGTAGCAGCATGTTTGGTACAAAAGGATTGTTTTTTTTTTCAGTTTGATGAAAAAAGTGGCAACATGTTTGGTACAAAAGGACTAGGCTCCTTTGTTTGCTAGAGATGGCCCTATTTAGAATTGCTATCGGTTTGCCTCTTGTTAGGTTGCCAATATGAACAAAATTCTTATTGTCTGTTAAACAGGTGCTCAGCCTCTGCTTTCCGCATCCAGACCAAGAAATTTTGGAAGAAGAATACTTTCGCATTGTTTTTGCCAGAATTGGCTCGATTGAGGCTTACACAGTCAAGTGTCTGGCATCTTGATGTGCTATGCTGGTAAGACCCACAGTCTTAGATTGTGACTCACCTTTGCCAATATTGTCTACATTTTGCCTGGGTTGGGCTGCTGGCTTTTCCTCATAAATAATGATTTTGAATTGAGATCACCTTGCATAGAGAGGTTTTATGGAATTAAGCCCACATGGCTACTAGTTCCATGGCTAGTAAATTTTACTAGTTAAAAATAGTCACATTTCTAAACTCTGAGGATTGACAGCATAAAATTTGATGATTTGACATTTCCATTGAATTAGCCATGGACCACCTTAAGCACAAGAAATGGGAATGCTTACTTTATTTGTGATAATAGCTTCTTGTTTAATTAATTATACACAATATAGACAAACTATCTCCCACAACCTGACAAACTGTGGATTTCTAATATGAATGTGCCTCTTTTATCAGGTGCTGCCATGAGCGTATCCCTGAAGTTGAATAAATGGTGACGGTATAATAGCAAGCAATACTGGTAGTCAGCTGAAGATATTCAAGCCATCATTGCTGAAGATGATGATAATGAAACCCTTGACGAAAGCCAGTAGATTGTTGATGGCTGCATTCAGAAAATATGTCCGGTGGTTACGGGGGCAGGTGAAATTGTTTCTGAGAAGTATTTTAACATCCCCAATGTAATTTGAAGGTTGGAAAACAAAATTAGGAACTTGACAAAATTCTACAAGTGAAAAAACAAGTACTTTCCAAGTGTTACTTGATAATATAATATCGTGAAAGGGACTCTGCATAGGGGTTGTGGGGGCATGCTCTGGCAAAGAAAATTGAGAAATTTTAAGTTCACCAGATGGCTGGAAATGTATCCTCCGTCATTGACTCGTTCTTTGGAATTTTTTCTGTATCCTCCCAATTTTTTCCTTAGAAAAAAAAAACATATGGTCCCCCTCAATATCACCTGCCCCAAATCGACTATTGGTATACTTTATGAGCGCAGCCTAACCTAAAAAGTTGAATCGAGAACCTATTCATATAGGTATAGTGTGGTGGATTAGAGCTCACTTTCGAGGAAATTGCGCATTTTAGGCTAAAGAAAACTTTGCCTGGTAATAGCTTTCAATGTATTTTAGTTCACATCTTAGATATTTTGGCCACTAGAATTCATTCGTAGCGAAATGGAATACTACGGAATTCACCGAACCGTGGTCTCTCGGGTTCGTGTTTTTGTCTGCATTCCTTTCTCCACTGGCTTGAAAATGTGTTCTGGCTTGGCTTGAAAATGTGATGTGTTCTTGAAAATAACCATCATGACAAAGTCGAAATTCGAAATTCTTGAAATATGAAAGCAAACGACTTAAATTTTAACTGATGGCTTTTTCCCAAAATATTTAATAAACATCCAGTTTTCAGGTGTTTCAGAAAAGTTTTGGAAAAGCATCAGGGGCGTAGCCAGGAATTTTGGTTGGGGGCCGGATAGTAAAAACATGGTAAATGTATGGGAAAATCTCCCGAGGAAGGGGGGCCGCGGCCCCCTGTGCCACCCCCACCACCCCCGGCTACGTCCCTGAGCATGCCGGCCCGTTTCAGACAAAAACATGGCCCGAACGGGCAGAATCGTAGACGTTTTTTTCGACGCGTACCAAGTTTCGGTGAATTGCGTCTAGTATAATTTAGCGTGGATCCATAGCTTATCATCAATAAACTACTAAAAACTATTAACATCCAAACTTTGCTGCTTTAAGCCAAAAGTGCGCAATTTTTTCATTAATCTGCCGGACTAATATACAGTAGCAACTTACCGACTACCATATACTTTCGACAAAACTTTATTTTAGTTCCATATAAATTCCCTCTTGAAAGACGCCCAAATAAGGCTTTTTCATATATGGTCAGGGGCGGATCCAGGGATTTCTGAAAGGGGGGGGGGGGGGGGGGGGGGGGGGCGGATAGTGAAAACATGGAACGAAAATTTTCAAATTCCCTCCAACAAATACAGTAAATGTATGGGAAAACTCCCGAGAAAAGGGGAGGCCCTCGGTGTTCCACCTAAATCCGCCCCTGGGGGCCGTTTCTCGAAACGCCTGAGAATTCTCGGGCCCGAAAAGTTTGTTTTGAAATTTTAATAGATTGATCCCAAGTTTTCCGTTTTCTTTTCTACCCAGATGGTTTAAGTAGTCTAGAACTTCCTATCCGTGAATATGTATAAGTGTTTACGTCTCAAAAAAGAAATTTCCTATTTCATTGAAACCCTCAAATCGAAGAAAAATCACCCGAAAAGTCTCGGGAGGTCAGTTGCTCCCGAAAACTTTCCATTGTTTTTCACCCGAGTATTTCGGGCGCCCGAAAAGTTCGGTTTAAACTCACGTAATTCTTTAAGTACTATAGAATAGAAATAACTACGAAAAGGGAGTTATAGACTATTAAAATCAGCAGGGTAGAAAAGAAAACGAAAATCTTTTTGATAAATCCATAAACATTGCAATACAAAGTTCTCGGGCCCGAGAATTCTCGGGCGTTTCGAGAAACGGGCGCCTGATGGTAGAATGCCTCGTAAACAAAAGTTTTTAGTAGCTTAAAAAATAAAGTAACGATTTCTAGTAAAATTCATAAAGTTACGTTTTCTAGTAGAATTCATAAAGTTACGTTTTCTAGTAGAATTCATAAAGTTACGTTTTCTAGTAGAATTCATAAAGTTACGTTTTCTAGTAGAATTCATAAAGTTACGTTTTCTAGTAGAATTCATAAAGTTACGTTTTCTAGTAGAATTCATAAAGTTACGTTTTCTAGTAGAATTCATAAAGTTACGTTTTCTAGTAGAATTCATAAAGTTACGTTTTCTAGTAAAATTCATAAATTTTCGTTTTCTAGTAAAATTCATAAAGTTACGTTTTCTAGTAGAATTCATAAAGTTACGTTTTCTAGTGGAATTCATAAAGTACGTTTTCTAGTAAAATTCATAAAGTTACGTTTTCTAGTAAAATTCATAAATTTACGTTTTCTAGTAAAATACATAAAGTTACGTTTTCTAGAATTCATAAAGTTACGTTTTCTAGTAGAATTCATAAAGTTACGTTTTCTAGTAAAATACATAAAGTTACGTTTTCTAGTAAAATACATAAAGTTACGTTTTCTAGTGGGATTCATAAAGTTACGTTTTCTAGTAAAATTCATAAAGTTACGTTTTCTAGTAGGTTTACATGGAAAGGCCGATTCTAGTTAATATATATCATACCCAAATGGAGCCGATTTTAGTGTTGATGTAATTTTGTGTAGAAACCAGCATGTAATGAAAAAGGGGAAAATAAAATGCGTCTATTGCCATACATAAAATGTCCAATAAAAAAATAGTTATTACTGTAAGAAGAATATCTATATTTCTTAATTGCCCAAATTGAACTGTGTTACGAAACGCTTTCGTAGGTCCTTCAAACTGGCCGTATGCGACGATATGAATGGTGCATCGATGATAGGAAATGTACCGAAACAACGGGTTGCACAAACTATTCGGGCGAACAAGCCCTCGAGTTATACGAAAAGGGCATTGGCAAGAATGCAAATAGCAATTGTGGATCAAACCCTCCCGTTCTTGTATTCTAAGAATTGTTTTTTCTTGGGGTACACAGTGTTATACATAATTGGGAAAAAAATAGTAGAAAATATTTATTTTTCCCCTTTCATGGAAAAAATGGCAAAAGTGCAAAAGTGCAGATTTTGATTTAGAGTTGTTTTAAGTAAGAAATGAATTTCTGATGGAGTTCGCGGAAACCGGAAATAGCTACACCAAAGATTAAACTTCTGACTGCAAATATTTATTACCGTTTATTGTTAATATATATATATATAGATTTAGGCAATACCTAAAAGCGGAACTCCAATCATACACACCCCACGTCTTACTCACAGGGAGCTCACCTTTACAGTTTAAATCAAGAAAATTCATGTTACCATTATATGGCAATGATAGTATTAGCGCGTTCTGATATGCTAACAAGTCGCAGCTACTTCACGACCGACAAAAGATATTCTCCTTGAAATAAAAATGAAAAATAAGATTTTCAGCGAAATCCACAACAAATAATACTTGACATAGTATTTGTGTCATTGTACTAACTAAATCTAACAAGTGACAGAGGAAAATCAAGGCTAGAATATCAGAAATTACATGTTTAAGGCAAAGCAGGGCCAAAAAGTCAAGCTTGCTCAAAACTATAATTCGAGTTTAGCCGGAGAAAAAGAAACCTTTTTTAGCGGGAATCCTAGTTCTAAAAATAGACACTTTTCTGACTGTGATTCGGGCGTACATAGTAAATATGGAAACTCTTGGTAATACACTCTTGTTACTACATATAAGTGAAAATGATCCGATCCGATGATCCGATCCGATGATCCGATCCGACCCGATGATCCGATCCGACGATCCGTGATCCAGGTTTTGTAGGTGCCGACTGCGTCCCCTGTAACGCAAATTTGTTAATTTGTAACAACGAGGTTGCCGATTCTTGCTCGTAAACATTTGATTTCTGCATGGAATAAGGATTTTTTTTGCCAACAACAAACCCTTTAAGCCAGTATTAACAGGAAATATTGTTCTGGGCTGCAATATTTTCTTCTTTTGGCGGACATTTGACTGAGAAATCCGTCTTGCGATGTGCTTCGTTCAACGTGACTGTTTGGAATTTTGTCAAGTGGCGGCGCAACACAAGGTCATCGATCTCTTTCACGGCTTCAAAAACGACTCAAATTTCTTCCAGATGACCTAAAGGCCTACTCTACTTATTGGAGACCATGTCAAGATGGTCATTTCGAGTGTTCAGTGGAATTAACGTGATCTACGGTAAGTAATATCGCGTGTTTGCTCGCGAAAGACCGCTAAATTTGTGCTGAAATTGGGTTCAGTTTGGCGACTGTCGCGGCCTCCAATTCAAACTACCCGAAAAAACTCTTTTGATATTTATAAATAAGGGGTATTACTCTTCACTGTTATATAATTATTATCTAGTTTTCCATGTAACCTTGGCGAAATAGCCCATCGAACTTGGGCCTTGTATAACAAGGGAAAACATTAAAATATCTGTAAAATATTCTTTTATCTCAGCACTTCTCTCAGCAAGATATATGGAAAAGCGGAAGGTGCGAGCTCTGCTATGCGCCGTGCTACGTTTTGCTGGAGGGAGGAAGACCAAAACACATACTCGCACGGTTGGGATTTTTCGGCCACTAGATGTGACGTTTATTTTTCAACTCGAAAATTATGTAAATTGGATTACAGTACTAACTGAATCACTTCAGCAAAAGGTGGGGAAGAAAAAACCGCCACCCACATTATCTACACTATACACATATATTCTATACTCAACTTTGCAGACTCGGTTCGAAACAATGTTGACAAGATAAGGTCAAAACAAGTGGGCTGGAGTTGGGGAGGCGGTGGGAAAAAACCTTGAACTGAAGAAGTTTTGGTTGAAGGCTGTCACTGTTTCTTCGAAAGAATAAGCTTAACTGAAATGCTAGTCAGCCGATACATACAGGAATGGAACCACGTGAGTGCTCTGCCTTGATTGGCTAAAACAATTGCTTGGTATTTTCCCACTGACAGCCCGCGCGCCAGCTTGTCTACCAACTGACAGTATGAAAAGATACGTGCTCAGATAAATGTCATTATCTGTGCCAGATAATGTTTGTTTTTATCTCAGCACTTCTCTCAGCAAGATATATGGAAAAGCGGAAGGTGCGAGCTCTGCTATGCGACTCTTACGATCATACAAAACTACTCCATATGTTCGAAATTATGTCTGCTTTTGGGTTCTGAAATTTGTTTGCCACCACGAGCTGGAAATTTAGGTATTTTTAGTCTTTTTGAGGGAACGGTAAAATCACGCTCTAAAACCGTAAGTTGGGCAAATTTTC
The DNA here is from genome assembly GCA_033964015.1 of Scolanthus callimorphus. Lineage (NCBI taxonomy): Eukaryota > Metazoa > Cnidaria > Anthozoa > Actiniaria > Edwardsiidae > Scolanthus > Scolanthus callimorphus. The sequence goes on along the minus strand of CM066911.1, from coordinate 12,214,026 downwards.
GATGTTCCTGAAATTTGACCAAAATAAAAATCCGATGGATCTAAAACTTATATCGTTCGAGGCTGTGACCAAAACCCTTTTGATGAGCCAATTTTGAGAGATTTGAAAAAAAATTATTTTGCAACCTTCAGGTGATCGTTAGTGCAAACCTCTCTTAAGAAACATTAACTGTTGTTTTAAAAATTATTTACGATAATTAATTCCATGGCTATAAAACTTGAAGTATCCATTTTGGGGCGTGGCTCTACTTCTAGAAATGTTCAGCTTATGAAACTCTATTCAAATCGGCCGAAAACGTTCCACGGGCACTGAGAAGCACGGAAACCACTAGAATGTGAGCTATGCACACCCGGGATACAATAAAAGAGCGAGCAATCCTATTGCTCACTCTCTTCTCACATTTCGCGAGGGCTGGCCGGAGTCGCTGGTGTTCCTTTCCTGTTATGGCTCAAGTTCCCGTCCGCCCCGCCGCCCCCGTTGTGGCCCCAGCACCTGTTCCTGTTGTACCTGCCGTGGCTATGCCAGCACCTGTAATTCCAGCTGCTCCGGCCGTTCCACCAGTCGTTGTTCCGGCGCAGGCCCTAGCCAACCAACCTGCACCTAACAACCAAGGACTCGAGGTAAATATGAATCTGCTCTGTTTCAGTTCTGTAGACACATTCTGTAGGTGTTTAATTGGTTGTATGCTGACCTTCGGTTCGGTACGAAAAGTTCTCTGTTATTTATTATGGCCATTCGGGCCGGGCACGATTCAGCTGAAACATATTTCAGGTGCCCTGTAGGAATTCAATTGGTTGTATACTGAACTTCGGTTCGGTACGAAAAATTAGCTATTGTTTATTATGGCCATTCGGGCCGGGCACGTGTCAGTGGAAGCAATTTCCAGTGCCCTGTAGGAGTTCAATTGGTTGTATACTGAACTTCGGTTCGGTACGAAAAATTAGCTATTGTTTATTATGGCCATTCGGGCCGGGCACGAGTCAGTGGAAGCAATTTCCAGTGCCCTGTAGGAGTTCAATTGGCTGTATACTGAACTTCGGTTCGGTACGAAAAATTAGCTTGTGTTTATTATGGCCATTCGGGCCGGGAACGATTCAGTGGAAGCATATTTCAGGTGCCCTGTAGAGTTCAATTGGTTGTATACTGGACTTCGGTTCGGTACGAAAAATTAGCTAGTGTTTATTATGGCCATTCGGGCCGGGCACGATTCACTGGAAGCATATTTCAGGTGCCCTGTAGGAGTTTAATTGGTTGTATACTGGACTTCGGTTCGGTACGAAAAATTAGCTAGTGTTTATTATGGCCATTCGGGCCGGGCACGATTCACTGGAAGCATATTTCAGGTGCCCTGTAGGAGTTTAATTGGTTGTATACTGGACTTCGGTTCGGTACGAAAAATTAGCTAGTGTTTATTATGGCCATTCGGGCCGGGCACGATTCACTGGAAGCATATTTCAGGTGCCCTGTAGGAGTTTAATTGGTTGTATACTGGACTTCGGTTCGGTACGAAAAATTAGCTAGTGTTTATTATGGCCATTCGGGCCGGGCACGATTCACTGGAAGCATATTTCAGGTGCCCTGTAGGAGTTTAATTGGTTGTATACTGGACTTCGGTTCGGTACGAAAAATTAGCTAGTGTTTATTATGGCCATTCGGGCCGGGCACGATTCACTGGAAGCATATTTCAGGTGCCCTGTAGGAGTTTAATTGGTTGTATACTGGACTTCGGTTCGGTACGAAAAATTAGCTAGTGTTTATTATGGCCATTCGGGCCGGGCACGATTCACTGGAAGCATATTTCCGATGCCCGGTAGGAGGTTAATTGTTTGTATACTGAACTTCGGTTCAGTGCGAAAACTCTGTGTTGTTATTATGGCCATTCGGGCTGAGCGTGTTTCCTGGAAATATATTTCCGGTGCCCGGTAGGAGATTAATTGGTTGTATACTGAACTTCGGTTCAGTACGAAAATTTATTTGTTGTTATTATGGCCATTCGGGCCGCACTTCGGTTCGGTACGAAACAGTTTTCTCTTGTTTATTATAGCCATCTCGGGCCAGGCACGGTTTATTGAAATGTTTAAGTGCTTTGTAGGTGGTTAATTGGTTGTCTGATTAATTCGTTGTCTTTTCGGTACGGAAACTTATCTGTTGTTTATTATGGCCATTTGGGTCACGCACGATTTACTAGAAACATATGTCAAGTGCCTTGTACGAATTTAATTGGCGGTATACTTGTCTTAGAAACAATGTCAGGTACCATGTGTGAATATGTTATGGGATAATTAAGGGACTTGTGCGCGTACGGCATTGTGCATCAATACGGTTTATACCGCGTGGCGGGATTTTTTCTCATTTTGTGTTGTTGTGTATATTGTCCGTAGGAACAAATACGACAATTGCGTGAGCAAATTACTGGAGCTGCCCAGGGTTCCATTGTCAACCAGGCACTCATGATGGTGCGGCAACTCGCTGCGAGACCTCCCAATGTATTTGATCCCTATGCACTCATTGGGGCTCTAGAACATCTGGAGGACGCTGGTCGCAAGGCGGGGCATGCTGATGCCCGCAAATTCTCGGCGGTTTTGTCAACATGCAAAAAACTCCCGAAAGGCCCGCGTATGGGAGATTTCATCATGCATGTCCTTGGCGATGATGTAGACAAAGAGGTCGCCAAAACCGTGGCGAAAATGTACAAGCAAGCACCGGGGCCGAGCTTTCAGCCATATCCCAGAGTGGCGAATGGTAATTGGGAGGCTGCTCCGCCTCCTGGACGTGCAAGGAATGCTATGGGACGGATAAGGTGTCATAAATGCCACAAGTTCGGCCACATTGCTAGATATTGTCCAGGACACTAATTAACAACATGAAAGTCTATTTTGGATACCAGGGTAATAAAACATGTGATAAGGTATTATAAATGCTACAGGCTCCGCTACATTAATAGATATTGTCCAAGATATTAATTCACAGAGGGAATACGAATGAATATTCGATTCCGAGTATCATGATAATAAAACCATGTGCAAGGATTCTGTGTCTTCGTTTGTTTTCCTTGGATGGGTAACTTGTCTAACTTTTGTATATGGGAGAGTATACTTTAGGGCATTACAAATCGCGTGTCGGAATTTTTAGCACTTCCTCCCCGATTGTCGGAACGATAAGAAAAATGACCCCGATCGACGAGGGAATACTAAAAAACTTATAACAGCATTTAGATCACGCTAGATTTGACTTGATATACCTAAGCAAATTACTTGTTCGTCAGGTCATTTTGAACAATATTGGGCTAGATGTTCTCTTCGTCCGTATCTTTCAAGTTTAGGGATGGTGTTTCGTGACGTCATCAATGCTAATTTTTCAATTAAACCTCTACGCCGAGGTGCTTTCACTGTTGATTATGTTAGTTATGTCACGCAACACCGGTCACGTATGGTGAGCATGTTGTCTTGTTATTGTCTTCAGTCCATCTCACACAACGAATTACCTGTAAAGGTTTTAAAAGTCTGCTGAACACAATTGTGTTATTGAATTAAATCGCAAATATTGTACTACATTCCCTACATCAGCCGAGGGAAATGGATGCTTTCCTTGTCTTGCCTGACAGAGGCTCTTTAAGCACTAGATTTGCGTAGTTACAAACTAGACGGACTAATAAACAAGTCCATCCATTCGCTCAGGACTCTTACTTATATATGACTCATTGCGAAGCCCTCTTCGGGAATTCTAATGTGACCACTCTATTGGTGCTTACCGGTTTTTAGCTAGGAAAACATACAATCTGCCTTAACTTTACCTAGGACACATGATGTTTATGCATAATTTGGGAGATAAAGTTAATCACGTGACTAGGAACACCGATCTCTGTAGGACAAAGAAAAAAAAAAACATACGATTGAGACAGCGTAACCTTTGGGTGATTTAGGGTTCACAGTCCCAGGGTCATCTAAGGCCCTTCGTGCTCGACTCTTGCAGTTGTGCCGGGACTGGCGTTCTCCTACTGATCCCAGGGGGCGTCGCTCAATACTAAGGGGTTTTCTTCTGTTTTTTTTTTTACGGACGTTTAGCCGCCAGTCAAGCGATCGCGTATTCAAGATTTCGTCCCTCCTGACTGGGAACTGAGTGAGGATTTTGATCCTATGGCGGCTTATCAGAGATATCACTCAAACACAGTGAAGTGGGTGACGCTCCCAGGGACCAGTTCGGAGACACCAGTCCCAGCGGAAAATGCTCCTAGTTCCTCCATTGACACTAACGTCCAACTGCGTGTGCGGGATCCAGAAAGTTTCCGTGCGGGCGAGGTACATAACTGTAGGGATGAATGGGACAAGCTTACACGCACATCGCCGAATAGACAACAACTAATGGCTTGGATCGATAACAGGATTGCAGTTAAAGAGTTTATACGACCATTTAAGGGACACTTTGGGGGCTGTCACTATGACTCGCCTTACCCAGTGTCCAGAATATTCCAGAACCATGCATCATGTAAGCCATTTGCAAGTTTCATTTCCAAGAGTTTAATGAATCGCATTGAAGTCGGTGCAGTGGGTGTAATTGGTAGAGTAGGTGAAGTTCCCCCACCCTGTATTGTGATGCCATTAACGGTAGAGCCTACGAAGCCCCGCCTCTGTCAAGATCAACGCTATCTTAACTGCTGGATGACAGACATGCCATTCCGCCTTGACTCTGTAGTAGACCTGACACGCTATGTCGACAGAGGCCATTTTCAGTCCAAACTTGACGACAAGTCAGGATACGACCATGTGCTAATGGATGATGAAAGCAGATCGCTCATGGGCTTCCAATGGGCTGGATGGTGGTTAGTCAATAACGTACTCCCCTTCGGATGGAAAATCTCGCCATATATATACCAGTCTTTGGGCATGGTGGCTACCCGGGAAATAAGAAGCCAAGGTGTCCCTTGTGCACAATATATTGACGACCGCCATATAGGGCAGTTACGAAGGCCACTCTCGCCCCCTACGCAGCGGCATGGGCTAGAATCGGCGCAAGCTGCTAACCGAATAGCTGTGTCTGTCCTCACCTCTTTGGGGTATTTCCTAAATCTGTCCCAGTCTGTATTTACCCCTGTTCAGAAGATAGTGTTCTTGGGGCTTTGTTGTGACGCACACCTTCTAGCGTTTACTCTACCGACTGAAAAAATTCAAAAGTTCCAGATGCTTAGGGAGAGCATATTATCCTCTCGATCGATTCCAGTGGTATTACTCCAGAAGCTCATTGGCAAATGCATATCTTTCACTTTAGTCGTACCGGCGGCAAAGTTGTTTACACGAGAAATGAACATTGCTGTCACTAAAGCCCTTAAGTCCAAGAAGTTCATCATGGTCAGCGGTCCACTGCGCGATGAGCTTGAGTTTTGGAGATTCCTGGATACGTGGAAAGGTCATATGAAATGGCGCCAAGAAAAACACGTCTCTGTCTCGATCGCTTCAGATGCGTCGAATTTTGCTTGGGGCGGTATTCTCTTGAACCAGAAAAGGGAGGTCGTCCGAGAGGTTAAGGATGTTTGGAATCCCCCCATGCTTACCGCCCCGATACACGTCAAGGAGGCCACTGCATTGTCTCGCACCCTTCAAGCGTTGGGAGATGAATTGAGGAACAAGCGCGTCGATGTCTTAACTGACAGCACCGTGCTGATCGGCTGCTGGGAAAGGCAGTATGCAAGCTCCCATGACATGCTTCGAGTCTTGAAGGAAATTTTCTGGATATCAGTCGACTTGAATATTGCCATCTCGCTCTATTACGTCAAGTCGCTGGAAAACCCAGCGGACGCACCATCCCGCCGTCTCTCACTTATGGACTGCTCCTTGTCGCCAAAGATATGGGAGACTATTCAGCGCGTCTATGGAGGCCCATTGGGGTCACACATGCGATCTAATGGCCTTGGAGTCCAATGTTCAAACCGACAGAACAGGAAACCCACTTCCCTACTTCGCGCCATTCCAGACACCAGGGGCTCATGGTGTGAACGTATTCTGTCAAGAAATCTCAGCGGAGAAAGATTCGGTCTTTGAGAACCCATACGTGTTCCCCCCCTTTCGGCTTATCGGCCCCACCCTTCGGTTTCTACAACAACAGAAGGCGAGATGCACGCTAGTGGTGCCTGATAGATATCCAAGGCCGTACTGGTGGCCAATAATTCAGGCTCAATGTACATCTAAGGAGAAATTAGCAGCGCGAGGGGAGTCAGGTGTCCTGCGCCGCCCGAGCATAGATGGCTTCGTTGAGTATGGCCCTATTCCTTGGGACCTGTGGGCGTTTAGAGTTCTTTCTGATTCTTACTAGTGACAATACCAATATTCCTGACGATCACGGCTGAGACACCCATTGACACATATTATACGTTACTTATTGTATTATTCATGTTAAATCTGATAATGAGCATATTAAATATTTATACGATAAACGACTCAAATTGGTATTTCTGATTTTATTATTCAGCCTTTGCGCGAAGTCCCTAGACTGTGGATACCTGCGGTGGCTTGCCCTCAATGTTGTCACGCGAATGACCGCTCATTCCGTTTTTGTCAGAGATGTGGGTATAACCGGAGGGCATCAAACCAGTCAAGTCAATCACATACGTTGGACATTGATATCAATACGATTGATGATCGTATTTTATCGCTATTTGACAGACAGTCTGCCTACGATCGTCAGAAAACCCGACTTTTGATCAGTTTTCTTTGTTCTTGGCTTCCATGGCAACGCCAAAGGATGTCTTGTCCGCGTCCCCAATGGATATAGTACGGTTCTTGGTTTGGAAAGATACAAATGGAAAAACACAGGTACACGCACAACGATGTCCACACCGAGGTCTCAAAGGTTCTTTTGACTGCAAATGCCCAGTACGCCTCGCCTCAGGTTCAGTCGACTCGCTGATTGGGAAGCTACGCGCGATCTTTAACGAGCATGATCGAGCGGGAGACTGGAACGAAAATATGGGTATGGGAAATCCGGTGGCCTCTAACCTGGTGCGTAGATACCTGAAACTTATCAAAGAGGAACAGGCCGTTGCTGGCATCACTCCCACACAGGCCACTCCGTTATTTGTAGACAAGCTGGTCAGGTTAGCTGACTATTTGGAGCACCAGATACGACTGGTCCAAGACAACCCAGAGAAGTTGTATATCTTATTCAGAGATCAAGCATACTTTAAGACTTTGTATTTTTCGGGAGACAGACCGGGTGACCTTGGCCAAGTGCGCACAAATGAAATGCTACGTTTCCCAAACGACGATGGCTTGCTCTTTAATCATACCTGGGGCAAAACTCTACGGGGAGACAAATCTAACCTTTTGGCATAAAAAGATGTCCGAATTTGAAGATATGTCCTGTGGCGGCCATCGAAAGCTATATGTCGGCGACACGGGCAATGAAGGTAGATCTTACTGATGGCTTCCTCTTTCGCCCTACAAACAACCAGGGTGAGATCCTCCCGACGTCAGTGTCTTCGGAGACGATGAACGCAAGGCTTAAGATATACCTCAAGGACGCAGGTCTTGATGAGGGCGAGACCGCTCATAGCTTTCGAGCGGGTTGTGCGATTACACTAGCCTTGGCAGGCTCTACGCTAGCGGATGTGATGAATCATGTAGGCTGGGACAGATCTCATACTGCGAAGTATTATATGCAACTGGGGAAAGTCCTGCGAAACGATGATACGTCCACACGCCTATCTGCGATTGCCGATAAACAACACCCGGTAGCAGAATTGTCTCAGGAGTATCATGATCTCAATTTAGTAAAAAACTTTGTGTTGGCTTTCCCCCCCAGGAGCAATAAGAAGCGCAAGGCGGACACACAATAGCAATCGTACAGTAATGACATACCTTAGGCTATATACATATAATGTTACCTCGTGAGAGTGAGGAGGGGGATGGTAGATATAATAAGATATGGATGAGATATGGGGAAGGTATATGGTCGGGTTGTTCCTTGGGGGCAAGGGTTGGGGCACGGGATGCCGTCGGATGTGGAGGCACTGGACGAGCGGAGTGATCCACACCATTGCTCAGGTACTGGACAATGGAGTCTGTTGTTCCCATCTCTAAATCAGTGATCCGTGGAACAAAGGCCGGTTTGGATATAATACTATTCAAATCGGCCGAAAACGTTCCACGGGCACTGAGAAGCACGGAAACCACTAGAATGTGAGCTATGCACACCCGGGATACAATAAAAGAGCGAGCAATCCTATTGCTCACTCTCTTCTCACATTTCGCGAGGGCTGGCCGGAGTCGCTGGTGTTTAAGACGACATGGATGAATAGAAATGAGGTGGGGTGGGTAGCTGTGGGGGTAGGGCCCATCAAGCAATCGGTTGTTCTGGTTTAGTATAGCTGAATAGATAAGTATGAAGGATATACATTTAGGCGCCCACCCACCCAGCCCCAGTTTAGTGTTATATCCACACTAGCCTCTGCTACGGATCCACACCATTGCTCAGGTACTGGACAATGGAGTCTGTTGTTCCCATCTCTAAATCAGTGATCCGTGGAACAAAGGCCGGTTTGGATATAATACTATCAGTCTGCCAAATTTCATGCTTGTTTCCCTAATTTGCACAATTCTGCACCATTTTCCTGTACTACGTGAGCTGGATGTTGAGAGGGGCTATCAAGTGATATTGACCCTGCACAATCTTTTGTTTCAGCTTATTAGCTTCGCCCGAGGGCCGGGAAATCCTCACAGAGCGAGGCTCCAATTACGAGGCTCCCTTAGTCAGTGTAGTGGGTTAGTAAGTTGTAAGCCCTGCACTGATGTTGGGCAACTTCCGACGTCCTCGTGGTTCTTTAACGTCCCTCTGGTTCAGGTTATTGTAGTGTATGTGAGAGACGGGACCTACGGTTTAACGTCCTTATCCGAGAAGACGCGAAGGTCTAACCATTTGCAGATATTAGAGCAAAGGCAGCACCTTCTCCTCAATTATTTAGAAATGACCCTAAGTGTTGGTCCGGCCGGGGTTTGAACTCTCAACCTCCCGCACATAAGCCCGGCGCTCTACCATTGTGCTAACCGGTCGTCGGTTTCACCCTAATCTAATTTGCATGTCTGGTTATACACTGAATGTTACTGGCTGGATTTTGGTACTTATGTACCGTGACCCTGCTCAAACAAAAGGGTTCCTCTGAAAAAGTGAACAAAGACATAGTACAATAACAGGGTGTCAGGTTTCCTAACCATATTCCTCTATAAACTATGGTTGAGATTTCTATACGTAAGTCTGCACGCTAACAATGACTTTTTCAGGAGGCTCATAGCAGTTCTTTATGTCCGCAACCCTTCAGCATCTCATGTACAACAAGGATAGCCACTTAGCAAGTAAACATGCAATGGATTGGTGTTTGTGTTGACATATGTTTTGTCTACTTTGATGCTTCCATGGCAACGAAATGGCGACCTTCAAAAAGTTCGCCCAGACAGACAGACTTTTGGAAAACCCTCGTATACGCCAAAGAGATTAGACTATATGCTCGAAAAGTGTGATATCTGTTTTCGTCCAACGATGTACTTTTCTAGTAGTTATATTACTTAAATCCGAAACTGTAGATGCATTTTAGATCAGAGTTTATAAAATAACTAAGATAGTACGCGCGCTCTCATTGGTCGACAGGTGTGTTTAGATGAGAGTATACAAACATGGTTGTGACGTCACGCCCGGGACGATGTTTGCGTTGCCTTCTTTTTTTCATTCTTACATTTTGACAAAAATTTATCCAAACACTTGAAGCAATGAAATTGTGAAAGCAGTGCTGTTTTCTTTTTTAGCTATCATTTCTCGTCCCATCCTTTTCCACAAGTTCAAAGAATTGGTTTGTCTTCGACTTTTTTAGTCAAACCCACCATGATATTTTTGTCTTCCGACATCCTCTTCCCCCCTTTATGAAAATATTTCTTTGATTCCTTGGAACTTTTTAAAAGTATACAGCTCGTACTAAGAGGGGAAAAAACAACACAAATCAAGTTATTAAGCGACCATTCTAAAACTCTGGATTTGGAGACTTTCTTCGGCGAATCGGCTAGCCAAAATGAAAAAGAACAACGAAGACCAAATTATTGAACAAATCATAATTTATTTCATTACTTTCCTATTCATTTTTTTGAAAATGATGATCTTTCACAAGCCGAGTAGGTAAAAAATCGTTTGCTAGCAAGCAAGATTTGGAGCATTAACAAACATGAAATTCTTACCGGCGATCGGCGAACATCGACGGCACTGTCGATGAAACTTTGCCTTGAGTTGCTTCAAAAATTTAATACGAGTGACAGTTCATGGACATTCGTTCATGCCAACAGCAGCAATTGAAGCCCCCATAGTATCATTCCAGTCTTGTATTTAACATTTTACTTGATTTGAAGATTGACACAAGACACCCTGTTTTGCTATCCAGCTTTTTCGATGCCGAATTTGCCTTTCCAAAACTCGACAACAGCCGCAAGTCAACACGAAGACCGTTGTTGTATGAAACATTCCTTCGGCTTTGCAATTCTTAACCCGAACATCCCTTCATTGAAATTCGCTTATGCTTCAATTACCATAAACCCCATAGAAGAGGTCAATAAAGTGGTCAATGTTTCTTAGAAAGCAGTTTTCTCTCGCCTCCCCTTCGGAAAACTTGCAGCCAACTGAGTGAAAGACTTGAACACACATGCGATATAACACGCCCTCTGATTGGCCCGTTCAGGCCGTCGCGCGGTAAGGAGAATTTATATATTCACACAAAATGTTGAAGTAAATTCATTTTAAGTATTTCGCTTCAAAAAGTGAAAGATATTTTATAAAAGCAATAGAGAACGTTTTCCCAGTGTCTACATACACTGATGCAAACACTCGGGTAGGTTGGGAGAATTCTCGACTGGTTATGCAGCCACTCGACCTTCGGTCTCGTGGCTGCATAACTGTCTCGAATTCTCCCAACCTCCCCTCGTGTTTGCATCAGAGTATGTAGACACGGAAAAACTTCTCTATTGCTTAATTGGTAGAACCGAAACGCTCATTCGTCATGGCCTATCGCCGAACTGATTAAGGCACTGCTCATCCATAATGATTTCCTTTGTAATCAAGTTTATGATTCCCTTCTAATATATAGATTTAGCCACTTGCTAAAAGCGGAGCTCCCGGTTAAATATTTTTATAGGGTGCGTTTACCTATCTTGTTGGGCCGTTGCTAGGGAAAAAAATTATAAGTCCTGCAAAAGATTCATCATGTGACGTATCGCGACGTCACTTATTAAAGAAAACATTATTCTTGTTCTCCATTGTATACTTGCAAATTCAGATTTTTTTGTTGGCATTTCAAAGAGCTCCATACCCACAGACTTTTCTCGACTGTACCCAAGTTGTTCGCCTACCGATGTTGCCTTCTCGAGATATAGACTTTTCTAGTTTTGATGACGTCATCGATGACGTCACGCCACGTGACCTTGGTAGTGCACGCCCCTTGCGTCCAAAATAACTTTACCCAAGTTTGGTCACCTAGCGATGTTGACTTCTTGAGATGTAGACTTTTCTAGTTTTGATGACGTCATCGATAACGTCATGTCACGTGACCTTGGTAGTGCACTCCCCTTGCCTCAAAAAAAAACTTTACCCAAGTTTTGTCACCTAGCGATGTTGCCTTCTTGAGATATTGACTTTTCTACTTTTGATGACGTCATCGATGACGTCATGTCACGTGACCTTGGTGGTGCACCCCCTTGCCTCCAAAATAACTTTACCTAAGTTTGGTCACCTAGCGATATTGCCCTCTAGAGACATTGATTTTTCTATTTTTGATGAAGTCATCGATGACGCCATGTCACGTGACCTTGGTAGTATACCCCCTTCCAAAATAACTTTAACCAAGTTTGGTCACCTAGCGATGTTGGCTTCTTGAGATATTCGGACTTTTCTAGTTTTGATGACGTCATCGATGACGTCATGCCACGTGACCTTGGTAGTGCACTCCTCTTGCCTCCAAAATGACTTTACCCAAGTTTGGTCAGCTAGCGATGTTGCCTTCATGAGATATAGACTCATGACATGGAGTCCCTGTAAAATAACTCTTTGGTCTGCTTAAAACATCTACATATGGGGGATCTTGCAAAGGGGGTTACTCATCATAGCATAACATTAAAAACGAGCTTTCTGGGAAATACTTGCTGCTCATCTACACTGTCAAATATATTTATCATTTATCAAGGAAAAATTGGTTGTGTAGACGTTGTAATAATATAAGAGGAATCTAGTACTGCATATATTGAATCCACTATTTCTAAAGTATTTTTGTCTGCAGTTTAGTTATATAACTTACTTTAGTATAATTACTCAAGCTTTTCTGTGCGCTGATTGGTTGAAACGTTCGAAATACTTTGCTATATAGGTGAATATAACATTGAAAGCATTGGGGATCATGCACACACTTTATTATGAGAAACTAAAAAAATTCCCTAAATTTTTTTTGTCAACAATTTTAGCATAGCTTGGGTAATTATACTAATAAAAACAATTAGTCACCTAAGGCTCCGTAAATATTGGTGAATAGTCACCACGACTTTGCCTCGGTGACTATTCGCCGATCTTTACGGAGCCTGAGGCGACTATAATTGTTAAATAATACACCTTATTCAAAAATGGCCGACGATTTGTTCCATTGGCCCTTGTGGACTCACTTTGACGAAATTATCTTTTGTCCTTGAGTGAATAAAACAAAAGTTAATTGTTTCATGAGAATGAGGCCACAAGGGCCCGTCAGCCATTTTGGAATAAGGTGTGTGTGAATTTATAATTTCTATAGCAGACGGCTAAGAGCAAGAGTAAAGAACAAAACTTTTGGCAAAAGCAGCTGGATAAAACCGCTAAGTTTTTTTCGTTCGGTTATCGTTTCTTTCGGAATTCTTCCGCCTTCAATTAATTGCTCCTTATGAAAGAAACTCAGAAAACTTACCATTCTTCAATAAGATGAGCTTCATCCACCACTATAGCGCAGACGCGCTTCTGGAAAGCCTTGCGATTACGATTAAATTGGTTGTCCAAAATTACCTCCGGATGTGCAAAACAATGTTCACGCTGCTCGAGCTAAGTGTTGAGCTTGTAGTCATTGAATCTGGGCCATTGTACTTTAGTACATCAACATTTATATGAGCCTTCAACTTTTCTACTTGGTCCTCAATCAGAGCATTCAGGGGAGATATAACTAAAACCACAGAACATACAGAAGGTTGAGAATCACCACCAAGTGTTTGCTGCTCGACACCACAGTATAAATAGTCCGAAATGAAACTTATGGTTTGGTAAATCAAAGATTTGCCGTAGCCGGTCGGCAAAACGCCCAAAACATCCTTCCTTTCTAACACAACGGCTTTTAAAATTTCGTACTGTTGTTCCTTTAGAGCGAACGACTCAGGTTTCCCTAGTTTTTCCAGGGCGAACTGAATAGCTTTGTGAAAGTCTTCAAGTTTGTCCGCCATGTTGGAAAGACATGCGCACTAAAACCGGAAGCCCAGATCCTGACCAAAAAAAATTGATTATCCCAGAGCTCTGAATCTTGCCGCTGGCTCAAAGATTCACGGGCTCTGGGAACGAGATTGGGGTTTCCCAGAGCCCATAATTTGGCCTTCTTCAGGTACTGTGAATACATAATGACATGATAGGCTTATATATAAGGTGAAACGTGATACAATAAAAATGATGATGATGATGACGTTTGTGATATCACTAGATAAGAGATATAAAATTAAAGGAAAAGACAAAGAAAAAATAAAAAATAAAAATAAAAATACAATATAATCTAAAATGAAGTCTCATCTCGTCGATTCAATCCGTCAGGTTCAAGGGTACCAGCACGTAGGATGAGTGTGGCCTCTCTTGCCTTACGAATTGAATCTCGATTAGTCATTAATTGTTCAAGGGGAATCAATTGCATGTCAGATGCTTTGTGATTGGGTGTCGATAGAAAATGTTCAGCGGCTGTTGTCGGTTTAGATTTACATTCGGGCTTGTCGATTTTGCGATGATCATTAAAGCGTTGTCTAAGTTGGCGTTTAGTTTCTCCTATGTATTGCAAGTTACAGCGTTTGCATTGTATCATATAAATCACATTTTTTGTGTCGCAAGTTATGTGAGAGTTTATAAAGCGAGTTTCACCGGTCGAGAAAAAGGTATATGTTGTTTGTCCGTTTTCTATATATGGGCAGGTTAAGCAACTTTTATCGCAGCGGTAAGCGCCTGGTGAAAGGTCTGAATCATTAGAGGTAGTAGTAGTAGAGGGCAATTTAGCTTTGACAAGGGTGTCTCTAAGATTAGAACAGCGTCGGTATGCTATGATGGGTGGTTCAGGGAAAGCTTTTTTGCAGCGGTCAGAGGAAAGAAGTAAATTGAAATTACGTTTAATGATATGATTGATGTTAGGAAGTGTGGGGTTATAGGTTATAACAAAAGGGACACGGTTACATTGTTTGGGTCGATTAGTGGGGCGTAGAGCATTTATACGAGGAATGCCCGCAGCGCGTTGTATTTGTCGTTGAAGAAATCCGTGTTTGTAGCCTCGTTTAAGAAGATAGTTAGTGAGCTCGTTGCATCGTTTTTCGAAAGAGTCGTCAGTAGAACAGATGCGGCGTAGGCGAAGAGCGAGACTGTAAGGTATAGCTTTTTTTGTGTGGTGAGGATGGCAAGATGTGTATAGTAAATGCTGATGTTTATCAGTAGGTTTAGAATAGAGATCTGTTTCAATTGAGCCATTATTTAAAGACACATTAACGTCAAGGAAAGGTACGCAATCATAAGAGTGTGAGCTTGTGAATTTGATTGTAGGATGAATGTTATTAAGATAGTCGACGAATGTTCTGAGATTATCTGGGCCTTCGGTCCAGATGACAAAAATATCGTCGATATATCTGAGCCAAGTGTGTGGTTTAAAGGGTGCATTAAGGAGAGCGTTAGTTTCAAAATGCCCAAGAAAAAGATTAGCGAACGAAGGTGCCATTCTAGTACCCATGGCGGTGCCATGGACTTGAAGATAAAGTTGTTCGTTAAAAGGGAAGTGATTCATTTGTAGTATCATGCGAATTAAATCGCAGATAGTGCCAGCGGGGACAGTGTTATTATTGGATCTAGTGCGGAGGAAATGATAACAATAATAATAATAACAATAATAACACTGTCCCCGCTGGCACTATCTGCGATTTAATTCGCATGATACTACAAATGAATCACTTCTCTTTTAACGAACAACTTTATCTTCAAGTCCATGGCACCGCCATGGGTACTAGAATGGCACCTTCGTTCGCTAATCTTTTTCTTGGGCATTTTGAAACTAACGCTCTCCTTAATGCACCCTTTAAACCACACACTTGGCTCAGATATATCGACGATATTTTTGTCATCTGGACCGAAGGCCCAGATAATCTCAGAACATTCGTCGACTATCTTAATAACATTCATCCTACAATCAAATTCACAAGCTCACACTCTTATGATTGCGTACCTTTCCTTGACGTTAATGTGTCTTTAAATAATGGCTCAATTGAAACAGATCTCTATTCTAAACCTACTGATAAACATCAGCATTTACTATACACATCTTGCCATCCTCACCACACAAAAAAAGCTATACCTTACAGTCTCGCTCTTCGCCTACGCCGCATCTGTTCTACTGACGACTCTTTCGAAAAACGATGCAACGAGCTCACTAACTATCTTCTTAAACGAGGCTACAAACACGGATTTCTTCAACGACAAATACAACGCGCTGCGGGCATTCCTCGTATAAATGCTCTACGCCCCACTAATCGACCCAAATAATGTAACCGTGTCCCTTTTGTTATAACCTATAACCCCACACTTCCTAACATCAATCATATCATTAAACGTAATTTCAATTTACTTCTTTCCTCTGACCGCTGCAAAAAAGCTTTCCCTGAACCACCCATCATAGCATACCGACGCTGTTCTAATCTAAGAGACACCCTTGTCAAAGCTAAATTGCCCTCTACTACTACTACCTCTAATGATTCAGACCTTTCACCAGGCGCTTACCGCTGCGATAAAAGTTGCTTAACCTGCCCATATATAGAAAACGGACAAACAACATATACCTTTTTCTCGACCGGTGAAACTCGCTTTATAAACTCTCACATAACTTGCGACACAAAAAATGTGATTTATATGATACAATGCAAACGCTGTAACTTGCAATACATAGGAGAAACTAAACGCCAACTTAGACAACGCTTTAATGATCATCGCAAAATCGACAAGCCCGAATGTAAATCTAAACCGACAACAGCCGCTGAACATTTTCTATCGACACCCAATCACAAAGCATCTGACATGCAATTGATTCCCCTTGAACAATTAATGACTAATCGAGATTCAATTCGTAAGGCAAGAGAGGCCACACTCATCCTACGTGCTGGTACCCTTGAACCTGACGGATTGAATCGACGAGATGAGACTTCATTTTAGATTATATTGTATTTTTATTTTTATTTTTATTTTTTATTTGTCTTTTCCTTTAATTTTTATATCTCTTATCTAGTGATATCACAAACGTCATCATCATCATCATTTTTATTGTATCACGTTTCACCTTATATATAAGCCTATCATGTCATTATGTATTCACAGTACCTGAAGAAGGCTGGTTTGGCCAGCCGAAATATTGTACTAAAATACAACTAAAACCTACGTTGTAACGCCGACTTTTCTTATTTTAAATTTTATTAATCTTACTGTCGGCTAGACCGTTAATTGGTCCAGCGTAAACCAACGAGTTGAGTCTGTCAAGTGGTTCGTCCTTCATTTACTACATAATTTGGCGACGCATGCGCAGAAAATGCAGGGCTCTGGGAACGAGATTGACTTGGGTAGTGTAGTCTAGGCCACCAGATGAGCGAAATGAGGTGGTCACGTGATATGACGTCATCGATGACGTCATCTATGCTTGAAAAATCAATATCTCGTGAAGGGAAGACTCTAAGACAACAAAACTTGGGTAGTGTAGTCTAGGCCACCAGATGAGCGAAATGAGATGGTCACGTGATATGACGTCATCGATGACGTCATCTATGCTTGAAAAATCAATATCTCGTGAAGGGAAGACTCTAAGACAACAAAACCTGGGTAGTGTAGTCTAGGCCACCAGATGAGCGAAATGAGGTGGTCACGTGATATGACGTCATCGATGACGTCATCTACGCTTGAAAAATGAATATCTCATGAAAGGAAGACTCTAAACCAACCAAACTTGGGTAATGTAATCCAGGTCACCAGATGAGCGAAATGAAGTGATCACGTGATGTGACGTCATCGATGACGTCATCTATGCTTGAAAAATCAATATCTCGTGAAGGGAAGACTCTAAAACAACCAAACTTTGGTACTGTAGTCTAGGTCACCAGATGAGCGACATGAGGTTGCCACGTGATGTGACGTCATCGATGACGTCATCTATGCATGAAAAATTTATATCTCGTGAAGGGAAGACTCTAAAACAACCAAACTTTGGTTGTGTAGTCTAGGTCACTAGATGAGCGAAATGAAGTGGTCACGTGATATGACGTCATCGATGACGTCATCTATGCTTGAAAAATTAATATCTCGTGAAGGGAAGACTCTAAAGCAACCATGTAAACCATTCATTCACACAGAAAATTTTATAACCAGGAGCTCCGCTTTTAGCCAGTGGCTAAATCTATTTATTATATAAACACCAATGAAATACCAGGTGATCTCCCGCGCGAAAACTTGATCTCTTCACACGTGAAAATATCATGTTATTTTCACATGTGAAAATATCACACTTGCCTTTGCTGGATGCTCGATTTTTAAGCTTAAATCAAATAAAAGTTGAATTTGGTATTTCATTGATGTTTATATAATAAACAGAACATTACATGACCGCTTGGAGATACGAATTTTATCTTCTCGTGTTAAAAATTTATCTCACTCGTTCGCTGCGCTCACTCGTGAGATAAATTTTCAACACTCGAAGATAAAATTCGTATCTCCGCGCGGCCATGTAATATCCTCTATATATTATAGAGGGAAAGAGGTACATAATGCCTGGCTGACGTGACATGACGTCATTACCAGTGCCGTGAAACTGCTTTTGGCGGGAAATGTCGAGATCCGGCGCGCGCGCCTGCTCATCTGGGGTCTGGGGACTTTTATTTTGAAAAAACATTTTTCTTCGGCAGATCAGTAGCAACATTTATTTCTCTTTAAACTAGTCGTATATTTTACCATTTAATACCTGTGCTGGGATTAGAATTCTGAGCTCTTTCGTATGCGTTTTACAATCAAAGGGAGATGCAGTCAAGCGGAATTAACTCGGAAGGAAAATGACGGGAAAGAAAGGGCGAATTTTGACAATTTGAAAAGCACATTTTATCGCTCGTCATTAGCGACTTTTCTGGGCCATGTCACAGAAATGGATTCAAAGCTTATATCAATATTTCCAGATATCGGTATGGATATTAATGGCAAAGGACAAGGTTGTAGAAAAGACTAAAATGAGGGAATCTTGGCTGGTCTTGCCGACTTTTCGGGCATGAACTTTTCATGACTTTGGTTGCTAGAAGAAGCAGTAAGCTTACTGTTGATTTTATGGATTGCTGATACCACGAAATCCATAACCTCGAGGTTTGGATTTGAAGTTCGTCTTTGGGATTTGAAGTTCAAGGAGAAACGTTCAAATGAATATGTTTTTAAGAAATCCAATGCTGGCCTCGTGCAAGATTTGCCCTTTTCTGAACAGTAGAAGATCGGGGAATCAGGAACGAGTTAAATCGGCGTAACACAAACTCATCTTGATATTAAATAAGACTTTTATTATACCTCCTCGTCTATAAAATGAAGAGAACTGTAGAAACCTAGCGCTTTTGATTTTGAAGCCATTTACGACAGAAATGGGAGGAGAAACTGACTGGGCATTAATCAATGGAAAGCTCCTCCTGGATATATTAAACTTGCAAAATTGTGTTATGGAGAGGAAATCAACGAGCAACACAACTGAGTTCTACAATTTAAGGTAACTTAAGCTTACTGGTAGTGTTGAAATTTCTGTTTTTAGATATTTACATTGTGAACATTTGAGCAAAGGCCACACCTACTTGCATATATCTGCCAAAAAAGTTTTAATTTTGCTTTTTGGAGTAAAAGAAATTTAGAAATGCACTTCAAATTCACAAATCACACCAAAAGCATTTTCTCAGAGGGCAGTCTTTTTGCATGTGGTTTCTATCGGGAAAAAATCCCCAAAACACCACTCATGGGCAAAGCAAAAATTATAGATGATAGAGACTTGGAATGACAAAAATTATTAAAGAAAGCTTATATTAAATTAAGTTTGGATATAATTAGTCTATCATTGTTTGAAATCCAAAATCTCTGACATGAGAAATCTTATTTTTCCCATTAATGGTAACCTGCATGGGTTTGGGGAATTTTTTTTTCCTGTGAAGCCTTCAAAGATTAAGAATGGTTCTAATTTAATTCTTCTGAGGTTAAAAGTCACCTGTCAGAAGTCCCATTTTTTCTATTACATTTAGTACCAGACAGTGTTATTGTATTTACTGAAGGAAATTTCCAATTTTTGGTGCCTATATTTTCACTATCCCCCTCCCCCCTTTGAAATTCCTGGATCGACCCCTGCAAAATACTATATTCTAGCTTTGAGAAAAAGACCAGCTGACCCAGGAATTCAAGTGATACTTGTCAGATATACAACAGTCAGAATATTTATGTCTGATCATTTTCTAAATCCATGAAATTGGTGCTCTTTTCTGAGGTCCCTGGTTCACTCCTGGGTTTTGGCAACATAATTTCATGGATTTAGGAAATGATCAGCAGACTGATTGGATTTGAGAGAAGAATGGACAAACGTTTATTGGAAGAATTCACTGTTACGATGAATTCACTGATAATGAGTTCTAATTATTCTGATTGTTATACAGTATTTAGGCAATGCTCCCCTAAAGGAAATTTTCTAATTTTAGGCCTCAAGACAACCAAAAATGCTTGAAAATTTGTAAATAATCTTTGCACTCACTGAAAAATTGTCTCGAAAAACACACCCCAAAACCACCAGCTATGCAGGTGTGGCATTCCATAGCCAGAATGTTGTCAAGAGGGGGAGGCAGGCTTTTTTGTTGCTATTTTCTCTAATATTTAGAATTTGTCCCGTAGTTTACAGTATTTTTTGGCTGTGCCCCTGCTATTAGTCTATGTTGACTATTCATTACTTTTTTAGTTTACTTTATTTCTCTCCAAAATAGCTAGTACAAGCTAAACCTAGGAGGCTAGTAAGAATATTAGTATTATGTCAGTATTTATTAATATAGATATGTTAATCAGGAGCTTACTTAAGTGGAGCCTTTAAATATTAGAATTGTTATTAGAATAGCAAATCATGAAAACAATATGAAATACATTAAAAAAAACTTGCCTTTCTATTATATAGTTCTTTAGAAATTTTCTCATCAGAAAGTTTGCATGGAATTTTATTAGGATGATCTAAAAACACTAATACTGTAAACTTCCAATTAGTTTGTTTTACTTTATCAAGCTCTCACAAAATCAGATGCAGTTATTGATGTTATGATATCAGATTACAAAATATTTCTAAACCTTGATACCTTTTTCATTTATTTTAATCACTGGGAGCTCCGCTATTAGGCAGTGCCTAAATCTATATATTAAGTGATTCACAAAAGGTGGAATTTTTACCCAAGTTCCTGTCGGGGGAGGCTTATGAAGTGGTGGAGAGAGTTTCTGGTTGCAGTTATTCTGTGATAATCGATATTTTGGAAGACCGATATGGGCAGCCAGCGACTGTCGCTGCCTCGTGTGTTGACAATCTGGTCAGAGGCCCGAGACTGAGCAATAATGATTATAAGGGACTGAGGGATTTTGCAGAACAACTTGAGTCAGCCTCAAATAAACTTTCGGGGGAATATGCTATTGAAGCCAGTACTATTTCAAACATGAAGCAGATAGTTAGAAGGCTTCCCCAGTACTTAGTGAATAAATGGGGGGAAGTGTCTTACAAGATAAGAGAGAAGGGTGGGACCCCGAAGATTTCCGATCTGGCGGATTACGTGAAGAGGCAAGCAGCCATAAAAATGACCCAGGTTTTGTTAACCTAACTGTGAGTGAGAACAAGGGGGGTGGAGAGAGAAGACCTGAGCAGGATGTGAAGGGTAAGAACTACCAGAAACAGACTTCCGCCTTTAAAACCGATTTGAACGGCTCACCCCCTGAGACCCCTGAAAGGAGACAAGCCTCAATTAAGATCTGTCCTTGCTGTCAAGGAGAACATAGACTTTCTGACTGTGCAAGCTTTAAGGGAAAGGGACTTACCGGGACGTTGGAGAATTGTAAAGGAGAACAAATTGTGTCATGTGTGCCTCAGACCAGGTCATATGCGTGATAGATGCCAGACACCTACCTTTTGTAATTGCAGAAGCGAGCGAAAACATCATACGCTACTGCATAACCCCCCTAGAGCTAGAGTGGACCCCCTGACCAGAGCATGGGAAATAGAGCTAAACAAGGGACATCTGGAGGGAATTCCCAGACAGAGAATACCCAGGGGGGAGGGGCTGGGGTCAACCCAAGTAACCAGCAAAGAGTCACTGATCAGTATGCCACCTTTTCAGAGAAGCCCTCAAAGAATGTGTTGCTTCACGTAGTCCCCATTAAAATCATAGCTCCCAGTGGGAAATACACATCCACCTATGGTTTATTAGATAACGGCTCCCGCGGAACGTTGATCAGCTTGGACATAGCTCAGATATTGGATCTTAAGGGACAGCGCGAAGTGATATCTGTCAGCACTTTAATGGGAAAAACCGATGAGGAAGTGCAGGTGGTGGAGTTTCAGCTTCAATCTGCAAGCGGCTCAGGAGAAATAATAACTGTTGAAGAGGGTCTAGTTTCAGAGAAGTTTAATGTTAATGAAAAATGTCTCCCAAAGGACATAGACAAATCAGCACACCCACACCTGAGAGACATAGATATCCCCACAGTAGATATCCCTAAGGTTTCCGTATTGATTGGAAAAGATGTTGATTACGCACATGATGTATTTGACGTTCGCAGACCAGCGACGACTAATAGCCATTTGAAGGCTATGAGAGGTCCTCTTGGGTGGGTTGTTACAGGTTCCCTTCAAGGGTCAACCTCACGCAATGAAGTAAATGTCAACTTTACTGATTGCAACAAGGAGCTTCAAGATCAAATTGAGCGCATCTGGGAGCTTGAAAGTTTTGGAACAAGGAATAGTGGTGCAGATCAACGAGCCCCTGGTTTCATTTCACATCATCCTTCCAGGGAAGATAGAAAGGCTCTTGACAAGCTAGAAAAGACAACTGAAAAACGAAATGGCCATTATGAAACCGGCCTCCTGTGGCGCGAGGATGATGCAACGCTGCCCAACAATCGGAGCCGAAAAGAGACTGAAGAGCCTGAAGCGAAAGTTTTCCCGGGAAGCTGGGTTGGAGGAGAAATACCGGGCAGCCATGGAGCAGTACATCACTAAAGGGCATGCTCGCAAACTAAGCTCCGAAGAAGCAGGAACGACTGGGCATAGAACTTGGTACTTACCTCATTTTTCGGTGACGAATGTCAACAAACCTGGTAAGCAGAGGATAATTTTCGACGCTGCCTCGGAGTATCAAGGTACCTCACTGAATAAGAACTTGTTACATGGCCCTGACTGCACAAATAGCCTGGCTGGGGTGCTCCTCCGGTTCAGGGAAGACAATGTTGCATTAGTAGCTGATATTGAAGGGATGTTTCTGCAGGTCGGTGTAAGAGAAGAAGACCAAGATTCCCTACGTTTTCTTTGGTGGGATAAAAGCTCGGAAGACCCACCAGAGGAATATGCAATGAAAGTCCATGTCTTTGGGGCAACTGACTCCCCTTGCGCAGCAAATTGGATATTGAAGAAGACTGCAACTGACAATGCTAGTGACTTTAAGAATGCAACAGTCGAAACTGTTCTCTACAATTTTTATGTGGACGATGTACTGAAATCTGTCGATTCATCTGCGAGTGCAATCACACTTGCTAACGAGCTAACTGAGCTTTGTGCTAGAGGAGGTTTCAACCTTACGAAGTTTATGAGTAACAGTAGAGAGGTACTGGCTGAAGTACCCATAGAGAAGAGAGCTGCACCAACACTCGATTTAGATCTTGATGACCTCTCGGTCGAGCGGGCTCTCGGGGTTCGTTGGAATGTAGAGTCAGACACCTTTGGATTTAAGGTGAGCCAGACAGACAGAGCGGATACTATGAGAGGTGTGTTATCGACCATCAGCTCTGTCTTCGACCCTTTGAACTTTGCTGCACCTGTGATAATGTGTGGCAAGCAGATAATGCAAGCCTTGTGGAGACGGAAGGCTCCGTGGGACGAGCCACTCAGCGGAGACATACTTCGGAAGTGGCAGACCTGGAAGAGAGAGCTTGCGCGCCTTGAGGATTTGTCCATCCCCCGGTGCTACTTCAGCAGGTTAGATCATGGATGTGCGATGCTTCAACTCCACCACTTCTGTGATGCTTCAGAAGATGGATACGGATCAGTGACCTACTTACGAATAGTGTACCCTGATGGGGAGGTGGAGTGTGCCTTCGTCGCCGGAAAGTGCAGAAATGCCCCTATCAAAGGCTTGACCATCCCAAGGCTGGAGCTTCAAGGAGCCCTGCTCGCGACACGAGTAGACCAAGCGGTTCGCAGAGAACTAGATCTGAAGCCTGACAGAGTCGTGTTTTGGACCGACTCGATGATAACCCTTAACTATATCAAGAACGAAACCCGGAGGTTCCAAACGTATGTGGCTAATAGAGTCACAGAGATACGCGAGACGACCAGCCCTGATCAATGGCAACACTGCCCAGGGAAATTGAATCCCGCCGATGAAGTAAGTCGCGGTTTGACCATGGACGAGTTCCTCAAGAATGACAGATGGATTTGTGGACCAAGTTTCCTGAGAGAGTCAGAGGACAAATGGCCAGAGAATAAGTTTGACACCTTGGCGGAAGAAAGCCTTGAGACAAAGAAGGAAGTGTTCTTCACCGACCCAGGACCGGGAGTTCCCCTGGAAAGGTTACTAATGGATACTTCTGATTGGATGAAGACAGTTCGAAAGGTTGCATGGCTAATGAAGTTCGTAGATTGGCTAAAGGCAAGAAAACAGAATCCCACTCAGGAGAAACCTGATAGGTCGGCGAGCAAGTTGTTCCCGGCAGACATGGAACACGCCAAGCGAAGAATAGCTGTGCTAGTGCAACAGCGAAGCTTCCCTGAAGAGGTGAAGGCTCTGAAGGCAGGGAAGGAGGTGAAGATTTCAAGTGAGATCTTAAAGCTCAAGCCGATCATGAAAGATGACGGAGAAATGAGAGTTGGAGGAAGAATCTCGATGGCCCCGATTAGTGACAACGCCAAGAATCCGATGATATTACCAAAGCAGTATCACATCACGACTATTTTGATTCGCCACATCCACGAGAGCAACGGTCATTGCGGCGTGGAACAGGTACTATCCCTTCTGAGGGAGCAGTTTTGGGTAGTGAAGGCGAGAGTTGCTATCAAGACTATTCTTGGAAGGTGCATACACTGCCGTAGGCAACGGAGGGCTACGTCGAAACAAGAGATGGGAGATTTGCCAAGAATTCGGATGGTCCCTTATGAGCCACCGTTTTCGTACACTGGACTGGACTATTTCGGTCCCCTTTACGTTAAACGAGGACGAGGAAGAGTGATGGAGAAACGCTGGGGGGCAATCTTCGTTTGCATGAACTCTCGAGCGGTGCATCTCGAGCTAGCTAAGTCGTTGGAGACGGATGATTTCATACTTGCGTTGATGAGGTTCCTGAATCGCAGGGGCCACGTAGTGGAACTGTGGTCAGATAACGGATCGAATTTCGTCGGCGCTGACCGAGAAATACGGGAACACCTGGAAAAGATGGACCATGACAAGATCGGACGTCAGTGTTTGGCGAAAGGATGCAAGTGGATTTTTCATCCACCTGGAGCCTCGCACATGTCAGGAGTGTGGGAGAGAATGGTGAGAGTCGTTAAGCGAAGTCTGAAGGCGACCCTAGGGAAGAACCCCCTCAATGATGAAGTTTTGACCACCGTGTTTACCGAGGCGGAACGCATCGCCAACTCAAGGCCACTGACTCGGAATCCAGAGAATCCCGATGATGATGATCCGCTGACGCCGAATCATTTTTTGAACGTGCGACCTACGATGAATCTTCCTACGGATACGGACGAGAGGGCCGACAAGTACAGTCGGAAGCGCTGGCGACAGGCGCAGTTATTGGCTAACCATTATTGGAAGCGCTGGTTATAAGAGTACATACCTACCTTGCAGGTACGGAGCAAGTGGAACCGGAGACAGAGGAATTTACGTGTGGGAGATATAGTGCTTGTGGCGGACGACAACGTCGGGAGAAACAACTGGCCGCTTGCGCGTGTGATCAACGTGTTTCCTGGTCTCGATGGATTAGTACGGAGTGCAGAAGTGCGCGGGAAAGGGACGACCTACAAGCGTCCGGTAACAAGTTATGTCTTCTGGAAGCCGAGGATGAAGATGTCTAGATACGGACCGGATTAGAGACTCTAGAGACCGTCTTAGATAGCTTAAGAGAGAGTATGGACTTTTAGAGTAGAAGTAGTTGTTTACTATTACATGATTTATGAACCCTCTCCGCAGGAGTTCATGGGGGGCGGGATGTTGTCGCCGGAGCGCCGGGCTCCCTGTGTTGGCTGGGCCTGGTTCCCAGAGTGCGCGGTCACTTAGCATGTGCTGGGGAAGACGTTTGGCTTTCGTTCGGACTAGTGCTTTTTCGTGAAACTTATTTTTGAATTATCTGATTATTGTCATGTATTTTTGTGATGAAGACTTACGGAATTGAAAGATTTGCTACAGGATTATATTCCGCACCCGTGTAAGTACAGTTTACAGTTTATGTATAGTTTAAGAATGAATTCTTACTGTAGTTTTGTTCTTATTGTAGCGAATCTCTCGCCCTTACGATTGATCAGACACGTGGAAAATAAGGAAAATAAGTTGTTGTTAATCCTGGACAGCATCTCATTATTTTACGGAACAGTCGAGGATGGTATCTGCTTAACAACCAGTCAGTCTGAGGGCAGAGTTAGCTTATTAAGTTGTCGAAGTTCCTCCTGTAGCGTACAGCTGCTTTGGTCTTTTTATTTGCCTATTCATTTGCTGTTCGCTAACAATCATAGCAATTTTTAGCACTTCGTGGATATGTACGCCTGTTAGCTTGGCACTTCATCGTGTGCTTTGCTATTTTTGCACCCTGGCTCTAAACCACTAGACTATTAAAAATATTTGCTTCATTTTGGCAAAGGGATAAAGTAAAAGCCGTTCTTGTCGGTCGTGTCAGAGGAAGATTTCGTGCGCGCCTGCTGCGTGTATGAGGTAATTTGTTTACTTCTCTCTGATTGGTTGATTTTTCGCGCAAAAATCTAAAAATAGCCCAAGCTATAAAACACATGTGAGAACCACCAAATAAGGGATGCACGCTCCTACTTATGAGCTTCTGATAATTGCAAATTCAGATTTTTTTGTTGCCATTTCAAAGAGCTCCATACCCACAGACACATGGATGCTTTTCTCGACTGTACCCAAGTTTGGTCACCTAGCGACGTTGCCTTCTCGAGATATTGACTTTTCTAGTTTTGATGACGTCATCGATGACGTCATGTCACGTGACCTTGGTGGTGCACCCCCCTTGCCTCCAAAATAACTTTACCCAAGTTTGGTCACCTAGCGATGTTGCCTTCTCGAGATATAGACTTTTCTAGTTTTGATGACGTCATCGATGACGTCATGTCACGTGACCTTTGTAGTGCACCCCCCTTGCCTTCAAAATAACTTTACCCAAATTTGGTCACCTAGCGATGTTGCCTTCTTGATATATTGACTTTTCTACTTTTGATGACGTCATAGCGGAGCTCCTTTGCGGCCGAAGGCCGCAGAGCGGAGCACCATACCTAAGAAAAAAGCGTCCAAATGATCGCAAATATAGCGCATGTATGATATCCCCACAGGGTACCCAAAGCATCACAGGTTGCAAAGGGATGCGAGTGAATTTTCGACGTCGAGGCATTTTCCCGCCATTTTCCCGTGATTTCTGTGAAGCCCTACGTCGTGACTTGGCGTGACGTCACAACATGGCGCGAGAGGGGGAGGGGTGGATGGCGCGCGCTCATGACGTCGCAACATGGCGGTATGGCAGTGAGGGGGGAGGGGTGGGTAGTCGGGGGGGGGGGGCTGCTGCTCACGTGACAGACTACAGGAAACCCAAACATCTTGACGAATCTTTTGATAAAAAAATATCGACTGTACGCGACTACAGAACTGTGCTACGCAAATGATAATTGGTTTACAAAAAGCCAGGGAGTACAAGACAGTGTCTGAGCCGTGTCTGAAGATATCAGAAGAGTGTCTTCCTATCATATAGAAGTCCAACCAAGATTTTAGCGCCGAGTAGAATTGCAATATGGCTGTGCATATTTTCCTTGCGAAGTCATTCTTCATCTTCTCTCCATTTCTTTCACAAAGCCGAGGCGTTTTAATAACTGGGCAGTGACTTTTTGAAGAGTGAAATTAACTGGGAGAAGCCCTCATTTCCACTACGGCAGAAGCTGTGAACGGACGGTTTTATTTGTAGAAATAATTAGCAACACAAGTCGGGTCTTTAATGGCGGTCGAGCAATTCGTGGTTCAAAATTCCTGGATAAAGCAGTGTTTATTGGGAGATGGCAGGACATTCACAGTTCCGAGGTTGTTTCTATACACGGGAGAAAAAAACTACTCGGGATGAAGGTAGGAGCTAAAAGTTAGTATACTGTGTTAGTAAACATCAAGCATTTATAACCTTTGAATCCTAGCTAGAAGGGCGGCTAGAACAAAGCCGGCGTTGACATTGAAACGCGAACTTGTTTTAGCTTCAAAATAAAATATGCATTTGAGTTAATATGCGACCCCGAAAATCTCTAGAATTCCTTTAACTTTCTAATAAGGCTAACTATTGCTTGAGCCGTGTGTGTTGAGAAAAACATTAGGTTTCTGCACGCTCAGTGGCATTTCTCGAAATCAAAACAAGAACCACGAGGTAGCAAAAGAAAGGTGAGTTAAACAAACGCCTGTCACATTACATAAAGACTAACATATTATCATTATTCTGATTCACAGATAAATAAGAACGCTGAAAAACGTACTGTATTGTATCGAGCGGCACACAAGAAAACCTCTGCTCGCTGCTGATCCCTGCTGTACATTTGGCTGGCAGTCAAAACTACTTTACTTTACTTGAGAAGATGGTGATGGAGCCGTGTTCTCTTTGCTGCCTTGGATCCTCGGCAACAGGACAATGACTTATGGTACTGAAGTTGTTTACTTTAGCCTAGTTTCCATATAGTCTTATCTGTCTCATCTGTCGTATCTGTCTCATCAGTCGGCCGTGAAACAATGAAAATTGGAATTCCCTATTTCATATCCTCTTATTTCATAGTGTACTACTCTGTTGCTGTTGTTGTTATTGTTTATTTATTTGTTTATTTTCTTTATTGTTAGTTAATTATTCTCCTTTGTTTGTCTCTCCCTTAACTATAACTCCTATGAATTGTACATGACTATTATCTGCTTGACCACTGTTACCTAACTCGATTAGCTCTGCTATTTAGGTAACTGTGATCCTCTAATTACTTTAATTCATAACTTTTCTTGTACTGTATCCTGTTACTACAGAGGGCATTAAATTATTGTTGTTGTTGTTGTTTCACGGTTAACTGATGAGACGTCAGATACGACAGATAAGACTTTATGGAAACTAGGCTTAAGGGTTTCTTGTGCACAGCAGAAGTTATTGAATTGGCACTGTCTACTATTTAGAGTGAATACATAAAACCTTATGATAATATGCTAGTTAGCTTCTTAGTAAAAAGATACCAGTAAGAACAATAGGAAAAAAACAAAAATACAAATGTTTTTAGTATCATCCTTCATTAGCCTTGATGCATAATGCATGTCGAGACAGGTGGAATGAGGCGAGGCCGTAGGCCGAGCTTTATCTATCCAAAAAATATTGGTCAGAATTTTAAAATTATCTTGTGTGTATTTATTATTAATTGAGAAATAGTCTGTTGAAGTTTAGGATATTTGTGAGTATTTTATGTAAAACATACGTACAGATGAAGTAACTTTCGGATTCTTTTTCCCTAAACAAAAGACATAATCGAATCTTGCACTGCTATTATTACATGAAAATGGATTTTAGAAAGTAATAAAAATGTCTTTTTAGCAATATCTAGATCCAGTGAATGATGGGGGAGGGTCACCATTAATTATGTCACCACATTTTGGAGGGTCAACATTTTTCCTGCATCTTGTCAGGGGAGGGTTTCCAAAAAACATGTAGACCAAAATAGAAATGCACCAGCCCTTTCAAGTGTATTAAGGCCTGGGTCAGCCCAGAAAATCGACAAAATTACAAAATTTCAAATATCTTTTCTAATCATTAATGATGGAGCATGAAATTTTCAGGATAGTTAACATTCATCGAGTGAAATGTTTTAGTATGGATTAATTAATTATGTCACCACATTTTGGAGGGCCAACATTTTTCCTGCATCTTGTCAGGGGAGGGTTTCCAAAAAACATGTAGACCAAAATAGAAATGCACCAGCCCTTTCAAGTGTATTAAGGCCTGGGTCAGCCCAGAAAATCGACAAAATTACAAAATTTCAAATATCTTTTCTAATCATTAATGATGGAGCATGAAATTTTCAGGATAGTTAACATTCATCGAGTGAAATGTTTTAGTATGGAATTTCGGCTGATATACACTCGTCACGTGACCAGTCACGTGACATTTTCACTTTTCAAAGTTTAAAAATTTCTCCGGTGGTGAGTTTCACTCCTTTTTGAAAAGTTACTAGCTAATAATATTTCTTCTCTTGGGTTCTACATAGTGACGTTTTTACATGTGGAAAACGTTTGCTCCTTTAAGGTGCTTTAAGGGGCTGATATATTAATTAGGTCACGTGACCTGATTCCGATTACTCGTTAACAGTAAATAATAGTTCAGCAGCCAAAACGGTACTATGTTTCTAATGCTGAGGTCTATCCATTTTCACCAAAGCTGTATTGTAAAGATGTTTTCTCCATCACCGGAAAAGCAATTTACTGTTTTGTCACGTGACATACCTTGTGACGTCACTCCGTACTATAAAAGTTTGTAAATTAGTAGTGGCTATATGCGCTATATAAATGTTGTATTATTATTATATTATTTCAATGTGGTAGTTTGTTTATACTTGCTGCAGGTCGACCTCATAGGATGCTCTGTTTCTTGCTGAAACTTCACCCTGGGGACACTGACTAGGATTCTCAGTTCTATCAATCAAAGGCGGACCTTCAGGGCCTCCTATCATTGGATGATGAATTTAACGCCTTCTCATTGGAAGCAGGATTAGTTCCGGAACAAGATCGTGCCAATCATCTCCCCTTGAATAATACAATGTCATTCCGGAACTAAACCTGCTGCCAATGAGAAGGCGCCAAATGCGTCAACCAATGATAGGAGGCCCCCGAAGCCCCACCTTTGGGACTGACGTTTTTGATTGATAGAACTGAGAATCCTAGTGAGTGTCCCCAGGTGAAGTTTCAACAAGAAACAGAGGAAGACTAGAATCACTGAGGCAAAACGAACTACCATTGAAATCACCCAAATATGACTTCAACTTGGTTCGAAAACACGGAAACTTCACCCTGGGACCAGGGTAAGCTTTTCATGACTATTTATTCAATTAAAAATGGTATAACTTTCATTGAGTTGGTGTGATACAAAATCATGTAGCACCCCTATTAGTGATACCCATGGGAATTGATTTTGTTTTGATTAAGGAGGCCGCCTACAATATTTTTTGCTCTCAACACGCAATCTTTGTATGACTGCTGTTCAGGCTCGAAAACCTGTACCGGTCTGAACTTTCACATGGTTACCCTGAAGGGTTTGAACTTTATTGTAGTGTGCATTTTGTTGGGATCGCTTCACTTCACTGATTACAGGGAAAACCACGTGAAAGCTACAACAGGAGAAAACAAAGTACAATGACAAAAACTGGCTCGAGCAAACCGAAAGAGTGGTGAAGTTTAGCATTTTTTCTCGGTGCCTTAAAATACTTCAATGAACTCGAGACTTGGAGGGTTATTTTTGGTATATATTCATGATTAATTTACGGAAGTATCAAAAACATTAACATATGAGATTTTTGTCAGAGGCGAAAAGTGTAAATTTTATAACAAACGTAAGATTTATAATATAATTTCTCAAATTTTGCAGTTTGCTTGAACACATGCCAAACAAAATCGGAAGCATTCTAAGAAGTGAAATTTGGCTGGTACATTGCCTTGGGTTTGTAGATTATTCGGGCGGCAAGGATTTCTTAATTCCGCAGATATTAGCCATTATTTTTCAAGGAAATACTTTGCGGCATAATTAACTTTGACATTTTGGAGGCTGAAAAAGTCAGTTCGAGTAACATAAAATCGGCCCAATAAATTCTCTCCAAACTTGCTGTGATTAATGTTAGCTACTCAGGGATTAGTGCGAGGGGTGTCATTTTAAAAGTTTAGGTCGCGCAACGCGTCTGATGGCTGCTAATTATAAACAAGGGTGTGGTTATAACGTTGCTATAGCAACTCCGATCACAACAAAATGCACACTACAATAAAGTTCAAACCCTCCAGGGTAACCATGTGAAAGTTCAGACTGGTACAGGTTTTTGAGCCTGAACAGCAGGCATACAAAGATTGGGTGTTGAGGGCAGAAAAAATTGTAGGCAGCCTCCTTAATTGCTCTAGATTTCCATGAACTGATGGAAGATTCCTCATATGAATCTCCATCTTCATAATCCATAAACTTATTGTTATGTGTAATGCATGGTACATAGACATAGATAGTACTGACTGTGTGTGGTTCCAAAAAATATCCCCCCCTCCACGGAAGGGATTGGAAACGCCAGAGTGGTTGGGGGGTCAACTATCCTGACTTTTTCCATAAAAATTGTCATATACTTGGGAACCCTGTGTTCCGACCGCTGTATATTAGCGCGGGCTCAAGAAGCCGACGTTGTCAAAACGTTTGTACATGTGAACCGAGTGATTGTACTACGGATCTAAACTGTAATAAAACCACGTTTTTACCGTTGGTACATCAGAGTATCATACTTGGCGACGAGGATCAAGCAAGAACAAGACTAGAAGGACCTAGAAGAGAAGTTAGTGGTGATTTTGGAGCGAGAAACTCGACGTGGATAACGAAACTCCGGTGAGTTTGTTCCAAATAAGATGGCAACCACAGCGCTATATGGTCAGTTATTTGCATACAATGACAAAGAGCACAATTGGACGGAATTTGTTGAGATCTATGAACATTATTTCGATGCCAATGGGATAACAGAAAACAAGGTCAAAGTGAGCATACTATGTGCTAATGTAGGACCAAAAACGTATCATGTAATCAAAAGTCTATGCCTGCCTGCGAAACCGAGTGAGAAAACATTCGATTTTATCACGAAAGCGGTGAAGAACCACTATAAGCCAAAACTCTCAGAAGCGAGCGCGAGCTTGTTATTCAATTCTAGAGTAAGGAAGGACACAGAAAGTGTTCAGATGTATGTGGCAGAGCTAAGAAGATTAGCCGCTCCATGCAATTTTGGGGAATTCCTGAGCAGAGCGTTGAAAGATAGATTTATAGCGGGTATACATGACAGTGAGATACAACAAAAGATCTTGGCAACGCCAGATGAAGAGTTGACATTTGATAAGGCATTTCAGATCGCCGAGTCGTATGAATCTGCTAGGAGAAATGTAAAGGAGATGCAGAAAAGTGCAACGCCCGAGGTTGAGCCCTCTGTGAATAAAATAAATCACACCCATAAGGGGAAGGGGGGCCCACCTAGAAAGAAGGATAACCCTGGGAAGAATGAAGGGAAAAGTCGTGGGGCCCAAAAGCCGCCTAAGCAAGAAAAGTGTTATCGGTGCGGGAACTCCCATGACCCACAATCATGCTGGTACAAAGACCAAAAGTGTCACAATTGTGGGAAGAAAGGCCATGCAAAAAGAGCATGCAGGTCTGGGGCTAGTGTTACCCATGTCACAGAAGATGTTTTCCCAGAAGATGATGATAGTGAGGGGGGTCCTGATGAAATGTATCACATTAGAAACCCGAGTACTAAAGTTCCACCAATTACTGTACACCTAGAAGTAGAAGGGGAACAAATCGAATGTGAAATCGATACCGGGTCACCATATACCCTGATTTCGGAAGAAACAGCAAAAAACCTGCCGAGTTTCAAGAATATGAAACCATCAGAGTTAGATTTGACTTCCTTCACGGGGCACAAATTGGAAGTTTTAGGAACTATAGAGACTGTTGTCAGATATCATGGCAATGAATGTACTATCCCAGTAGTTGTCACCAGCCACAAGAAGGTTAACCTGGTTGGGAGGGATGTCCTAGAGAAACTCAGTGTCATTAGTGTTAATCATGTGAAGGAAACCTTGACCATAGAGATGGTGCTAGAAAGGCATGAACAGCTTTTCAAAGATGAATTGGGGAAAATGAAAGGCACCCAAGCTAAGATTGTTGTTGACCCTAGCGCAAACCCTATTTTCTATAAACCACGCCCATTCCCATTCGCCATGAAGGGTAAAGTGATTTCAGAAATTGACCGGCTGGTAGAACAAGATGTGATAGAACCTGTCAATCATTCAGACAGGGCAGCACCAGTAGTCCCAGTACTGAAGCCAAATGGAACAATCAGGTTATGCGGAGACTATAAGGTCACGGTAAACAAAGTTTCCAAGGTCGAGCAGTACCCGATACCCACCTTGGAGGAGTTGACTGCTCAAATAGCAGGTGGAACTGTTTATCATAAACTTGATCTATCTCATGCATATTCCCAGGTTGAACTGGACCCAGACAGCAGGAAGTTCACAACTATCAACACCGTTAGAGGTTTGTTCCAGTATAAGCGACTACCCTATGGAATCGCCAGCGCACCTGCGGCTTTCCAGCGAGCCATAGAAGGATTACTGCAAGGAGTACCTCATGTAGCAGTGTACTTAGATGACATCCTTGTGACAGGTGAGAACACAACTGACTCACTCGAGAATCTAGAGAAAGTCCTAGCAAGACTGAACAAAGCAGGACTGAGACTCAGGAAAGAAAAGTGTGTGTTTATGCAGGACAAGGTTGTATACCTAGGGCACCAGATCGACAGAACAGGCATGTCTCCAGTTAAGGATAAGGTTGAGGCACTAGTTAAAGCCAAAACACCAGAGAATGTGACAGAACTGAAGGCATACCTAGGCCTTTTGGATTACTATGGTAGATTCTTGAAGGGACTGTCACAGGTCCTTCACCCTTTGCACAAGCTCCTAGAGCATGGGGTGAAGTGGCACTGGGGACCAGAACAGGCGAAGTGTTTTGAACTAACCAAGAAGATGATTATCTCAGCAGGAGTATTAGTACATTATGATCTGCAGAAGCCATTGGTTCTCCAATGTGACGCATCGCCTTATGGACTGGGGGCAGTACTGTCACACATCATGGAAGATGGTTCAGAACGTCCGATCGGCTTTACATCACGCACCTTAAGCCCCGCCGAGAAGAACTACTCTCAACTAGATAAAGAGGGTGCAGCTGTACTATTCGGGTTGAAGAAGTTCCACAAGTATGTGTTTGGTCGAGATTTTGACATAGTGACCGACCACAAGCCATTGCTGTCACTCTTTCATGAAGAGAAGCAGACACCAGTTATGGCCCCATCTAGAATCCAGAGATGGTCCATCCTGATGAGAGCATACCAATATCACATGAAATATCGCCCAGGTAAACACCACGAGAACGCAGACTGCATGTCCCGACTACCGTTACCTGTGAAGGCGCAGGCAGTACCAGAAGACAGGGTACTGTTGATTGAAGAGTTAGAAGACTGCTCCGTCTTAACCGCAGAACAGTGGACAAGGAAAGATCCTGTTCTAGCCCACGTACACGAGTACTTGTTGCGTGGATGGCCAACAGATGACCGAGACCCAGATCTGACACCTTATCGTAAGCGGAGAAACGAGCTTAGTGTCCAGGACGGATGTGTCCTATGGGGCGCCAGAGTCATCATACCACCCGATGGCAGAGAACAAGTCAAGCGAGAACTCCACTCTGCACATCCAGGCATCAATAGGATGAAATCACTGGCCAGAAGTTATGTATGGTGGCCAGGTATGGACGAAGAGTTAGAAGAGTGGTGAAGAGATGTTTGTCAAGACCGGAGAAGAGATCCACCATCAGCACCACTTCACCCATAACAGGTGTCAATTTAATTCCGGCCGTCCGATTTAATTCCGGCATGTCGCTTCTGGAAGGGATCGCTCGCGTTGACACCTACCGTAAGGGAAGTAACGCGTACGCCCCTTCTGGAAGGGCGTTTATAATGACATGCAAACTACCGATCACTTCCGGAAGGGGAGCTTCGCGTAAGGCCCCTCTAGAAGGGCCCCTCTACCCTTACGGTAGGTATTATTAGTGCAGGGACCTTACGGAAGGGCTATTTCCAAAAGAGTTTCATAAGTCAATAGCTTGTCTCGTTGCATTGACTCAAAATACATTTCCGTGAGCTATTGGACTATTGGTGTGTCAGTGACTAAGTTGAACGTATAAAAGGAAGATTCGAGATAATAAGCACGGCATTTTAAGTCGAAAATACTACTCAACCAGTAGGTCGAAGACTGTTATCGATCAGAAATGTACCGAATTCGTGGAGGCGAGTGAACAAATCAGGCAATTCGTCTTTCGAGCGAAGCGTTCAGCAAGTTACTTTATTTTTATTATAAGTACTCGGTATATATTTCCTTGAGCTATTGGAGTATTGGTATGTCAAAAGCACGACATTTTACGTCGAAAATACTACTCTTGGGAAAGTTGTATAGAAACCGAGTACACACCAAAACGAATTCCACCAATATTTCCAGTCGGCAAGGAAGCTCATGTAACAAGGCACATGTGTTCCAAGACAAACCGCGTAGATCAGCGCTAAGATCAGCAGCTATAGTTGATAGGCAAATAAGAACCGAATTCGTGGTGGCATCGAGTAAACAATGAAGGCAATCCGTCTTTGCAGCTTGTATTTAGCGAAGCAAATTTACTCTTGTAATTATGTATTAGTCATTTCGCATTAGACGGCATTCGGTTTTACAAGAAATTATTTTGCTAGCGCAAATCCCAGCTTGCGATTTAGAAACCAGAGGAAGCCAAGTTCGTGCTTGTCATTAAATGCACTCCTTCCCGTATTCCTGTATGATCAAGCAAAATTATATAGTCGTCGCCGCGCATGTATAGGCATAAAGAGGAAGAACTAACTGTTTTCAGTGCAAATGCGTCGTGTTCTAATGATTTAGAACCTGATTAGAATCACGGAGCATAAGCTAACCAAGATCAGTTCGTTGCTCCTTTCGAGCCCTGTCCGATCCCTTTCTGGAAGGGCAACTTCGCGTAAGGCCCTACTACTAGGGTTTATGGTAGGTATTTTTAGAGCCTCATAAAAGTCGTCAGTTCAAAATAGCTTTTGTTGTCCCCTCATTTGTGTGAGCCATTGGTTTATCAGTGAATATACATTTTAGTACAAGATCAAAAGCTACTCATATCCATGATACCAAGTCCAATGGCTTATCAATCATAACATGAACGTGACAGGCATGCGACTCAGCGACCGCAGCGTGATGAAAACTAAACACTAGTTTGGAAATAAAATATCAAAATTTCGCCCTTACCTCGTGTTGGTGATTTTTTCTGGCATGCTGAAGAGTAAATCTGAATAACTCCAATTGAAATCTCATCAAGATGAAAAGTGCAAAGTACAAAGCAAGGCAGATTGTGCAGTGATTCGGCCATGACCTTTAGTGAAAAAGATTTATAGTTTATTTATTAAAGACAAACTTTTTTCAAACTCACACGCAAATTACGGACTACGGGATTTTTTAAAACGCGACTATTGAATCAATATGTCAGTGTACCTGTTATATCTGGTGTAGAGACTGAGCCTGACCTTCCGTGCTCTTTCGAGCCTTGTCGTTCTACTTCAGTCCTGTTGGCGGGTTGTTCCCGGTTCAACATATCCCGTCCGTCGAAAGACTCGATTTTCTTTAGTAAAGGTCGCAGATCTCCAAGCAAAACTAGTAGAGAAGATTGAGTAGATTGAGAATCCAGTATAGCCCATGTCTTTTTCAAAAAACAGTTTTATAACTGTTCGGTTTGTTAAGAAAAAGGGCGATGTAAAACTACACCGAATTCAAACAAGCCTCGAAGCTCCGCGCGGGCAAGAGTAGGAACAGGACATGCGGCATTAGCGGTACGAATCCATCGTCACCTCAGATCTAATATGATAAAATGCCTCGGAAAATATTCTGCCTGCCACGCTTATTGCACAGCTTTTGCAGAATCGAAAAGGTCTTCTGTAGCATCCAAATAACAGTCGATTATCGGACATGAATTCATCCATTTGTTTATGTCACTAGCTTATACAGAAGACTAGAGAATAGAGGTCTCGCCAAAAAAGTGCTTCGGATCGGGAAAGATTACTGAAGGATTCGAGTTTCCTTACTTTATTTACTTACTTACTTTATTTATTTCAATCTCAGTTGAAGTTAATATAATTTACATAAATTCTAATTTACAAATGATTTTCAACTGAAAATGAGGAAAGACCAAGTAAACCCGAGGGGGCTTTTCGAGTGATCTTCCTTTAAAAATTATGAAGATTGTAACTCAGGTTCAGAACGGAATGGAGGGATTGTTAACTAACACGAGAGGCTTGAATTTCTGAGTAAAGCTATTATAAATTGTCATTATGTGCTAATAAGTAAGATTTAAGTTGCTTCTTTAATATATTTAGGGAGTTGCAATTTATGATGTTTGTTGGTAGTTTATTCCAAGTGTCGATACAGCAAGTTTGAGTGGAGAAGTGTCTATAATTTGATCGTTTGGGTTGTTTGTGAAGTTTAATCGATTGTCTTGTATTATGATTGTGAATGAGGTTGTTCATGATCGTAATCTCGATATTAAGGACGATTAGGAACCGTTTTTACTTCTTCAGCGTTAGAAAACTAGAATTTTATTTTGGTATCTTTAAAGCAAAATAACAAAGGTTCATGAAAAGTCGAGGCTCGATTCGATTCGAAGGCTCGCACACTTGTAGCTTTATAATCGATGTTTTCATGTTAGACAACCGGCGCCTCCCGTCAAACCAGAGATAACAACTTTGTAATGAGTAAAAACAATACCTCACGGCACGAGACATTTTTTCAGTTTTGCTTTCAATTGCTAAAATCATCACTTAAATCTAAAGGATCTAGCTAACACGAACTAACTAATCTTTTTATACTTTATTTCACATATATAAATTCAAAAATAGATCCAATAACAGTTCAGTAAGAGCAACCGCCGGGCCACATCGGTTCGCGCTGTACTATACTCCAGATACCCGGCGCGCTCTCTCTGTTAGAATTCGTCAAAGCCTTCCTTACGCTATACCTATACCTTTTAAAAAATTAGGTATAGGTATAGGACGAATAACGTACAACTTAAGGCAACTATGAGATTTCATTTTAGAAAATATGCGGTTTGTTGATCGAAATTTCAAGTCAAGTCGCGACCTCATTCCGTGCTCATGTGGTAGCGGAGTAAATCTTAAATTATTAGACTTCACCTTTACCGTTTATTAACGAACAAGCGAACCTCAAATTGGCCGTCTCTTTTTACCCTACCCTAGGTTTACATCAGTTGTACGGCCATTCATCCGCTGAAGGCCGCGAAATAGTCGTGTTCTGACAAATGTACCCTACCGATTGACCGATTCCCTTCCCCAGACGAAAAAATACAAAAACTCTATAGCGCGGCCAGAATAATAACTTAATCCGCTTCTCGGCAGGTCCAAAATGCATACCAGAAAATGCAGACCGGAAAATGCAGACTGGAAAATGCAGAACGGAAAATGCAAATAGATTGTCACTGGCCCGATAGATTTTTACATCCCGATAGATTTTCATTTCCCGATATAATGTTTTGAAGTAGGCGGCTGTTCAAAAAGAGTAGCAGGCTGCAAAGAATTAAAAGCCAGGCTTATGTTTGGACAGCTCTGCTGTATAACCGATAGATGTTTTCTATCAAAAGCACACCTGAAACATATTGAATCGTAGTTGTAGTTTTCTTTTAATTAGCAAAGGCAAATGTAAGCTAAAATAGAGGTAAAATAATGATATCGTTTCTTTTCTATGGAAATTCCTGAAATTTGCGTGCAAGATCGGAGATGAAAATGACCTTGAGATGTAAAAGATAAAACAATCGTCTACATAGTAACGGCATCCTGACAGTCGAAACTCTTTAACAAAAATTTCTGCCTTTTACCGCAGTTTGTCAGTGTTGTAATATAATTAATGTGCTAGCCATACCGTCACACAATGAAATAAAACTGTTCTTTTGAGTTTTCAGAGGGAATAGACCTGGTATGCATTTTCCGGTATGCATTTTTCAGTCTGCATTTTGGACCTGTCGGATGCCTTCTAGTATGGGACGACATTTCAACAAGAACGGGTCTAAACACCTGGTAGTGGCAATGTTCAAGACTCTGAATAATCTCTTTCCTTATATTTGAAGTGTATATATCCTTCATAGACCGGAAGCTATTTTTGTGAATGAAATCGAGGACCATCGAAGTATTTGCCAGTTGAACATTTTCACGTGTTTTTCTGACAAATGCCTCATTTACTCACACTGCATTTTCGGTTTTCCTGAGGTGACCTAAAGGTCAAGTCAACCAGCCTTTAGTACTTTCCAAAAGCAATATTCAACTTTCCGGTAGTTTTTAGAGAAATATTTTATTCGAAACACATCTCGAGCTAGAAGTAACATTTTAAATATTTGAGATCAAAAGTAAAAACCGTAAATTAAGAAAACACGTGAAAATGGCAAATACTTAGCCTGCTAGCCGGCTCTCCAGTGGGTTTTTCGGATATTTGTTTCTGGAAAACCTACTGGGGAGCCGGCTCGCAGGCTAGGCAAATACTTATGGTCCTCGATTTCATTCACAAAAATAGCTTCCGGTCTATGAAGGATATACACCTTTGCCTACGGGGTTTTTCAAATATAAGGAAAGAGTCTTGAGCATTGCCACACTCCCAGGTGTTAAGATCTTGAGTCGAAGTCAGATTAAGTTATTATTCTGGCCGCGCCATAGAGTTTTGTATCTTTTTTCGTCAGGGGAAGGGAATCGGTCAATCGGTAGGGAACATTTGTCAGAACACGACTATTTCGCGGCCTTCAGCGGATGAATGGCCGTACAACTGAAGTAAAACCTAGGTAGGGTAAAAAGAGACGGCCAATTTGAGGTTCGCTTGTTCGTTAATAAATGGTAAAGGTGAAGTGTAATTTAAGATTTACTCCGCACATGAGCACACGGAATGAGGTCGCGACTTGACTTGAAATTTCGATCAACAAACCACAAATTTTCTGAAATCAAATCTCATAGTTGCCTTAAGTTGTACGTTATTCGTCCTATACTTATACCTAATTTTTAAAAGGTATAGGTATAGCGTAAAGAAGGCTTTGAAGAATTCTAACAGAGAGAGCGCGCTGGGTATCTGGAGTATAGTACAGCGCGAACAGATGTGGCCCGGCGGTTGCTCTAACTGAACTGTAAATGGATCTATTTATAGATGTGAAATGAAGTATAAAAAAAGTTAGCTCATGTTAGCTAGATTCTTTAGATTTTCAGTGATGATTTTAGCTCATGTTAGCTAGATACTTTAGATTTTCAGTGTTGATTTTAGCAATTGAAAGCAAAACTGAAAAAATGTCTCGTGCCGTGAGGTATTGTTTTTACTCATTACAAAGTTGTTATCTCTGGTTTGACGGGAGGGCGCCGGTTGTCTAACATAAAAACATCGATTATATTATGAGCTACAAGTGTGCGAGCCTTCAAATCGACCAAGCATTTTTACTAACAAGGGGTGGAGCCTCGACTTTTCGTGAACCTTTGTTATTTTGCTTTAAAGATTCCAAAATAAAATTCTAGATTTCTAACGCTGAAGAAATAAAAACGGTTCTTAATCGTCCTCAAAACCTTCAAGAATCTTCCCGAAGCCCCTTTTGGCGAGACCTCTATTCGCTTGTCTTCTGTATAAG
Organism: Scolanthus callimorphus; assembly: GCA_033964015.1. Taxonomy (NCBI): domain Eukaryota; kingdom Metazoa; phylum Cnidaria; class Anthozoa; order Actiniaria; family Edwardsiidae; genus Scolanthus; species Scolanthus callimorphus. Next base: position 12,172,743 of record CM066911.1, on the reverse strand, counting down.
CTAGTGACATAAACAAATGGATGAATTCTTGCCCGATAATCGACTATTATTTGGATGCTACAGAAGACCTTTTCGATTCTGCAAAAGCAGTGCAATAAGCGTGGCAGGCAGAATATTTTCCGAGGCATTTTATCATATTAGATCTGAGGTGACGATGGATTCGTACCGCTAATGCCGCATCTCCTGTTCCTACTCTTGCCGCCCGCGCGCAGCTTCGAGGCTTGCTTGAATTCGGTGTAGTTTTCCATCGCCCTTCTTCTTAACAAACCGAACAGTTATAAAAAGCTTTTTGAAAAAATATGGGCTATATTGAATTCTCAATCTACTCAATCTTCTCTACTAGTTTTGCTCGGAGATCTGCGACCTTTACTAAAGAAAATCGAGTCTTTCGACGGACGGGATATGTTGAACCGCGGGAACAATCCGCCAACAGGACTGAAGTAGAACGACAAGGCTCGAAAGAGCACGGAAGGTCAGGCTCAGTCTTACACCAGATATAACAGGTACACTGACCTATTGATTCAATAGCGACGGTTTAAGTCGCGTTTCAAAAAATCCTGTAGTCCGTAATTTGCGTGTGAGTTTGAAAAAAGTTTGTCTTAATAAATAAACTATAAATCTTTTTCCCTAAAGGTCATGGCCGAATCACTGCACAATCTGCCTTGCTTTGTACTTTGCACTTATCATCTTGATGAGATTTCAATTGGAGTTATTCAGATTTACTCTTCAGCATGCCAGAAAAAATCACCAACACGAGGTAAGGGCGAAATTTTGATATTTTATTTCCAAACTAGTGTTTAGTTTTCATCACGCTGCGGTCGCTAAGTCGCATGCCTGTCACGTTCATGTTATGATTGATAAGCCTTGGTATCATGGATATGAGTAGACTTGGTATCATGGATATGAGTAGCTTTTGATCTTAATTTTGTATGTTCACATTCCTGGTAATAAAATGTATATTCACTGATAAACCAATGGCTCACACAAATGTACTGTGAGTTAATGGGACAACAAAAGCTATATTTTGAACTGACGACTTTTATGAGGCTCTATTAGTAAATACTACCACTAAAAATACCTACCATAAACCCTTGTAGTAGGGCCTAACGCGAAGTTGCCCTTCCAGAAGGGATCGGACAGGGCTCGAAAGGAGCAACGAACGGATCTTATAGCTTATGCTCCGTGATTCTAATCAGGAACTGGCTGAATTAGAACACGACACGTTTGCACTGACAACAGTTATCACAGTTAGTTCTTCCTTTTTATGCCTATACATGCGCGGCGACGACTATATAATTTTGCTTGATCATACAGGAATACGGATACGGGAATGCCACCACGAATTCGGTTCTTATTTGCCTATCAACTAGCTGCTGTTCTTAGCGCTGATCTACGCGGTTTGTCTTGGAACACATGTGCCTTGTTACATGAGCTTCCTTGCCGACTGGAAATATCGGTGGAATAGTCGTTTTGGTGTGTACGGTTTCTATACAACGTTCCCAAAGTACTTTTCGACGTAAAATGTCGTGCTTGTGACATACCAATACTCCAAAGCTCAAGGAAATATATACCGAATACCTATAATAAAGTAACTTGCTGAACACTTCGCTAAATATCAGCTCGAAAGACGAATTGCCTGATCTGTTCACTCGGCCTCCACGAATTCGGTTCATTTCTGATCGATAACAGTCTTCGACCTACTGGTTGAATGTGTATATATTTCTATACAACGTTCCCAAGAGTAGTATTTTCGACTTAAAATGCCGTGCTTATTATCTCGAATCTTCCTTTTATACGTTCAACTTAGTCACTGACACACCAATAGTCCAATAGCTCACGGAAATGTATTTTGAGTCAATGCAACGAGACAAGCTATTGACTTATGAAACTCTTTTGGAAATAGCCCTTCCGTAAGGTCCCTGCACTAATAATACCTACCGTAAGGGTAGAGGGGCCCTTCTAGAGGGGCCTTACGCGAAGCTCCCCTTCCGGAAGTGATCGGTAGTTTGCATGTCATTATAAAAGCCCTTCCAGAAGGGGCGTACGCGTTACTTCCCTTACGGTAGGTGTCAACGCGAGCGATCCCTTCCAGAAGCGACATGCCGGAATTAAATCGGACGGCCGGAATTAAATTGACACCTGTTCCATGGGAATATCCCGAAGGCCCATGGAAGCGTATCCACCTTGACTACGGAGGACCAGTTGGAGGTTACATGTTGCTGATCATCACGGATGCCTACTCAAAGTGGATGGAGACATATCTGATGAAGTCAACAACCTCTACAGCAACTATCGGCAAACTACGAGAATGCTTTGCACGGAATGGTATTCCAGATGTCGTTGTGTCGGATAATGGTCCAAACCTTATCTCAGAAGAACTGTCAACATTCTTCAGTAGGAATGGAATTCAGCACGTTCCTGTTGCACCAGTTCATCCATCCAGCAATGGACAGGCCGAGAGAACTGTACAGACAGTTAAGGAAGGCATCGAGAGAGCGTCCGGAAAGGACTTACACACAAAGCTGCAACGGTTCCTGTTTCAATATCGTGTTACGCCTCACACGACAACCGGCCGCAGCCCAGCTGAATTGCTTAATGGAAGGAAGCTGAAGACAAGATTCGACTTGTTGCATCCTGCTCTTCGAGGACGAGTCAGGAAGAACCAGAGCAATATGAAGAGGTACCATGATGGGAAGACACCTATCAGAGCGTTTACACCCGGAGACATGGTAAGAGCTAAGAACTTTGGACATGGAGTCAAATGGTTCAAAGGAAAGATTTCTAAGGTTACGGGTCCTCTTTCATACGAAGTTGAGCTCTTAGATGGTCGACTTGTACGCAGAATTGTTGATCACTTGCTGAAGCGAGAGGCTGACGCTGATGTCACAGGCACTGTTGTTAAGGAACAACCAAAGGAAGATTTAACTGTTCCTATTGTACTGCTAGAGCCAAATGTTGTCGATGTAGTCCCAGAGGAAAAGATGACATCATCCCCAAACACGACTCCCAGTTATGATCCAGTTAGAACAACCGCGACACCACCCCCAGCGGAGGATGTTCAGCCTTCAGCCACACCTGCCCGTTATCCTACGAGGGTTCGGCAGGCACCGTCTTATCTAAAGGACTATGTTTGTAAACGAGTTTAGTTGAAAATACGTGTGTTCATGTATATTAACCAGGACTTGGACAGTTGATATTGCTTAGCTTAAGGGAAAGGAAGTGTCATATACTTGGGAACCCTGTGTTCCGACCGCTGTATGTTAGCGCGGGCTCAAGAAGCCGACGTTGTCAAAACGTTTGTACATGTGAACCGAGTGATTGTACTACGGATCTAAACTGTAATAAAACCACGTTTTTACCGTTGATACATCAGAGTATCATACAAATACTGTATTTTTAAGGAATGGTCCATGCTTAGCGTGCGTATATCCAGTTCTGGAAGCACGCGGATAGTTGAGAGAGCACGAAGGTAGCGTAAGAGTCGCACGAGGCGTTAGCCGAGTGCGACTCTAGCTAGCTGAGTGCTCTCTCAACTATCCAAGTGCTTCCAGAACTGGATATACGCACTGCTAAGTATGGACCATTGCTTTTATAACATAAACAACGAAGTTTCGCAAAATAAAGTTGGAAACAAAACGCACGCAAACAACAATCCCCCTTAACTTGCAAGACAAATTTAAGCTTAAATCATGCTCAAACGGGAATAAAATGCGGTTGGAATTATAGAACTGGATATACACACGTACTGACAAATCTCTTCTCTCTTTTTAGCCGTTTTATTTACACTGTAAGTGGACTTTTCAAAAGCTAGTGGAAAATAATACATCGCTTTGTGAGGTGGAAAATAATAAGCTTACATCGCTTTGTTTTTCAACAACATCATTGCATTGAGCACTGAAATTTTACAAGGAAACCCTTGTACAAGGAAACCAAAATCAAACTTGACTATTTCGTAGAAAATATAATGAAAACATAGTCTTTTCTGATTCTCATATTTTATTAGGCAATCATGGCATTGCAGAGAAAATAATACGAAGAAAATCGATAGCAGCGAAGGAAACCTTACTCGCCAAAAGAGAAATTGCAAACTACTAAATTTGAAGTAGCTCATTTCAGGGTTAAAAAACATTAATCCCAAACAAAATTAATTTGGATCAATTGATTTGCTTACCTGCTAACTTGTTCCTTTCACGAATTTTTCACATGACAGTTTTGTGGCTACAGAAGTAGAAATTCTTCCGGACTTGAATAAAAACAGCACTCAAAACAGAGCCCTCAAAACTCGCACTAAAAGGAGCAAATTTTGCAAAAATAAACCTATTTATCAGTCATCGGATTTCCGAAACTACATAAATCCATCTGAAACAGGTTCCTTTTCACTTGCTTTCAATTTCCAGAGCTTGTTTTAGATCCAGGGTGTTGTTTTTGACAGCTTTTGTGACATTGGCGAGCTCAATCTTGCCTCCCGTTTCGCTTGATTCCGAGTGTGACGTACTTTCTATGGGAAATCTCTATGGTATATCCATTTCTTTCACATAGAAAATCAGCCAATCAGAGCGCGCGTTATATCGTGTCTATGTTATAATATTTAATTTATTATTATTATTTTTTTTGGGGGGGGGGAGGGTACTTTTCAACACCATTCCATGCGAGGGGGATGGATATTTTCTGGAAAATCCACACAATGCCAGATTATCAAATACTCATCTCCCATGGTGGGTTTTGCACACATGGAAGGTAGCTTTTTTTATTTCAAGGGGGTGGGGGAGAGGACTGGGGAATTTCTGCACTGTTTTCAATAAAGTGTTGGCCCTCCCTTGCATTTTTAGGGAAAACATCTTGCCCCCATCTGCAGGGGTCTAGGAAAGGTGCAAACCTCCCCTCACCTTGATATATGTTTTGTTCCAAGGCTTCTGAGAAGACTATGCATCATGAAAAAAGTGTATATATAAAATAGTAGTTTAAGTTATGAACTAGGAGGTATTAAATGGACAATTAATTAAATGGAAAGTAACATGTAAGAGAATGGTGTGCCCTCTTACATATAGGTATGGTCCTACCCTTGTGCCTCCCTACCCCCACTCCCCACCACTCGAGAAAAAAAACGTTCCTTCCCTTACAATTGGAATTTGCAATAAATTTTACACAGAAATTCAGTCAAAATACCAAAATTGACAACCAACTACAGTATTCTGAATTTCTCTGCTTATTCATGTTGGGTATTTTCTGGGGTGACACATTTTAATAAAAATACACTGAACATGTAATAATATGGTACATGTATGGTATGTATATGTTGAAATATTAAAACAGCTCATGACAAAGAAAAGCTTTTCTCTTGATTACACTGTTGCACCTTGTTAGAAATATTCCATTGTGAGGGGCTAGTACTTTTTTACCTTTCTTTCGTGCTTATTTTCATCTGTATCTCTGTATACTGCACATATTTAGAGACATTTTTTCTGAAAAGATTATTATAGTGACAAACCATGTACACAACCGGGAGGTCCGCTTTTAGCCAGTGGCTAAATCTATATATTACCGGACGAACGGACGGACGGACGCACAAACCGGAAGTCCATGACAGAATCGTTTGATGCATATATACTTTTGTTTTGTTCCTTTTTCTCCTGCATGTAGCTATGGGGCTCCGCTACGCGGGTGCCTTCGGCGCCCGCGGGAGCTCCGCTAAGAATGCACTAATATTTAACAAATAAAACACAGTTTCCGTGACTGCACAGGCTTATGCAAACCGTGGTTGTGGTTGGGAGAATTCGAGAGCAGATCAGTGGAAACACGAGCCGCAGGCGAGTGTTTGCACCTGCTCGAGAATTCTCCAAACCACATCGAGGTTTGCATAAGCCTGTGCAGTCACGGAAACTGTGTTTTATTTGTTTTATAAAATAATTATCTACATAAATAAAAACCGCGTGGACAGGAATAGTAAGTTTTTGAAGCGGATGAGACTCTAAATTCTCCATACAGATGAAAAGGCTGCATCAGCCAATCAGAGCGCTCCGTCTATCGCATGATTTGTCAAGCTCTTTCTGATCGGACTGCAAGTTTTCTGAGATGGCTGCAAGCGAAGTGGATTTAAAATGACATTCGTGGCTTAAAATGGAGGCTTCTTCCTTTCAAAACACAAAATAATTACGACAGAAAGTGAACAGAAGACTTAACTACAGAAGCCGTTGTTTTACATGTGCGTTGGCCCAGTTTCTTCGTCTGTGAAAAAATTACTCCCGAGAAAGAACTTGCATGTACAGCGGAATAGACCTTTTTCCAAAATGGCCGCCGCAAATTCACATGTCTTAAAATTAAACTGACTGAAAATCAGACACTGACACTAGAAAGAGCATAATCACATTAGTAATCCTTCAAATTTTCGTTATGCCAAATGCCATGTCGGCTGAGAAAGCAGAGTCTGAAAATTGATTTTTTTACAGAGATTTGTATGACTGGGGATATGACGCATACCCCCAGTCATACAAACATCTGTAAAATTTCAAATTTTCAACTTTCGTTTTCACGGAAGATATTGGATATAATGCAGCGAAATTTTGTAGTTTTGCTAAAGTGATGATGTGTGTTCTAGTGCTGGTGTTCATTTTTAACAAAAATCGATTTTAATTTTCGGCGGCCATTTTGGAAAAGGGTCTATTGCTTGGAAGAGCGTATTTGAACGCTTTATTTACGGCAAGCATGGCAAAGAAGGAAGGAATCCACTTGTACCTTCTGTTCTTGTCAAACATTATACGATGATCCAGGATTAGTTTTTGGAAGCATTTTTTCAAGATCTGCAGAACGAGACTGAACTTGTGACTGTCGAACTGTGTGCCGAACTCAGCTCAGGTAAAGAAGCGAAAACAATGTTATTTCACGAATTTCATGCTTTATGTGAATTCAATGTGCTTTATCAAATGTATGTCCAAGTAATATTGACTTCTTAATAAATGATTTTGCCTAAAACATATTACTTTTTTCTAAAAGCTATTTCAAATTACCGGCCGAAGCTCGTGGGTGACGTCACAACTGTGTTTGCACAGGGAAATGCAAACACGGCTCTCGACCAATCAGAGCGCGCGTACTATCTAAATTATTTTATAATGACTGATAATAAATAATAATTATACTATTTATAATCTTCAAGTGTAGGCATGAGATTAGTCCACACCTATGATACGGTCTGTATCAATTATGTAGTTTGCAATCAATAGTTGATGTTGTAATGGGAGTGTGGGAGTATAGGAGTATAGGAGTGTAGGAGTATGGAAGTATGGAAGTATGGAAGTATAGGAGTGTAGGAGTATGGGAGTGTAGGAGTATAGGAGTATAGGAATGTAGGAGTATGGGAGTATAGGAGTTACTGGAGTAAACTTGCAAACGAGTTCAACAGGAGCTTTGGAGAGCTATTGGAGTCCGCAATTGGAGCGTTTAGTTCTTAAGAGCGTCCGTCTGTAAATATCACCTATAGGCTTCAGAATGCAAAAATTCAAAATCGCTCAAATTTGGTCAGAAGTTAGGTCATTATGATCTATTCATGCTGTCCAACTTTCAGATCGATCTGATAAATACAGAGCGGGGGCGAAGAAGAAAGCCAGTTCATCGAATTAATTATCGATTTTTTCGCATTTTTCACCTACTTCGAAATATGGCCAAAAACTCTTCTAAATTGATCAGCACGCCAAACAATCGGTTCATATCCTTGTAGATAAGATAACAAGCTTCCGATTGAGTGGTTTTAAAACTCTTTCTGATGAAAGATAAATATTTTAGCGATTTTTAAACATTTTTTCGTTTTTTCCTAAGGCCCAAACCCGGGGCTTATATCTCCGATGATATCTGGAATTGTCGAACTTTGAAATATTGGCGAGGAAAAGCAATGTTTCTGCTTTCAATTTATCAAATAAAATTTTGTGGCAATCAAAATCGCGAAGTTCTATGACCCGGAATTCAACCCCTGCTAAGCGCTAAATAGCGCTACGATTTCCAGGAACTGGAGGTCACGAACTACAAAAACATGCACATACCTGGTCGCAAATCGCCAAAACCACGGTGTATAAACCCTCTCAGATGGCAAAACACTGGTATTGTTTCATTCCGAGACGAGGCAGGACGTCCAGGCATAATTATTCAGCATCTTCGAGCATTTTCCCCAAGACACAAAGTAAACAGATTATATCACCGATCGAACTCCTGGCTATTCGGCACATTTTATGGAAATTGAGCCACTTCTAAACCCTCCCTAAGAGAAAGAATACTTTCCTTCCTTAGAGTTAAAATCCGAAGCTGACTTTCTACGGAAAATCAGGCAAAGCAGCGCGATTCCCACGAGTGAAGAGTTCAGACACATGTTTTGGCTCAAGTGTCATGTCATGTGATATTGCGTTACCACCACAGTAATCCCGAGAGCCTCGAAAATAAACTTTTGATGACAAGAGCTCTTGTGATGATAAATGGTAATATATTTAAAACTTAAATATATCTGCAGTAAAAAGAAAGGAAGGACATTTTTGTGGGAAGAACAATTTGAATGGAAATTGCAACTCCTGATATTGTAAAGCGCTCTGGATCCGTATGAGAAAAGGCGCTATATAAATTCTCTTATTATTATTATTATTATTATATTCGTAGGACATGGCTAGTAATCAGCTAGGATCTATTCCTATGGCCGTCAAGTGCAACCACATTTCTAATTGTCACATTCATTCTTAGGCGTGACTAGAATATTACCCGTTCCCCGCGAAAAACAACTCCACATAGAAAGATATATGAACAGCATTTTATTGGCACCGCAATAACGTGTTCAATAAGGTGTGGACCATTAGAAATTGGGGGAGGGGGAGGGGGGGGGGGGGGGGGGGGGTGGCAATGTTTTTGCGCATGAATTTTTTTTCGGGGATCAGGTTGTGCAAGAATTTTTTTTCGGACTCGAAGACCATGTACGATTTTTTTTTTGCAGACACTAGTAGACCTAGTAGAATATGCTTCTTCCGTTGTGCGCGAAGCGCGCCCAGATTTTGATAAACGCATTTCATCAAGCCTCAGAGAAAGGGCAGACGAACATTCCGATTTTTGTGTATAGTAAACAAAGCCTCTAGGTTTTATTATTCATGCGAGCAACTGCCCGCCCCAAATTACGAAATAATTATTATTCATTTGTGTGAAGCGGTCCAAATGAGGAATTTCTATACTTGTAACGTCGAGCTCGCGCTTACCTAAGTGGTCTTCTTTCGAACATAGTGACTGCCTGCCAAGCCTATCAGTGCAGGGCATTTTTGGGAGAGTTTGGTTTTCCTCAGCAAGATACACTTGTTCTTATAAACGGCGCAAGGGCAGTGTTTTCGTTGCGTGAGTTCTCACCGACTATATATTTGATGTTATCTTTAATAAGTGAAGTGAAGTAAAAGAATGCAAATGATAGAGGAGTTGCTGGAATAACTACTTCAGACATCTTTTTAACGAGAGCCCAAGCCATGTCTTTGTAGGATTTTTTTTTTCTAGCTTGAATCTCTGCAAGATTTTTTTTTGATGGATTGGCCTTGCGCGATTTTTTTTTGGGAATTGCCAACCCCCCCCCCCCCCCCCCCCCCCTCCCCAAACTTCTAATGGTCCACCCCTAATGCATAAGTTATCCACGCTTGGGCCACATTCTCCACCGACACATGCTGCATAGTCAAAAATGCTCATTGTTCTGAATGCTAGTAATCTCTTACACACGTACCGAGGAAGCGGAACCAGCGATTGCGAAAGAAAGATCTTCTTGCGCCACCCTGCTGGGGATGAAACCCAAAGCCACTGTCACGTTATATTTATTTATTTATTTTTGCTGAAAAGCCAGTCTCGAGGCTTTATAGAGCGCTCTCGGGATTCCTGTGGTGGTAACGCAATATCACACGACATGACACTTGAGCCAAAACATGTGTCTGAACTCTTCACTCGTGGGAATCGCGCTGTTTTGCCTGATTTTCCGTAGAAAGTCAGCTCCGGATTTTAACTCTAAGGAAGGAAAGTATTCTTTCTTCTTAGGGAGGGTTTAGAAGTGGCTCAATTTCCATAAAAATGTGCCGATAGGCTGGAGTTCGATCGGTGATCAGGGATGAGCCCCTGCGGTGATATAATCTGTTTACTTTGTGTCTTGGGGAAAATGCTCGAAGAAGCTGAATAATTATGCCTGGACGTCCTGCCTCGTCTCGGAATGAAACAATACCAGTGTTTTGCCATCTGAGAGGGTTTATACACCGTGGTTTTGGCGATTTGCGACCAGGTATGTGCATGTTTTTGTAGTTCGTGACCTCCAGTTCCTGGAAATCGTAGCGCTATTTAGCGCTTAGCAGGGGTTGAATTCCGGGTCATAGAACTTCGCGATTTTGATTGCCACAAAATTTTATTTGATAAATTGAAAGCAGAAACATTGCTTTTCCTCGCCAATATTTCAAAGTTCGACAGTTCCAGATATCATCGGAGATATAAGCCCCCGATTTGGGCCTTAGGAAAAAACGAAAAAATGTTTAAAAATCGCTAAAATATTTATCTTTCATCAGAAAGAGTTTTAAAACCACTCAATCGGAAGCTTGTTATCTTATCTACAAGGATATGAACCGATTGTTTGGCGTGCTGATCAATTTAGAAGAGTTTTTGGCCATATTTCGAAGTAGGTGAAAAATGCGAAAAAATCGATAATTAATTCGATGAATTGGCTTTCTTCTTCGCTCCCGCTCTGTATTTATCAGATCGATCTGAAAGTTGGACAGCATGAATACTTCATTATGACCTAACTTCTGACCAAATTTGAGCGATTTTGAATTTTTGCATTCTGAAGCCAATAGGTGATATTTACAGACGGACGCTCTTAAACCCTTGGAGACAGATCACACGTAAGTCATGTTTGTAAATATCTCCATTTTGTCTGTTTACCTTTGTTTGATTTGTAAACCTAAGCTTAATTTTAACCTCGCAACTGTAAATTGCTTTGTAGTTTTCAACGCATGCTTACTATCGTTGGTCAAGTTGATTGTATTAAACGCAATTAAATCAAGCCTGCCCGATTGTTCTACACTGTGGTTGACACCGTGTCCGCCGTGCTGGGAACGCGACAGATGTCTATAGGCGGGTTTCGTGTGACGTCAATGTTTACATATTTAAAGCAATAGTGAATTGTTCTGAATTTCAATAGCGCCTTGCCGAATGAAGCGTAATTAGAAAGTTTTACGTTCGTCATTCAAATTATGAGCGCATTGCGGATTCAAGTTCAATTTACAGAGAACATGTGGGCTAATGAGCCTTTTGCCACCCAATAAATTCAAGGCTTTTGAGAAACTCTCTTTGCTCTTGAAAAATGTAATAAAAGTACTCGGAGATCAAATAATTACTATTCCGAAGAACGTATTAACGTTTATATAACGTTTTGGAGGCTCTGCGATGGTTTTTAAAAATTAGAGGAATGCTGTGTGGCAAAAAGATCATTGGCCCACATTTTCTCTGAAACGAACATTTAACTACGCCCTTACAACTGATTGTTTAACTTTCAAATAGGAGTAGGTTTCATTTGCTGTCCGCTATTCATATTCAGTGTTGATTATTTTCGAGCTCCTTCAAACATTCTGAATCTAGACCCTGCTTATGCAAATGAGCCCAAACTGTAAACATGAAATCAGACCAGACGGACGGCTCATCTACACAATACCCTCATGGCTCTTGATGAACGCAAAGGGTACCCAACGAGAAACAATATAACTTGAAAAAGTACTCTACGCCTGTAGTTGAACAATTAAGGAGGCTGCCTACAATTTTTTCTGCTCTCCACCACCAAACTTTGTTTGCCTGCTGTTCAGGCTCAAAAACCTGTACCGGTCTGAACTACCACATGGTTACGCTGGAGGGTTTGAACGTTGTTGTAGTGTGCATTTTGTTGTGATCGGAGTTGCTATAGCAACGTTATAACCACACCCTTGTTTATAATACGCAGCCATCAGACGCGTTGCGCGACCTAAACTTTTAAAATGACACCCCTCACACTAATCCCTGAGTAGCTAGCATTAATCACAGCAAGTTTGGAGAGAATTCATTGGGCCGGTTTTATGTTATTCGAACGGACTTGTTCAGGCTCCAAAATGGCAAAGCTATTTATGCCGCAAATATTTCCTTGAAAAAGAATGGCTAATATCTGCGGAATTAAGAAATCCTTGCCGCCCGAATAATCTACAAACCCAAGGCAATGTACCAGCCAAATTTCACTTCTTAGAATGCTTCCGATTTTGTTTGGCATGTGTTCAAGGAAACTGCAAAATTTGAGAAATTATATTATAAATCTTCCGTTTGTTATAAAACTTACACTTTTCGCCTCTGACAAAAATCTCATATGTAAAAGTTTTTGATACTTCCGTAAATTATTCTTGAATATATACCAAATATAACCTCCAAGTCTTGAGTTCATTGAAGTATTTTAAGGCACCGAGAAAAAAATGGTAAACTTCACTACTCTTTCGGTTTGCTCGAGCCGGTTTTTGTCATTGTACTTTGTTTTCACCTGTTGTAGCTTTCACGTGGTTTTCCCTGTAATCAGTGAAGCGAACTACATTCCAGCGTGTTATAGTTTTCATGGCTCAACATTCATACTCTCAAAGCGAAGCGAATAACAATCCAACAACATTTATTATGAACGTTATTAAACTTGATAATGCTGAGCTTTCTAACTCTTTGTCTTTAACCTCCCGCCACTGCCTGGCTGGCAACCACTCGCTCTCCAATTTATCAGTTCTTCTGCCTTCCTCTTTTTCGATTTTCTCGGAAAATACATGATAGAAAATCTCTAATACGCTTTGCCGCTTCCCTAGCAAGCGTGACGGCAAACTGCGCGGAGAAATCATTGAGCCATAGACGCAATGTTTGATTCCCATGCTGGAATGTAGTTGGCTGGGAAACCGACGTCAAAGCTACGACAGGTGAAAACAAAGTACAATGACAAAAACCGGCTTCGAGCAAACCGAAAGATTAGTGAAGTTTAGCATTTTTCTCGGTGCCTTAAAATACTTCAATGAACTCAAGACTTGGAGGTTATCTTTGGTGTATATTCAAGAATAATTAACGGAAGTATCAAAAACTTTTACATATGAGATTTGTGTCAGAGGCGAAAAGTGTAAGTTTTATAACAAACGGAAGATTTATAATATAATTTCTCAAATTTGGCAGTTTCCTTGAACACATGCCAAACAAAATCGGAAGCATTCTAAGAAATGAAAATTGGCTGGTACATTGCCTTGGGTTTGTAGATTATTCTGGCGGCAAGGATTTCTTAATTCCGCAGATATTAGCCATTATTTTTCAAGGGAATACTTTGCGGCATAAATAACTTTGACATTTTGGAGGCTGAAAAAGTCCGTTCGAGTAACATAAAATTAAATCGGCCCAATGAATTCTCTCCAAACTTGTTGTGATATGTTAGCTACTCAGGGATTAGTGCGAGGGGTGTCATTTTAAAAGTTTAGGTCGCGCAACGCGTCTGATGGCTGCTATAAACAAGGGTGTGGTCATAACGTTGCTATAGCAACTCCGATCACAACAAAATGCACACTACAACAAAGTTCAAACCCTCCAGGGTAACCATGTGAAAGTTCAGACTGGTACAGGTTTTTGAGCCTGAACAGCAGGCATACAAAGATTGGGTGTTGAGGGCAGAAAAAATTGTAGGCAGCCTCCTTAAGCGGACAGACATGTTTTCATCTCTTTTAATTTTCAAGCAAATTATAGAAAACTGTCAGGCAAAGATTATTAGCGGAGTTCGTCGCCCCATAGCCACATGCAGGAGAAAGACAAACCACAAAAGTGTATATGCTCCTTCAAACAAACCTTGATGCAAGTGCTTAGCCACGTGGGTGACGGTGACAGGCTATGTACAATGGCAACCTTTTTGAAGCTATTTGCTGTATGCAAATTGATTTACGCGATGGTAAAATTAAATATTACAATTCCAGCACCCACCGAGAAATAAAGGAAAAGCCAAATTATACAGGGGCATAGCCAGGAATTTTTTTTTTTGGGGGGGGGGAGGGGGGCGAATTACAATGTCTCATTGTAATCGCAAATAGCTTCCCGTTCGCGTTAGCGGACCTATGTTTTGTCTCGTTAACATAAACTGCTTTTAGCCAGTGACTAATTCTATATAATATCCTTATATTCTAGGCGACGTTTCTGCATGTAGCTTTTGCCAAGACAAGATGCAGAAGAAAGATCACGAAATTCTAAGGAAAGTTGCTACCCCAAATTGAGAATCTGGTCCTCGCGGCTTTTTGAATTTGGAAAGACATACCGGAGGAGGCGGACAAGGATCGAGCGAACGAAACTATTCTTAACTTACTATACATTCCACACCCGGAATCGAACCCGGCCCCAGCGGGGAGAGGCTGTGGCTCAGCGTTACGGCGCTGGTTCTCTCACCGCTGTATTCCGGGATAGAGGAGATTTTCTTGCTATTTGGGTCGTGGTCAAAAAAGGTTCATATTGTGAGTTGAGCTTTGTTTTATCGTGTTTCACGTCTTTCGGAAGATACAATAAACCGAAGACCCGAATCTCCTGCGTGGGGGCAGCGGGGGCAATACAAAGGATGACCAAGGCTTGCCCCTCCCCCAAAACCGTATTAGACTGTAGGGCCGGGCCTGTTTGTGATTTCAGAACATTCATGTAATCGTTCGATATCAAAACACAAGTATGTATAACTAGTTAGACGGGGGCTCCAAGAGGTAGAGGATGAAATGAAACTCTGTCTCGCGGAGAGCGACCGGCACCATGTCTATACCCCATTCACACCGCCGCTTAAAGTAATGGTGGTTTAATTAATCTGGTTTAACTCTCCCAAGAGAAGACTGTTCCAAGGCAAAACCTGAATAGACTGTACTTTACATGTTACCAAGTGATTATTTAGCTAGTAAGAGTTTATCGCAGTAAGAAACTTGTCATGTTATCAGGCGAAGAAACTAAAGTAACATGGTTTTCGTGTGAATGGGGTATAAGTAATGTACCGGAACACTTTCCGACATTCCCCTTTCAATCACAATAAGAGCAACATTAGAATGTTAACATTATCAAAGCGCAGGAACGACAGTAGCTGTTTATTTAGAACCAAATGATCGAATGCGTCTCATAAAGGATATGAATCACATATAATATATCTTATTATATAAGCACCAATGAAATACCAGGTGATCTCCCGCGCGAAAACTTGATATCTTCACACGTGAAAATATCATGTTATTTTCACATGTGAAAATATCACACTTGCCTTTGCTGAATGCTCGATTTTTAAGCTTAACTCAAATAAAATTTGAATTTGGTATTTCTTTGATGTTTATATAATAAACAGAACATTACATGACCGCTTGGAGATACGAATTTTATCTTCTCGTGTTAAAAATTTTCAACACTCGAAGATAAAATTCGTATCTCCGCGCGGCCATGTAATATCCTCTATATATTATATATCAGTGAAATACCAATCTATCTCTCGCGCGAAAATATGATACCTTCACTCTTCGCAGTGAAGATAACACACATAGCTTTCTAGTTTTCAGATTTTCGTAAAATAAATGTCGATTTGGTATTCCACTGATGTTTTTTTATATAATAAACAGAACATTACATGACCGCTTGGAGATACAAATTTTATCTTCTCGTGTAAAATTCGCATCTCCGCGCGGCCATGTAATATCCTCTATATGATTCCCATATTATGTATATATATATATATATATATATGGAATATATCAAGCATAGTGACATATCATACTTTATATCTGAAAGGAAATTATTGCGGTGAATGGCAAGAGAATGCGAGAATAGGCAATAGAAATTACTACACTAGAGCAATGTTTGTTAAATCTCTTTTTTTAATATTTAACATATTAGTTACTTCCTTTCTTGGCCTCTAGTTTTGGCAGTACGTTGGCGGGGATGTTGTGCATCTCTGGCATCTTGACATCAGCTTTCGGCTTTTTAGCCTTAGGCACGTCACCTTGCTTACCTTGGTAAATGTAAAGCGGTAATATTTAGTATAATGCAGGTTAACAAGCATCAGGTTCAACCAAGAGACCAACATTAAGAGCAACACCCATATACGAGTCCCTGCCCATCAGCTTTAATTAGGCTAGGTAAATGTCTATTTTTAGAAACACATTTTCCCTTAAAATTGACTTACAGTGAGCCAACTGTCAGGGCACTGCCACTCATAATATAAGCACTTGGAATCCATCAAAGTGAAATGCAGCTGATAGTTACATGTTTACCCTTCAGCTAGCGGGAAACTAACAAAGCAAACGAATATTTAACAACTATCCCCGAAGGGGAGGTGAATAGCGATGGATATATACCGAGACGCGAAGCGTCGAGGTATATATCCACCGCTAGGCACCGACTTTGAGGGGGTAGTTGTTTTAATATATACCAAATCAGTAGAATAAAATATGGTGATTAAAATGTTCAAACGCAATATCGCGCGCCAAACGAGCCGCCATTTTGAGAGTTTTCTCAAAACAGTAAATAGTTAGCACTTATTCTATTTCAATTGAGGTGGATAGTGGCAGAATATTTACCGAGAGCCGCAGGCTCGAGGTAAATATTCCTAAAGCCACTATCCACCGAAATTGAAATAGAATAAGTGTTTTAGTATATACCAGCAAGGCAACCTGTCGAATTTTCAGTCGGAAAACAATAAGAAAAGTTGTGTTAGCGTTTTAAAACTTATACGCGCGTGACAAAACTCACGCAAACTTAGATGATTTGCATAAGCACGTTTTTGGTCGATTTTGACAGCTCTAGAAAGTTTGCAAGCATTTACTTCGAAAAGCTGGGGGAAAAATGGACAATTCAAGGGTTTTTCAACAAATTGGACATGTAGCGAGCAATATATTGTATCATTTGGAATATAGGTTCAAATGGAAGAGCATTTGTAAGCAATTCGCCAAAAGTTTCCCAGATAAAAATTATTTGTCGGCAGGCACTCGTTGCACAAGTACTTTGCTGGAAAAATGGAGCGAACAAACACCGCAAACACTGGATATTTGAGGGAAAAACGATTTAGCAGGATAAAACAGCTACACGAAACCTTGTGAAAAGGCTTTATGGGGTTATCATTAGGCAAGAAGAAGGAAAACTGACTACTAACAGAAGTCTCCTTTGTGGCGGACAGTTCGCTCGCAAAAAAACTACAAGAAAGCTGCCGATCAGTCGTTGCAAGACACAAACCATCCTCAGGTACTTTGAAAATTAGCTCTTTCGACTGTATTTTCTCGACAGATTGTAGATCATAGTTTTGATTTTTGTCAGATTAATAAAATAAAGGGAAAATACATGGCTAAAAATAATTTTCATTCATGTTTTGCCAGCTAAAGTTTTTCAACTCGGGTTTCAGTGCAAGCGTGTTTTTCACAGACAACGCTCAGACGATTTGTGAGCTTATGAAATCCAGAGAGACCGATTTTGAGACAAAGAAATCTAATTTGTTCCTTCTTTAGTTTTGTTGACTGACTTTTCTTCGCCACTACATGAAATTTTCTTGCCAACAATATCTACTGTTTCGGAGGTAAATAATGTCTCAGATTCCGAGATTCTAAACCAATCAAAATGCTCGTTCTTAGGAGGTTGCCGAGCTGGTATATACTAATGCTGGATATCTACTAGTGAGAAACCAATCAGAGCGTGCGAAAATGACTATTCACTGATTTGGTATATAGTGGTTTCAATAAAGTTTGTCACCCCAAACACTAAAGCCTACAAGCTGTCGGCGCCAAGCCTTGTGGGTCATTCGTGCTTTGAATAACAAATAGTCTCCATGAGTCAAAAATGTCGCGCAAGATGAGCGAAGTCGACCTTAGACTTTAACTTGTTTCCGAATTCGAGTGAGAGAATTACACTGGCATCTAAAATGTGCATTCCTAAGAGCGAAGCAAAATTTGACATTTCACGGTCACAACCCAAAATCAAATTTCCCTCAAAATTGTTTGGATGATACAATTAACATTCTGTGTTTATTTTGCTCTAAGAGAAAGAGTTCGCTTCTCAAAGAAATGAAATAAAGACACAATTATAAAAATTCTTCATTCCAATCCAATGCCCAATTGAATTTTTATTTTGGGCGCCTAGAAAGCTTTAGCCTAGCTGAAGATGTATTACTATTTATTAATTAGCGCGTTTTGAATTTCTACGCGAGCGTTCAGATAATTTACTTTCATTATATCTTCGTAGGTGTAGGATGACTAGCAAAAACGGACGGACGGAAAACAGAATAGAATTTGCGAAATATTTCTTTAGATATTTGTTCTACAGAATATTCCAGCGGAGTTTCAGTAGGTCTCATGCAATCATCTCACAAAATACCCCGTCAGTAGTTGATTTCCTCCTTGACAAAGGAAAAGCGTGGCCGAAAAGTAGACAGCTTAATGCTGTACGCAGTACTGTCGTTTACGTGTAAGAATAAAGTTCTTGCGCCCTCCAATTTGAGATTTGAAGTGCACTATAAATTTAAATCGCGCTGTTCCCAACACCCGCGTACTAATCGAATTGAATTTTGATTAGCACGTGGGACAACAAATGACTCACAAGGCTTGGCGCCGACAGCTTGAAGGCTTTAGTCTTTTGGGTGACAAACTTTATTGAAACCACGATATACTAAAATACATTATAACATAGCTACGATAAAACGCGCGCTCTGATTGGTCAATTTTTATGAAGAAAAATTTGACCAACCAACCTCTTCGTTGGCTACATCGAGGACCTAATTTTTCAGCAGTACGATGGCCCCACGCCTCATTTCTACGGACGTTACATTGACGATTGCATTGGCGCTACATCGTGCCCTAAGCCTGACCTCGAGCGCTTCATTTCTTTTGTCAACAACTTTCACCCAGCGCTCGAATTCACATGGGAAATTTCGGAGACCTCTCTCACATTCTTAGATATCAATCTTACTATTAACGGAGATCGCTTAGCTACTTCCGTTCACTACAAACCTACTGATGGTTACCTGTTGTTCTCTTCATCGCACCCCGCGCATGTCAAGACAGCTATCCCGTTTTCTCAGTTTCTCCGACTCCGTCGCTTGTGCAGCGAGGAGGCCGATTTTATGGCTAAATCGGACGAAATGAGCGAGTTTTTCAGAAATCGTGGTTACCCTGACAATGTCGTCGCTAACGCCCTTAGCCGCGCCCGTTCGATCGACAGAACCACAGCCTTGCAGCCATCAGAACCCACTCTAGAGGATAGGATTCCCTTCCCCCTTACTTTTCATCCTACTAACCTAGCAATCAAGCATTTTGTATCCAGGAACTTTAAGATCCTACAAAGGGACCCGGAAATTTCCCCCAAGCCGCCTTTGTTCTCTTTTAAGCGGGACCGAAACTTGCGCAATTCTCTTGTTAGAGGCGTTCTCACGCCTGGCGGTCTACAGCCCGGCACTTTCAAATGTACTAGAAAATGCACAACGTGTGATCATGTCGTTTCCACCACCCGGATCTTTGGCCCTAGCGGCGAGTCTTTTAACATCACGGATCACTTTGATTGCACCACCGCCAACGTCATATATTGTATTACTTGCTCCCTCTGCCGCATGATCTATATAGGACAAACCGGTCAAATGCTTTGTACGCGCTTTTGCCAGCATCGCAATGATGTGAACAAAAATGACCCTAACAAACCAGTGGCCTGACACTTCAATCTTCCCGTTCACACTAAGGATCATATGACTGTTTGCGGTGTTTCTCTTCACAACGGGTCTAATCATTCTCGCTTCAAGAAAGAGAATAGACTTATTCTTTCACTCGGTTGCCGATTACCCCACGGCATCAATGAATTTTTCTCTTATATCTAGTTTCTACATCTCATCATATCTCATCATATCCTCTTTCTTTACTTTTATCACTAGTTTGCGATTTCAATGGCCCCATGCTTTCTTTGTTATTCTTAACCAATTATCACCTTTAGTCATTCCGGATGTTTATCTGTTGCCTAGCAACGGCTCTACATTACTTTATATACAGCCCCACTCCCTCTGTTTTCTCTCTTTGCTCCGACGAAGGGCTAACGCTCGAAACGTCAGCAAAACACCATTTTTCCACGGCGTTTAACATAAATCTCAACCTTTGGTTGTTGTTGTTCATTTTTATGAAGAAGTTTTGGAGGGACGCACGAAGTCAAGGGCAACCGAAGATTGTCCACGGTTTGAATTCGCCGAAAAAGATTTGGTTCGCTGAAGAAAGATTTTCGTGTCTAATTCACCAAAAAATGACTAACAAGTCGGAAATGGAACTCATCAAGCCATACTGAGATCATGTCAATTTGTGGGCTATGCACAAGGCTGTGAATTTACGTGGATTTAGTGGAAATTTGAATGCTGTGTGTCAAACATCAGGGCGAAAAGCTGGCCGGTGAAATAAATTCACAACAACTTTAGAGCAGTTTTCACATGACCATCGTGAAATCAATTGCAACTGAGCAATCACTAGCCAATCAGAATAAAGAGACATCACGACTTGCTCCTAAATGGCTTTTTTCTCAGCCAATTGCAAGCAATTACTGAGTAATTACACAATTGTATTTACTACAGAATTTGATTGGCTGAGAAAAACGAGTAGCCAATGAGAACGCAAAGCAATCGCAATTACATAACAAGTCTTGACAGTCATGTGAAATCCGCTCTATCTACATGAATTCAATTCAAATCTCAATGGAAATTGCAAGCGATTCAATATTGAGGGACTATATAAATGGACAAACGCAAGAGGTATTGAAACAATTTGTTAGTTAGTTTATGGAAATTTGGCATTTCTGTAGCTCATTTTCGAACAGTTCAGTATAAATTGAAATTTGTTTTTGGTTCTTTGTGCACCTGTTTCGCCCTGACAAAAATATTTTGCTTTCTCTTGTTTTATTCCAAAAACCCTTGATTCAACTGAAAAACGCCAGAAACACACATAATTATTCGAGAACTGATTTCCTTCAACAGTCGTTAGTGTCAGCAAGTATACAGTACGCATACATTGGGAAACAAATGTCACATACTAACCTCCCCTGTTGCGCATGAGTTTGGGCCCTGGACAGCCTCCTGGACATTGAGGATAAGCTAAAATGTAAACAATTTTGTTTTACTAGACGTTGTATGATCAACAAATTGTTTCAGCCATGCGTCACTTTGCCTGCAGCATAGGGGTGGAGAATTTAACCCAATCGGTATCTTATGCTTTTATGTACTGGTGCATATCAACGGTTCAATTGTAACCGGGATATCAAAAGAGACAAGTGCTGTTCTGTCGTAATATTCCCCACTGCTTGTCTTACATTTCATTCCAATAGCAGATTTTATAGCGGAGCTCCTCAGCGGACGAAGGCCGCACAGCGGAGCACATTAGGTATCGCAGGAAGAATACAATAGCTCAAGGTATTGGTTTTTCATGGTTCAGCGGTATTCAAATATGGGTGTCGCGGGCGCGTCCGTGCCTGCGTGCCCCACAGGTAACCCAAGACCCGTACCTTATCTTAGGAAGGGATGAGCGATGGACAACCAGACTTGGGTGAAGTTGTCTAAGTGGTAAGGGGGTGCAACGGCATGGTCACATGGTATGACGTCATCGATGATGTCATCAAACGAGAAAAAGTATATACCTTGGGAAAGGATGGACAGACAACCAACCTTGGGTGAAGTTGTCTAAGTGGCAAGAGGGCTGCAACCGCTGGGGCACGTGGTATGACGTCATCGATGACATCATCAAACAAGAAAAGGATATATCTTGGGAAGGGATGAACCTCAGAAACCAAACTTGGGTTGCCTAAGTTGTCTAACTGGTAAAGGGTGGAATGTCTCCCCTCAGCCTCCCGGACCGGACGGGTGAGCGTAGCGTGACACGGGCCCGGGAAGCTGCGAGGAGACAAGGGGTGATGACATCATCAAACAAGAAAAAATATATATTTAGAAAAAGGGATGAACCTCAGACAACAAGACTTAGGAGAAGTAGTCTATAGTGGCAGAGGGGTTCGTATTTATCTGAGAAATGGTTGAGCATAGAAAACTAATCTTCAAAGAACTGTGTAAGTGGTAAAAGAGAAGGGGGGAGTAGAAGCAACTACATGGACACATGGTTTGTCGCCATTTAAATGTCATCAAATGGGAAAAATATACATCTCAGAAAGGGATATGAGGCTACGTAGCAAACCTTTTGTAGTATATTGTGGTGACGAGGGCTAAATTCATGGTCCCTTGGGGGTTCTTGCCTCTTTTAGGCACTGCCTAAATCTATATATTATTCATGTGTATGTGTATAACACGCGCGCTCAGAAAATCGATATCTTTTTACGTCATTGATCATTGAGGCCATGTTATGCTATGTTACGCATCATCATAATCATCTTCATCATTGAGAGGTAAACTTCGATAACAATAGTCAGCTTTTCTATTAGTTACCTGGCTGAGAATATTCTAAGAAATCTTATTTACCTCCCTTTGGGCCCATTACGTGGGGTCCACAGCCACCTCCTGGACATTGAGGATAGAACATCGGCATGGGGGGCATCCCCATGGGAAAACCCATGATAGGGACCCCCATGGGTCCGGGAACGTAACCGTTCATTAAGAATGGACCACACGGACCTGCAATATGATAAAAACGTGTGAAAATGATACGTAATAGCTTTGTTTAGTGTTTTTCATTATCAGGAGTAAATCTAGGATTGTGATACTGAGTCCAACACTAACACGCTCTCCCTGCGAAGAAACGCTGGGTAAAATTAGTATAATGTGGATGGCATCTTTTAGATGATAAAATCGAGACGCCCTTTGTTACATCTTCAAGGGTTTATTTTGTTCTTTTCTCGACTCGACCATCCCCGACCCAAACTGTCAGGAGTATACGCCGTATACCGCCCTCCCCCGGTCCTTTGATACGCCGCTGTATCAGCACACCTAACCAGAATTCTACTTCGCACTAGTTATGCAGGCAAGCGATTCAAAACTTCCACTAACAAATAGGAGTTGATCTTATCTAACTTAAAACGTTTCTATAATTGTTTTCCACCGTATCAGGATTCGACCTCGATTACCTGTCATTTGAACACGACCGGGATGCCCCTTGGGAAAGCAGCAGAAGCACTTCCGGTTGAAAGGTTTCTGCTGATTTACCATCGGCTCCATAGGGACAACTTTCATGGGTCCTTGTTTGCCTTCTGTTTGAGATTCATCATCTCCACTATCGTCCTCGTCATTGTCTTCGGCGTCCTCGGCTTCTTTCTGTTCCTGCGGCTTTTGGTTGTCTTCTTTCTGTTCAAGTTCTTTAGCTTTAGATTCCTGTTTTGAATCGTTGGCGACAGACAGTCCTATTAGTGCAAGGACTACTAAAATCAAAGTTAATCTCATTGTTGCAAAATAGATCAAGATATTGTCCACGAGAAACTAAGACACCCGCAGATCTAGAAGGTGTTAAAAAGATGACCTCATTTAAGGTTTAAGCGATTTCTAGTCGACCTACCTGTTTTTGTTCAAGGGGCGGTACAAAATGATTGTCTACTGACAGGTTGCGAGTGCGTCCGATAGAACCGATTCAATGAATGAATGTAAAACGTTTCCCGTTCGGTTGCGTCCTTGCACCAAGGCGCCTGCCACTAGTTCCAGCAGGGCTACTTATAAAAAAGGTTATGACGTTACACAAACTAATGAGAGGATATAAACGCAAGTAAAAATATCTAGGTCAGACTTGGTGAATATCCTCGTGGGTTCATTTTCGTATCTTTAAAAGAACAGTTAGGCGTGCACATAATCATATAGCACCATTTATTTTGTAACGCATCGTGATGTTTTTTGCATTTACTGAATTTCATTTCAAGACTTTGCAAAAGAATGGCAAGGCCATTTTGGGTTATGTACATGGAAAGCAAATTTCATCCAACTGCACAAAGCCAGGAAAAACAGTTTCTATTCCTGTTAATCTTACTTGGTAGCGCTCCAATTATTACGGCATAACAACAAGTTATCTTTAGTTCCAAAACGTTCATCAACCCGCTCTTCATTTGAACCAATAAATGTTCCTCTAGATACCAGTCGGTGGGATTCGTTGTGCGGATGTTGTGTATTCTATATATTATTTGTTATATCTAAAAATAGCAAACCCAAACAAATAATAAGCAGATAAAATTCAAAACTTTATATCCATAAGCAAAAGTATAAGTAAACGAACTGTTCAGCGTTATCTTTAACCTCTTTAGCGGGTTGTTTATTGATGTTTTGACCTGGTGATTCTGGCAGACGATACAATGGTTAAACATTCATGAGAGCGCCATGCTACCCTGGTAAACACTAGACTTACTGATACGACCCGTTTAACGCGCCCTCCACCAATAAACAACAAGCAACTTGCATGTGGTTCAAGTTTATACGGGAAGCTACTCAACCGCACCATAATTACACGTTTTCTTTCTCTATTATTAAAATCTTTCTACAACCGCCTGGCGAATCAAAGTTTTGTCCCGGAGGTTTGACACTCTGGGCCTAAGTTTGTTGGACAATGGCGACCCACTCGTCAATTCTTGCCTTGCTTTCCATTGCTTTTCTAGTTCACTTATGTCTCTGTAATCCAGGTACTGATCAGCTTGACGAGCGAGAAAAAATAGGTCCTGATGTAGAGGTAGCCTTTGATAGGGAAGACGAAGAATTATCAAAGCGATCCAAAATACAAAAAGGTAAGCGGAGAAAATATTATTTCTTTATAACTACATCATCAAACAATACTACCTCTAAGAAAAACAACGATGTTAACTCTTTAAGCGAAATATTTTGCTAACCAAAAGTAACTATCAAGTGATAAATAATCTGATGAATATTTGATGGAAAGTTCGAAAGATCGTGATAACGCTTGTTTTATAACTTCTTCAACTTTTGTCCTAAGGGGCCAGTGCTAGAAAGTTGGACCGATAATAGTTTGGTAATGAATCAAAATATGGACAACATGACCATTATAGTTAAAAAACAAAAGAGCCAGTCATAACGTGTCCAACAAATGTTGGTCAGAACTGGCACAAGGCCCATTCGTCTAAGATTTTGTACACTTTTTACGGTGCTTTTTTCTGATAACTGGAAGGGGACGTCCATCCGTCCATCCTTATTTCGCAAGTCACTTGACAGAAGCACTTCACCAGAAATAGTGAATCCGAGGGATGCGATCATTGCGATTGGAGGTAATTTGGGTGTTATTAATTCATTGTAGAGAATGAAACGCATTCATAAATTACTATTAAATTGTGTAATTACAAGGTAAATATTCGCAGCAGTATCAATTAACAAGCCCGTGCATTAATATACCATTAAAAATTATTGGCCTTTAGGCCTGAACGCATATATAATGCGCTTTGACAATATCCTCTGGGTATGCTGGAAGCAAGGTTGGCAGCAATATAGGAAGGTAACGTGGAAAAAGCCTATGTCAAAAAGGGAGCAGAGACGTCCTAAAAAATGATGAAGACTAGTGGAGTTCGTCCCACCAAACTTCCAATTTACGCAAAACCCGCGGTTCGTCTTTTTGTTTTATTATGCAAACGCATTGATTTTACTTTGTCCCGGTGGCCACAATATATTTTCTAGATCACTAAAACTTAGCGATCCCAAGGGCATTGCAAGAGCCCAAAGTGCAATTTAGGCAACTGTTCCTACCTGTACAATAAGAAAGTAAAATAAAATATTGAATCCTGCAATTATTTTATTCATAGCGTTACAAATTGCTAACGCTGTATGCGAAGTATTTTCCAAACCTTTCCAACGTGTTGGGGCCGGTTTCTTGCTACATGGCACTAACTCGGATATAACCCTGCTCCGTTTGGAAATATTACTTGTAGCATGTTTCACGTTGTTAAAAAGATTTATAAGATTATTTTGTTGTAACTCTTTGCAGAGTCTAAGAGTGGCAAAGGAAGCAAGAAAGAGTTTGTGATTGATGCAATTCATCACGGCCCTTACCATGGTGGTCATTCCTGGGGTACCACCTCTCTCTGGCCAGGGGCAATCTTCCCTGGCCACGGATTGGCAGCAGCGGCACCATCAGGGGGTTGGGCTGGATATCCTAATGTCGGTGCACCTTACAGGTAATTTTGACCAGCCCAAAATGAAAAATATTCCTGGATTAGAGAGGAGATAAGGAATTAATCTTGCGTGAAAGCTGAAGTGCTAATGAAATATCCCAGGTGTGCTTCTGAGCGTTAGCCCTAGTAAGCGGAGAAAGAGAAACAATCTCTGACCTCGAGAGGGACTATTCTTCCTGGAATAGTTTTGTATCAGACAATCGCCATATTTTAGCCAATGGCACCAGAATGCGCCACTACGGCACCGCTATGTATAAGAAACCTGCTACGTTACTTTACTAACTAACTGCTGACTAATAAACAAAATAGACAGGAGCGATTTTTAATTTTAGAATTATTTTAGAATAAATGTATAGCTTGTAAATTTTATACAGAGTTGTAACTATTACTATTCATTACTTTTCAAAACATCTTGTGATGCGCAATAGATCATTTACATGCTTTTTGCGCAATATAAGTAATAAATTAATATTTATTGTTATGATGCGGGGCTGTATTGTATTGCATTGTATTGCTGGAACTGTCGCCTCTCTAAATTTGATCCACAGGTCTAAGATCCAAAGGGTAAAGCTGGTAGCAAATCTGAGATCCACAACTCTCCAAATAAACGGTGGTGGCCAGGTTATACTGGCGGATGGGGAGGCTGGGGCCCTGGTAATCATGGTTACCCAGGCTGGGGAACGCATGGCCTCGGTGGATGGGGAGGATGGGGAGGTTATGGTGGCGGCGGATGGGGTGGATATGGCGAGTGGGGACATGGCTTTGCTCGATCTGCTATTCCTCAGCCCGATGAAGGCGCGAGCAAGCGTTGGTGGCCAGGTTATTCCGGAGGATGGGGTGGATGGGGTCATGGCAATGTAGGCTACCCGGGCTGGGGCTCAGGCTGGGCTCATGGCTGGTCGCATCCAGGATTCATAGGCTGGGGTGGAGGTCATGGATACGGTGCCGGGCATGGCTACTACAGGTCTAGCATACCGTCCGGACCTCTGAAGGAAAGAAGCTTTATTCACGGCTTCCATCCGGGAGTCTACGGATGGGGAGGGACTGCATATCCTGGTTATGGATTACTTGGTGGATATGGATACGCCGGTCCATATGGCGGCTACGGACCAATTGGATATGGTCCCTATGGTGGAGCAGGTCCTTTTGGGTTTCACAACGCTTTTGTCGGCTCTGCGGCATATGGTCCTTTTGGAGGAAACTGGGGACCTTTTGCGCGATCAAATGTGCCTCGACCCTCAAGTGCGAAACCAAAAGAAGAGCAGGCTTCTAGTCGCCAAGTGATAGGATATCATCCGGGATGTTACGGATGGGGAGGCGTTGTGTACCCCGGATGCGGGTGTATAGGGTCATACCATGTAGGCTGTGGCGGGTGCGGCGGATGTGGTGGTTGTGGTGGATGCGGCGGTGGTTGTGGTGGATGCGGCGCTGGCTGGGGACATGGAGGTTGTGGAGGAGGATGGAATCATGGAGGTTGGGGAGGAGGATGGGGTCATGGTGGCTGTGGAGGAGGCTGCGGGGGTTGTGGTGGTTGCGGATGTTGTCGTTCCAAGACGCCCAAGAAGCAGAACCATAAAGACGTGAAGGGACACACCAGGCAAGAGATCATGAGTCCGGATACCAACGAGGGAGGCGAAACGTCGCTGTTTGGCAACTCATTCAATGGCGTTGAACCACCTTCCATAGATGGAAACGCTGAGGCTACACAAGTCAACATCCCAGGTAACGCCATAAGCCAACTAGAGACCAACCAAAATGAATGGCTTATAGGAAACAAATCAAGACGTGGAGGCCAAAAGCCCTAGGTACCCTAGGTGTTTAAAAGGGTGTCTCTATCAACAGAAAAAGACAATGAAAGACTTCGTCGAGCGTTTTTAACATGAGCCCCTGGCTCGGGTGACTGGGCAACCACTCCCTGCGTTTTTCGACATTAAACAATTATTGTATTGTATTGTATTGTATTGTACAATGAAAGACTTCGTAGTAAAGAGGTTAAAACAGGTAGCAAAGATTGCACTATCACTGTCATTTTCTTATCGTTTCCGAATAATGCGATTTAGCTATCAGTAGTAGTATTTCCAAACCGTATGTCCAAACAGTGCGCTAATGGGGCATTGTTTCAATGTGTTTTGTAGGAATGGGAATGGATCTTCCTTCAGTGATCGACGCTCAGAGAAATCAATTTCCAGAGTACTCTAGTCAGTTTGCAAGTGCAGAAATGCAAGAAAATAGCGGAAAGGATGAGTTGGCCAACTTAAAGATGAGTCCTTCTGGAGATTCAGGTAACAGCTACCTTCAATAACGTCTGGGGGTTGCTATTTTGCGACCCCCGAGCCTTTTGATGTATTTCTTGCCATTTTTTATTAAATTTAATATAATGCTAACTCAATAAAGCAAGGTGGCAAACAGGTTGACCATACCCCTTCTCGTTATGAGGTTTATTCAAGTTTTTATTATGTTTTTCAAAGACTCGCCTTAAATAGCCTCGGGGCTCGCCAAGAGGCTCGCAACCGTGGAATGGGCTTTGATTAGGCGTTAGGAACTCTATTAGGGGTCTGTTAGGTTACAACTCTGAAGCTTTAATTGCATCTTCAGAGGAAAGTTACATTTTTTATAAACTATTCTAAAATAATTTTTGAAAGCGTGCGGCTGTAATTGCATAGCTTATTTCAAAATTCATCTTTTGAAAGATGGAAAGTAAATCGCTATTTGTCAGTTGGGCAGAAGTTGCGAATGGAATTAAGGGGAGTGAGGAGCGAGGAAATCGCCGGGGCAATCTTCATGACTGCCTACCATGCTGGATATAAACCAGTAAGAGAAGAGGCAGGTTAGAGCTACGTGGTAAGGAAAATTAATCCTTGTTTTCTATAAAAATGACCACCGTATTATATGTCTACTATTTTTTTTTTCTAGTTTTTAATGTGTTTTTCAAAGGCTCGCCAGAAAAGGCTCGGGGCTCGCAAATTAGACTGTCATTAGCGGTGGAGCGTGGGTCATGGTTTCGAGCTCGACGCGGAAACTTCTAGGTCTCTAACCTACACCAGGGGGACGTAATAAACCAGGATGACCCTACTATTATTGAAGATGTTTAATTACCTCCTCCTATGCGAAAATATTGGTCATTTGATAGGTCTCCAATCATATTCGGTGGTCCTCAATTTCCCTGGTGACATAGGAGAAGGGGTCAAAACAACAGTACTTCGTCGGGATCCAGTTTAAGGTGATGGGAAACCGAGACCCATCAATATTTCAAAATTCAAATATCTCGCTAAATGATAATATTTATGAAATATTAAATCGGGGTACCGCAAATGGTCAAGAAACGAAGCCTCGATAATCGGGATCAAGCATTTACATTGATATGCCTGGATTCCAAGAAGTACCGTTGTTTATGCCTACTACTTATTCAACCAGTTTTGTTGCGATGCCGGATACTGTATCATACACCTAAATCGGGACCGGCTGAAATGCACGTTTTGCCTGCCTCTCTAACCAACTTCTCTTGGACATACCCTAGGCATATATTGAAGACTTTCCAGAACGTCACAAACATTTTTTCTTGTGTAGGTATTCAGCTTGAGGAATCTCAGAACTCGGCACCTGATGCAGCAGCTTACACCGGAGAACAGCCAGAGATCCGCAGGGGACAAATCCCGAAAGGAAAAGATGTGAGGGCCACCAAGAAACAGGCTGTTGCATACCCTTACCCATTAAGCGCCAACCCCACGGGTTATTATCCGGGTTACATCCATGGGCTTGCTCCACACCCCGCGGTACTTCCTTATGCACACGGAGTAAGTAGTTACCATAATAAATGGACAAGTTTACAACTCTGTTTCCTTTGGCATTTAGAAAATGTGATATGTATATATGGGCCAATGTGATTCGATTCGGCAAAATATGACCGTGACTTTGGTCGGAAAGTGGTTTCATGGCGAGATCAAACGAGTCCTAATATTTTGCAGAATCGAACAAAATTTGTCCGAATATTTAGTTACTGAAAAGTTCAGGTCAGAAAAGTTTCTTTATTGCTATAGTTTACATTCAATGTGAAATCTTATCGGTGGGAATTCTGTTTAGGCAAATTAACATAAATCAGCGAAAAAATATATCGAAAAGCCGTTTGCAAACTATAGAAGTAAACACATTCATTGCTCTTTTGCTCTGACGAAGCGCTAACGCTCGAAACGTCAGCAAAACGCCATTTCTCAACGGTGTTTAACAAAAATCTCAACCTTTGGTTGTTGTTGTCCATGTTTACGTCCCGCCGACGTAGACCACCTAGTTTTTCCATAAAACTAGTCATACCATAAACAAATTCATGTATCAGAAAAAAATAGTTTTAAAATAGGATTGGTTTGCGGTGTTTCAATACCGCTTCTCAATTCAAATCGACGAAACGTCGGAACTGAATTTCATGAATGTGTTATCGTTACCACGTGTTCTGGACAAGTCTTATGTTTTAATCGATGTTTTTAATAGAAGTTTTTGCTGCCTTTAATCATACTCTTCCTTCAGTACCAAGTTCCAAATATGTTGGGCTACCCGTATGCCGGTGGCGTGTACCCCCATGTGGATGACCACACCACACATTCCATCCATGTGGGATCACCAAAGGTCAACGTTGACGTCCAGACCACGAGAGAGCATGTGGCGCGAAAACCCGAGGACGACGAAAAGGTAAGAAACACACAGAGAAGAAGAACAGACTGCTGATCTAACCCCTGAAAGGTGAAAAAGCGCGGGGTTTTTAGCTCCCATCTCCTGAAGCTTAGGGACATGGACCTTTTTGCTCTTGCTTCACTCAAGATCAATACAATACAATGGACGAAAACTTTTCAGTTACCATAGATGTACCTATGGAACGCTTTCCAAGTGTCGTACAGGATGATTTCGAGGAAAACGTTTCTCGAGAAAGCCTTATACAAACCGAAAATGGTCGCTCATTTTTGCATTCTTCCTCTGTGGTTTCCTCAGGATACCAAGAAAGTTCGACGATTCGCCAGGGACATCGAGGATCAGTTAACGAAAGATGAAAGCCCAAAAAAAAACAAAAGACAAGCACCAAACATTCTACAACAAGCATATGGACGCCGCTTTCCACTTCCAGCTGCAAATCAGGCGTCTGCTAGGTCATAAATCTATTGGTTTGTTGTAACTAAAATTTATTATATTTTGATAGGTCCAACATCATTTAGATTAGCATAAAGAAAACATGAAAATTATCCGAGAAAACGAAACGCCATTTGTTTTTACCATTACGTTTTGCACCGAATTTTTACACATTTTGTATTTCCCATGTTGTACCGACAAGCTTTTATACAAAAATACAACAGCGTTTTCTAAAATGTCAAAGGAGAATTTGAAAGCTGTAATGCCTGAAGCACATTGATCACATAAATAATATCTAGTGAAACACTTCAGGCATATTGGCTTGAAATTTGACGTCCTTCAGATGACATATTTTATAGTTAGAAAGCTATAGTCATTACGAGTGCTAACAAGCGTAAATGTTTTCGAAGCTAATATCCATTTATATAATCAACGTTAATTATTAATCGTTTTGTTGAGGAATGTTTGATACGAGAAACAAGGTCGGAAAAGTTTCGAAAACATTTATGCTTCAGTCAATTGTTACGTAAAGTGTCCATGTATAAAGATCAGAGGAAAGTGGACAATAAATGACATCAAATCTAACGTTTATGTTATTCTTTACTTTTACGCTCAACTTGTTACTCGTATCCAACATTCCTGTACCCTACAAACAAACGAACGAAAACAAACAATTCACGAAAAGCACCCAAAACAAACATATGCTAAAAGAAATGAAAGCTTAAACACACTAAAAATATCACTCGAACGATATGACAAGCTGAAGACAACTGAAACAACAAACCACAAAACTACAAAAAAATCTCTCCATTTTACGATTTACTCACTGAGTCTTAGCCCCGGCTTTCGCATCGAAACTTAGTCCCGCCTCCTTTGTTTCTCACATGGCCGCATTTTGTTTCTCTGATTTTATTAGACCACACGAAAATTGTATTGCCCCGAAGGGAAGCAGCGAAAAGTTCTAACCCTGTAAGAGTAGCCGAAATTCATCATTAAGTAGAGAGAAGTTTTACCACAAGCACTAATAGATATGGTAATAGATGCAACTTCGAGAATGCATGCGCTATCAGCGTTCATTTACCATCATGTGCCATCTCAATACTTTGATAAACCGATCGTTTCTGATTTTCTTATTGAGTATAGCTGGGTGCCTGGAGGAACCTCTGAAGAATGAGCATTCTTATAACTATTTTGCGGGGGAAATATGAATTTCATTCTCCTTCACCAGTTCATCCGAATGAAAAATATTTTCCCTTTCCTTCCTGCATGACTATTAATAAAAGACAACATAGTTATACGTTTTTTAAACGTTTGGCAGCTTGGTTCAGGTCTGAACAAGGCACCGTTACGCTGATTTATTGCAAATGATTACAAGTATATCTAAATATATTGTTTGCTACTGAAAAGCCTGCGAGGTGCAGTTCTTTTACATACATGCTATTCGCTAGATCTGATTTACAATGGCCATTTTAGAGGCGCTCTCTTGATAGACAACCAGTCACATACGCTATTGTACAATCGAAGTTGCACTGCCTAACCCGGAAACTGTGTAAACCGAACATGTCTGTTTTGTGTCCAGTGTCCTAAAGCTTGAGGAGTGACTTGAAACATTCACGAAATAATGTATGACATTTTTCTTTTCCCTACTTCTTGTATTTGTTGATAGACTTTAAATACGATACATTCGTAAATATATAGTCAGGATATACACAATGATTAGACGATGTCTGCGTCGACTAAATAACGACTTTTCATAGAGCCAACTAAGCACGAAACATGAGAAAGTCTAATAGACATCTTGTCCTTCCCTGAATACATTAGTCTTGCTTTCTGGTACTTTTACTATAATATGACCAGGAAAAGCGGTGATGTCGCATGCCCTTATTTTAAGGAGCTTCTCAGAACGAAAAAGCCCTGCAACGATAAAACACATTAGTAATACGTAAATATTTCAGTGAAGCTTGATCCGTAGCATATATTCATATCTTGAATTAGGCAAAACATACTCCTTTACCCTATATAATTGGTTTTAATCTATATCTTTCTTCAACTTGTACTAAATTGCAACAGATACTTGCAACCTACGCCGGGGATTGTGCGAAAGGAAGATGGCTAGCATTTCCACTAGAGTACATAACAGACTTGCATCTCTTGGAAGTCTAAGCGCACATTTCTCTTGTATTATAAGCACGCGTGGATGGCGCAGCGCTGGAATGGAATCTAAGAAAAAAACCGTTTAGCAAAATTGTAACAACAAATTATAAGAACGTTGCAAAGTCTCAGATCATACCATTACATGCGAACAAGTATGCATCTTTTCTTTTTTTTTTTTTCTTTTTTTTAATGCACCCATCAGCTCCTTTGGCCTCGTTGCACTAAATCAGTAAAGCGATACATCACTCGACATCGCTATTTGTCAATCGACTTCAAATAATTACATGTAAGTAATCTAAAAGAACAATCATAGCGCCATGGTATGGCTAGGTTAATAATCTTGTATTATAATGATGTGATCACCCTTGTGTCATTCACCAAGTGGTGAGCGGTTACCTGACCACGAGACCTTGTTCACGGCCGGGCGCCATCTTGGCCGCCAGGAATAAACTGTAGTGAGGTGAAAACATCTCTTTGTCATCTTTACACAATGGCGTAGTACAAAATTAAACAACAAATCCAAATACGCAAATCTTCAGATTTCTTACATAAAATGCGGAACTGCCATGCATCCAAACACTCGTCATCAATTTCTATGCAGCGAATGTGTCACTCGCTCCTACAATTCGCTCCTACAATTTGCCAATCAGCTCTTAGCATCAATTTCGATGAAGCGGATGTGTCACTCGACTTCGCTCCCACAATTTGCCAATCAGCTCTTAGCATCAATTTCGATGAAGCGGATGTGTCACTCGACTTCGCTCCTACAATTTGCCAATCAGCTCTTAGCACCAATTTCGATGCAGCGAATGTGTCACTCGACTTCGCTCCCACAATTTGCCAATCAGCTCTTACTGTAGCATTAATTTCGATGCAGCGAATGTGTCACTCGACTTCGCTCCTACAGTTTGCCAATCGGCTCTTAGCATCAATTTCGATGCAGTGAATGTGTCCTCGACTTCAATATTAAATCAATAGAATAGTCTAATAATTAAAATTATGTCATTATTCTACATGCAACGATATTTCCATTCCAATTACTAGAGCCAATGACAGACCTTTCATTTCTACCATGAATACAAGCTTCTCTTTCGACAAAATAACGACAGCCACGAATAAAAACTAGAATACTTAACCATAATAATGGCCAAAAACTGGCAGATGGCCATGCAGGAACAACTAATGTTATTGATACATGTTGCCTACTAACAAAATTCAAAATGGCCGTGGAAGACAATCCTTTCTCCTCTCGTGCGTGAAAAAACAGCAATTTATCACCTTTTTATTTTTATCATTGCTTGTTATTCAATGTGTGACCAGCTCATTGTGACAATTGCAATAATTTCTGTAATTTTCCTGTTATTACGCTAGAACTTACTTCAATTACACAATATTCATTAATGTGAAAAGAACATTCCAAATCTTTGCAGCAGCAATGGAGATTGACAAAAACTGGTCATTAGATTGGGCAATCGAACTACGACTGGACTAATAATATATATTATAGATACCACGAAACGAATGGTTCTCTGCTGAAAAATCAATTGCAGCTATATAGTATTGTTCATAACTCTTGTTGCTTTCTCGATCCTTCTGATAAACAATGTCAAGTCATCCCAAACAAATCAATCTCTTGAATGATACGCAGCATAACAAGAGGTATAACATACCAATTATCCGAATACACAAAATCTGAAAACGTTGATGAACAAGAAGAGCGCGTTTCTCCATTGGGAAAAATCCATGCAAAACCTAAATATGGTCTGTGGAAAGATATCTAGATGGTCATATCCACTTCAGAAATCAAATACACAGCAAATTCTGTTCCAGAATGGAGAAACTCAAAATGTTTGATGTAATTTTCATACTTGAATTTGAATTTGTACAAACACCTGTTGATCAATCGATCGATAATAAGCCTATTTAATTCTTTCCCCATGGTTGGATGGAGACAGACATCGATATTGTAAACACATTCACTTCAACTTCAAAAATTATATCACCAAGCAAAAGTTCCTGAACAGATTCAATTCAACTACAAAATATTTGTGCAAAAAGCGCACAGTTGTTTTAGAAGGATTAAAGAGATACTTTCTTATAGGCCGATGGCCTTGATGAGGTCATTGTTTACATTCACGAAATTTAAAATGCTGTATCTAGGCTCGTTCAAGCTTTTCAAAATTGTGTGAAATCATTGAGGCAAAAACGCTCACATGTTTCCTCTAAATTGTACAAAGGACTAACAGTCAAAACTTCAGCAAAACACCATTTTTCCACGGCGTTGAACATAAATCTCAACCTTTGGTTGTTGTTGTTCGCGTTCAGATCGCAGACCACCTAGTTTTCCCGTAAAAGCAGTCATACCATTATATTGATAGCTCCCTCTACTCGGACGTTCTGATTCTGAATATTGCATAATATGCTAATGAGCTCAAAATACCTATCCTGTATTTGGCAGAAATAATGAATTCTGGTGCTACTATATTTCCATAACGGTTGGTATGCTTTTAACTGACCTTGCACATTGCAAACAATGTTGTTATTACATATGACTCCCGCTCCCCATCATGTAAATAGTACCTCCAGTTCTTGACTCATTATTGCTCATTATTACAATTCGTCATCTTCATTTTCCCGTTCCTGACTTATCTGATGTTGTAGTCATTATTTCTACACAAGCGTAACCCAGCAAAGTGGTGCTTGTTGGAATTCCTGCATTGCGCGTTGAGAAGCGTACGTCATTTGGTCTATAGAAATAGAAAATACAATTAAGAATGGAAAACAATAAAACATTTTAAACGGCCTAGCAATGGTAAACCATAATAACTGCAAGAAAAAAAAATAGCGTCAGCTGTAACGTGCCGTGTGAACCTGAAACCTGGATACTCTAGACTTCTTCCATGCTCCTTATAAACCTGAAAACTTGTTAGTCTAAACTAACAAAGTTAGATGCCATTACATAACTTCATACATACCAAACATGACTTTACGTCATGCTACGAAAACAATGGAAAATACATTTTCATTCTCCTTCACCAGTTCATCCGAATGAAAAATATTTTCCCTTTCCTTCCTGCATGACTATTAATAAAAGACAACATAGTTATACGTTTTTTAAACGTTTGGCAGCTTGGTTCAGGTCTGAACAAGCTATGGATATAACAAAGAAAGGGCAATATAGGTATTAACTAGCTTTTAGGCATGTAATTTACCTCAAACAAGATTTCGGTTCTCGATAACAACCGTTAGGAACATCCAGGCGTCGGATGTTTGCGAATCTCGTTTGCCTTCTTCTGAAAGAGGACCTTGGTTGCCTTTTCTTGGCCATTTTGGTTGACTTCTCATCGTCTGAATTGTCCACAAGCTCCTGTTATACGCCTCGTATTAGTTTTTTGTATTTTATGAACAAGTCCTAATGTAGATTTCACAAACCTTTTGGCTTGTCTACACTTTGTCTCCTTGAATAAATTTAGAGTCTAAAGATTGGTTATTAAAATTCTTAAGCTTGCTAGGTTCAATTTGTCTCTGAACATTTTAGCCCCCAAATCTGATGAAACATCAATTTCGTTAGGTTTTGGCTTTCGAATTTCGGCTAACCTAGCGCCACCATACGATTTGAATTTCTCCCAAAAAATAGCGTAAGCTGTAACGTGCCGTGTGAACCTGAAACCTGGATACTCTAGACTTCTTCCATGCTCCTTATAAACCTGAAAACTTGTTAGTCTAAACTAACAAAGTTAGATGCCATTACATAACTTCATACATACCAAACATGACTTTACGTCATGCTACGAAAACAATGGAAAATACATTTGATGTAAAGCGAGAAAAGGAGTAATTTTGTTACTGTATGTTTTGTACCTCTTCTGGAACGACTCCCCACGACTCTCTAGAGTATCAAAATTCCTGCCACTCTTTTTTTATTTTTCAAACTCCTTAATCAGCTCGTGATAATGTAGTAGCGACCTCGATCCATTGTAAGGGAGAGGCAAGTTGCCTATTTTGGGGTGACCTTGACAACCTACAATTGGGGCCAAATATAACTAAACACTTGGCTGTCCAGGCTGTTTCCCGCTTCCCTGTTCAATGTTGTTTGGTGCGCGCAGCGCTCAATTCAAATTGGCATCCTCCAACGCTGTAGCTAGGACAGACTGAAGATCAGTATTAAGGTATTCGCAACACGGCAATTTTCTTGCGGCAATTTCTTAACCGAGCAGCCCGAACAACCATGGATCAATTTGAAAACAAAAGAAAAAGGGGCGCAAAGGCTCCCGGTCGATACTGCTTTCCTGAGGTTCCAGTAAATAAGTGCTTTATTATCATATCAAGCGTCAAACGTAAC
Source organism: Scolanthus callimorphus (assembly GCA_033964015.1). NCBI lineage: Eukaryota > Metazoa > Cnidaria > Anthozoa > Actiniaria > Edwardsiidae > Scolanthus > Scolanthus callimorphus. The sequence goes on along the minus strand of CM066911.1, from coordinate 12,135,035 downwards.
AAAACAAAAATACAGCGTAATAACGAAGAGTTTTTACGTGAATAATTTGTACAAAAGCGCGCGCAAATGTGTTGGATTTTGGTTTCCTGCTTCGATATACTTTCACAACGTGACTTCCGGCTTTGTCATTCCCGGTCAATAAAACATATTATTATATAGCTCGTGTTTATTCGATCAAAGCGCGCGCTTTTATTGGTTCTATCATGGTCACGTGGCGGGCTACAAATTTAATGTAGCCCGCGCGGGCTACAATTAAAAAATTGTTGCCCGCGCGGGCGACATCGCTAGAGCGAGAAATTTCGGCGGACTTTTTTTTACCGTATTTTCCTTTTTTTTCGCTTTGATCGAATAAACACGAGCTATATAATAATATACACTTAATGACTGTTTCCGAGGGAAACAGCGAGTTTTGTTTTCCCTCTAATCTCGATGTTTCCCGAGACGAAGTTTCCCTCGGAAGCAGTCATTAAGTGTATACTGTTGCCCTCCGAGTTGTAGCCAGGGAAACAATTGTGAATTTCTTCACGTTCATGTGATAGAAAAAGTGAACTTTGAATCAATAGACCATGAGGCGGAAGGCGAGAGGAAATAATTGTTCTAGTCAAACAACATAAGTAGGTCACTTTTCGCTACTAGTAGACTATAACTTATAGCCCACTATTAGCTAAACCAACAGAACGCAGCATTGACAATTGATCATTAGTGTGATTTGTCTAAAATGTAATATCCATTTCCAGGTTCAATGTCCCCTATCCTGCCATGCAGCAATACCAGCAAAGGTGAGTTTCCCAAAACAGGTGCTTGTAAAAAATAGACCGTCTATTAAGGTTACTCCGCGAAAAGTCGAAGCGCATTTTCTGTAAATATAAATTTGGTCATAACTTTTATAATATTCGTGTGACGGATACTCAAACCTGGATGGCAGTAGGACCATCACTATCACGAATCCTGCATTCTGATTGGCTCAAAACTCAATGTCTATTGAGTAATAGATAGTGAATTTTGAAAAGGCCGGCGTTTTGAAGAAAAACAAACATTTCTTAAAAGATATAAATAAATAAAAAGTTTCATTATTCAAAGGGAGTGTGAGTGTGATTTTACTAAAACAATTACATTACCCGCTCTCGATTTCTATGAGCTTGATAGTTGACTCGTCGAAGACTCCTAAAATTACGTGATTCCCAAAGTAAAGTGCACGCTCTTAGCCAACAGGATCGACATAGTGAGTACAATGTATAATAATTATTTTGAGCTGCGAAAGGTGGAGTATTCGATATGAAATCGTAATAATTTAAATAGTTAATGTAAAACTTTGTCTAAATCTAAGTAAGGGTTAGAGAATGGACTCGAGTGTCCTATGGGATATAGACCACTAATAATGAACTAGTGGTCTGTATCCCACAGGACACGAGCGTCCATTCTCTAACTTTTTAGAACATGATCAATGCCACGAAGAAAGTCTTTGTTTTTGTGCTAGCTTGTCATTGACATATCAACATCATTACAGAGCATTGTCCAGAGCAATACTTCATTCATCCAAGGCTTTTTACAATAGTAGTGTCAATCAAAGCATTGTGAATGAAAAGGTCGACCGACAAAGCGGTCATTTGTTTTCACTGCATTCATTGTTCTAACTAATTTCCAAGTGTGTTTTGAGACGATAGCAGTTGAAACTGGCCATACTGAGTTGCTAACAGGTTTCGTTCCCGAAGTCAGGTAAGAAATGAAAAGATTCTATCGCAAACTTTTGTAATGGATTCCTCGACTCCTATGGCCCAAGAAAAGGGAAAAACAGAAAAGTGTACATAAAATCTCGGTCTAGTTATGAGAATTCGTAAATCCGTAAAGTTAGGATCGAACACCGTAAATCGAACTGAAGTATAGCAGAACACAGAAGTCGCATTACAGCGGAATAGTTGGTAAAACATAGTTTGAATTGACAATAGTGTTTCTTCCAAGGGTCTTTCTTATGAGAATTGCAAGAGCGCTGTTGTTAGGGGCTGGCAAAATTCGAAGTGCTCTCAATTTGTTTTAGTATTGACACTTAAATGTTCCTCAATACAAGCCTCGAGACAGCCAGGAGTTGAGTGAATCAGCCGATAAACTGATGCGAAGGTGGAAGCTTTTCCCTTAAAATACAGTACGTCATAACATGAAAAGGGAATATCAAAATGCAAAACGTTCGTGGAGAAACTTTGCTACAGAAAAAAGCTATGTTCTTAGGGGGCTCTCGCACGCTTGTTGGCCACTTCTTTTACAAGAAAATAGCTCCAATCGCAATCCAATTCCATTCTCTTGATAACAGGTCAAAACAACCTAGAATTCCATTTGTCCAACACTTGAAAGGTTTTTCTATAAATCTGGAGGATTATTTTGATTACTTCGGGCAAATATGCATGTGTTTTACGGTTACTATTTTACTTATTTTATGCCCACGGTGGACGGATATTTTAAGCGTGCGAGAGCCCCTTGTTCTTAATTTTTTGCCTAATAAAACTTCGAATTCTTATAAACGTGGTTTTTATGAACAAAGATTTCATTGCAATGTTGATAATGTACTAGTTTTGATTTGCTTTATTTTGTTATAGAAAGATGTTGGAGAGTTAATAAAGGGCTATTTTGCAAAAGATGACAATGAAGTCAACCTTTTCCTTTATTTTCTAGAGTTAGTTGTGTCAAGCGGCGAGGGAAGAACAGGGTGTGGTTGGTACATAGTCATTAGTATTCATGCTCATAGTCATTAGTATTCTCTATGTTGCACCTTGGTTTTCTTTGTTCTTCTTCATGCATGAATGCTAATGACTATGTACAAACCCCTAATTTCCCTATTGTTTAATGCCCTCGCCGCTTGACGCTTTAGTTTCTATGGGATATAGTCGATATAGGGGACGAAAATGCCGGTCGCTGATTGGCTGAGTGGCATTGATCATATTCTATCTTGTACTTTAGATATCCTATGGCGGCTACTCCGTATAATACAATGGCGCAAGCGAGGTCCAGGTAGGACACTATTCGAGACATTTGCAGAAGAAAATTCACTAAGCCAATCACATTGCACAACCACCATTTAAAGACCGGAGCCAGGTGCCTGGCTGTAAATCAGACACGTCTATGTTTATCCAGTCAGTAAGACTGTAAAGAAAAATCCATTGACTCTCTCTTCTTTTTTTTACTCGCAACTAAACTCAAATCATACGTTCTTTGTTCCCTGATTGGTTGGTAGTTGAACTGGTTGTTTGTATTTACTTTTGCGCGTAGTTTTCCACACTCATCTGAATGATAAAGTAAGAGACTACATGTAAGCAAGTTCTGTTTCGTTTTAGATATCCTATAGCGGCTACTCCATATAACACAATGGCACAAGGAAGGTCAAGGTAGGAATTTATTTCAGGAGATTACTGCCATAACGTCATAATTACATGTAATCGGGTAAATGTTATTTCATTCGGCAATATATCAGAGCGAGTTTGGACTACAATCTTTTTGCGGCAAAAAGTTACGAGAAAAATAGTTATTAGATCTGGGACTATTTCGAAATGCATTGTCACGCTGAAAATTTCGAATAACTTAATGTGAGACGTCACGTGATGACATAATTAAGGCATAGTATCGTTTTTCGTGAAATATTTAATAATATCAACCTAATGAAACTGCTACTTTAATGATAGACATGTTCTAAATGGCATTTGACCACCCCATTAATACTGAAGGTAAAATCATGGTTACACCCGGGATACCTGAGATCGAACCAAAGTGTTCCGACTATTTCTTCATCATAATAACTTTCTCCTAGCAGCATGATGGGACAAGCACGGTCCAGGTACTCACACTAATCAGTAACGAGCATATAACGTGTCAAGTTCGAACGAATAATATCTTTTATTATTCAGCACATCGATGCACTGTCCAAATATGGTCATTGGAACGCCAATAGCTGTCTTCTGTACATGACAGCTATCCTGCGATATCCGTCTCTGAGGAAAATATGATGTTTTGAGCTCGTAAATAATACACAAAAGTCATTTTTTTCGGGGGTTTTTGTGCTATCGATGTGCTGAATAATAAAACCATTATCCTGCTCGATTTTGCAGAATATCGTCTGATTTTAGCCAACTCGGGACTTCGTCCCTCGTCGGCTAAGTATCAGACGATATTCTGCGCAATCTCGCAGGATAATGGTTAAATATAGCGCACATACATTGCTGTTCTGTGCGCTTTACAATGTTTCTTTAAAATAAGAGAAAATAAGATTTAAACGGACAAACAAGTAAAATAAAACGGTAAAAATTTACAACGATTGAGGGATAAAAGCAACAGGTATAAAATGGTAAAAAATGATAAAAAAAAACTATAAATATGATAATGAACTATATGGTTAAACGTCATATGCGATCTTAAAAATGTGAGTCTTTAGTAATTTTTTAAAAGCATTCACATTGGGACTAGCCCTGATATCAAATGGGAGCTTGTTCCAAAGTCTTGCCATCATCCCACCATGCATCCCAACCATTTTGTAGATTTTGCTGTCGCGAGCTAGACTTGCCAATCATTTTACTAATACGCTAATCATTTACTAAAATAAATTGATGCCAGTAGGAACTGACACCGTAGGATATGAGGACAGTAATTCTTGATTATAACAATAGCAATAATAGAGAAGACAAAGTCACTGCGACTCAGTTGAGACAACGGTACGCATTAACAAAAATGATATGAAGATCACCACAAGGCAACACCGTACAACCTTCTTGCATTCTCTCAGATTTTTCCACTTTCTTGTTTCTGTTTAAACTAAGTTAGGAATAAGAAAAACTGCATGTCGGTTTTCCTCTCGTTTCTTCAGTTTTCCGGTTCCTGCAGAAGTTCAGAGCGTTTTATCACAGATGATGCCTAGGTAAGACAATCACACCAAAACCACTTTAGAAGTAACCTGTTTCCTGAATATTTGTCCTTTTATGAGTGCTGAGACAGCAAGTAACAGTACTCGTATTGGCCCACTCAATTTTCGGGGGTGTAGTATAGGTTTCACTACGTCAAACATGCTTAAATTATTACAACATGGGTGACATATTAAATTCGATTGTTCTCATAAAGAAGGTTTCCGATAGGTTTACGGCAAACATAACAAAATGTCATCTGCCAACTAAGAAATATTTAAGGTGTATGTGTACATAAAAAAGTGGTTGGAACTTTGTCAAAAACAAGAAAGAATACAAAATGATAACGTTCAAAATGTAAAGGAAACGTCGGGCGTTTCCGCATCAATAGACTCTCGCCTGTAAATCTTTTCGGCTGCCCCAACATTTCAAAACGTTTCTCTTATATTCCTTTAGTTTCCTTATGTTGTGGAACATTTCAGAAAGGGAACTGAAATGTATCCGACTTTTCCAATGATTTTTCGCATTAGAAAATAATATTGTGAAGATTTACCTCACGGCCCACCTTGTCTCTTTGCTAATCTAACGAAGATTTTGATTAATTCCACTTTCCCTTAGCAGCATGATGGGACAAGCACGGTCAAGGTACTCACACTAATCAGTAACGACCATATAACGTGTCAGGTTCGAACGAATCGCCTATTGACAAATAGGATCATATGAACGGTTAATTTGGATTCATCGAGAGAGCGTCTTTTGAAAAGTGATCTGAATGGAATACCAACAACACTCTCAAATTAGCCAACCACATAACGATTGGAGCGGTTTTAACATGACTGTCGTGAAAACAATTGCAATTATTGGGCAATCACTAACCAATCAGAATCGAGAGAAATCATGACTTGCTCCTAAATGACTTTTTTCTCAGCCAATTGCAAGCCGAACCAATTACTTAGTAATTACACAATTGTATCTACTGCAGAATTTGATTGGCTGAGAAAAATGAGTAGCCAATGAGAACGCAAAGCAATCACAACTACATAACAAGTCTTGACAGTCATGTGAAATCCGCTCTATTGTTGTATTGCGGACTGTCAATGCAGATTCTAAAACATTTCGTAGAGCATGAAAAAAATTCCATCTCATAAAAATCGCTGCTAATGTAAACTGGGGTCCGACTCGTACGATCTAATATTAAATCTAGTATCGCTGGATACCTAAGAACCTTTTTATTATGACGAACAATCCTTTGCACGGTGAGGTGAGATCAGCTGGTAATGAGCCCCTCACAATTTCCATGGGAAAAGCTGAATTTCCCATGGTATAAGAATGGGAAGTGTTGGATTTCTCATGGCTATTCATGTGAATTCCTAACACTTACCATGCATTTGTCAAGGGAAATTCAGCTTTTCCCATGGATGGGTTTCTGCAGAAATTCCCTGTATTAATTGGAATAAAACCACCACCTGACTGATTCTAAGCAATTATTGGATGAGGTTTTTGTGATAAGATATTGTTTATTCTGGAAATCACAAAAAACGAATTCAATAATTGTTTTATTATACATTGATTCAGTGAAAATACTTTTTTTCTGTCAAGCAATTTATTTTACACAAGCGCCTTGTTATAAATAGGGGAAACATTCAAGGGCTGTAGTCCCATGAACCATTGCGCGCGTAGGATCAAGAATCAGCTAGCTGATTCTTCAAGAATCAGCATGCTGATTCTTGGAGACCCTTAAAGTGCGTGATTCCCAAAGTAAAGCGCGCGCTTTTAGCCAATCAGAATCGAGATAGTGAGCACAATGTATAATAATAGCCATAGTCGCTATTAATATTTTGAATGTGTTCCTAGACGTCCTAACGCCCCACGTATGACGCCTCACGCTAGAGGCAGGTATGTACTAACCACTATTAACTAGCTAACAATTATGGGTTTAAACGTGGGCTTCATCTATCATCCCACCGCGTTTGTAAATAACACTCTGTGTAATGGACTCCTGAATGCTGCAAGTATGTGGTAACATTATGTCTTCTAATGTCCACTTTGTAAACTTATAGTTTAGTAGGTTCAGTTGGGTGGGAAGGATAACATAATCTTTCAAATCATGACGATAAGCTACATGAGAGTGTAATATTGCTGCAAACCTTCTGTGCGGCACGGCAGGGCTGAAAAACGTCTACGCATGCGCGAGACCCTGTGGTGTTTTGAGCTTTTTCGCGGTATTCTGGAAGACAACAAGTGTTTGTTGAGTTGAAAGTTGCATTTCCCTGGATTTCCGACCTTTTATTCTGTTTTCTGGTGTGATTTGACTGTCTTAGTTTAGTATTGCAATCAAGAACTGGGTTAGCCATGAAATATTTAGCAAAATAACACAAAAAAACTTCAAAATGCTGTCAAATCACGGACGTCCAAGTGCCAAAATGGCGTCCCCCGAGACGAAATTTATTCAACCGAGATGCGCGAATATGGCTTATGCGGCTGATCATCAAGTGCTGGAAGCACATAAACACGTCGAAGGTATGCAGAAAGGTCACCTTATTCTGTAAAAGTAAAAGTATCCCAATGTTTTTTGGGGAATGGCAATTTTAATAGTATGGTAACTGGTTGGATTCATGAATCCGGATTCACTTAACACTTGCCACCTGTACGACTTGAGTTGGATTTTGATACAAATGACGTCTTAATATGCCAGTTCACTTCCTTGACTTATAATAACCAAGCTGGTAGGCATCTTCTGTTGTATAGAGTGGGCTTCACTATAAGGGGAAGCAAATCATTGAGGGGTTTTCTGACAGGCAGAATATAAAATGTGGTTGCTAAGGTTCTAAGGATTTCTGTTGCTAAAAACGTTTCCTTTTCATAAAAAAATGGCATATTATGATGACAGTCCTGCCCTTTCCACAGCTGTCACTCACCCTGTCACTCACACTGTCACTCACCCCCCCCCCCCCTGCAATAAAGAAATTGGGAGATTGGTGTCAAAAGCTGGAGATCTGCCAACAGCTGTACAAACCAATAAAACAATTTCTGAATATTAAAAAAGTCAATTAACCAAAAAAAGGACTTTACAATTTATTTGTTCCTTATTATATTGTTTTGTTAACTTCTTTGCCCTTATAATTCAAATCGGTTTACCTGTTTTTACGGCTAGCTTCAAGGGACCGTTCATTTTTTATCAGGGAGAGGGGAATGGTGGAAATGAGGGGGGGGGGGTCACCCAAAAGAATACGGCCTCAAAGGGGGGGTCACCCCAAAAAATACGCCACTAAAGGGGGGGGGGGGGGGGGTCACCCAAAAAATACAAGCACATAACAGGGAGGAAACGAGGGCTTGTATTTTTTACAGCATGCAATATGTTTGTTACATGTTTCAACACGCTTATAAGTTTCTAATTTCACTCAATACTTAATAAAAATTTCGGAATTTAACATATAATATGCACTGATAGGCCTGCCGGGCAGTCTCTATGTTTGAAAGAACACACCTTAGGTAAGCGTGAGTTCAACGTTTAGTCATTTGGGCCGCGCTTCAAGCACATGAATAATAAAAATTTCTTCATTTGCGGAGCGCATGAAAAATATTACCTGAAGGCTCAGGAGCCCTTCACTAGGAGCTTTCATCTAACCTATATAATTAGCGTATTTCCTGGGCTCCTGACAGGCTTTGTTTACATACACAAAAAACCATCTACCCTTTTTCTGAGGCTTGATGAAATGCGGTTATCAAAAGTTGGGCGCGCTTCGCGCGCTAAGATTATGTGACCCCCTCTTTATGTAAAATGTCTTCTACTAGGTCAAATAGGGGACCTGAGGTGGGTGTCACGAAAACGTTTAATAGTTCTGAGGGGGGATCGGTTCCTTAGCTTTGACAGAAGTAAGAAAAACGTTAAGAAGAATGAGACTGCATCACTTAGGCAAGAGTCTATCTTACAGGGCAAGCATTTATAGGAGGGGGGGGGGGGGGGGGGCACCAGAAAAAATACATTAGATTTTGGGGGGCCACCTAAAAAAATACGGACATGAAAGGGGGGCCACCCAAAAAAATACAGGGTCTCCCCTCATTTCCACCAGCCCCCCCTCCCTGATAAAAAATGAACAGTCCCCAATTTGGATTGCACAAATCATGGCTCAAATCATTTATTTTTCTCTAATAAAACAACTGTGAGATTTTCACACAAACCGTGAGATATGAACCAAACTGTGAGTCTCACGGTAAAACGTGAGAGTTGGCAGGTCTGTATCACCTGCATAATTATTGTGAACATTTCAAAATGTATTTTACTGTATAATTACCCTCATTGTCACTCTGGATTTTTTCATACAATTTCTGTATTGACTGCCATGCAAAGGAAAATCTCAATTTTTTTGACAAAGCTGGGTTAAACAGCTTTCTATCCCCAGGAGGACTAGTGTCCATGTCATTCTTTGGTTGAGCCTTTTGAGGAACCTGGAATTTATGACACTGGGATTTCCACAGTTTTTTTTTGACTCTTGAATTTCCACAGGGGCCTATATTGTTTTTGATCCAAGAATTTCCACAGTGCCTTTCTTTTTATCCTGAATTCCAAACTGGGGGCTGAAGGGAACTTGGAATTTCCTCAGGGTTGCTTCAACTTCAAATTTCCATAGGGGTTGCTCAACAGGGGGTACATCAATTCTTGAATTTATAGAGTTCCTCAATAGAGTTATGGCTTTTTGTGGAACAGCCCATTTTACATTTGTTAATGTTGTTTTACAAAAAGAACTGCAGTTACATTCTTCTTTATTGACCCTTATCGTCCAAAATTATGAGGTTATATTATAAAACAAATGTTACCAATCAAACCTTCTGCTTCATTTAGATGTTGTAACTGAAGAGATACTAATTATAATTATTTTTTTCTTTTTCTCAGCAGGAAACGAAAGAAAACTTCAGAATATCAGAATAGGATTTCTGCATTAAAATCTTACCTTCAGATGCATGTTCTTGTGAGATGTTTCTGGGAATTTTCATTTACCTCTTTCCCTAATTTTCTGGTATATTTTATTAAAAAGCTGCCTGCTTCAGAGAAGAAGGTCTGGTAAACTCTGGTTAATAAACAAGCTGGCTGGTATAGTGCTGTTCATGCTGATGTGATCCATGTTCTTAATGTGTCAAGCAGGTTCACATAACAAAGGGCGCTACTCAATCTACGGCTTGGCAGATAATGTGTAGCATTATAATGACAATCTTAATAACAGTGAATAGTGATGTGAATACTTTTAACAGCAATGTATATTTTTCAGTGACTCCACATTCCACATTTTCCAGTGACTCCCACATTACTTTCTGCAGACAGTTATACTAAAAATACATAGTTACAATAAGCATGACAGCAAAGATAGAAGATACTATTATTCCTCAAGGATAAACTTGCAGACATTTTTGCAAACAGATCCACATCCTTTCCTTTGCATTTTGTGAATAACAAATAAAATGCATTTTTCAATCAAATATTAAAAATGTTAAATGCTCAAATTTTGATTTCTGAATAAGCAATAGTTCACCCAGAGTAATGATTTAGATTACAAAATATTGAATTCAAAATTGCATTTTGGGATTGAATAATGAAATCAATAATGGAATAATGAATTGACTGAATTGAATATTCAACTCTAGGGGGGCTCCTTCATGCCTTTTGACTGTAACTATTTTTTGGCACAAAAGAAGGGTTATTCAAGAGTTCAAAGCAAATGCAGTCACTGCAGTCTCTCTGTTTTGCTACCCATGCTGGAAATTTTGAGTTGTTTATCCCAGGATTCCAGTGAATTCTGCATGATCACCAAATCCATTACCCACTTTGGAATTTCACTCCAGTAACAGGGTATCCACTCCAGAATTCCAGGCTGTTCTGGAATGGTATGACCACACTGGAATTCTATGGTCTTGGACATAGCCATTGTTGCCTATTTATTTCAAGGAGCAATGTCTTATGTGCATTGTTTACATCAAATATTATACTAGTGTGATATTTTCCAGTTAGCTTATCTATGCTTCAAATACAAGAGAAAGCATTCAAACAATTGTTTTTACACAGAATGAGGGGCAAGGACCATGGGCCAGGCCCATGCAGGTGGAGCAGAACAATTTGCATATACAAATTATATTGGAAAGTGTGAATTTATAGCATCAGAAACTTGAGTGTTGGCTTTATCTGAAAGAGAACTTGTCAGAAACTTGGGGAAGCACGTGCAATATGTTGGATAGCAATGATCGGACGACTGATAAAATTTAGCGATCGATCGATTCTCAGGAGGTTCAACAAAACGTTTGGAGGAGTTCATCACCTATATTGTGTAAAATTGAATAACGAAGCTACCCGACCTTACACAGTTTGGCAATTTCTTACCCTCAGAAGAAACGTGGCAAGTTTTTCGGCAGCCGAATGAGCTAAAGTCCCGCCATTTTGACATGTTTTCGAGTTGGAACGTGATGTTCGAACATGTAATTTACGCAGCTTCAATCCAAAACCAAGGTATTCCAACCATCTGACGCCTCAGTAGTGATGCAGCTTTAATCTAATCCATCCGTTAACATGTCCAGGCCGTTTCTACATGACTTGAAGCTCCAAAATCGCGACCTCCTTGCAGATTTTCGAAGGAGGTCACCGCCTCTATAAAACGTTAACATAGCAAGATGCAACTTCGCGTACGAATCAATGCTTGTACAACCTTGAACACAGTGTACAAAAGATGAGACACTCGGCAATAATCAAAGAAAGCCCATTTAAAAAATAGGCCTTATGTTTGCACGTCAATTCTTATTTTTACGTTATTTCTTGGGGTGTCTTCAAAATTTGTGAAAACACCGCCATTTCCAATCGTTACCATGGAGTTTTGCTGGCGTTCCTAGTTTCCCTTACGCGCGCGGTCACGCATGCGTAGACGTTTTTCAGCCCTGCCGTGCGGCACTAGTAAGGAAATGTGTCCAGTTCTTTTTAATTTTGTCCGCCGGTTTGTCTTTATGACAAATGCGATGAAATTTTCCGCCATTCCTAAATGGAGGAATGCTCACCATGAATAATTTAACGATATTTTTGATAACATTACTTCAAATTGACCTAAAAACATTCAAAATATCTGAACTATCAAGACTACTAGTCAGGATAAGGATTAATACATCGTTTTAGTATATTTTTATAGTATATGTCTCGTTCGATTAAAGATTAATACTATTAAGGTACCTAATCAATAAAACGAGCTGTCCGAAACAGCGAATTCACTCAACGTAGTAGTTAGGGTTTGGGTATAGTAACTGGAAAGTTACAGGTTCGAACCCTGATGATTTCATAATTCTTTTTTCATTTCTGTAGGTGAGCGCTTGTTTAGAAAAAATTCTAAGTGCCAGTGAGCATTCCTCGATTTAGGCGTGTGTGAAACTTTCGTCCAGATCACTTTTTTCTTCTTCACAAGCTTAGAGCGGAAAAACTGATAAAAGTCCTTCCAAATATCACTACAGACCGTTTGTGAACACAGCTGCGAAGGAATCTCCTCCTGCGCGATGCACGTATTTGTGGAGCAATTCAATTGCACACAAATCAATAAAACAAATAAATGGTTTGGCAAAGAAAGACGTCTCTTCAGTTTATCATTCAACTTTTCGAATTCCTGAATCCAGATGCTTGTGCACTTTTAACCAAGCGTACCGCTTAAAACAAAAGATTTTGCAATGTGACATGATAGCCCATCTCACCATCCTTTCAAGTTTGCCGGGATCCTTTGAGCTGGATTAGGGACCGTTCATTTTTATCAGGGAGAGGGGGCTGGTAGAAATGAAGGGGGGGTGGGGGGGGTCATCCAAAAAAGTACGGCCTCAAAGGGGAGGGCGCCCAAATAAATACGCACCTAAAGGGGGGGTCACCCAAAAAAATACAAGCTCATAACAGGGAGGAAACGAAAAGTTTGTATTTTTTACAGCATGCAATATGTTTGTTACATGTTTCAACTCGCTTATATGCTTCTGATTTCACTAAAGAATTAATAAACATTTCGGCGCGCATGAATAATTTAACATCTAATATGCTCTTTTAGTTTTTTTTGGACGAGAAAAAAAAGCCCTCTCAAAAATGCCCTGCACTGATAAGCCTGCCGGGTAGTCTCTATGTTCGAAAGAACACCCTTCAGGTAAGCGTGAAGTTCAACGTTTACTTGCAAGCATAGAAATTCGTCATTTGGGCCGCGCTTCACGCACATGAAAAATAATTTCTTCATTTGCGGCGCGCATGAAAAATATTACCTAAAGGCTCAGGAGCCCTTCACTAGGAGCTTTCGTCTAACCTATATAATTAGCGCATTTCCTGGGCTCCTGACAGGCTTTGTTTACTATACACAAAAAACCTTCAACGACCCTTTTTTTAAGGCTTGATGAAATGCGGTTATCAAAAGTTGGGCGCGCTTCGCGCGCACCGAAAGAATTATGTGACCCCCTCTTTATGTAAAATGTCTTCTACTAGGTCAAATACGGGACCTGAGGTGGGTGTCACGAAATCGTTTAATAGTTCTGAGGGGAGATCGGTTCCTTAGCTTTGACAGAAGTAAGAAAAACGTTAAGAAGAATGAGACTGCATCACTTAATAGGCAAGAGTCTAAAAAAAAATGAACGGTCCCTTAGCGTTGACGGTCGTCATGGCATCGTTTTCTCCCAGGGATCGATTCCTTGCCCGATCAAAGGATGACTTCCTTTTCTTGGGGCCTTATCGATACCGTTCAGTACCTTTACTTGAACTTCGCTTTATGTTTTGGTTCGGACGAGTCAATGAATAACCGTTTTTCTTTCAGCTATCCCATGGCCGCCATGGCAATGCGTCGTCAGTGGCCGTCCCCTGCGCAGATGCACAGTCCGTATTCCATGGCGAGATCGGGTATGCCAATGGGCTCCATGCTTGGGCAAGGTGTTCAGTCCTCGCTTTACCAGCCGGCTCAACTAAACTACCAACAGATCGCTAAGATGGCCGGCATCAGCGTTCCGCTTGCAGTGCAGCCTGGGATGGGCGATGTCGGTATGTTATCCGCTAGCAATGATTTAGCACTATTTAGCTTACCCGATAAAGCCTGCCAAACGGAACAAGCGACTGGGCGCGTTTGTCTTCTAAAAACAGACAGACCTCAGAGGGAGGAGAACTCCAGTGGCTGAAACTTCGCAACCGATCAGACATAAAATATTAAATATCGCTCAACATGCACTTTAAAACCTCTGACCTCACAAACGACTGTCCTTTTGTTGCGGCGACCTGGCCAAAGTTATCGGGCGAGGAGAAACAAGGGAAAATCGAAAAATATAACTGTGGTGATATAACAGTTATCTGAAATTGGACCAAAAGATCCGATTTGTGATTAGAACCCGTATAGCAAAAATAACCTAAGGAACCATAAAACATCTACTGTTAGTATAATCAATCATTTGCTTCTTTCACAGCTATGAGACGTTCTTCTTTGGCTAGATGGCCATACAAACAATCATACACAGGTAAAGTGCACAGACACATTCCTATTCTTTATTCCATAACACAGAATACTAGTGACGATCCCTCAGTGTCTGTTCTCCAGATAATTCAGCTTCCGAGCTGCAAGTTTGTTTGTTTGTTTATTTTTTGCCATTACAAGTCTGGCAAGTCGGTCTCCGACACTTACATTTACACGATTATTTCAATTTTGGCCTGTGAAAATGTTAGTGGTAGCCACGAGGAAAATTAGGGAAATGTCTATACCTTCAAAACGGAATAATTAAATATTTCCTAACGTACCCTAGATATGAGAAAAAATCCCAATTTAATGGTAATTGGCTATAATATTTATGCTCAAAACAAACCCCCGAGAAAACGACATCACTTGACATATTGCGTTTTTAAGGCCTTACAAGCGTTTCTGGCTGTAAATATTCTTTACAAACGTAATACTTATCAAATTTTATTTCAATGTTTTATTAATATTGCTTGCGAAATACAATCACCGGAAGTCTTTAGATGTTATCATATTTGTGCACGAGCCTCATGTATAGTTTAAACCACTGTAGAATGCCTAGAAATGATGCATGTTGCTCGAAGTTTGACTTGAATATTACTGACAAATTACACACGAATTTTATTCGTTTTGAACAAGATGCCAGAATTTTGTTCGTACTGAAAAAGATACCAGAAGGTTTCTTCGTGTTGAAAAAGATGGCAGCATTTTATCCGTGTTCAATAAGATGCCAGAAGATATATTCGTGTTCAGAAAAAGATGCCAGAAGGTGTTTTATTTTGTACCGGGATATGATGCCAGCATTTTATTCGTAGTGTTGGAAAAAATGCCCCCCCCCCCCCGGATTTAAATAAGATGCCATGCGAAAAAGATGCTGGTCGAATACGACACTGCGAATAAAACGCCAGCTTCACCCTGGTGGTTTTATAGTCGAATGATAACTATATAAGAGTATTACTTACGGAGGTCGAACTTATACAGTCACGTAAAATATATAAATACCCGTGGGCCACCTTAAACGCGTCATTGAGAGGCGTCTTGAGAGAACTGGGCAGACCCACCTAACACATATGACAGCTTCAGAAATTATAACATCGAAAGTCCGTTAATTCGCCCATTTTTATCTAGCATCAAACAGGCGCGGGAAGAGATCAACTAAAGCTGACCAGACATCGAACAAGAGCAGCAAGAGACAGTTCTTAGCTACACCACCCGGCCGAGGAGTAGGATTTGCCGCAATGCCTTTTGCACAAGGAGTTCCACTTCTTTCTGGAATAGGTGCGCATGCTCCAATAGCCGCTCTACCGGGTTTGCTTTCCCACGGGCCTGTAGGCATTCAAACACCTCTTTTCCGTGCTCCTTTAGCCTTTCCAGCAATTTCCTCACCCGTAGCAGGATTCGCAGCTGGTGGTCCCGCCATTGCATCGCCTTTCGTGGGAGCAGGGCATATGCAAGCAACATTTCCAGCAAGTACCGGTCCACTTGTAACACATGCACCAGTAGCACCACTCCAAGCAGTAGGGCCGCTAATGGCGTACCCAGCAGGATTACACGCTCCAATGGCTCTACCCTTCGGGATGGCTGGTGGCGCAGGCCTTGGACTTGTTGGCCATCCTGGGTTACCAGTCGCCAGACATGGTGAGAATTTGAAACTTTATATTCGTTGATTAATTGTGGGTGTGCTCTTTGGCTTGACTGATCTTAGAAGAGGGCTCAAGGGTGCCTCCTCCTAAACTACAACGCTAAGCAATGTTCCTACTGCATAGTCTCCGCGTATTGTCACAACCAGATTCTGCTGCATTTTTAGCGAAAACACAGAGTATCGGGTCTGAGGGATCACGCCGTCTCTCGCATAGAGCTAAAGGGAAAGTCCTGCTTTTATTAATACAATTCCTGTCTTCGTAATAAGGTGTTCCAATGCGTGGCCAGCTCCTACCCCAAGGTCCTATGAGTAATTTATATGCTGGCGCACAACAGGATTCGCAGCCATGGCAAGGGCAGGGTAGGTACCTTACTTTCTTTCGAAATTGCCACAACTGATC
Source organism: Scolanthus callimorphus (assembly GCA_033964015.1). Classification (NCBI taxonomy): domain Eukaryota; kingdom Metazoa; phylum Cnidaria; class Anthozoa; order Actiniaria; family Edwardsiidae; genus Scolanthus; species Scolanthus callimorphus. The sequence goes on along the minus strand of CM066911.1, from coordinate 12,118,637 downwards.
TTTGTAGAATTACAAAGGAATCTTCATTGGAAGCTTCCAAAGGGCAGCTTAATTGTTAAAACACGACGCTTCGACGTCGTGATGACGCCATTAGCAAACCGTTATTAATCGAGTTTATTTGCATTTCGTTTAAAGATTCCCGAGAATCCGGATACGAGACCCAAAACCCGATTGGACCGCCGACAACGATAATGGGGAACGGGCAAGCGACGGCTGAAGCTCCTTTCCGACGCGAACCTCAACCAAGCATGCCGTCGAATATCCCACCCATCGCGCCGAACATTCTCCAGCAAGCATACAGGCAGATGCAAAGCACTAGCCTGGTAAGTACGACCGATGGTTATAGTACAAGTTCCAAAAAGAACGTCTGTGAGTTGGCAGTCACAAATAAACCTGCACCCACTCTTGACTGCCTTTACCAACACTGGAATTCTTGTGACCACCGTGGAAATAATTTACCCACTCTGGAATTCGATATTTTGAAGATAACTACCCAGAACTTTGGTCGAGTACTTGGGTACCTAGCCCGGGATTCCAGGCTGCTCTAGGACCACCCACCCTGGAATTCCAGGTTCCCACAATGGATTTTTTTTTTTTGCGACATCCCATTGAGGAACTAACTCTACTATATTCCGACAACGGTCAGCTGGTCCAAGTTGCACTCCTGTTAAACCTGACATCATCTCAACAACACACAGTAGGGAACAAGTTGTTCTATGGAAAACTATGTTCATGGAAAACTATTACTACAAACTGGCAACTTTTTTTTCTCTGTAGGGCTTGATGCCGACAGCGCAACAAGGGTTCGCTCGGAAGTCTGCAGTACCAAGAAATACCGTAAAAATGCCAGGCAACACAAATGATAAGCTGCGTAAAAAGAGGACCACTTTCTTTTTAATTGTATAAAAGGCTATTATTATATCTAATCTTCGAATTGGGAGTGTCACTAGTATTACTTTTCATAGAGCAGATTTCGCAATGTGCCGTGACTCGGTACTGTCGCGGTGGCGGTACGGAACCTACAGCGGCGGACAAAAGTATCGTAAACACCCCGTTCTCCCTTCCAATGTTGGAGCATGCCAATTTGAATTAACGCTGCGCGCACCAAACAACATTGAACAGGGGAGCGGGGAACAGCCTGGATAGCCAAGTGTTTACTTATTTTTGTCCCCCATGGTCTGAGCTGAAATCGATAGCTGGCATTCGTCAAAATGACAGTTTAGTTAAGTATAACGTGACCTAAGAGTGTTGTGCAAGAGCCGTTTTTCGTCATTACGCGATACATTTGTGCTCAAAATGTCGCTAACTTAGGCAAAAGTTATGGATTTGAGTCTCATAATGAAAGCACAATACATTTCGGCAACTTATAGAGGAGGAAAATAGAGCGGATTCTCTGAAGAACGAGCTCTGTGCTATGATTTCACGATAGAAGGATCAAGCAAAGTTAACGGTAAATTGACAAACGAGCGCAATAGCCTGAGCATCGGTGTGTTTTGAAGACATTTGGCCGATTTCATTCTTTAAGAGAATGTGCTAATATTCGAAATTGAAATCTACAAAGTATTGTTAAAGTCTTAGACAAATTGTACAAATAATAGGACGAAAGGAAAGCCAATCAGTCTCAAAATTACTGGCGAGCTATTGTAATGGGGAACATCTCACGAAAGCAAGAATAATGTTCAAAAGCGAGGTTTCTGAGATGTCAAATGCAATGAGAATTAGAGACTCGATCCCGGGGGGTTCTCCCAAGTAAGAGTGATAGGGGTGCTCGTCGGAACATCGGAAAATATACCCTAAAAAATACCAGGACATAAAAAATCCACCCCCTAAAAAATACCTTATAAAACAAAATGACCCCTAAAAAATACCAACAATAAACACTTTTTGCGATTGTTCATTGTTTCTTATCTCAAAACAGGCCATTTTTTAGAGCTATAATGAAGAAAGAAAGCCAGAAAACGTTTTGCTTGGTTTGTGACCCTTTCATTCATTTGCGTACCCCTAAAAAATACCATTTATTAGTGAAAACCACAATTTTTCTCCGATACACCCTAAAAAATACCGGAGAGTCGATTTTGACGCTTTTTTCATGCGCGACCTCGGGCCTTCAACAGACGCCAAATATGCAAATACATATGGTCAAACAAGCACCACCACCCGTTCATTTAAACTCGCCAAAATGTCTTCGTTTTATCCACATTTTAAAGTTTAAGCTTTTTAAATGGCTAGCAATCTAGCGCTTTATTCGACATACAGGGTTAGAACTTTGTTTACCTTTGAGCATGTAAGAAAAATATTACGGTTAAGTTGAATGGTTAAGCTGCTCATAATGATAAAAAGACAAGTATTACTCTCTTTATATATTGTCGCTAATGGTTTACCACGCTTTTTACTTCATTAAAACTGTATTTTTCTCTCGCCTTTTTGGTTGAGAACAAATAAAGTAGTGTTAGTGAAGATATAGTGATATTTTTATCCTAGTTTGAAATCAATTATCCCGGAGAACCAAGCTTTTCTGATGGTTAAGTCAAATGGCGGCAACTTAACCATTTACCAATGGCACATGGCCCTGTACCAGACAGGGTGCTGTATCTCGTTAAAAAGCAAACAAACAAGCAAGTAAACTTCCCCCGTGCTGCGGATTGAGAATCGTAAACTCTCCCTTTTATCTAGAATCTCGTGGTTAAAACTAGCTGTAAGATTTTTTGCCTTTAATAGCTTCGCAGTTGGCGCAAACTCAGCTCAGACACCCCGTGCAAAACGATGACATCGACAGAAAACATCAAGCGAAATATTTTAAGAATCGAGCAGAAGCGTTTGAAAAACTGTTCTGTATGTTCTGAATAATATGAAAGCACTGGTTTAGGAATAAATTTTCTCCTAAACACCATTTTGGGGGAAACTTTAGGGGCAACAAATAAGCCCTCATTTGCGCGTGATTTCAGACAGTCACGTATTATTTTTCCAAGTGCCTAAAGTAGGCTAGTGCGCATGCGTTACTTCACTCAGACAGCGGCGGACAAAAGTATCGTAAACACCCCGTTCCCCCTTCCAATGTTGGAGCATGCCAATTTGAATTAACGCTGCGCGCACCAAACAACATTGAACAGGGGAGCGGGGAACAGCCTGGATAGCCAAGTGTTTACTTATTTTTGTCCCCCATTGTAGCCTGCTGTAGATACGGAATGAAATCGCGTAGTCGCGACACGGTCACGGTCGCGGCGCGGCACAACTCTCTTTCGCGGCACTTTTCAGTCATACAAAATCTGCTCTATTAATTTCGCTTTACCCTGCTTACGGCGTTGTTTCATAACGACAGGCTGGTAATATTGCAGCGTGTTAGGGACTAAGTTGTGCGCTCATGATGGTCTGTAGATCGTATTTTGTGTTGAATAAAATGGAAACGAGATGCAAACATAATAAAATTAATAAAACTACTTGAAAAACATTTGAGGAAACGGAAACCCATCAATGCAATTCATGCCCTTTAGACATGAAAAAGGCGAAGATGGTAACAGTGAAGGTGCTTCCGTGAAATAATTGAAAACTGAGTACAACTGAAAAACCTATAACATCGTACGTGGTGCTCTAACGAAACAAAGAGACAATATCAAAGGCCCTACGTAACATGGAGATGAACAGACTTCAGAATCAGCCATCTCCCTCTTTCTTTGCCCTTTTCTCCCCTCCCTGAGGTGCCTGCTCTCCCTTAAATTTCAGTTATTTGTCCTCACCACTCCTTAAAAACATGAAAAGAAGACAAAAAACTTTTGACATGTTCACACTTGGGCTGAATATGTTTAGACTAAAGATGTTTCAACATTTATCTGAATCTCCTGTGAAACGTGACAACTACAAGTGTGTTGTTTGCATCTATCTACTGTGGTGACATTTGTACCAAATTGCGTCTGAGGTGTAAATATTTTGTTTAACTAAACGACGCCAACGGTCTATTAAGAAAAAAGAGGGAGCTATTCAAAGGTAAGCTTACATTTGGGTCAGTATTACTGACACAAATTTTAAACCGAATTTCGTTTCCATCCTTTAAAAGTAAAATAAACTTTCTAACCCGATTATGGACATGACATGGGACGCACATCTCGAAATAATGGATAAACACAATTGCCATTACCTGTGTTTTATTTGCACATCTCCCAAAAGTTTTTTTTAAAAGTAATATTGTAAAGCGCTATTGAATATATAGTAGAAATAGGGCTATATAAATGCAATTTATTATTATTATTATTATTATTATTATTATTATTATTATTATTATTATTATTATTAAAGGTTTTACGAATAGCACCCTCAACATTTGTTGCTTTTATTATGGAGGTAGTCTATATAAAATACATAATAATTATATAAAAAAGAGACCCTTGGCTAAAATATTCCGTTCATTAAATACTGACCTTACTTTAGCTTAATAACATCGAGCGTTAAACACGAAAAAATATCTACAGACAGTTTACTATTTGCAAGGTGATATCAGTTGTGGCAGGATTTACCCTCTTATAAAAAGTTGCCGTGTCACTGATATTTTCAGGTCCTCATCGCAACAACACGGTCGACACACACAAAACTCCCAAGGGTAACTTTTAGGAAGAGGGATTGAGTACTGTAACCTATCCTTTACCTCCTATTCAAAGCCGAGACACCATTTTGAGGTTTCCAGAAAAAAAAATACGTTAGAATTAGCATAGTTTGGATCGGACACAGCTCCCTAAAAATTGTCTACCATCGTTATACCAAGCGGGACTAAAGACTAATATACCGATCTACATGCACATTACAAGACGTGCCACGCAATCTACTCAAACTTGCTGAGCGCATCCTGCAGAGTGGACACATCCGACTTGATGTCGCTGGCAAGTTTGACGAGCTGCTCCTTGGAATCTAGCACCTCTACGGACTGAGTGTACGGATTGTAGCGTACATTGAATGGGCGAGGGATTTGCGCGGCAAACTCCCTGTAGTTACAACAATAAATATTGAACTGAGTACGTACGCACATTTAAAAGACGCGTGAATCCAATACTTTGAATAACTGAGCCCGCCTATAAACAGCCTTTGCAGGAGCCCATTCATCCTACTAAATTCTTTGGGCTACACGCAGTAGTGATCTGTTGAAGGTCTGTCAAAAGTGTGTGCCAACATATTCTCGATTTCAAAATTCCGCTTCTTTCGGAAGAGCTAGAACTTCTAACCAAGATATTTCCATGATCTACACCCATTTCTTTCAATTTGTCTAATCTCGATGACTTCAAAATCAGTTTTAAGATACGGCAAATCAGTGAAATAACAATAATATCCTCGTAAAACGTCTGGAAAATACAAGGGCAAGCGAGGATGCTTGAACAGAATGTGAGAACTATTACCATTTCCATTTTTTGGGAAAAAACGACTTTTGGATTTCTCCAAATGATGCCTAAAAATAATAGAAGATCATACAATACAGACCTCACTTTGTTCCTTGCCGATTGGAAGCTATCTGCTACAAAGTAGATAGGCTGGTATTGGGTAATGGGGTACTTTTGCACGCTCGTCTTCTCGGGATCCAAAGGGAGTTTCTTGGGCTCGTCCGTTAGACAATACTGTGAAATAGATCTCATTAGACACAAATTCGACATCTTTCTACCCTCTTTATCGCCAGGATGAATTCGCTCACTAAGATACGCAAGGTCTCGTGGCGGATCAAAATATAGAGGAAACATGTGTCGACGTTGCATCAAGGTCGCTCGTTTACACTAACTCGCCACCAAACTCGCTCAAGCAGAGGTAATTACATAGCAATAATGTGATGGGATTTCAAAAGGGGCGGAGTAAATGTTTGAGAAGAAAGGGATCATGTAAAAATATTCTATGAGTCACCTGTAGCTCGCCAAAGGAAGAGAGCAGCCCCGCCCCGTACGCCTTGATCTCACCCTCTTGTCGGCAAAGACCGAACTCTATGGTGAACCAGTACAACTGAAAGAAAAAAATACCATTACACCGGAGATTGCAGAGGAAGCAAAGGACAGGATGGTGGTCTACACCATAGTAATTCTTTTTCAATATCAAGCAACGGTCAGATTGTCCTCCTGGTCTCAAATTCAATCATGGGAGCCATCAAGTCAAACAATTTGTCCCTTGGGATTGTGTAGTGTGCATTAGAGCGGTCTATTGACACGGTCTGCTGTACTTGGTGCGTGACAATTCTTGGGTTTCATATGACATCACATCCGCTTTTTAGAGCCTCATTAAAAATTCAGCTGGAGGTCAAACGTCCGTGCCTGCAGTGCTTTTCGAGATGGAAAACTGTGAAAAAGTTATCTCCTCGCATTGTTTCTAATTCTACAAGTTGGGTAAACAGATAAACAGATGTCTTTAGATTGCCCAAAACAGACAACAAGGAATACAAACTCTGAAAACAATCGAAATGGTCCAAACGACTCCAGAAAAGCGCCGTGGCCTCGAGAACTTGTTGTCGCCAAGTGAAAGTGATTCAAGATAAGTCTTATGTATTTGAAATTAAGTTTAAATGAGTTTTGTAGCTATACGGATGGATTAGGGAATATAAAGGATTTACACAAAACCACCAGGACTATGGATGAATGTGGTTTCTCATTTGATACACGGATAAATCACATGAAGTTCGCTTCAAACAATCCCCGAGCAGGTAAGCAAAAATGAAAGTTTGTCAAATATTTACAAGGAGTCCGAAAACCCAGCAAAACGTCCGGGATTTCCTCCGGGATTTACCTATTTATTATAGGTCGACATGGACTTTTCGATTCTTTGTCCCAGTTGTGTGTATACAATTTGTTTTTCATTGGCTAAACATTTGGTCAAGTTTTTGTTTCATGTCCGCGAAGTGAGTTTTGTCGCTGCGTTGAGCTGGCTGAAAAACAACTTTGAAAGAGTCAATATTTAGGCGTTTTGTAAAAACATACTTTAGAAACTACAGAAATTTGACACCTACATGTAATAGCTTATTGAGAATTGAATCTTGTTTATGTGGAAAGTTGTTTTGCAGTATGGGGAAAACTGTATGCAACAGAGCCGGGTCGATTTTCTGAGTTCAATTTGACAAAAAAACAGCAATCAAGTACTTAATTTACCGTCTTCCAAAACTTCTGTTTCTCAGGTCTTTCGTCCAGAAACAAAGAACAGAAGGAGCATATAAATGTTTCTCAACCCTATTACATATCTATTTTTCACTACAATTATTTTTTTCGAGCCAAATGAGTGAAAACATCAAGCATTTGAAAAAACGCTGCCTACAATATCAGCCAGTTTGTTAAGTTTTACTCATTTACCACAGTTAAACTGACTAAAAAAGCAAACCCCGACCTTCCAATCGCTACAAATTTGTATTTACACTAGGATTTAGTTTATATACGAATCAGGTTCATTTATAGTTGTGATTTTCTAGAAAATGTAGCTACTAAATTTGAAGTTTTGCTCGTGAACTTCAGAAAACTTCTTCATCTTGACCTCCAGCTGATTCAGACCGAAAGCAAAATTACGCGCAAAAGTCACGTGATTGAAACCCAAGAATGGTGCAGAAAAAGCTTTTGAATGTCTTGACTGAGATCTGATGTATGTAGGTAAAGATCGAACTCAAACCTCTTGATTTCTTCTTCACTCTCTGCCACGAACAGTGACAGAGTCAAAGCTCAATGTCTCAGTCTAAGTTCTTGATCTTCTTTGGAACATGAGGTTTTCGTGTGAATTTCACGGCTTCTAGGGCCGAAACATGTCAAGTATAAAGAACAGAGACAACGGGATGTTGGAGTCCTACTACTTCTGAATGTTTGCTGTCTTGACATTCTTATGCTGGTATGTAATGTACAGATGATTTCTTACTGTGGCTAGTTTTTCCACCCACTCGTCTGGTGCTCCAAGCGAAGCAAGCCCAATCTCCTGCATAAAATGAATGGTCGATGACAAGTGTGTTTTCCTAATTACATCGTATAGTAACACAGTTTCGAGTAGTTGATGTATAAGGCAGTGAAACGGTAGGGTACGCTGGAAATACCCTTTAGACATCAAACTTTCGACTTACATTCGTCTTTCGATCTGAAATCCGCTCAAATATCACCCTAATATTTTTTTTGTGTGTCACAAATACAAGTGTCGTCTGTCCATTAGATATCGTTCACATCGCAGATTGGCTGAGTAAAACCCTCGTTCGATTTTCGTTTCCTGTCATTCTAATAATACATGTTAGAATTGTTGATGAATTTACCTGAGAAAACTGAGCGAAGTCTGGGTCAGCAAAAAGGGGTACGTGCCCAATTAACTCATGGACAACGTCACTAGAGAGACAAAACGGTAAGTCGAAGTATGAGTATGACATGAAAGCAAAATAACGTCGTGAAAACAACAAAACGAACAATGGCCTTCCGTCCAAACTAACGCACTTTCAACTCGAGGGGGTGAAAGGGGTCGGTGAGAGTCACGACTACGACTTATTATTGCAAGGGAGTAAACGGACAAATTTTCCTTTCAAAAGGAGCTATGTGGTCGAGGGGACAAGGGATAAGTGGTAACAGTCACGACTGTTCTCTCAAGAGGGAGCATTTTTACTTACGGCTCTGGGGTATACATGGGCTTGGATCCATGCCGGATGTACTGGGTACTATGAAATACACGGAACGCCAGCCCGCCAGGAAATCACGTGACGACAGAAGACCCGCCACTGGGCGTAGGGTGAACCCTGTGCACTCTAGATTGGGCAAAGCAACCAGTTAACTGTTATATTCATGCAAACTCGATGAAAGTGGTGGCTTAAACGCAAGTGTTTGTGTTATACTGGACAAACGCATCTTGCTCACTTATCTCAAGTTGTCTGAAAATATTGACAAGTACGTAAAAGTCGATGCAAGAGCTTGTAAGTCAATACACGCTGGGGACCAAACGAAACACAAGGTGCCGTAAGCCGCTATTTGTGTAGCTTTCTTCTCGCCACTCCCCACTTCTAGATTTTTGTGCTCACCCCATATTTCGCGCGGCGAAATCATCGAAAATCTCTCTTACTTTCAGGCTTCAGGCCTAAAAAAAATCGCGCGACAAAATAAGCATGGAGTGATAACAAAAAACAAATACATTTAATAAATAGGTGAGACTGAATCTGGCAATCGTGAACTACAGGTTCATATTATGCAGCCCAATAAACGTTCGCCTACACAAGCAAGTGATTATGAAGATATTGAACCAAATAAAACAACTTCATTCTACCGACGTTCCTGGCCCTTGCCGGCTTAGTTTAGAGATGTTTTTAAATATATGTGAGGACTTACCCTTTAGAAACGTAGAGACATCCTGCTGCTGGGGAATGTTTCCGAGTCTACAGGAAAAAATTTATAAGAAAAAAGAATGTTTAAATAATAGAAACTTGGAATAAGCCAAGCGTTTCCCAATTTACAAGCAGAATGAGTATACAGGACAATAACATTGCTGGGAGCATTGGACTTGAGGAACTACCAATTTTTAAAAGTTGCTGCACCCCTGTGGAACAACCGCAACGGACGTAATGGCTGGGGAAATTCCAAGTTCTCTTGTGACCCCAAAGTTGTGATTCCAAAGTAGCAGATGAATACTCTGTCATGAAAGATATTTAGCCTTATCTTGATCAAATCCTGAATTCCCTCTTAATTATATCTTTTAGTTAACTTCTCTTGAATTCGCCAACAGAATTACAGCTGGAAGTTATTCCCGAATTAATGCCTGGTCATTTCTAGCCTCGTAGCTACGCTAGCCTTTTGCTGAGTCATTCTGGTGCGCGAGTCACTTTACGTTTGGTCATGCGTGAGTTTAATAACTCTTACGCCAGATTATGTTACTTTCAATTAAGTCTTACAACAGATTAATTTGGTCAACTTATCAAAAAGGACGCTATCGCTCCTTCTCGTAAATAACTCTGTCTTTCATATTCGGAACATTCTGTTTGTTGAATTACACCTCTTAGCTATGAAAATCTGATGTGCCCTTTCAATTGATCGAGTTTCCACTGAGTTATTCTCGAAAGGATTAAATGGCAAACATAATTATTCTAAAGTAATCTTTATTAACTTAGACCAGAACAAAGGACGCGCTGAATCGACAGTTTAGTACACAAATAATTGTATAGGAATTACTGAAGATAAAAGCCATGTAATGATTGAGAGCGAGACAGAAGGCAGAGAGAGAAGAGTGAATTCAGCACTGCTAACAGGTGAAGAGTCGTATCAAGTGGAATAAACATCTTTGACCAGTACTTGGAGTTTGTGTTTTGTTATCAGTTAATTGTCAAAAACCCCCTTTGACAACTCTGTGGAAATTCTGAGGCAAAATAAAGGCCCTTTTGAAATCTATGGGCCAAAAGAAACGACTCCTGTGGAAATCCTAGGGTCAAACACAAAGATCCCCTGTTGAAATTCCAGGCTTTGAACTGGATTCGAACCCACGACCTTTGCCATGCGGGTGCAATACTCTACCACCTGAGCTCTCAAAGCCACAGATCGTATGCAGGTTATCCCTTTACATGAAATGACATGACGCTATGGCCCAACCGAAGCTGTAAATGCGTAAAGTCATGCAGCAGTGTCATTCATAAAACAAACAAACATTTAGGCCTTGACATATCTCACTAATATATAGATTTAGGCACTGCCTAAAAGCGGAACTCGCAAATAACAACAATTAAGCACTACTTTACTGACAATCAGGCCACATATTTATTGAACTACAAATCCCTCATTATTAAGATGTTATTTTACACTTTTTATACACCTACTTCATAAATAAATAAAAAAGGTTGCACATGTACTGTTAAATAGCTAATTATTCACAACAGTATTTTACATGCATTTCACAGATACAGTGTAGTAACCTAATATCCATGGTAAACTGTGCCCGGGGTGCGGGGACTCCCCTATTTTTGGGGCGGTGGTGCTTGTCAGGAACTTTCAATTTGACCCCTAAAAGGTACCAACAAGTAATAGCCTGAAATTCAGACGTATTTTCCCTTGCAATTTTCTTTTGTATTTTCTTACGAAGGAAAATACGTCTGAAATTCAGGCTCCCAAAACCATTGTTGATTTATTTGCTATAACGGTCCCCTAACAGGTACCTATCTGAAAAAAAAATATTGTTTTCATTTGGGATTATGCAGAGCATACAGTAAAACATCATTACTGGGAGTGAATTATGTGGAAATTGTTTGTTGATTGTGCATAAAAAATATGGCAAATTGTGCCAGAAATTAATAATATGGGGCGTGAAAAATTCTCTAAAGGTGCAGCATTTGCTGGAAGATGCCAATTTCCTTGGGAGGGGGGACTCCCATATTTTGGGGCGGGGTGCTCATCTGGAACTTTCGATTTTACCCCAAAGGGTACCAAAAAGGGTGTGGCTTAGTTGATTTTGACCCCTAAAAGGAACCAACAAGCTAGCTTGAATTTCAGACATATTTTACCTTATGTAATTTTCTCTCGTATTTTTTACATGAAATTAAGGCTACTAACAAGTATGATATTGATAAAACCATTGTTGATTATTTATTTGCTAGAATGGACCCCTAACAGGTACCTTTCCGGAAAATATTGCAAGTTTTCAAATTGTACCCCCTAAAAGGTACCAGAGGCCTGATTTAAACCCTAAAAGGTACGACGAGCACCCCCACCCGAAAAATAGGGGAGTCCCCTCTGGGAACTGTGCCTCAACCCTAAAGAAATTGCGACATAAGTTTTATTGTGTGATTCCAGAAATTATCCATACCCCTCCCACGGAACTGGTTTGAGATGTGAGCCCCCACCTCTCTGGAATTTCCTGTGAAAAATACAGTGATGATATGAGAAACCATATGCTTTGGTAATTAAACCAATCAGGAATGAGCAAACCTATAGTCCAGGGAATCTATTGCATCTTTAACACAACTGGATATTACCACAGGGCACAATAAAACAATAATGTGATTCCAGAAAAATACCTTTACCTCCCCAATGGAACAGATTTGGAAATTCTTCCAGAGCGGGAATATACCACTTCTTGTAGAATGCACAAACTTGCTAGCTCTAAAGTAACTGGTAACGTACAGTGGGGAACACCAGGAAATCACTTTCACTCTTAAGGACCTCAGAATACCAGTGGGTTCCAGGGGTTACTAGTACCTCAGGCACTGGAAAGCCTTGCTATTGTCTTGCATGTGTTTCATTTAACCAGCCCCAATCTACCACAGAATATCAGCACCATGAACTATAAAAACAAAGAATCAAAATCAAACTAGGATATCTAGTACATGACAGCCTGAGTTGTTAGATTAGTAAGGCTTAGTAGAGGTCTGGATTGTGAAACACCATGACTGAGGTCTTGAGGTAATATTTAAATGCCCCTTATTCGGACTTGATCAGGGTCCACTTGCTCGAAAGTGGTTTAGCACTAATCCAGGATTAATTACCATGGTGACTCGATGGTTTTGTTCAGAACTAAACCTGGTTTAAATTTAATCCACCTTTTAACAACACGCACCAGGATTTCAAAGTCTGCATAACTGATCATTCATTGTTAATGAATTCATTATTCATTAGCCAACATAAAGGAAAACAAAAGTGAAAACAAGGCAAATACAGTTTATTGTTGGTGTATAAAAACCTGAAACTTGCTTTTTCATGTGACAAAGTGAAATTTGATTAAAATAATGACATTTGATAAAATAATGACAATTTTAAGCGGTTACTCGACTTGGGACATGTATTGGTGGTGGATGCAAATCTATAACCCTAGCCTATTACAGGTAAAAGTAAATCAGAAAATATTTTCAAAATGTGCATGAGCATGCCTCCCCCTTACATTGTACTTCGGAATCTTGTTAGAAGGATATCGATCAGAGTGATCTGTGATCCACTCTAAGTTTGTAGCGGTATTGGCTCTCATAAAATTATTTACATGCATATACATGAGGTCAGTCTGGAAAAAAGTCCAGAGGCTTGCACACTCGTTCATTTTGGTTGCTGGCCAGACACGAACAACTTTCGAGTCCATACCGGTCTCACATAAACACAGTCACAAAAGGTGATGATTACATGAGACCAATATCAACTCAGAGTGATCTCAGTAAATACTGGTCTCATGTAATCACTTTTACAATCCTATTGAACTTAGCACAGGATGCAAGGTGCAAGGCTCATTGGTGAGAAATGTTGAGACCTGACAGCCATGCCGCACCTCCTGGGACTTTTCAGCAGAGAACATTGTTGTTTGGCAAAAGCACAGTAATTTTCCATCCACTAAACTAAGCTTTGAATATTCATTTTATTCTTTTTTGTGTGTGTATGAGTTGATGTGTGTGAATCAGAGCAAGCTGAAGCACACAGGCAAAACATAACTTAAGTTTTGGGGGTTTTATTCAGAATGTCAAAACTCAAAAATAATCCTATGCTACTGCCATGAAATGGAGGGGTTGGTGTAAGAACGACCTAAGTGACTATTTGGACTGTTTTTCGATTTTTTTATTTTTGACAAACAAACTGCGGAAACATTGTTAAAATAGCCTAAAACTAGCCTCTCTGCATTTCCCCAAAAAATCGCCGCGAGAACGCTGTAAAACGGCCTCTAACCAGTGGACCTAAGTGACTATTCAGACTGCGCAAATCATGTTCAAATAGTCTAAGTTTTTCCTAAAAATCGCGCCGAGAACGATGTAAACCGGCCTTAGCCTTAAACCCTAAACCCTAAACTCAATCTAACCCGAACTTAAATCTAACCCGAAGGCTAACCTAACCCTAAAACTGGCGGTAAGCCTAGGGGTTTTTGCTATAAAATCGCATAGATTTGTCTATTGTTTTGAATACAAAAGAGCTTTTCATCCTACCTCGCGCATTGTTAACCCTTTGTAGCCCGAATTTATTTCTGTAATTTCGCTTATTTTGCAATGTTATTATGTTCTTCCACTTGAAAAAAAGAAATAAAAAGGCCTCCTGCCCACCCCCCCCCCCCCCAAAAAAAACCCGCTGCTTGTAAAGACTAAGGGCTCACCCTTTTCAGTGAAGATAGTTGGATTCTTGGTTTCGCTTGTCGAACAGAGAGCGAGCCATGAATTCGCTTTATAAGTGCTTTTTTCAAGTCATTTTCTACTACAGGAGCCGCTTTGCTTGCATCATAAAGCAAACAAAAGTCGGTAGAGACAAACTTGTGGAAGAACTCACGAGTGAGGAGCACATTTTACGAGCAAAATCGAGTCACAAAGAATTTGGCAGACCGTGTGATGACTCTTTGAGTATTATGAAGCTTCTCTGTTGTTCTATAGCAGAATTTCTTCACTGTCAAGACAATTTGGGTTAGTTTTGAATCCAAGAGAGTGCATTCGGCGCAATATTCAGTTGACAGGTGCGAGTGACTAGGCACTTATAAAAAAATATCTAAAACTGGGGCTAGGGACGAAGTGCTGTCATTTTTTTAAAGTTTTACCCATAATGCTTTGCGCTTGAAATAGGGAAAACACCGTTTTACAGCGATCTTGTGGCGATTTTTGGGGGAAAATGCAGAGAGGCTAGTTTTAGGCTATTTTAAAAATGTTTCCGCAGTTTGTTTGTCAAAAATCAAAAAATCGAAAAAACAGTCCAAATAGTCACTTAGGTCGTTCTTACACCAACCCCTCCAAATATAGCATTAATTTACTCTCTTAATTGCATTTAACTTAATTAGAATAACTGATGTCACATCTGCAGCCATGCAGCAAAGAGGAACATTTTTCAGTGAGAAATTGGTCAGTCACACAAAACCAAAAAGCTCGAAAATAAGCTTAACTTAAAAGCTTACCTGAATATTGCTGCCAAAGCAACTGCACCTTCCGGTATTTCTTTGTCGAGAAAACGAGTCGCAGTACATTGTTCTTTCTCGTATTTAGAGCTTGAGTGACTTGTAAATCACGAGCGTCGATGATACAACCGTGGCTAAAATTCCACGAGAAATGTTTCTTTTTCACAATTTTAATTCTTTCCGTGCTTTAGCTAAAACAAAGCTGGAGATTCTTTCCCTTGTGTTGTTACTCAAAAGCCTTTCATAGCAAGAATAAACCTCTCGACTGGTTGACTTCTTTCCGTTTTGTCAGATCCGGGCAAGACAACTTTATCGATCACTAATCCAAGTCCAGTTTGCGAACAGCCATAGACAGATAACCCAAAGGTTATCTTTTCTGAGAGTTCGTCTACAGTTGTGTGCCTAGTATATACGCTGGGCTGCAAGAAACTACCATTAAAGCCGCAGAAGAAAAACTCGAAAAACAGCCAGGCGTCCGTTCGCCTTTCGTTTGCCTGAATTTTCATACCGTGAGGCACTGGGGTCTAGGGGCAGGGCAGAAAAGAGCCGGCGCTACTTAAAGGGCAGCGGATATCCCCATTAACCAAAAATTTTCAACTAGGTGGGTTACTCTTTATTTTACATTTTTTAATTGATTTTTTTTTTACATTTTTTAATTGATTTTTTTACATTTTTCAATTGATTTTTTTTACATTTTTTAATTGATTTTTTCCCCCACGCATTAGCCTATGGGGCTCCACAGGAGTTCCGCTATCATGCGAAAACCGAATTCAATCATTGTTTTATTATGCATCCGAAACAATTTTGTTGTGAAAAGCAACGTGTAAGCGCAACTTACACTATTTGACTCTAAACACTTTTTCATGTTGAAACTTGCATTTTTTCCATAACTGAATTGAAAGTCTTCAATATAGAGTGCAGTCTCAATAAACACTAGTTAAAAGAATTCGAAAGAATTCTTGTAATTAATGGTGAAATATAAAACATAGCGAGGAAACTATTTCACAACTCGCTGTTTGCTAAGACAGCTATTGTCTTTCATTATGACGTCATTTCTTGCATCAGTCCTAATGTATGCAGAGTGACGTTACGAAAAGCGCGATAACAAGATTTTGCTGCGTAATCCTAGCCAATCAGAACTGAGATAGTGACGTGGATGTATAATCTCATTTGTTCGTAACATTCTCAGCCAAGCTGCATGTTTATAAGGCCGCACTTACGCATGTCCCATTCATCGTTACTTGAGTTAAGCCGGGGAATACGAGGCACAAAATCCCTCAACTCGTCGCGCAACATTGCTGCGCTGCAAATTCACAATTGGCGCGCAAGATTTTGTTTTGATGATAAGACATGCGAGCCTCAGGCACAGGCGGATTTTGACCCTTAAAACCTTCACTTATCAACTTTAATTGTAGGCAAAATGTTGCGCGACTCAGGTTGTGTGTTTGATAAAAAACGAGCAACAAAGCCAGAATTTGCGGCTCAAAGCAGACTCGCTCTACTATGTTTTTGCTGCGTGACAAGTTGTGGCACGAGATGAAAAACGCGCAACATCGATCATCAACTTGCAACGCAACAATGCTGCGCGAAAAGTTGAGGGATATTGTGCCTCACATTTTTTCCCGGCTTTGGTGTTATCCGCCTCAGCTTCGCTTGGGCAGATAACACAAACCTCGGCCTGGACAAATCTCACTGCTATGCTCAACCTCATCCAATTATTGTTAATTGGCAATGGCCACGCTTCACGCGCGCGAAAGCAGAGCCGAGAAAACATCTGAGAAGGAAATCATACACCACCGTATAATGAGTAACTGTACCTGTAGCCACAGTTCTGTACCAGCAAAGGCCAGATAAAGTTATGCTCCCGGCAAGCATGGGTAGGATAGAGCTTCGTCAGCTCGGTGAAAACTTTATTCCTGGAAAAAGAAATCACGTAGTGCACAGGAAGCACTGATTACCTTTGCCACATTATCATTCATAACTATTTCAATCTGTCATTTGAATGGAACAAGATTGTAAATTTCCAATAACGATTTTTAACGAATCTGGCTTCTGCGTTATAGTCGTCATCGGCATTCTCTTTCAATTCCTATAAGGTTTTAGAGCGAATTTCCTGTAGTGAAACCTAACGCAAAGTGATTACACAAATTTTGAATAAGACCTAAAGGAGTCAAAGTAATTGCGAATTACTCGCGACACTTATCTGAAATCCGCTCTATAGCGATGTATAAACATATTTATATTGCTTTGCAATTTTTTTAATGCATACCATCACTCAGTCCCTTACAAACCAGAATGGTGTGTTTGAAAAAAACTATCTACACCCGGAACAGGCCCAAAGTAAATTCTTTCAAGACACAAATATTGTGATTTAAGGAGGCAGTTTTTCTGTACGGTTATTAATTGGCAAATTTTGACTCCATTACTTTCTTCAAGAATATTTTGCGTGTATTTTACTGTTATCCGATATAGCAACGAAACAGTGCGGATCATTACGACTCCGCGCGTGGCGGTTTTTAAAAGACGAACAATGTAGTGAATGATATACGGACTTGCATTTCGTATTTAACGCCGAATGGTAAAAATTACAAAACACTATAGGTACCTGAAATCCTTTATATTTTTGACTAAAGACAATTTTACTGCAAAAAGAGCTATCAGAAATTCCTTATCAAGCCACCAGAAGAAATTTGAAATATTCTAAATTATCAAAAATTATTAGTATGCTTCTCACCACGTAGCTATTTCGTCTTCAGTGTATGATACCTTGGGTATTACCTCTCCACTAAAAAAGAATCAAAAGTAATGTTTAGTAGGACTGCACAACTTTTGTACGGCAGGACATTAATGTGCAGTGGAATGAAAAGCGAAAATCTAAACATTCTTAAAAATCTGATTTACTATTGCTTTAAAGAATTCGAAGCGCTTCCCCAGCAAATGCTCCTAGGATTCAGTTGTCATGCAAGGGAAAAAAGAACGTTTAGAAATCAATGACCTACAAAATGTTCCTGGAAGGTATTAAGACAAGTCAAGCATCAGTACATTCTAAAACTCAATGATAAATACAAGGAATTTTCCACGAGCTTTAGTATACTTAAAAAATTCCAGGAGATTTCAATGCCTGAATTGACTAAGGGACTGTTCGTTAATTACGTCGCAGGGGGGACTGGTGGTTTTTCCTGCTCGTAGGTTTTGTGAAAACTTACCCCCGTTCAAAAAACGTAGTTTCAATTTCTACCCCCTTCGAAAAACGGCTATTTGAAATTTTACCCCCCTCCCCCTGCACGCTAATCGACTTAGCTAGTAAGCTAGTATCAAATGGCGTCTAACTAAGTATGATTGTTGAAGAGGATGTACCGGTAGAACAAGCTCTAAACTGGCAAGAAAAGAGACGAGAAGTTCGACGGAAATCTTTAGTAGGAAATCTTTCGTTGACCCAGGACACTCCGGAGTGCTCTGTGCTTCACGCAATGTGCACTCAATCTCAATCCTAGTCTGTTGAAAACTTGCATGACACTGAAATGCACCCCCCAAAAGTTTCGCATGTTCTAAAAATTTACCCCCAAATTTTTAAACGTTCTGCAAAATTTACCCCCCCCCCCCCCTATAAAACCACCAGCCCCCCCTGCGACGTAATTAACGAACAGTCCCTAATTCCAGGACATTGTGAGCCCTATTTGTTTAGTTCGGGAGATGCACAACATTATCTTAATTTCATTATTTATTTTTGTCGTCGACCACCCATTACCGGATTAGCTTGCTAGTGGCAAGTGGCAAAATTAAAGTTAAAGTCAAAAAAAAATTGTAACCCTTTCAAACAGCATACTCGTTAACGCGCGCAGAAGCTAATTTATGGGGCAGAAATAGGCAAATAAGATGAAAACGTACGCTTTTTTATGTTCTTTATCCTTCAGTTCATTGCTTGCGGGCTCACTATTTCGAACAAATAGTGCGCGCGAACGAGGGTTGTCCAATACACATGACCTGGGCCAATTGGTCAAGTGGCCTTGACGGGTGGACAAACCGGAAGCCAAGTGGACAGCATGTAACTGAATAATTACTCTTCCTATGGTGAAAGTATTGAGGGGGAGGGGTGGTCTATGATAATCATGAACTGCCCTATGTAATGATAATCATGAACTGCCCTATGTAACTGCAAGTACCATGGGACTTGAGATTGGAGGTATACCCCTTGCCAATTGACGACCAATGGTCAAAATTTGCCATGTCGTGAAAGTTGAGGGGGAGGGGTGGTCTATGATAATCATGAACTGCCCTATGTAACTGCAAGTACCATGGGACTTGAGATTGGAGGTATACCCCTTGAGTCATTCCACGTCAAATCGACCAATGCCGTAAATTGACCCTCTCCGATTTCCATAAAAATCACATTTTGAGTGCCTTTCAAGGTCAATAACAAGATTCCAAAATTTCAGCGTCAAGGACCTAATAGTTTTCGAGATACAGACACATGAAATTTGTCGACCACGCCCCTTTTGTATTTTTGCTGAGTGAAACTCCAATTTTGAGTGGCTGGCAACCCCACTCGCATCACAACAAGCCGCAAAAACGTATTTGTTTGGTAAACTGTACTACTCGCACTTCCCATAACAGCCATTAAAGCCACCCTATAAGTCTTTGAATGTGTTGTTTTTTCACGCCAAACATCAGTCCAAAATGCATCTCATTATCTAAGGTTGATATTTTCTGTAAAGATTTTTTTACCAAATGTTACGTTTTTGTACAACATGTATTCTTATAATGTTATATGGGTGGCGAACAACCAGCAGTATGAGTGGTGACGACTTAGCGGGTTTGTTTCTGCTTATTTCGAGGCTTTTAAAAACGCACAGTGGCAAAAGTCCTAAAATTACCATATTTTCGGGCTTAAGAATCGGACGGTTGACAGTTAGTGTAGACCGCGATATTTGAACTAGATATTCTTTCATCCTTATTTCTTACGTATACAAATTCATAACACCTATGTCGAACTCCTTCACTGTCAAACAGTCAGAGGAATAAATCGTGGTTCGACAATGAAATTAACAACATTACGAAAATTCGTTTTTAAAATATTTATGTAATGAATCAGATAAGGCTAGTATGACACCAAAACTCTTTCTTGTGTTCATGAATACTCTTTAGAACTCTTCAGTTTAAAGTCTATATCATGTTGAAAGCCTTTTTATCTTGAGCACGGCCTGAGCTATGGAATGATGTGAACGAGTACCAACGATTCTGTTTTCGGGCGATACCCGTTACTTAAATCAGATGTGACTCCCAGTTATTGCCTTCAGGGTAGCCCATACATCATGATAGACGCTTGGCAGTACCACCAATGCCATCGCATGGGCTTTTCCCATGGCCAAGACAAAGATTTAGGAAGTTCTTATAATGTTTTATTGGCCCGAACAGCCGTACAAGGTTGTTTTTAGATATGGCATCACTGACGTAATCACGGAATGGATCGTCATTGTATCGTGATGTTTCATACAGTCTGAAATCACGCATGTGTTAAAGTGTTCGAGCTTATGTGGTATTTATAAAACGAGCTGGAGTCCACCCTTGTACACCCATATGCGCTTTGAAGTGTCGAAATAGGCACTTCATCCAGGGTACCGTGTCTATAACTACAATATAGACACTCATTAATTAAACATGAGTGTCTTCATCGTAGTTATAAACACGGCACGTGACCAATATAGGGTTCACCCATTGGTCACAAACCTTATGAATAATTCATGAATTTTAGAACTGATTTTCTGAAATAGGATGAAGCGTGGCTTGACTGTTGATCCAGTTGTAGGCCTGCCGGCGCAACTTCTTGTTAAATTAAGCGGAATATCTCAAAAAGTCGAACAAGACAACCACCTCTCCTTTGTTTTACATTTGTTAAATAAGCGGATTGCCCTTTCGCAGCAGTAAAGTGGCGTGAGATCGGAGGGATTCATGTAGCTGTACATAAAGTGGAATTCAGAGAGTGTCGAGTGTCTTGTTTTTGAGTTTTCTTCTCGCTTCGATTGGCTGGGCATCGCGACATTGCTCTTCCAGCCAATCAAATTGTAAACCAAAATCAAACCAAATGATTTTTACTTGGGATTAGTCCTGCAGTCGTCAGTGCTTTCTTGGTTCAAGGCTAAACGCAAATCGTAATTACTTTGTTTCCCTTGGATGCTTCATGAATGGGTTTTGCTTCTGATTTGGCTAATCTGCGAAATCTGTCTAATATGATTATTGTCTAATATCTATATTTTGCTCGCAATAATATTACAAATGAAGAGTCCAAGGCAAACTTTCGCCTGTTAATTGCTATACATTGACGTGGTAATCAAGATTATTATACATTGTACTCACTACCTCGATTCTGATTGGCTAAAAGCGCGCGCTTTACTTTGGGAATCACGCACTTTGAGGGTCTCCAAGAATCAGCATGCTGATTCTTGAAGAATCAGCTAGCTGATTCTTGATCCTACGCGCGCAATGCATAATGGGACTAGAGCACTTGAATGTTTTCCCTATCTAACAAGGCGCTTGTGTAAAAGAAATTGCTTGACAGAAAAAAAAAAGTATTTTTACTGAATCAATGTATAATAAAACAATTATTGAATTCGTTTTTTGTGATTTCCAGAATAAACAATGTCTCGCCAATGGAATCAGGCTCGGCCTCAAGGCCTCGCCTGATTCCACCTGTCTCGACATTGTTTATTCTGGAAATCACAAAAACCTCATCCAATAATTGCTTAAAATCAATCCTTTTTCAGTTTTCCGTAATTCGAAACAGAGTGAAATTAACGCTTTTTGTTTATTTATATTTAATTAATTCATTTCTACGGTGCAATGCTATGTCACCAAGATTGTTTACATGATTTAATATGAAACACTAAAAAGACATCCCAATACCTGCAAAAATTCTAAAAATAGTTCTATTAATATATGTCTTTGCTGCATTTCCATTTCATACCACGGTCAATTTCATTGTCGAACCATGGATTATTCCTCTGATTGTTTGGCAGTGAAGGAGTTTGACATAGGTGTTACGAATTTGTATACGTAAGAAATAAGTATGAAAGAATATCTAGTTCAAATATCGCGATCTACATTAACTGTCAACCGTCCGATTCTTAAGCCCGAAAATATGGTAATTTTAGGAGTTTTGCCACTGTGCGTTTTTAAAAGCCTCGAAATAAGCAGAAACAAACCCGCTAAGTCGTCACCACTCATACTGCTGGTTGTTCACCACCCATATAACATTATAAGAATACATGTTGTACAAAAACGTAACATTTGGTAAAAAAATCTTTACAGAAAATATCACCCTGAGATAATGAGATGCATTTTGGACCGATTTTTGGCGTGAAAAAACAACACATTCAAAGACTTATAGGGTGGCTTTAATGGCTGTTATGGGAAGTGCGAGTAGTACAGTTTACCAAACAAATACGTTTTTGCGGCTTGTTATGATGCGAGTGGGGTTGCCAGCCACTCAAAATTGGAGTTTCACTCAGCAAAAATACAAAAGGGGCGTGGTCGACAAATTTCATGTGTCTGTATCTCGAAAACTATTAGGTCCTTGACGCTGAAATTTTGGAATCTTGTTATTGACCTTGAAAGGCACTCAAAATGTGATTTTTATGGAAATCGGAGAGGGTCAATTTACGGCATTGGTCGATTTGACGTGGAATGACCCCCTTGCCAATTGGCGACCAATGGTCAAAATTTGCCATGTCTTGAAAATTGAGGGGGAGGGTTGGTCTATGATAACCATGAACTGCCCTATGTAACTGCAAGTACCATTGGACTAGAGATTGGAGGTATACCCCTTGCCAATTGGCGACCAATGGTCAAAATTTGCCATGTCGTGAAAGTTGAGGGGGAGGGGCGGTCTATGATAATCATGAACTGCCCTATGTAACTGCAAGTATCATGGGACTTGAGATTGGAGGTATACCCCTTGCCAATTGGCGACCAATGGTCAAAATTTGCCATGTCGTGAAAATGGAGGGGGAGGGGCGGTCTATGATAATCATGAACTGCCCTATGTAACTGCAAGTACCATGGGACTTGAGATTGGAGGTATACCCCTTGCCAATTGGCGACCAATGGTCAAAATTTGCCATGTCGTGAAAATGGAGGGGGAGGGGTGGTCTATGATAACCATGAACTGCCCTATGTAATGATAATCATGAACTGCCCTATGTAACTGCAAGTACCATGGGACTTGAGATTGGAGGTATACCCCTTGCCAATTGACCGTTTTCACGATCTTGTGAGAACAATACCCTTGAGCCGTTCTGACTTGTTCTGGCGAAGACAGCTTTTGTTATTCAAAACAGACAAGCATTGTTCCTATCCCATTTATGTTGCGTGCGCAACATCATGAAACTGCCAATTGGCGACCAATGGTCAAAATTTGCCATGCCGTGAAAATTGAGGGGGAGGGGTGGTCTATGATAACCATGAACTGCCCTATGTAACTGCAAGTACCATGGGAATTGAGATTGGAGTTATACCCCTTGCCAATTGGTGACCAATGGTCAAAATTGCCTGAAAATTGAGGGGGAGGGGTGGTCTATGATAATCATGAACTGCCCTATGTAACTGCAAGTACCATTGGACTAGAGATTGGAGGTATACCCCTTGCCAATTGGTGACCAATGGTCAAAATTTGCCATGTCGTGAGAATTGAGGGGGAGGGGTGGTCTATGATAATCATGAACTGCCCTATGTAACTGCAAGTACCATGGGACTTGAGATTGGAGGTATACCCCTTGCCAATTAGCGAACAATGGTCAAAATTTGCCATGTCGTGAAAATTGAGGGGGAGGGGTGGTCTATGATAACCATGAACTGAACTATGTAACAGCAAGTACCATTGGACTTGAGATTGGAGGTATAACCCTTGCCAATTCATAGTTCCGACCTGTCATTCAAAGCCTTAGTTACTGTTGTTATGTCCCACAAACAAACCAGGGTTTTCCTTAAAAAAACTCCAAAAATATTCCGATCCCGCTAAGGTTTACCAGATATCTCTATCTTCGGATCATCTCAGTTTATATTGTCATAAAAGGCAAAAAAGTTCTGCAAATCAGACTGATTTCGGAAGTCCTGAAATACTGTTTGTGGGACACGATCAGTCCACGTGGGAGAATCTTTCCAACTCTGATTGGTATCTCCAGATAGCATGAAAAGGCTTCATTGTTTGATCGGAACTATGAATTGGTGACCAATGGTCAAAATTTGTCATGTTCTGAAAATTGAGGGGGAGGGGTGGTCTATGATAATCATGAACTGCCCTATGTAACTGCAAGTACCATTTGACTAGAGATTGGAGGTATACCCCTTGCCAATTGGCGACCAATGGTGAAAATTTACCATGTCGTGAAAATTAAGGGGGAGGGGTGGTCTATGATAATCATGAACTGCCCTATGTAACTGCAAGTATCATGGGACTTGAGATTGGAGGTATACCCCTTGCCAATTGGCAACCAATGGTCAAAATTTGCCATGTCGTGAAAATTGAGGGGGAGGGGTGGTCTATGATAATCATGAACTGCCCTATGTAACTGGAAGTAATTGTCAAGTGGTTAAATAAATTATACACAGTCTTTCGCTGTGCACAATAGGCCTTATCGTGGTTTCTATTGCCATTTTGTTTAGTCTAAACTCTTGAAATGTGAAGTAAAATCATTGAGAAAATATGAAACATATCTGTATAGTATGAATCGTAGCACTGAGATTCATTTCACCTGTAAAGTTTTGAGATTATAGGCAATGTATGAATCGAGCAAGTGTGTTTTTAATTCATCTTAATACTGATGCCTGTAAAATCTGCAGGGTATGTTGGAAACCCAGGGTTCGTATACATTCTGAATGAAAAAAATCCAGGATTTTCAAGGAAATATTTTTAGTCATTTTTCTAGGAGTTTTTATTGGATACAAATGCCCCCATGTCAAAATTTACAGCCTAAAATCTGATTCCCTAAACTGACTGTTTCAACCACATTAGAGTTGAAACATTTTTCCCAGAGTTTTCCAGGATTTTCGTTAAAATTCCAGGACTTTCCAGGAAGGAAATGCAAATCCAGGATATCCAGGACGCGTTTGAACCCTGTAAACTAAAACTACAATGGATCACATTATTCTTTGTAATTATGTATTTTAGAGAGGGCCAAAAGTTTATTAGCATTGCTATTATGTGTTACCCTCATTTTAAAATAAAGTCTTATAGAGAGCAAAGGAAGCTGAAATTTAGTATAGTGATTGTCTGGCAAAACACTAAGTAAGGCTTTCTTGATGTGTGCAATATTTTCACACAATTTCACATCACGGTTACAGTGTTTATAAAAGAGCATGTTTTTAAGAACGAGGAAAAATGTGATATGTTAATATAGTATAAAGGGCATTTAGATTTTATAAAGTTAAAAAATTTAAATAAATCAATTCGTCAAAGGGTTTGATTCAGTCACTATTGACACAAAAAGGCTTCAAGGGCAGACCATCGAGGCTGAAATGCTATGATTTAGATTAATAGACCATCTTTGATTATACTTACACATCACATTTGGACGAAGTTAAACGTCAAAGGACATGCGTTCTTGTTTCTTTCATCGTACCTACCAACTAAGTCCGGGAAATGTGACTAAAGGCGAAAGCAGAACTCACGAAAGGCCATATAAACTTACGAGTGGGACGACCTGACAAAGGGCCATTCCATTTTTTGTCCACACACCCCCGGTTGATGACATTTTCTGAGGGGTGGACACAGAAAATTTCTGAGGGGTTGTTTTACCATTTTCTGAGGGGTTTCCCCGAAAAATATGTTTTCTGAGGGTCAAAAATACGGAAATTTGTCATCAACCGGTAAATTTGAGGGGCATATGCCATTTTTTCTTAGGGGTTAATTGAAAAAAGGCAAAATTCTGGGGTCCTCTGGGGGTAAGAATTTATTTCTTAGGGGTTAATTCTTGACGATGTCATCAACCCGGGGGGTGTGGATATAAAATGGAATGGCCCAAACAAGGCCGACGAACTGACACCACTTGACAACCATAACCGTAATAATTTGGTCTCTAAAGCCAAACGAAGGTAGAAACATATTTAATTGTAACAGTGCCATAACATTGTAAGTAATCGAGGGTTTTAGTTTGGATAAAAATTAAAATTGAAGCCCATATGGCACGAAATGTCACGGACTGACAACATGGCACGCACTCGTACCGCTGCCGGAAGGAAGTCACTATATCCCAATGCTTGAAACCAGAATGGGCCCAAATACTTAGATTTTTTCAGAAAACTTCAAAGAAAAAAAGCTTATAAAATTATTGCTGATTCGATCCTGGACCAACATCATTATAAACCTGAGACTCTAACCACTAGGCTATGAGGGAGTTTGCTGGTCAGGCCACTAATTTTATGGCATTTTATGTAATTTATCATGTATAGAACGAGGAATATACAGTAAAAATCATATCTAAAACAAACCAAAACCCCATCCTTACTCTAATCCCTAACAAATTACTGTTTTAGGACAGTTCTCTTCATTTCTTGAATAAAACGAAGTATGATAAAAGATTTATATAGATTTCTGGTTTCAACCATTGGGATATAGTGATTTCCCTGCCGGAATCGTAGTCAGATGGCTTGGTAACCAGGCCAGCTCAAATCGTTCCCATGCAGCGATGCAGGAACATTTGACTTCCGGTGTAAAGCGATCCCGCGTTTCGGATCCCGAGAGTGAAACACTCAAAACGGGACGCGGGACGACCTGTCTTTCGATTTGACGGGTCGCCACAGCAGTTGACGGGTTGGCCCAGGTGGAGTGTATTGGACATATCTGGCACGAACCTGCGCAAAAGACATTCGCGGTTGAAAACAATATATACCGTTTCCGGGAAACGTTGTCACTCAAAAAGCCTATAAGCATGAAGCGCAAGGATGATTGGGGGCATCTAAACTGCTACTGTTTGATCTGAATTCAGACAGTTATCGTAACCACAGGTGAAATGATCAAATTTCAGCACATTTCCAAGCATGTTTGTTTCTAATATTTTACAGAAATTTAAATAAATATTTACCCATACTCCCTAGCGCACCAAGCTAATATGCTTTTTGGGTGACAACGTATCCCGGAAAGGGCATATATTTGCAGCATACATTCAATGACGTACATTGCTATTGCTACTGTTATTGCTGTTTATTGATATTGTTCTTGTCATTGTGTTCAAAATATACTATACGTTGTCAACCTGGTGCTCAACTTACTGTTTGTGGTTGAAGGCGATGTCTGCAAATTCCTTCCGCCTGGCTCTGTACACGGCATCAGTAAACCCCTAATATAGATGAATACCAGTATTGGGATGCCTCACTTGTTTTAGTGTATAAATAGTAGGGTGGCTTAGCGACAAAAAAGGGTAATTTTGTGCACTTTCGCGTAAGGCACCAAATTTGGCATGAATAGTCATCATTTTGAACAGATCTGGAAAGGGTGCCACACGATTCGCGCTGTGTAGCAGTGGGGAGGGGCAGTTATGTCACCAAAATGTAAAGCTATTTTTCTAGCCAAAATATGACTGAATTCATGTATTGAACTAGTTGTAGCTCTCGCTAAGTGGCAACGAGCAACAGAACCGAGAATCATGTTATGCCCTTTTCACAAAGTGAGTTTTTTTTTTACAGCTGCTGAGGCTGATTTAAACCTGCTTTGTAGACCAACTTTTTCTACTGAATGCCAGATAGTGTCTGTGAATATTGCTTACAGTATACACCTATTTCAAAAAGTTGCTTTCGCGCGTTGATCGGCTATGCGTATTTCATAGATCGCAAAGCATCATGTTTGCAAATACCTCTCTTTTTTGAAAATTAACATGGTCCCAAAGAGCATATCAAGAAAATTTCGCCAAAAACTGTCGTATTGCCGACGTTGCAAAACTTCCTTATTAGGAAATCCCCCCCTTACCTTATTTGGAAGGTCTGTAAGTACTTTTTCTCAAATCTTAGCGAAAAAAGCAGGAAAATTCACCAAATCTTGCAGATACTCGAGAAACATCGTTACCTTGGTCGCCATTTTGTTTTTGTCCCCCGCGGGGGGCCTAAGTCGAGATTTGAACACCACAGGCAGCCCGCGGGGATTGTCTTAAAAAACGACAACACTTTCTTGATATACAACATTTTATGAAATAGGTGTATCACAAAACGTAATGAAGCGAGTCAGAAATTAAAACAAAAGTTGAAAGAAAATGTTTTATTCTTTAGTGTTTCAAATGGCCCAATGAAATGTAGTGAATTATTACAATTACAATCTTTGTTTCGGAACAGGTTTTTCGGCACGCTCGCCAACGTTAGCTCTCGACAAAATTCTTGGCTTGCTACCCGATTTTGAGCTTGCTTGCTCAAACTGGAACACGCTGCTTCTCAAAAGGCACTCCTCTGAAGTACACAAATGTGTTATGGGTAAAAATGAACGCGAACAACTTAAATCTCAAGTGAAACACAGGATTTTTTCAAACCTTTCCTCTCGCGACATCGCCGAAAATCACCACGAGACGAATGCAAGCTTGGTAGTATCAAGTCAGCAAAGAACACGCACGACGATTGGCTTTTGAAGTCACATGATCCGATCAGCAAAAAGCACGCGCTACGATTGGCTCTGGTAGTCACATGACACGGTGCCGAGCAATACTTGTAAAGAACGCGTACTACAATTGGCTTTCTCGGCTGCTTCTAGACATTACGTCATTTAATATTACCTTAAGTTACGCTCAATCGAGATTTCTTTCGCCTGAACCTCGTACGGCTCTATGATGCTGCCGCCTCGCCAGCCTCGCGTCTTCGCTCGGCTGGCTCGTTGGCAATAAATCTACGTGTTCCCTAATAAGTTTTGAAGTCCAGAAAGATGTTATGTTTTGAAATTTAGGGGGGAGGGGAGGTGAATTGTGTCAATAAATTCAATTTGACATGTCAATTAAAGTGTGCAACTGACCAATATTGGCATACATGTTCCATGGGTCACCCCAAAAAGATTCAGAAGGTGCCAAAAATATGACACCAATGGAGGAGGGGAGGGGAATTTTTGTCAAATTATCATAGTATATTTAATTTGATGTGTTAATTTAAGTGTGCAACTGACCAAACTGGGCATACATGTTCCATGGAACGCCCTAGCAGCTGCAGAAGGGGTGCCAGAACTTCAGACACTCAGGGGGAGGGGAAGGGAATTTTGTCCAATCATCTAACATCTATTCAATTTGACATGTTAATTCAAGTTAATTCGATCCGCGTTACTTACTGGATGGTCCGCGTTACTTACTGGATGATCCGCGTTACTTACTGGATGGTCAGTGTAACTTAATGGATGATCGCAGTTACTTACTGGATGATCAGTGTAACTTACTGGATGGTCCGCGTTACTTACTGGATGATCCGCGTTACTTACTGGATGATCAGTGTAACTTACTGGATGGTCCGCGTTACTTACTGGATGATCCGCGTTACTTACTGGATGATCCGCGTTACTTACTGGATGATCCGCGTTACTTACTGGATGGTCCGCGTTACTTACTGGATGATCCGCGTTACTTACTGGATGATCAGAGTTACTTATTGAATGATCAGATGTACTTACTGGATGATCGGAGGTACTTACTGGATGATCGGAGTCCAATTCTGCACCATAGCTGAGAACCCTATTTGCAAACTTGTTGAGATCTGACACCTTACGAGGAAACCATGGAACTATAAAAGATGAATAGTAGCTCGTTGTTTGGTACATCCAACACAAGTTAACATATATTCTGTAGTCTAATATGCTAGTTGTTGCTTCTTGTTCTTGTTTTTATATGTTACAGTGCATGATCAGTACAAGGGATGCAAATGTATATGTATAAGTATATGATTTCTTCCCTTACCCACCAACATAAATGAGAGAGATCGAAGGAAATCGAATTTCCAAACTCCCCGACACGGTTTTCTAGAACACATCTTAGCCAACGCTAAAATGGTGCCAAAAAACGATAGTTGTATATTTGCGATGGTGGAACCCCCAAAAATTCCCGGGAAGGAACCTCCGTAAAACATCTGGGTTTTGTAAAATTAAATCATTATATTGAGTACGGTATTGGGAACCGTACTCAGTGCAGCTATTATGCTCCCTTAGAAAAAGGAGTAAAAACTAATTACAATCTCAGACGGCCGTCTAGTCAAAGAGCAAAAGTAAACACTGAGCGTTGCAAGAGGAGCTTTCTCAACAGGCTTTGTTATACTCACAATGTACTCTAATGTCTTCTATTATGTTATTGCTGAAATACCAATTTGTAATAGCTACAATCTTGGACAAAACCTGTAGAGAAAATTACTGAAATCGCTTCTTTTTTCGCTTTTACTCCTGTCATTTCACCTCTCCCCTCTCCCCCGAAGCAATGTTGCAAGGAATGTGTCGAGGGATGGACGCCCTTTATAACCAACGTTGATTTAGGGGGGAGGGGGGATAAACGTGGCCTTAAGTTAGGACGAAAACTCAAAAGATAAGTGGTATTAACATTTCTCTACCCTTTTGTCCAAGATTGTAGATATGTTGTTTATCTAGAGCCAATAAATATTTTTATTATTATTGAATCTAATTCAATTTCTTACTGACCATCCTTTATTTGTCGTCTTAAAAGTATCATTACTCAATTAACAACATCTATGCAACACACTCCATTACATATTAACATTAGTTGATACTGTTATGGTGCTTCATAATGGCTCTATCATCCATGTGCAGATGTGCTTGTCACTCTAATGGCCGGAGCAAATGACGTGCAAGTTTAAGGAGGCTGCCTACAATTTTTTCTGCCCTCAACACCCAATCTTTGTATGCCTGCTGTTCAGGCTCAAAAACCTGTACCAGTCTGAACTTTCACATGGTTACCCTGGAGGGTTTGAACTTTATTGTAGTGTGCATTTTGTTGTGATCGGAGTTGCTATAGCAACGTTATAACCACACCCTTGTTTATAATTAGCAGCCATCAGACGCGTTGCACGACCTAAACTTTTAAAATGACACCCTCGCACTAATCCCTGAGTAGCTAACATTAATCACAGCAAGTTTGGAGAGAATTCATTGGGCCGATTTTATGTTACTCGAACGGACTTTTTCAGCCTCCAAAATGTCAAAGTTAATTATGCCGCAAAGTATTTCCTTGAAAAAGAATGGCTAATATCTGCGGAATTAAGAATTCCTTGCCGCCCGAATAATCTACAAACCCAAGGCAATGCACCAGCCAAATTTCACTTCTTAGAATGCTTCCGATTTTGTTTGGCATGTGTTCAAGCAAACTGCAAAATTTGAGAAATTATATTATAAATCTTACGTTTGTTATAAAATTTACACTTTTCGCCTCTGACAAAAATCTCATATGTTAATGTTTTTGATACTTCCGTAAATTAATCTTGAATATATACCAAAAATAACCCTCCAAGTCTCGAGTTCATTGAAGTATTTTAAGGCACCGAGAAAAAATGTTAAACTTCACCACTCTTTTGGTTTGCTCGAGCCAGTTTTTGTCATTGTACTTTGTTTTCTCCTGTTGTAGCTTTCACGTGGTTTTCCCTGTAATCAGTGAAGCGAACTACATTCCAGCGTGTTGTAGTTTTCATGGGTCATTGACTCTAATACGCTTTGCCGCTTCCCTAACAAGCGTGACGGCAAACTGCGCGGAGAAATCATTGAGCCATAGAAGCAATCGTTTGATTCCCATGATGGAATGTAGTTCGCTTCACTGATTACAGGGAAAACCACGTGAAAGCTACAACAAGTGAAAACAAAGTACAATGGCAAAAACCGGCTCGAGCAAACCGAAAGAGTAGTGAAGTTTAACATTTTTTCTCGGTGCCTTAAAATACTTCAATGAACTCAAGACTTGGAGGG
The DNA here is from genome assembly GCA_033964015.1 of Scolanthus callimorphus. NCBI lineage: Eukaryota > Metazoa > Cnidaria > Anthozoa > Actiniaria > Edwardsiidae > Scolanthus > Scolanthus callimorphus. The sequence goes on along the minus strand of CM066911.1, from coordinate 12,086,950 downwards.
TTATCTTTGGTATATATTCAAGAATAATTTACGAAAGTATCAAAAACATTAACATATGAGATTTGTGTCAGAGGCGAAAAGTGTAAATTTTATAACAAACGTAAGATTTATAATATAATTTCTCAAATTTTGCAGTTTGCTTGAACACATGCCAAACAAAATCGGAAGCATTCTAAGAAGTGAAATTTGGCTGGTACATTGCCTTGGGTTTGTAGATTATTCGGGCGGCAAGGATCTTTTAATTCCGCAGATATTAGCCATTCTTTTTCAAGAAAATTTTTGCGGCATAAATAACTTTGACATTTTGGAGCCTGAAAAAGTCCGTTCGAATAACATAAAATTGGCCCAATGAATGCTCTCCAAACTTGCTGTGATTAATGTTAGCTACTCAGGGATTAGTGCGAGGGGTGTCATTTTAAAAGTTTAGGTCGCGCAACGCGTCTGATGGCTGCTAATTATAAACAAGGGCGTGGTTATAACGTTGCTATAGCAACTCCGATCACAACAAAATGCACACTACAATAAAGTTCAAACCCTTCAGGGTAACCATGTGAAAGTTCAGACCGGTACAGGTTTTCGAGCCTGAACAGCAGTCATACAAAGATTGGGTGTTGAGAGCAAAAAAACTTGTAGGCAGCCTCCTTAAGGACCTTCAAGTTTGCAATTTGCATACGGTAGCCTTGCAACCTAGTCTGCTGTTTGGCAACCATCAGCTGGCATTGACTTACGCTTGCCTGAACTGGTATATTTAGATTGAATGTCCAAAGTTTTGTAACTAATGCAAACACAAATTGATGAGCCGAGTTCTAAAAATGAAATAATAATAATCAAAAAACACTTACGATACAAGCACAAGTATGTGAAAGTCCATGTGCATGTCACAACTTGCACAAACTTGCATTTCATTTGTTCTGAGCTTAACTGTAGAGCATTTATAACAGTACTCACAAGAACCCTTTAGAGATAGCAAATGCTGCAGTGCCTGGGAGTCAGTGGGAAAAGAAATTGCGTTGAGATACTGTTGCAGGGGCGGCAGATGAAGTCACATCACGTGACCATGTTGTATTATCTCCGATACCACCTACATAATTTTTCAAACATTTGGTTGTCTTGCTATCTTTCCTTCTCGAGATTGAAGGCTTCCTAACGGAACGCAGTGTAATTGGGAAGCTTTTTCATTTTGGCTTGTAGCTGTTTGTATTATCAATTGACAGTACTTGCATTCCACGATTTCATATGCATGACTCTGATTGGCAGTTGCATCAGAATAATTTATCCAGGATGCTTTAAATACATTTTGGTGGTCGTTGTATTTCACTGTCGCCAGAAATCGACAGCAAGTGCTGTCAAACTTAGATAGTTTTAAACATATATTATCATTATTACTAAGTATATAATATAAAATTATAACAACCGATGTAATGGGAAACAATAAACCTTGCTGTTCAACCCTGGCAATAGCAATTTACTCCAATGAGTAGTATTGTATTTTCTTTTGCACACATGAATATGCTTTGCTATAGCGCAAAATAGAAATGAAATGAATATTTCTTAAATACCACAGGGCTTTCACACGAAGGTATTGCACAAAGGATCTTAAAGTGCTACTAATGCTTTTTGGGAGACTTTTTGAGCAAAATCCTCTAATCAAGTAGTGAACTTCTGTGAAAAAATTTTTACGAATCATTTCATATTGGAAATTTCCCGCCATCTTTGAAACACTTACCAGTCTCCCTCACGGATCGTCTTCGCGCGTCCAAGATCAAAGTAATGCCCAAATAAGGACGTTCAAGGTTCAAGTCGTCTTCTCAGTTTACATCATATTCTTCGCAAGAATTCCCTAGCTTTATCGTTCTTTTGCGATGTTGGTATTAGGTGGAATGTAGGCCATTTATTGATATGTATTTCTTTGTTGCTTATATTATTGATCTTTAAAGGTTTAAACGTCAGAAAATTGAATGCGAGTCGAGATTTTAGATTTCAGTGACAACGGTTGCCGCCATTACCGTTTGTCACGCATTATTTCCGTCGAATAAAATAGCCTCTATCTGTCCTCTATGAGGGTCCTTTATGGTGTGAAATAGCTAATATTAAATTTCAATGTCATACCCCACTATTTATAATAGTGGGATGATAAAGGACCCACGTCTAGAATAGCAAAGCCATTTTGAAAATGGTCTTCTTGAGCGGTGCTACCGGAAAGAAACACAGAAAATGTCGGGTATTGTAGCGACTACTGCGAAGAACTTTTGTGCAAACCCGAGGTTGTACTCACAATAAACTTTTCTCGCTTTAAAAACTCATTAAAAAGAATAGAAGATTCCTCCACTTGTTGTGACAGATAGAGCGCGCACTCACGCGCACCGGTTATCTTGTAATGAGCCTGCGATCTCAAAAGAAACAAATTCAGTCAGCGGAGTTAAGTGTTTCAAAGATGGCGGGAAATTTACAATATGAAATGATTCCTAAAAAATCAGGATTTAACCGAATCGAATTTTTTTTTCACAGAAGCTTATTACTTGATTAGAGGATTTTGCTCAAAACGTCTCTCGAAAAGCATTAGTAGCACTTTAAATGATGACGTCATTCATGACGTCACATCGCATCTGTCGGTGCACATCCCTTGGCATCAAGGCAATGTTGTTCAAGTTTGGTTGTCTTACGGTTTCTTCCTGAGATATGAATTTTAAAGGCATATTAAAGTTCCCGGATTTGGAGACGGACGGACGGACACTTAACAAATTTCCAGGTTTTTGCAGTGGTATAGCAGGTGGGAAATTTGTCGGGGCTGACGAATGCAAAAAAACCTATGACAACTGTTCCTTTGCTTTTGCTGCTGCCACTCTTTGGAATACGCTGCCACACAACGTCAGGTCCGAACCTTCCCTGTCGTCTTTCAAATCCAAACTTAAGACATTTTTATTCAATAAATGATATATTTATTATTATTATTATTTTATATTTTCTTGTTCTTATCTAACTGTAGGATTTTTATCTTTCCCATTAGTTAGTCACTTTTATTATATTTTACTTTTTAGTAACTCATTGTATATTTATCAACAGTTATAAGATTTGTAAAACATAGGTAAAACAATATTGTAAGAGCATTGAGAATTTTTAAATGTTCAGGAACATTTTATTATTATTATTATTATTATTATTATTATTATTAAATGAATGCAGGCGCACCCAAAGGGGTTGCTTGTGAGTTTGCGCAAACGTCGTATTCCTGGGAAATTTTCATACTCCGGGTAAACTAGTTTATTTTATTACATTTGCACGGATTAATTTTTGCGGTCAAGACCGCCAAACAAAGGAAGTTTCGCATGATAGAACGTCAGGAGTAGACAAAGCTCGATTTCACATTGAGTGATGGTATGAATAACCCTCAAAATATACCAAGAAAAAAAATATATATTTCTGCCGATGAAACTAGCGAAAATTGCTGTAATGAACCTGTGAAAGTAAAATTGGTTCTGGTAGAAAAGCTAGTTTCTCGAATATGTTCATATTTTGAATTTTTATACGCAACATCTGCAGGAACTAGGTATTTGTTTCTGTGGTGTGTTTGGGAAAGAGGACCACAGTGGTTAACTAGTGACAGTGGTTAACTAGTGACGAGACTGCAGAACCCGAAGATGAAGGTGAGCTCCCTGATGAGTGCTTAAGCATTTCCACCCTTTAGATTTTTGTCATTGACAATATTACGGGTCGTACTGAAAGGATAAGTTACGCGCATAGCCTGGTTTACGTCATTTTTCTTTGTAATTGACCGGAAGCAACAGAGCGCGAATTTGAATCAAGCCCGCCAGACCGTGTCACGTGACAACAAAATGTCGCTCCATTGTGCCCCATGTAGAGATGGAGATAAAGGAGAGAAGAAAACTTGAAGAGGCAAGTCTGCTAGTGAACATGGAGTGTACGAGTATTAGTAATGTCATTACGTGCGGTAACTATAGTGACTTTGGGTGCCTACTTAGGGTCACCGCTTATGTGTTAAAGTTTATCAAGATGTTAAAGAGCAAAGTCAAGCGTGAACCAGAGAACAATGACAGTGAAACAGGTGTGAGCGAAGTGAAGCAGAGTCATATTGGATCAAGGACATGCAGAGAACTTTGGAGTCAAGCGAGAAATACAAGAACTGGAAGGAACAATTCGGCCTTTTTAAGGATGCTGATGGGATCATTAGATGGGATCATTAGATGCGTAGACTGGAGAACTGAAGAAGTTACTGAAGTCCATTGACATATATTAGTGCGGATGATCTCGAGGAACCCCTTACGCCGTCACATTTGTTGTGCGGGAAGAGAATTCGGAGTTTACCACACGGAGAAGAAAATGTAGATGAACTATCTGATCCGGACTTTGAAGTGACAGCAGAGGACTCGAGTAAGAAGATGAAGCATCTAATAATTGTAATTGGTCATTTCTTTAAGACGTGGAGAACGGAATACCTCTTGGAACCTAGGAATGCTCATGCAAGGGCAAAGAGATCATGTGGATCAACGATAATCTCTGTAGGAGATATAGTTCTCGTTCATGACAAAGACCATCCCCGTGTTAACTAGAGATTAGGGAAGATAGAGCAGTTGATAATGGGAGCTGACGGAGTAACAAGAGGAGCATCAGTACGTGTTTGGTGTAAGAAGAAGAAACGATGTTCTGTGTTAAGGCGACCAGTCCAGTTGCTTTATCCATTGGAAGTCAACATTCAAGGAGAGAGCGACGTCTTAGATGAAACAAGGCAACAGCCAGCGAACGTTGTACAAGTACACGATGAGGGAGTGCCGCAGCCTACGAAAGTGAGAAGAAGGGCAGCCATGCAAGCTGATGTACTGAGGAAGCGATGGATCAACGAGATGAACAGTGATGACTAATTGAACATTTTTCAGATAATACTTACTATTAGAGTTGACCAATGTATAGTATGGTCAACGGGGGGAGTGTGCGTGACAATAGTTGTGTTACATTCGCGCGCTATGCCTATAAGGATTGCTTGTACAGTAAAAACCCGCGTATAAGAACCTGGATGTTTTAATTTAGCCTAAACAGGTTCTTATATAAATGGTACTTAAAGCAAATTTAGCCTACCAAGGTTCTTAAAATAGGTTCTTAAATTTTCATATGAATTTCATTAATATGTAACATAAATGGCCTCGCGCACGATGTTGTGCACGGCGGCGTAACAAAAATTCGTTCAGCTCTGAAATTTGCAATAAATAATGTTTAACTAATGTGCACCCCAAAATCAATTTGTTATCGCGTTTCGAATTTCTAAAGATTACGAAAACTTCATATAGAAAAAGGGTGTCGTGAAAACAGATCAAATCTGGTGTCGTGTTCTTACGAGCACATTTTAAAATATAAACATTTTTGTGCTTTTTATTATCTGTGGTCTGAAAAAAAACACACACGAAGGATGCACTTGAAATGCTGATTCAGAATTAATTGCTTGTAGAGGAAGATGATGTAAGGGAATGAAGAAACACAACGATAAGTAGCGTTAGAATTTTTTTTAAAGTTAGAAGACAAGAAACGTCCAGTTCCAAACTCTCTACTTCTTCTATTAGCTCATCTTGAATATAGCCTTACCAGTTTCTCTTTTGAAACTCTAAAACCACTTCCTCGATTAAAATTACAGTTTGTTTTTAGCAGCATAAATGAAAAATACTAGCAATACTAATAAAAACCCTATATTCTCAACAGGGTGCCATCCGAATAGGGGGTTGCAATGCCTCGCCCTCGGACAGGTGAATAAACGAGAGTACTATAGTAAGTACTTACAACCGTTACTTGTGCAAAGAAATAACTCAATACAACACATTTCCCAATATTCTTTGCAGCATTCGCTACTCCCAGCATTCCTTTTGTGTATCCCGGTTCTCTCAACTATCGTTTCTGCTATCGTTGTTAGGATATTCTTGTGTGTGAACAGTTAACCGCGCTTGTTATTGTGTTTCCGTTGCAATAGATTCTTTTGTATCGTTACAAAGGAAAGGTAAGTTCCTGTTATTATTTTATAAAGCTTTAATCACTTGATTATGTTAGAATAAACAAGCACTACGTTACAGCGTTCAAAACGTTGAGCGAGAAAAACTAATCACTTACAGACAGCGCAATAAGTACTTTTGAATACAAAATTGGCGCTCAAAGATTGTATTAGAACTAAATGATTAATGAATCATTTTTGTTAGACTGAACTTTGATTTGCTTTTTGTTAGTTTTTTCGATTCCATTCCCAATCTGGTTGTACGAATGAAGCAATTAATTAAGAAAGTTGTATCATTTTAATTGTCACAGAAATGTCGCGTCGGCATTTTGTAGACGCGTGGAAAAATAATATTCAAATTGTAGTCACAAAAACGCGAAAATGAAAATATTTCACTTGATTAACAGAAGATGAGCGGATTTCATATGAGTGTAGCCAAACCCAAGTAATAACACAAATTCATTTTAATAACAATTAAAACTTTGTTATTCAAAACTAGATAGTCCATTAATTGAATTCCTTATTTCATTCTTGATTTTATTCTTGATTTCAATAATGCATTATTTAATTCAATAGTCAATTGCTTAAAATCAAGTTCGAAAGTTTGAATATCAGATTTAAAATATTAAAGCATTATTGAAACAAAGAATGAACTCAATAACGAAATAATAAATTCAATAATGGACTCTAGAAGGGCACGCTTTAACCCGTTTGACTGTAAGTTTTTTTATACATATAGAAATGGAAAGCAACGAAAAGCCGTTGGCGCTAGAAAATAAAAAGAACAAGAAAAATAAAGATAAAGCATCAAAAGTTCAATGCATAGTTCACCAATCTGATATATCGACTCAGAAAGAAGAACTGACCCTTCTTTCCGAAAAGAGTTTCACAACCATACAAGTATCTGCACGCATTCGGCAGAGCCAAGAAAATTCTAGAGAACGGCAAGATGAGATTTGCGCAAACTTACCTGGTGAATTTCATCCTGGCTTGCACGGTTACCACCGCGAATGCTACCAACGCTTCACTAATGTATCTCGCCTCGCAAAGAAGAAGAGGCCGTCTAGTAGCGTTCCCCTTCCCGAACCGGAGAAAAGGCGTCGTAAAACAGAATCATCTTCAACCCGTTTGTTGCCTTCAGATAAATGTCTTTTTTGTGAAAAGAATACTATTGTCAAAAATCGTAAAAAAGAAACCCCTCAAAAGTGCGTTACAAAAACGGCAGAGGAATCGATCAAAGCAGCCGCCGAGAGAAAAAAGGACGAAAAAATCCTTTTGAAAATAAGGGACATCGATCTTGTTGCACGTGAAGCGCATTACCATTACAGTTGCCGCCGCGATTACACGCGCCCTTTAAGACGTCAGGGAGATGAACAGAAGGACATTGATCAGCATCTTTTAGAGGCCGCGCACAAGGCTGCGTTCGAGCATATCTGTGCCTATGTCAATAAGGACGTTATTGAAGGATTGAACGTTGTGCGAATGTCAATGCTGAGGGAATACTACTTAGGCTACCTGCTTGACAACAGTCCTACATTTTATAATAAAGACTATAAGACCTACAAGCTAAAAGATAAACTGATCAAGCGGTATGGAGATTTACTTCATTTCTGGCAACCTAACTTTAAGAGCGAGTTAGTTTACTCGGCTGGCATAATGAAAGGCCAAGCAGTCGAGGCAGCGTTTGAAAACGCGGCCTGAGATTCTAAGAGATTAGAAGAAGCAGCCTTGATGTTGCGAACAGAGATCAAACGCTGCTTCGCCCTCTCTGAAGAAATGCCTTGGCCCCCTTCGGCCAGTTTTCTCGGTAGCGGGACCATCCAACCACCATCGGCTTGATCGCATTTATTCTGACTTTGATATCTTCCAAAAAGACTCTGCAATGAAGCAACGGCAAGCTGACTCTATTGCACAAGATATCTGTCGTGCGACAACCAATGGCGAGTGGATGATGCCTAAACATTTGTTGCTTGGGATGTCTCTAAGGCAACTAACGGGAAGCTCGGAAGTTGTGTCTATTTTGAACCGTTTAGGGCACAGCGTTTCCTATTCTAGGCTCCTTGAGCTCGAGACCGCTATGTGCAAGAACCTGGATGAAAGAGACGGAGTACTTCCACCTACTATAGATGCAACTAATAACGCCGTAATGCATCTTTGCTGGGATAACTTTGATCTCACCGAGGAGACCCCGTCAGGGGCAGGCACAACTCATACGGCTCATGGTATCATTATACAGGAAGTTTCCCCCGGCCGTTGCAGTACAGCTCCTGCAGAAGTAAACTGTGATCCAATAGTACAGAAAACAAAGCGTCGATCGGTCAGATGTATTATTGAAGATTACGAGCCTTGCTTCGTGAAAGAGAAAGCAGAGCCCAAGGTCAGAATAACCAAGACATTTGCGAGGAGCACACAATCTGAGGAAAGGGCTCAATCCGTTGACACGTTGTGGGTAATCTGTAGAGCACTGCTTCCTAAAGAGGACGGTCAAAAGGTCCCACCATGGTCTGCATGGGTATCGCAGACTGGCCGCGAGAAGTCACCCAAGCTGTCGCAAGTTGACTATATGTCACCTGTTTTTGCTGCAGTAACGGAAAACTCAACCGTCCAGCATATCCTCAAGGTATCTCAGGAGGCTACACGCGAGGTTAACCAGAAATATACCATAGTGACATTTGATCTTGCAGTTGCTAAAAAGGCGTACGCGCTTGTTTGGCTTAACCCCCAAACGTTTGGTGATGTGATCGTACGCATGGGAAGTTTCCATCTTTCGTGTGCCTTCATGGCAGCGCTCGGGAAGTTAGTGAAAGGTAGTGGATTCGAAGAGGTCTTGGTAGAGTCCAGCATTTGTGCCAGTGGTTCCATCCAACAGGTACGCTCGCTTATTGTGTACAACGCATCGAAAAACACTAAATAGACTAGAAATACATTACATGCAGGGCCCTCACGACCATTGATCCGAGTTATCGGTGTAGCCAATATGCCACCTGAGCGTGAAAAGTATTAATTACAAGCTAACGATATACACCAACCAAGTACAATGTACAAAGGTTTGTTTTCTCTTGAAATTCAATATGCAATAACTATACACAAATCACAAGGGCAAACCCTACCAAAGGGGATTAAAATGAGCAGTAGAAGGGTTTAAATCATGCAACACAAGAGTTATTGGGCACTGACATGATTTCGGTTGTATAATAGTGGGGACGAAACATTCAATGTCATTATCGGCGGGAAACGGTTCCATTTCTTTTGATTCATGGAAAACACGAAAATGTCTCGTTGAAAAGCTGTTGCACAAGCAACAATGTCGACTGTCTCTGCCCATGTTCCTGACGATTTGCTCTTAATAAGATGAGACTCTATTGACAAAGAATTAAAGAGATAGGCTTCAAATCTATCTGGAAATGAAGCCACTACCTGGTTTGTCAGAGAACGTACGCCAAGGTGGTTTCTCTGACTTTCATTGTTCCACCAAGAAACTGCCCGATAAAAACAATTGCCATCGCCGTATACAACAACTTCTTTTCGTTCCATGTTATTCAACATTGTCATTCCAGCAAGGAAGAAGCAATTGGTTATTATTTTCGCAGTGAGGTAAGTTAAAAGTGTTTCATAATTAAAAGTTCGCAATTTGAACTGTGAGTCTCATGCAGAATTTCCGAAATCTTTTCGACTTAGTTTAAATACGTCGTAGTTACGAATAAAGCTCGAGCACGTATTCGGTAAAAAATCGGTTTCCGAAAATTTTACCAATAAGGAGAAAAATACGAGAAAACGACCCGCTCACCGCTCTACAGCATTACGTCATTCATGCCTGCACACACGCGACACTTTTTCGCGCGCTTCGCCCGTACACAGGTATCCCGCGGCACCCAATTAGAAACCCTCACTGCGTTCAGCGCTTCGCGCTGAACGCCGGCGCTTCGCGCCGGGTCGTTCGGGAATTAAATTAAGTATGTGATTAAGTTAGTCTAGATGCTGTTTCATTCAGAACTTCTTTTAATTCACTTGTCGACAGGTCATAGGTGGCAAGCATTACAACCGCGCCTTGCGAGTCCACAAGACAGTACTTGAAGCACTGGAGCGCATTGTACTAGACCTGTTCATAGAGCAACACACGATGATACCTTGTCAGAGCATACAAAAATGCAGATGAATCGCCTTGCCGAAGATCCCTCCGAAGACAACGTTTCAAGCACTTTGTCAGATGAAGGCTGTAGAGAATTGCTGAAGCAGTACCATAGGTTCAAGGCAGAGATCCGTGACGGGAAGAAGGGAAAGACATCACAGTTCTGGATGAAGTACATGGACAAAGTATGGCTCTTGCTGCGTTTCATCAGAGCTACCAAGGAAAATGATTTGGACTTGCACATTATCACGCTCCAGCAGATGTGCAGCCTATTTTTTGCATTCGATCATCCTAATTATGCTCGTTACACCTCATTGTACGTTGTTATGTTATTGAATCTGGACGAAACGCACCCCGGGGCCAAGGAGCTGTTGTCAAAGAATGGCTTCAGTGTCAACCGCTCAAATGTACCTTGCAGCAGAAATGCAGTCGACATACCAATAGAGCAAACCATAAACCGCCACGCAAAATCTCGCTGTGGAATAATCGGTTTCAGTAGAAATCATTCGGCTTACTATCGTTGGTGCAAGACGAGGCATGCTCGAGCAAGCTATCTTGAAGCAACAAAAGAGATGGTTGACATGGCAGAAGATCCAGAATCGGTAACACACAAGGAGCTGAGAGCTTCCCAGGTCGCGAAGAGTGAAGAAGACGTGTGTAAAGTGGTGGATGCAATTCAGAATTTCATCAACCCGTTCACAACAGAAGACCCCGACACCTTGTACTGCATATCGTCTGGTTCCCCTGCTCCAGAGTATGTGGCAAGGGACCTGTTATCTGCCGATGACGTGGGAATAAGAAGTCACAAGGATTTTGTTGACGAGAGGCGTGTAAAGCTAAGTGCAAGCTTCCACGCGCCGATCAAAAGGCAAAAGCTAAACACTTTTGCTTCTCTTGCTTAGTCAGCCAAAGTCACTTCTACGACCAAGAAGACCAAACAAATCACCGCCGAGAGGAATGTGTTTGGTCAGCTATTGATGTTAGCTTTGGAGTTTGATATTGACTTGAGAAGGGTGGTCAGCTTTCCCCTTGGACCGGTCCCTTGGGCCTTGGCTACTGCGGATGGCATTCCAGTCAAAACGGAGAAAGCAAAGCTACTTCATTACGTCGAAGGAAAGAATCAAGTGCAGCGACCAAGTTCTGAAAATATAACAACGTATATCATTGACGGGAACGCAGTTCTACAGAGCATGGTAGCTATTCCTAGCACATTTGGAGAGCTTGCAGAGTGTGTCTTTAAATTGCTGCCGAAGGCTTCGCTTCGATTCGCTTCGCTTCGATTTTGTTACGGACACATATCAGTCTGTTTCCATAAAGGGAATCGAACGCTCTCGCAGAGGCTCGTCTACGCCGCACATCGTCAGTGGGCCACTTACTAAAGTTCCACGTGACTGGAAAAAATTCCTATCCAGCGACGAGAACAAGAGGCGTCTTGCCAAATTCTTACTGGAGGAGTGGAAAAAGGACAAGTACGCTACAAAGCTACAGGGACGAAGATTGATAGTTGTCTGTGAGAAGGACGTCTATTCCATCACGACACTAGACGGCCTACACATACTGTGCGAGGAGATGCCCGAGCTTCGCTCTACGCAGGAGGAAGCAGATACAAGGATGGTACTTCATGCTGTTCATGTCGCGCAAAATACGCAGGACACACCGACGATCATTGTTAGATCACCAGACACTGATGTGCTTGTCCTTCTTGTCAGTTACGCAAGTGAGAGCTTAGCGAGATCTACACTTCTATTTGACACTGGTGTTGGAGATAAGAGGCGTCTTATAGATGTGAACGTTGCAGCGCGCGATCTAGGAGATGCAATGTGCCTTGCACTTCCGGGGTTTCACAATTTTACTGGCTGTGACACAACTAGTGCTTTCGTTCGCAAAGGCAAGTTGAAACCGCTCAAGCTCCTTCAGAAGCATTGTAGCCCGTTTGTGGAGGCATTCCAAGATCTCGGAAAGCATCCCCAACCCCCAGATGAGGTTTTGAAAAAGTTGGAGGCTTTTACCTGTCTCATGTATGGTGGACGGTCTTTTGACGACATAAATTCGCTGAGGTACGCGAAATTCTTGGAACGGCTCAATGCGAATCCTAGCAGTGAATTATTTTCAACGTACAGTGGTGTGGACATGAGTCTCCTGCCGCCTTGTCAGGATACATTGAAGATGCATATCAAGAGATGCAACTACCAAGCACTCATTTGGCGCAATGCACACATAGCAGTTCCTAATGTTCCGAATCCACAAGGCTATGGCTGGGCGATAAATCCTCAAGGGCTCCTAGAAATAACGTGGACGGAAGGTGATCTGATGCCGCAAGAGCTTGCTGATGTGATAGTAGATGCTCCAGATGATGGGCAGGAAAGCGACTCTGATGCAGACGACGACGATCCGGCACAGCTCGAGAGTGTTTTGGACTTCGTTTTTGATGAATGATTGAACTAGTCTTTTATTTCTAGGACAAATGTATAGTCATATAAACTTCCCCAGGGAGCGTATCACTAAAGGGCTTACTGATATTGGCATTTTTGAAATAAATACTAGATGGAGAAAGAAAATTGTTTCACTTGTATGAAAGCAAAACCTGTGATTTGATTTTACCACGATAACAAGCCTGTGGTGGTTTATTCGCGGACTTTTGTTGACGTAATGTCTTGGTTGGCCTAATTAGGGCTAGAACGATTATTGTGTGGCTTTTGCGCCTTTTTCAAGGGTCGAAAAGCATTTTTCGAAAATTTGTGACGCGGGTACCCTGTGGTTTTTTGTCTTATATAAAGAATGCGGCCTCACGCCTTAAAGGCCCATCACCAACCGACAGCCTTTGCGGACTCTTAGCCAATCAGAGCACCCGAAAAACAATGGATCAATTTGAAAACAAAAGAAAACGGGGCGCAAAGGCTCCCGGTTGGTGATGGGCCTTTAACGCTTCCACTTATAAAGTGCAAACAACCTTATTTGGAATGTCCCTGACCTAAGCTTCAAAACCATATATGTCTGCAAAATTCCGCCGGGGGGGAGGGTTTCGTCTCCTGTGGCCCACGGACTACAAAGGGAGGCCAAGAACTGCGAGGCAAAATCTCTGTGCTAAAAAAAGGCAAAAATTAAATGCACGAAGAGGCAAAGACGGCAAAACGAAATTTATGTGTGCGAAAAGGCAAAACAAAATGTATGCGCGAAAAGGCAAAAAGAACAAAGCAAAATCTATGCGCGAAAAGGCAAAAAGAGGAAAAAAATAGCAAAAAAGGCAAAAACAAATAAAGCAAAAAAAGGCAAATTTGCCTGCGCGATAGGCAAAAACGGAAAACGCTGTTTGGGAGACAAAATGTTACGAACGGCTTTCTAGTTTTCAGCATGACACCATTTGAAAAATATTTTTTTACTCCAATCTCTTTTGATCTCTGATTAAAAAATTGTTTTAATAAAGAAACTGCGATCATTGGGTTTTTGTTTCCTTTTATTTTTGGAGCATTTTAGGCAAGATCTCGGAAAACACAGCAGATCTAAAACAAATTTGAGCTCAATTTCTCGGTCAACTCAAGTGTGCTCAACATCGTGCGCAAGGCCAAATAATTATTTATGGAATTAATTGAATGGTAGCCTGCGTAGTGGGGTTTTAGCAGGTTTTTATCCGCAAAATCTTCGTAGAAATCATCGGTAGTTTGCTTGTTGTTCGATGAAATGGCCGCGCGAGCGCTGAGGCAGAGTGCGCCTGGTTAAAAAATGCGCCCTGGGGGAGGGTGGGCGGGGAGAAAACGCAAGAAATAAACCGCCTGCAACCGACCCCATGACATATTCGAAACTCCGTTCGCCAGCGAACGGAGCAGGCGGGCCTTCTGATTGGCTGGTATTTAGAGAAAGTGTCAATCAAACATTTCAACAAGTCGCCGCCAGTCAAGTCAAACACGATCGAGTTCAACAAAACATGAGAGCGAAGATGAGTTCAAGCGAAATCTAGAAGAAAGTTTACAATGTAAAAGATCTGGAATATTTCGGTTTTTCTTGGTCGCTAAAAAAGAGCAGAGAGAATCTGTGACATGTTTAGTTGGACGTGGAAAAGATGTTGTAGCGGCTCTACTGACAGAGAGAAAGTATTAAATCTACTGACAGGTTTTGGGAAGCGCTCTGTCTTTCAGTTTTTCCTTTTAAAAGTACTTTAAAGTGAAAGAGAGAGTATCAACCGGCGAAGGATGCTCTGTCATTGTTGTCCCTCATTTGCAAAGCATGGTGGATGACCAAATCAAAGAGGCAGAGGCACTAGGCCTCACAGCGGCATCTCTAGGGAACGCGAACCTGGAAGACATACCCTAAGGGATAGCAAAATTGGCGTGGCCAACAACAAAATTTACCCCTAAAAGAAAGCAAATTCGGCATGGCGACCGCCGAATCTACCCCTAAAAGATAGCAAATTTTGCAGGTCAAAACAAATAAAAGCGAATTTGGTGTCTTAGGGTTTTCATCCAAGTTTCCTTTGTAAATATCGGTTTTGGTGTCAGCACCAATATATTTCTGGGCAAGGATTGTTCTGAGACTCCCCAAAGGGATAGGGCTGATTTTAAACACCCCTAAGAGATAGCACGTCTGTCAATTTTATACCCTAAGGGAAAGGACGAGCACCCCCGTCTGAAAATATGGGGAGTCCCCCACCCCCCGGGTGTAAGATGCATTTATTTTGAACTAGAGAACTCGCTTGTAGAGTAAATCAAATATATTTTTAAAGTTACCTGCTCTTGCCTTGCTTTGTTTTGAGAAGGTATCAAGCGAGGGAACGTCGTTCTCTTTACTCAATCTGAATATTTTCGCGGCTCTGTTCTTTCCGAATCAGGCGTTCTAGCGCTTTAAGGTCATTTGTTATTTGCAGGCGTTTGGGTCTTTGTTGTGACTCGCTCAAGAACTTATACTGCCTGGCCCAGATTCTTTATTTTCCTTGCGCATTTGCAAACTCTGGATAACTAATAATTCCCACGGCTTGACAAAATTCACTCAGTATGAGACCTAAGAAATCCCTGTTTCTAATGCACAAAATAAATTGACTGAGGACGAATGTCTGTCTTTCTTTTTATCTGTGAACTTTCCAAATGTTGTTTTGAAAGAAACAAAATCGACAAAGGGAGCTGGGATTTTCCGCCATGTTACCATTTTGTTTGTGTTTTTAAGAGAAAGGCAAATTCACGTTTCTCACCAATGTTCACAAAAGGCGCCCTTTGATTGGTCCGCTTGACAGCCTTTTGACAGCGAACACGCGCGCTGGCCACACACGGTGGCCTGGAGGCGTTTCGAAAATGTCATGGGGTCGGTTGCAGGAGGTTTATTTCTTGCGTTTTCTCCCCGCCCACCCTCCCCCCAGGGCGCATTTTTTAACCAGGCGCACTCTGCCCCAGCGCTCGCGCGGCCATTTCATCGAACAACAAGCAAAGTACCGAAGATTTCTACGAAGATTTTGCGGATAAAAACCTGTCAAAACCCCACTAAACCGCCAGCTACGCAGGCTATTTGAATGGTAAACACAATAGACATTCAAAATACCAGGTAGTACTTATGTTATATCTAGTTTTTTTACGTAATCAGATGATGATCTTACGGTAATTCAGCAGTTTCTATACCTATACACCTTTCTACAGGAACTCCACTGATAAGAACCTAACAAAACATTTTAGCCATAATAGGTTTTTATGTGGAGGGGGCTTAAAATGAAAATTTTAGCCTAACAGGTTCTTAAAACCCATGTTCTTATACGCGGGTTTTTACTGTAGTACATGTGCGCCAGGAGAGACTCGTGGTTCGAGTGAAATTGTGATGGAGAAGACTGCGGTCAAAGAGATGTATGCTGTTTAGGCTGTTTATGAAGTAAATAATTGTTGAGTTAAGCTGAGAGTGAAGTAAGTTTATAATTTAATGCACACTCCCGTCAGTGCGTGACGTGCTGACGTATACAGAGTGGTGTGGACTCTTATTTACCTCGGCACATTGGCCAATCATAACGTGTGATAACTAACAGTTGTGGTAAAATATAGGTTTTCTTCAGGAATAGACAAAAAAATCATATCTTCACAAAAAAATCTTCAATTGCAACCAATCTTGGGAAGAGTTTTCTTTGGGGTAAAAGCTATCTCTTGTCACGTGATATGCCGTCATTGATTACGTCACGAAAAGTGCCAAAAATATCACAAGCCACTTAAAAAGTGGCTTGATTGTGATATCATTTTTGTTTATACCATTTACCTTATGAATGGTACTTGGCTATTATTGGACGGGCCAGTCCCCCCGTATCCCACCATTGTGTAGACTGAGGTACAACAATCGTATATAGAACATTTGAGTTCATTTTACCAAGACTGTTTGAGCGATGCAGTACTATAGGTAAATCCATTGCCTGACGAGGGAATTCCACGCTAAATTTCACTTGAAAAACCGATATCGCTCGAGTCGCGCAGCGACGAGAGCGATATCGGTTTTTCAAGTGAAATTTAGCGTGGAATTCCCGAGTCAGGTAATGGGTTTTCTTTGAATCCCATACCGGACATTTTTAGAAAATTAAGTCTAAATTTAAGAGAATTGATAGTGGATTTCGTGCGCTTGAAAGTCGCGCTAATGCGAAAGCGATGGAATTTTCTGAATCTCAAAACGAAAGTCCCTTGAAATTAGGCTTTGCTGCAATAGCGAATCTTTAAAACAAGAAATTACAATATATAAATGTTTAGATGAGAGAAAATTCATTCAGTTCAGTGTTACAAGTCTAAAGTAAGCTTAGGTATAGTTTTAAGATTGTCGACACACTGAAGTGACTGAAGCAAATTTGAAAAAAGCGATCGAGTCTACAAAAGTTTTAAGATTTGAATTAGTAAATTTATCTTACTGATCGAAAATGTTTTAACTTTTAAAGCTTACTTGTTTGATTTCTTGTTCCCTTACGGCTTTCTATCTCCTTTATTCTTGGTAAATACCGCAGCTCCTGTAGTGTTTTTCGTTTTGCATGTGTTTTCCACCTCTAAGACACAACTTTTCATCGATAACATAACTTTCATCGAACGAGCCAACAGCTTCTCGTTGAAATTATCTTGTAGTAAATATCTAGACATTGCCTTGCATACCCAGGGTAGAAATACACGAAACTTTGGAGGAACCAGAGAGATTTTGTTTCCAAAACTTGTTGTGTTGACCACACGAGAGTTTGAGCGTTTTGTCGAGGCGCGTGTGCCCACGTTTCACAAAGCGCGCGAAAAACTGATAAATACATTTCCACTGCTTTTATCGTAACTACTGTAAGCGCCGCAAATAAACTTTGTTTAGACACTAGAATAGACAATAGACATAGAATACAAAAGAACAATAGTCTTAACGCATCGCTAGTATCGCATCACATTGCTCGCTAGTGGTCATAATATATTCAGTTCAACGCCAGAGATTCAACCGACCACACACACAACGTAAGTTTATTTATTTCTTTTATTTACCGTTTTCCTTAGATTTATTAGATTTGTTTTCTTTCTTTGTTATAGTTTTTACCGCTCCAACGTTTCCTTCACCGCTTTAACGAATCCAAGACCGTTCTAACGTTGGAAAACGAGCGCGTTTATACTTGTAAAAAGTTGTGTAGTCTTCAAACGCTAATCTATGGAATACCGGAAACCGTCTCTTAACCGTCTTGGCTAAACAGATTTTGCTATCAACATGGAAGAAGATTGTCTTCAAAAGTGACTTGGATCTTCTGCATTTCGTGATGGCCGAGAATACCGAAGAGACAACGCATTGTGATACGGATGAAATAACGGAACTGAAATATAAACAAACTGCCGCCTTATCTGCAGTGACTAAGCAGAGGAATAAGATTACGAAGCTTATGGCCGACGAGTCTAATTTAGTAGAAGTTAAACAAGAGCTGCAGGATCTTAGTTTGAAGTTTGATAGATATTTGGATGCATTTACTGTTCATCTTGAGCGACTAACGTCGGAGGCTATTCAAGATATTGAACGATCTCGCTTTGATCAAAGGGAGAAATCAGTATTGGAGTTTCGTCAACAAGTGTTTAATTGGATAGCAGCTATCGAGGAGCGTCTTGTGGGCAGTGGTGACAGTATTTCTCAAGCAGAATCAAGGCATAAAACATCTAAATCAACATATAAAGCATCAAGTTCTTCATATCTTCCCGGAACAAGCAAATCTTCGAACAAGTCGTCCAGGACATCGAAAACAACGAACAGTAAATCTGTTTCTACTTCAAGCACCGAAATTAGAGCTCGAGTAGCGGAGTTATTGGCTGAGAGACAAATGCTCAGAAGAAAGCAAGAACTGAAAGCAGCTCAAGAAGAATTAAAGCTGGATACTATGATCGCTAAAGCTAAAGCTCGCGAGAAAGCTTATTCAAGATTGTCTGTTACCATGGAAACACAGTCGCCACAGGCATCCCATCGAGCGGATATGCCGTCGTCTTATTATTGGAAAACGGACCGGAAGAAATCGGGAAAAGTCAAATTGGAACACAGAGATCCATTCTCAAGTGCAGCACATGAAATGAAACAAGAATTTATACCGAAAGCTGAATTTTCTGATTTTGACGATGCTGAGCCCGCAGTGCGTTCTCGTCTACAAGGGAACCAGTCACAGTTAGATATCAACCAACAATACGAAGACATGATAACGACGCATAAACAACTGACGGCTGCTCTGACACTACCTCAGCCCAAAGTGTCCAAGTTTAATGGAAATCCCATTGATTATAATTCTTTTATCACGGCTTTCAGTGTGCGTGTGGAATCCAAAACAATGGACAGTGCTGATCGCTTATATTATTTGGATCAACACCTTGAAGGGGAACCCAAGGAGTTAATAGAAGGATGTCTATATCTGGATCCGGTTGAATGCTACAACATGAATATGGAGATCCATATAAAATATCGATGGCATACATCAATAAGGCTCTCACGTGGACCGCCATTCGCAGTGATGATTCATCTGCTCTCAAGAAACTCTCACTTTTCCTCGCGAAGTGCAAGAACGCGATGAAGAACATAAAGCACATGGAAGTTCTCAATCATCCGCCAAATATGCAGTCAATCGTCCTCAAGTTACCTACATTCCTGCAAAACAAATGGCGCGATCGTGTAACAAAGGCGGAAAAGGAAACCAACAAGATTGCTTCCTTCGAGGACCTGGTCAACTTTGTAGCAACAGCAGCGGAATCAGCAACCCATCCTGTTTACGGCAAAGATGCTTTGAAGTCAGAATTGAAGCAAGCTAGCGCCAAGGAAGTGCATAAGACAGAAAAGCGCTACAAGACCACAGGAGTATTCACTACAGGAGTGGAGCCTGGACCCAATGTTAGTAGTGAAGTACTAGTAACTTCTGAAGATACCGCGTGTGTTTTTTGCAAGAAACAACACCATCTGGATACATGTGAAGAGTTTCGTAAGTTGTCTATGGATGACAGGAAAGACTTTCTAAAGAAGAGGGCGTTATGCTTTGGTTGCTATGGTAACAACCATATGTCTCGTGGCTGTACCAAGAAAAGGATATGCGAGATATGTTCTAAGCGACATCCCACTACTATGCATATACATGGCTTTCAAATGAAGAAGGATGTTAACCAGCAAGTCGACAAAGCTCAGTCACCTGGTGTTAACAGCGCATGCGTCAACGTACCTGATATTTCTGCAAGTACCACATACTTTGAAAATCCTACAGTTCTTCACACTATTCTTCCAGTAAGAATTAAAGTCAAGGGAAATCCTACTACAATACTGACTTATGCTTTCTACGATAACGGCAGCGGAGGATGTTTCATTACAGAAGAGCTAGCAAATCGCTTGAATGTCAAGGGAACGAGTACAACCTTGCAACTTGGCACGATGCATGGGAAACGACATGTGTCAACATCGTTCATTGAAGACTTATCTGTTACAGATCCCAACGATGCAAACAAGATCGAGCTACCTCGTACCTACACAACGGACAGCATACCTGTTGACCACGCGCAAATACCAACTCGTGAATTTGTTAGCGGATGGGAATACCTCACGAAGATTCAGCAAGATATCCCATCGTTCCAATCCGATCTAGAAATAGGTTTGCTTATAGGAAGCAATTGTCCTTTGGCTTTCGAGCCGCTCGAAGTAATTCCAAGTTCTGAAGAAGGACCATTTGCTGTTCGGCTAAGACATGGATGGACAATTAGCACGCCCCTTCGTGTACATGTAAATCCAAATTCAAGCAAGATTAATGTAAACAGAATAGGTCTCAAGGAGTATGTAAGTGTCAAAGAAATGTTGACGGCCGAGAGTATTCTGAACATGATGGAGATTGACTTCAACGATTACGGCAACTCAAGATCAGACGAGAAAGGTTTATCTCAAGAAGATAGGCGCTTCCTCCAAATAGTTGAAGATGGAATCAAGTACGACAATGGACACTACATTCTTCCATTACCGTTTCGACATGTTGATGTTGTGATGCCGGACAACAGAGAGCAAGCTATCAAACGTGCGTCTTGGCTGAAAAAGAATTTGTTGCAAGATGATGTCTATCGCTCTGATTACACGAAGTTCGTCGAGGATCTACTCATGAAAGGATACGCAGAGAAAGTTCCTGATGAAGATCTCAAGGCAACTAAACAAGGAAAGACGTTTTATCTCCCGCATCATGGTGTCTATCACTTAGCAAAGAAGAAATTAAGGGTGGTGTTCAATTGCAGCGCAAGGCATGGCGGGACATCGTTGAACGATCGACTTCTTCAAGGCCCAGACTTGACAAATACTCTTCTTGGCGTTATACTACGATTTAGACGTCAACCAGTTGCAGTAATGGCCGATATTGAGGCGATGTTTCACCAAGTTAAAGTTTCTCCACAACACCGTGACTTTTTAAGATTCTTTTGGTGGCCCAACGGAGACCTCAACACGAAACTCGAAGAGTACAGAATGTGCGTTCATTTATTTGGCCCTACGTCATCTCCAAGTTGCGCGAACTTTGCCTTACGAAGAAGCGCAATAGACGCAGAACCCGACTATGGTAGTGAAGTCACGAACACGGTAATGAAGAATTTTTATGTAGACGATTGCCTAGTCTCCGTAGAAACCGAAGAACTTGCCATTAAGTTAATCGAGGCAATCCGCAACGTCTGTGCTCAAGGAGGATTCCATCTAACCAAATTCGTTTCTAACCGACGAAAAGTGATCCAGAGTATCCCGGAAGAGGAGTGTGCACGCAAGATTGTCGAGCTCGATCTAAAACGAGATGAACTCCCAATAGAACGTGCTCTTGGTATTCAATGGTGCGTGGAGTCGGATGTTTTTTGGTTATCGTATCCAGCTCAGTAACAAGCCTGTAACGCGAAGAGGAATCTTATCAACAGTGTCCTCTGTATACGACCCACTTGGTATATTAGCACCAGTAATTTTGCCAGCAAAGAAACTCCTTCAAGATTTGTGCAAACAGCAGAATCTTGGGTGGGACGATGAGTTATCTCAAGAACAACAAATGCAGTGGCTGAAATGGCGCGAAAATCACCCACGTCTAGAACAAGTGACGATTCAACGTTGCTACAAGCCACACAACTTTGGCGAAATCGTATCCAAACAAGTCCACATTTTTTCAGATGCAAGCATGATCGGTTACGGCGCCGTTGCTTACCTTCGTCTAGTCAACAGCAAGGATAAACCCACTGTTCCTTCTTGATGGGCAAAGCTAGGCTCGCTCCAACGAAAGCAACGACAATTCCAAGATTAGAAATGACAGCTGCGACCTTAGCAACTCGTATAGGTCAAGTGCTCATAAGAGAGCTCGAGGAAGAATATTCTGATGTTCATTACCATACAGACTCTACCACAGTACTGCGTTACATTTCAAACGAGAGCAAGAGGTTCAAAGTATTTATCGCCAATAGAGTACAGCAAGTTAGAGATGCATCAGACCCAAAACAATGGCGGTACGTACCATCTGAAGAAAATCCCGCCGACGACGCATCACGAGGAACACACGCAAGTAAGCTTATCGAAGAAAACCAGAGGTGGATAACCGGTCCTGATTTCTTGAAGAAAGCAGAAGTTGACTGGCCCAAACAGCTCTTCCAACTTTCTGAACTACCCAACGATGATTCAGAGATCAAACAAACAGTCAATACCAACGCAACACATCTAGAAGACTCTCTAGCTACAGTGGAGAAGCTTATAACTCATTACTCAAGTTGGTACAAGCTAAAGAAAGCAATTGCTGTATACTTACGCGTCAAGCTGTTTCTCAAGAGAAAATCGTCGACGTCATCACAGATTAACGAAGAGATGCGCGCACCGATCAGCGTACAAGAGCTTAACGAAGCGGAGCTCGCAGTTATAAGTTTTGAGCAACGTAAGCACTTTGAGAGAGAAATAACATATCTTGTTCGTCAGAGTTGCGTCAGAGCGAAGAAACCAAAGAAAAAGAAGATAACAGTAGACCGGGCCGGGCGGCGAGTAAATATGGAGTTCTGAGATCAAGTTCTATCGCTCGCCTTGATCCATTCATCGAAAACGGCATACTGCGCGTTGGTGGACGTCTTCGTCGCGCCGATCTTCCCGAAGGAACGAAATACCCAATCATTCTCCCCAAGAGAAGCTACCTGGCTAGACTTATAATCCGTGAAACCCACATACAGTTAGGTCATGCTGGTCGAGAACATGTTTTGTCAAGAGTACGTAACAAGTATTGGATCATTGAAGGCAATTCCGCAACTCGGCACGTGATATTCAAGTGCGTGACCTGTCGCCGCATCAGAGCTCCAGTAAACGAACAAAAGATGGCAGACCTGCCAATAGCGAGGGTTACTCCTGCTTCACCATTCACGTATGTCGGAATTGATTACTTTGGCCCATTCGTCGTCAAAGAAGGACGCAAACTCCTGAGACGGTATGGAGCTATATTCACCTGTTTAGCAAGCAGAGCTGTGCACATCGAGCTCGCGTCTTCTTTGGAAACCGATGCGTTCATACAGGCACTGAGACGGTTCATCGCCCGTCGTGGACCCGTGCGCGAGATCCGAAGTGATAATGGTACAAACTTCACCGGTGCAGAAAGGGAACTACGCGAAGCAATAGAGGATCTGGATAACGAGAAGTTAAGAAGTACTCTCCTCAATCAAGGTATCGACTGGATATTCAACCCTCCAACAGCAAGTCATATGGGTGGTAGCTGGGAAAGACAGATCCGCAGTGTACGTAAGATCCTAGCTGGTTTATTACTTGAACACGGAGAACGCATCAACCAAGAATCACTTCACACGCTGTTATGCGAAGTTGAAGCTATTGTAAACTCCAGACCCCTCACGGTTACCTCAAGCGACCACAGGGATCTCGAACCCTTAACGCCAAGCCACATTCTGACACTCAAGCCCAACGTTACCCCTAGCTATCCACCGGGCAAGTTTGAAAGTGCTGATCTGTACGCAAGGCGCCAGTGGCGAAGAGTTCAACATCTAGCCAATTTGTTTTGGTCAAGATGGAAGCGCGAGTATCTCCTAAGGCTTCAAGAACGTCAAAAATGGACCCAAGTCAAGAGAAACCTCACCGTTGGAGACGTCGTGTTGATAAAGGACGAGAATACGCCAAGGACAGAATGGCTTATGGGGATCGTCCGCGAGATCGAAGCCGACTCTGAAGGACTGGTGAGAGCAGCCAAAGTAAAGACCAAGGAGAACGAGCTCAGGAGACCTGCAAGTAAACTGGTGCTACTGGTAGAAGCGAAGTAAAGATACAGTATCTCCGCAAGCGTAGATAGGGCCGGGGATGTAAGCGCCGCAAATAAACTTTGTTTAGACACTAGAATAGACAATAGACATAGAATACAAAAGAACAATAGTCTTAACGCATCGCTAGTATCGCATCACATTGCTCGCTAGTGGTCATAATATATTCAGTTCAACGCCAGAGATTCAACCGACCACACACACAACGTAAGTTTATTTATTTCTTTTATTTACCGTTTTCCTTAGATTTATTAGATTTGTTTTCTTTCTTTGTTATAGTTTTTACCGCTCCAACGTTTCCTTCACCGCTTTAACGAATCCAAGACCGTTCTAACGTTGGAAAACGAGCGCGTTTATAACTACCTTCTATCAAAAACTATAAAACAAATTTGATTCTTGTATGTGCTATCTGATTAATAGTCCGGGAATGCTGTACTAACTAAAAAACTCGTCGATTTTTTAAATTTAAATGACGGGGGCCCTGTGTAATTGGGGTATTCCACAAAAAATACCTCTCCTTCTTAGCCAATCAGCGCGCGCGATAGAATAGAGGTATGGTACTGATAATTCAATCAAGGATTATGTGAGGCATGTAACTAATGTACAAGGTCAAAATGATAAAACATATTACAGAAGACGTTCTTTAAAGTTGGAGTTGGCGAGGGAAGTGTTAGGGAATAATATTTTCACTAGCTCCACAGGCACTATCGCAGCATGAAACCCCCTCTTGGGTTACAAACTTACCATCCTGCACTGAGCCTGGAAACATGCAAGGAGGTTCATATAACCCAGCACCAGTAATGACACCCATTGAACATTGAACATGGTAACAAGAGTGAGCATTAGTAGATTGAAACATTAACATACTGAAACATACAGAACAGTACTTCTAAAAAAAGTATTTTCTTCACACAAATACTCGTAATACTGTAATATCTGTCAGGGGTGTAGCCAGAGGGGGTTCCTGGGGTGCATGTGACCCCCCCCCCCCCTTTTTCAGAAGAAAAATACAGTAGACATTAAGAAAAATATTGGTAAGCTGGAAAGGGGCACCATACATTTGTACAGATGTGACCCCTCCTGGCTATGCCCCTGTCTGTCATATTTTGCATTGATAAAAGCAATTCTACACAACATTTTCCTAAATGCATAGAACATTTTGTTCTTTGATTAGGCTGTGGTACAGGCAAGAAATAGCCTGGAACGAGTCCCAGATAAGCGTATGCGCAGCATTATTACAAGGCGAGTCGATTTGGCTGGGCTAGAAGCTGGATTTCTTGTCCCAAGGGGATTACCCCCTTTTTTTTTGGGGGGGGGGGGGGGGGGGGGGGGGTACTAATTTCGGGGGGAATACGTAATGAGCTTCGCGGTTGAATTAATGAGCGTCCCCACGTGGAATTAATGAGGTTGCGGTTGATTGTTGACACAGGTGTTCTTTTGTTCTTTATTGCGGGGGAATTAATGAGCGTCGCGGTTGAATTAATGAGCGTCCCCACGCGGAATTGCGGAGGAATACATAATGAGCGTCGCGGTTGAATTAATGAGCGTCCCCACGCGGAATTAATGAGCTTGCGGTTTATTGTTGACACAGGTGTTCTTTTGTTCTTTATTGCGGTGGAATTAATGAGCGTCCCCACGCGGAATTAATGAGGTTGCGGTTGATTGACACAAGTGTTCCTTTGTTTAAAAGTGAGGCGGAATACGTAATGAGCGTCGCGGTTGAATTAATGAGCGTCCCCACGCGGAATTAATGAGCTTTGTGGTTGATTGTTGACACAAGTGTTCTTTTGTTCTTTACTGCGGAGGAATACATTAAGATTGTGGACACAGGTGTTCCTTTGTGTTCAACACGTGGCTGCGGTTTCGTTTGTCTCGGCCACGCGGTTTGTATTGTTCTCAGAGTCAATATAAGCAGAGCTTTAGTGCGAGTATAGCATCGTGAAAAGTACAGAAAAAAAATACAGAGGATGACATTAAGATTCTGTTCTCTTTATTATCAATTATATTTAACTATAAGTTCTTTAAAAATTATATTACATAAAATACTACCACTAGTGGCGCATAGTAACTTAGAGTAGAGTAGCTATAATATAACAAAAAAATACATCAGGAGAATCAATAGTATTATTATTATTATTACTGAAGGTTGTCAATTCTAAGATGACAAAACTGTTAATGTCCCTCTGAAAGAAAAACTCAGTGAAGCGATACTCTGGGTTGTCCTGGCCAAAGGAACTCACACGATTCCTCCAAAAATGTCTTGACGGTGGGGTCATCAGCATAGACAGTAATGCATTTGGTAACCCCGGTCGTGATGTGTTTCAGTTTCACAGGCCAGATGCTTTGTGATCCATCACTAATAACGGACCTTCCTGGTTGAGTAGGACAGCTGGAAGTCTTGTACATTTCAGCTAGGTAATACCCTTCAGGAATGACGTTGAATGGCTTGCCACCGCTTTCAATGTGTTGCCATACCGACGGCGAGGCGTCTGACCACACGGGCTTTGTTTTTGCTGGACCACTCATATTTCTTGTTACACTATTTGTTAGCGGCTCTTGGGGAATTAATGAAGTCACTTCGCTTTTCTTTGGTTGACATTTGTTGACGGTAAAGACTCGACAAGATCCAAAGACGTCAGTCAGCACTTGCTTGTTTGCTGGAGTATCAGGCTTGTTGTCTACCAATAGATACCCATAAGGCTTTTCTGTTTCTTGGAAGTAGGCGTTCATGAATCTGTCTCGATTCTTGTCAAACATTCTCTCTCCTATAATTCCTATTTGCTTCCGGTCACTAGGACTGCGGAAGAGTGCGAGGTACTGGGCATTACGGCTAATGTCCGTATTGTACTTTCCCTTGGGAAACATATTTTGAAGCAATAGGACGACGCTGGCATTTCTATGACGACCCTGAGTAAACAAACGGGCCACCAGGGGACTATCAGAAGCTTCAGCCATAAGATCATCGAGGATCAAAATGTTGTTAAACTTGGGATTGATTTCACATAGGTCATCGGACAACTCCGGTAAACCCCTTTCGAAACGGATACTCTTCCCCAGTGATTTCTTCAAGGTATCATAGGTGTCTTGCCATTGGTTGTAGTACCAAACAATCAGTCTTTTTTTCTTTTCACTGTAGGAAATCCTGTCTGTAACCAGAATCTGCTGCACAAAATAGGTCTTGCCGCATTGAGTGGGACCAACCACCAGTAGAGAAAACTTGTGGCGGAATTCAAAGTCCGGATAGGGTTGTGTGGTCAATGCTTTCTCAGTTGTAATGACGCGACGTTGTGTTGTGTTTTTCCTTGATTTGATTTGCCAGGGTCGTTTTTGAAGTTCAAGCTGATTTGAAAGCGGCATCTCATGTGGTACATTTTCTTTAGAGGTACTAGACACGATTCTCGATAAAATAGATGGCTTGTCTGTATGTGAAAACACGGCTATTTTGAGCCATCTTTTTCTCTTATCCCCATAAAGACAATGAACTTGCCGTGATCGCTGAGGTATTGTAAATCTGGTTTGCTGCAAACAGGACATACTTTCTTATACCGCGTTGGCATCCTTACTGTATGGAGGTTTGGATCAGACTGACTAATGGTATCAAGTACTCAATCTCATATAAGAACTTGACAGGAGATGTTGATGACGTGTCGATGAGATGTCGATGGGATGTCGATGAGGTGTCGATGAGATGTCGATGAGGTGTCGATGAGTTGCAATGAGATGTCGATGGGATGTCGATGGGATGTCGATGAGATGTCGATGAGATGTCGATGGGATGTCGATGAGGTGTCGATGAGATGTCGATGAGGTGTCGATGGGATGTCGATGAGATGTCGATGAGGTGTCGATGGATGTCGATGGGATGTCGATGAGATGTCGATGAGATGTTGATGGGATGTCGATGAGGTGTCGATGAGGTGTCGAAATAGGTGTCTAACTTGGTGACCTAGCCTCTTAGAAAATTGTATATAAGAAGGTTGGCCACAAACGGATATTCATTCAGACAGGAACGTTAAACAGGACGCATCAATGATGACATCTTCCGAAGACGAAGTTAGCCTCTCAAGCTCTGGTGAAGAGTCTCAGGACATTGACTCTCAGGAGGACAATGAAATGGATGTCTGGTCTCGCCTTCAAGACCAAGCTATTCAACGACACGACGATCACTTGAAAGAGCTGGTTGAGCACTATGAGCAACTCGGAAATAGCCAAGCAGTTGCTGAGGCTAAAGCAACTAACGATCTTGTGCCTAGCTACAGGAACGAGTTGAGACAAGTGCTGTTCGAGACAATGAAGTGGATGCATGATCTACGAAAGGATCCTGACTATAAGAAAATTATAGAGACAAGGCAGAATCTCATGGACAAGGATGATTTTGACTGGAAAGAAGCCACCGAAGCAGCCATCGAAAAGCGCAAATTTTTACTCAACAAGTTGTTCAAGAAGCAACCTATCCCAGAACAGCCAGACGTCCCAAAGTGGGGTGGACAATTTTACCGACGATATTGAATTGACCCCCAGAGCATCGCTACACTGAGTTTTTCTTTCAGAGGGACATTAACAGTTTTGTCATCTTAGAATTGACAACCTTCAGTAATAATAATAATAATACTATTGATTCTCCTGATGTATTTTTTGTTATATTATAGCTACTCTACTCTAAGTTACTATGCGCCACTAGTGGTAGTATTTTATGTAATATAATTTTTTAAAGAACTTATAGTTAAATATAATTGATAATAAAGAGAACAGAATCTTAATGTCATCCTCTGTATTTGTTTTTCTGTACTTTTCACGATGCTATACTCGCACTAAAGCTCTGCTTATATTGACTCTGAGAACAATACAAACCGCGTGGCCGAGACAAAAGAAACCGCAGCCACGTGTTGAACACAAAGGAACACCTGTGTCCACAATCTTAATGTATTCCTCCGCAGTAAAGAACAAAAGAACACTTGTGTCAACAATCAACCACAAAGCTCATTAATTCCGCGTGGGGACGCTCATTAATTCAACCGCGACGCTCATTACGTATTCCGCCTCACTTTTAAACAAAGGAACACTTGTGTCAATCAACCGCAACCTCATTATTTCCGCGTGGGGACGCTCATTAATTCCACCGCAATAAAGAACAAAAAGAACACCTGTGTCAACAATAAACCGCAAGCTCATTAATTCCGCGTGGGGACGCTCATTAATTCAACCGCGACGTTCATTATGTATTCCTCCGCAATTCCGCGTGGGGACGCTCATTAATTCAACCGCGACGCTCATTAATTCCCCCGCAATAAAGAACAAAAGAACACCTGTGTCAACAATCAACCGCAACCTCATTAATTCCACGTGGGGACGCTCATTAATTCAACCGCGAAGCTCATTACGTATTCCCCCCGAAACTAGTATTCCCCCCCCAAAAAGGGGTAATTCGGTGCAAAAACTGGGGGGGTCTGAAGATGCCCAACTTCTGAAGGAGTTCGCTGTGTTTCAGTCTGCTAAAAAAATTTTCGCAGACTTTTCAGAAAGAAAAGAACGTCATTTCACGCGCGGAAAAAAGTCTTCGTCGCCATATTTGATAGATAGAGAATGCATCCCAGTTCGTACTTGTCCTTTCTAAGACAGAATCTCCATAATTTTCTGCTGATTTTCGACTGTTAGTTCAATCACGCATCTGAGGTTCAACTTTATACAATCCCACATTGAGATTAATAATAAAGGATGTTTGGCGATACGGGATAAGTTTAGCTTGCATGGACGCGCAACTTTTGCCAAAACCCGCAACTTTCCCTAGGATATCTAATGAAATCCCGGAACAAAACGGTATAGTTTAATAAACGTTTCTCAAAAATGGTACATATAATATGCATGTTGAATAATATGTTTAGAGTTTCTCTATGGGTTTTTCCTAAGCCTCAAATATTCGAAGATCCACAAAAAGTAACAACAAGCCTATCCAAGCTTGGTCTAGCTCATTCCAATGTGTTTTCCTATTGGTTATATTTGGAAAAATTGTTTAAGAAAGCGATTGAAAATGTGTGTTGCAAGTGAATAGCTTCCGCACTTCATTTGAAATGTCTATTCCACCATTTCATGATCGAATGGCGAAAGTCTCAAGTTTTTCCGTGATAATATCATCCGATTCTTTGCCCCTACAATTCAAATCTTACAAAATAACCAATTAGCTACTAGTTAACACGCTAAAATGTAGAGCTCATAGTATAGTCAGTGGATGTTGTGAATGCCGGTTATTTTTTCTTCCAAATCAAACTATCATGCTCTGTATTAATATTCTGAAACAAGATTATGCGCTTTTTGTGTTTCTTTACTTTGCAAATTTAATAAATACCCGCAATAACCCCCGCAACTTTTGCCTTTTTCTCCGCAACGTTTCCCTCTCGCAAATTTTTACTTTTTCTCGCAATAATAAACAAGGTGGTGATTATTTGGATTCCGAAGGGAGGGGGGGGGGGGGGGGGGGGGGGGGGGTAAAAGTTGTAATTTCTGAAGGGGAGGGGGTGTTTAACCTGCCGGAATTCTAATTGAATTGAATTGAATTGAATTGAATTGAATTCTATATGCATGGGGGGGGGGGGGGGGGGTAAACCAGTTTGGAAATTCTGGATGCATGGGGGGTCAAAAACTAGTGCCGCACGTGGGAGGTACCTCTATTTTCTGGAATTGCCCATTTTCTCATGGAAAACTACTGGTAAGTAGAATGAAAGCCCCAGGTGTGAACTCCGATATAAAAATGATGGGGCGGGTCCAACATATTTTGGGGTATGACATTTGTAGTAAAAATATTTTTGGGTTGACAATTCTACCAGGTATTTTTGGGGTGTTGAAAAATGGGTATTTTTTTTTTTGGGGGGGGGGGGGGGGTGAAACTTTTGACAGGCTAATTAATCATCAAGATACTGCCTTAAGCTGAAGCTATTAAATAGCCTTTTAAGGCTAAAAAAAGTTGGGTATTTTTTTGGGTATCAATTTGGGAGCAGCTATTTTTGGGGGTATCAGTGAATTTATGGCTCAGGTATTTGTTTGGGTAGCAGATTCGGAGCTCCGTCGTATCCCTGTCATTTTTATATCTGAGTAGCCCCTGGGATGAAACCAAAATACCTCCCATCAAAGATTTTTGAGGGCCATAACTTAGAAAACTACTTGTATGGTTATTATGAAACCCTCGTGAAATAAAGTTTATTGTATATTGTTTTATTGTATCAGTAAAGCTTTCAAAGCATGTTATTTCTTGAGGACAAGTTTCAAACACAAGTTGGCAGCAATGCGATAGTGTATTTGTCACGTTTTAGAACAGGCATGAGAGGTTTGAACCTGCCATATCCTCAGGCCTCCCTAGAATAATGAGTTATCAACAATTGGGGGAATATTATTTTCAGTCCTGTTGTGGGCAAAGCTTTGTGCTGAAAGTGCTTCAGCGTGTCTTCATATCAGCCCCATTGTCAGGGCATCTGGGGAAGTGCGGCAGTGAGATTCCGTACTTTTGCCCAAAAATCGCACTTTTCCGCACTTTCACACTTTCTTCGCACTTTTCCGCACTTTTTAAGAAAATAACTAAAAATTGTGTGGAAAAATCCTTCTTAACACGGTAATTTCAAAGATTTGCAGGTCAATGCCTAGTTTATTATGTTGATGCTGAAGTATTAAGCGCAAAAAACCTTGAAAACTCCACCATTTTCTTCCGATACGATCGCCACCGAATGCAAAAAATACCAGGCGTTCCACAGCAGACCGTTTGAGCATAAGTACGAGAAACCATCAATTAGGAGATCTGTAAAGCCGGGGAAATACGAGGCACAAAATCCCTCAACTTGTCGCGCAACATTGTTGCGTTGCAAGTTGATGATCGATGTTGCGCGTTTTTCATCTCGCGCCACAACTTGTCACGCAACAAAAACATTTGTTGCAGGTTGTGAAAATTTGTTGCGCGAAGTAGAGTGCGGGTCTACTTTGAGACACAAATTCTGGCTTTGTTGCTCGTTTTTCATCAAACACACAACTTGTCGCGCAACATCTTGCCTACAATTCAAGTTGATTAATCAATAGAAATGAAGTGTTAAGGGGCCAAATTCGCCTTGGGCTCGCATGTGTGATCATCAAAACAAAATGTTGCGCGGCAAGTTGTGAATTTGATGAAAAACGAGCAACAAAACTTTAAAGTTGCAACGCAGCAATGTTGCGCGACAAGTTGAGGGATTTTGTGCCTCGTATTTACCCGGCTTAATTGGATCGTAGTTTCAAATGGAAATAAGCCAATAGCTGATCTTGTAAGAAATGGGTCAATACAAAACGTTTTTCGGTGACCCCGATCTTTATTTGCTAAATTGGTCAAGTATTTAGCGGAAACAAAATAGCAGGAGAACGAAAAAACGTTGGATGTTAGAAGTTCGTTTATTTGTACTTAAACGCCGTAAATATCCTATGAAACTGCCGGAGCCATTTACCCTAGATTAAGATAATGATGAAAAAGCACGAAGTTTACATTTTGGAGAACTTTATTGCAAGATAGAGCAGATTTCGTATGACTGTGAAAAATGCCGCGATGCGGCGCGGTACTGTCGCGGTGGCGGTACGGAACCTGGCCTGCTGTAAATGGAATGAAATCGCCAATGAAATCGCGTAGTCGCGGTACGGTCACGGTCGCGGCGCGGAACAGCTTTGTGGCGGCATTTTTCACAGTCATACGAAATCTGCTCTATTGTTATGAACAACGCATGCGGGAGTTGATTGTATGGAGAAATAGGCGCTCTTAGTGATTTTAGGGGTTCGAGTTGATGCCGCGCAAGCAAGCATGGTGAGCCCTTCTTTTTTGCATTTTTCCATTTGACCTAAATATTGATCATGCGAAGTTTAATAAGTTAGCTGTTACATCAGCTTCAACGAAATTACGTTTAAAAATGACAAAACAAATAGAAAATCAGCAGAAACGACTTGTTATGATCCCCCAAAAGCGCAAACCTTCAAATGAAAGAAATAATTTACCGCACTTTACCACACTTTTCACCGTTTTACCGCACTTTTTCCGCACTTTTGTCTAAAAAACCCCGCACTTTCCGCACTTTTTTGCCGTTTTTTACCGCACTTCCCCAGATGCCCTGCATTGTGGGTAAAGAATTCAGCCCGATGCCTAAAAAGGCGGGCATATATGTCCCTACATCGCCTATGGACTGTGATATGAGAGAAAATGAACAGTCCACCCTGAAAAATGGTTATGCAAATGTCATTCATACTAATAGCTTTACCAGCATTTCACTATCTATTGATACTTCTAGTATAGAAACTATAATACATTTTGCAAACAAGCTAAAAAATCAGCCTCACCTGCTCCTTGTTGGTCAGACAGCACAGTGATATTGACAGCCTTTTTTTTCAGAGAATCCACAAACTCAGTCAGCTTGGATCCAACCAATCCCTCACAGTCAGCAAAGAAGTCATATCTGGTCTTTGATGCTTTGGATGGGCGTGACTCAATATGGGTCATGTTGACCTGATGATCCTGCAGATGTATACATTTACTAAAATAAACGTTAGCTTCAAAGACTGTTCATAACCAAGCCCCTGATTATCTAATGTTATCTGCACTCCCTATAAACCGTCTTGCTCACTTTAGATCAGCTGGCCAAAATTTATTGGTCAACCCAACATGCTACACCAAAACCTAAACCTAATATATTCAACGTATACACCTTATTAAAAAAATGTTGCCTTGGCGTTTGATCTTTGGTCTTTCAATTACAAAGGTGTTCAATGACCAAAGACCAATGACCATAAGCAACCTTTTCTGAATTAGGTGTATGCTACACCAAAACCTAAACCTAATTTATTCAACGTAAATGCTACACCAAAACCTATGGAGACGGTCTTTTTTGTAGTGCTCCCAAATTCCACTTGGCATAAGAAATGCTCATTCTCTACCTTATTTAAGTCAGGTCTTAAAACCCATTTTTTTCTGAAAGCATATTGCTAGCCATGGTGTTACCTTATATTTTTGTGGTATCCAGTATCATTTAATGGTAAAGATATTCATTAGGAATAGGAGTAGTTAGTATAGATCTATTTGATGAATGATTCATTATTTTTTATTACAGTATATGACTAATTTATTTTTTAGCTTACACAATGTAACTAAGTTTAGTTTTGAAACTTGTATTTTGCTCAATAAATTCTTATTATTTATCAGGATCTCGGTGTACGAACCCTGCCTTTTTCTTGCATGGTCAAAAATTCACTCTTTTTTTCATCCATGGAACACATATGTACACTAAGAGCTGTTCAGGCAAAAAACAAGGTTTTGAGCAATACAATCCTAGGAGTTGCTTATGGTCAGGCACTATTCAATATAGTGGCAGTAAGGACAAATGTATGAGGTGAAGAGCTCATAAATGGTGCCACTGTGATCGTCATCATTAGTAAGTTGTTGTTTTCACTTTTTAAAACATTCTTTCGAACACATTTCTTGACTATGTTGTAGATTGTACACAAAACCATCAACTACCTGTCACACACGGCCAACAGAAAAGTACCCTAGTCCCAGGGTGAAGTTTCCATGTTTTCGAACTAATCTTCAAGTTGAATTTGGGTTATTTTAGTGGTAGTTGTTTTGCCTCAGTGATTCTAGTCTTGCTCTGTTTCTTGCTGAAACTTCACCCTGGGGACACTCAATAGTTCTATCAATCAAAAATGTCAGTCCCAAAGGCAGAGTTTCTGGGCCACCTATCATTGGATGATGAGATTTAGCGCCTTCTCATTAGCAGCAGGATTAGTTCGGAACGAGTTCGCTGTGGAACTAATCCTGCTGCCAATGAGAAGGTGCTAAAATTCATCATCCAATGATAGGAGGCCCCGGAACTCCACCTTTGGGACTGACGTTTTTGATTGATAGGACTGAGAATCCTAGTGAGTATTCCAGGGTGAAGTTTCAGCAAGAAACAGAGCAAAACTAGAATCACTGAGGCAAAAAGAACTGCCACTAAAATAACCAAAATACGACTAAATTTGTCTCCAAAACATGGAAAGTTCACACTGGGACCAGGGTAACAGAAAAGCGAACTGAACATCACAACAAAGTACAAACACCGAACTCTGGGCCACCTAGCCTGGCGTTGGAGGCTGTTTTTATCGGCGAAAACCCAAAGTTCGTAGTCGCGAGCGCCATGTTGGATTTTTTGGCCGAGTGACAATGGGGCGAGTGACAAAACATGGGGGGTGGGGGGGGGGGGAGAGGCGGAAAGAATGCTTGCAAGGAAACTATGCATTTTTGAGTCGCTAATTCAAATTCCCATCCACCAGCAGACAGGAATTATGATTGGCTAATCGGTCAATATGTCAATCATCTCCGAGAGTGTTGGGGTCACATATTCTCTAAGGGAAACTAAACAATATAGCGTCATTGATTACGTCATATACGTATATTACGGTCGATTCGGCAGATTGAAGCAAGTAATTTCGCGTGCGCTTTCTTACTTCGGTTCCAAGTCAAAAGAATCGCTCAAGCTAGGTGCTGGCGATCAACTTACATATCACACTTCTCTAATCTACCAAAGAACGACAAAAGATAGGTTGCTTGAAACAACGATGCGTGCAGTTTTAGGTGCGAAGTTGTGCGTAAATAATGCAGAATACACAGTGAGTTTGCGGTTAATTTACTTCGAAATAAATTCTTCTGTATAAAGAGACTTGCAAATATCCAGGGACCGTGTAAAATTGAAAGAATGATTCGCATATGCTGAGTTGTGCAAGAACGCTAGGCTTTGAACTTGAAAACACTGTGAATATTTCGTCTCGTATTTAGTAAAAGGGTCATTCCACGGTATTTTGAGCCTGAACATCATTTTTTAAAATTCATAAATATTAGGCTCTTTTCCAGAGAAACTTACAGGACAATGTCTGAAGTTTATTTTATTACTATTTATTTTGCTCTAACTGGCGGCACTGATGAATAAATTAGCATCATTTATCCAAATTAGGTAAAATGCTGTTGCGGAGTCTACATTTCAATTCTGCTTGTTGAAGAAAATAATAAAACATAAACAGTTTGAAACTTAGATAGACACAATCTACTAATGGTGCTCTCTCTAAAAACACATAGCAGTCTAGGCTGTTTAGCTTGAGCTTGGGAGAATTTGCTGTCCAATGAAGAATTGTAGACTCCGCAACGATTTTGGTACTTTTAGTTTTAATAAAAGTTACAAAAATAAACATTTTTTTCTGAAAGTTTGTAAACTTCTAATTTATCACTGTTGTAAAATATATATGGAAGAAATTATTTAAAATTTGTTTCCTTCGAGTAGTAACAAGCAATTAATTTTCGTTGCGGAGTCTACATTTTTGTTGCGGAATCTACAACTTCTTCTGGACTGCTAACTAGAAAACTGTTGAATTTGTTAGTAGTAGTTGTATTATTGTTGTAATACATCAGTAACAACCAAAAATTAGTGTTGGAAAGGTTGCAAGACTATTAAATTAGTATATTTGCATTGCAGGATGCCAAGCTTGTTTATTTGTAGACTCCGCAACAGTGGACTCCGCAACAATTCCCAAATTTAATTCTGATCACCAAATAGCTGGAATTTACTGGAAAGGGATGATATTGATTTATTTGGAATTTTCTATTTAATTGAAGTACACTGATAGGATTGTTTTGTATTTTTGCCTTAGTTTTCCCTCCTGTGCCCTATTGTAGACTCGGCAACATAGACTCCGCAACAACACCAGCCTTTACAAAATAAATCGTTTCTCCAAAAAAATAAAACAAAGAAAGAAACTCTCTGTGTTTAAAATAAACACAGATCAATGCTTCTTCTTTTAACAAAAACCACTATTCAAAACAGCTGAAAAATTCACAGAGATTTCTAGCTAAAGTTACTTGTTGGAAATCAAAGGTTCTTCTGAGTAGACTCCGCAACACCCAATAAACAATAAAATATCTTGGAACCCCTTTAACTAGAATGATGGTCAACTCTACTGTATAAAGCAATTATGCTCTTATACCCTAGACATGTAAAGTCACTTTGACTGAAGTTCTAGATTTGAAGTTATGATGCCTCAAATCTCTCTGAATGTAGACTCCGCAACATACGGTTTACTGTGGAATGACCCAAAACCTGCAGAAGGAAACTAAGCCACACTCGCAGATATTTTAAGTAATCAAGATCGCTGTGTGAGAGGAGAAGAAGGACGGTGTGGTGAAGAAAAGATGGTGATCGAGAATCAAGCGGCATGTTTCAAACACGCCGGATAGAACCAGGCTGAGGAGGGTTTCTGTGATTTCTTCAAACATTTCCGCAGTTAAATCCCTCATTGTACATTCGATAGATTCAATCTCATCCGTTTGGTCAGCAGTTTAGGCTTTTGAGTAGAGATATATTACTATATAAACCGAACCGGGGATGCTTTCCATCACTTCTCTCTTCGCGATACAAAACACAGTGAAAGTCATAGTTTGTCGACGCCAGTCGGAAAAACTGCCATCTCAAAAAACTGCCATCTCGCCCTTCAAGCAGGCCTGATCGCCAGCTCCAAGCTCGAGCGATTCTTTTGACTTGGAACCGAAGTAAGAAAGTGCACGCGAAATTACTTGCTTCTGCCGAATCGACCGCTATATTGTGTGGTTCCAGAAATTAAACAAATCCCACCCCCCACCCCACGGAAGGGCATTGGAAATTCCGGAGGGGTGGGGGGGTCACTTTCAAACACCCTTCCGTGTTTCCTTGCAGGCGTTCTTTCCGCCTCTCTCCCGTCCCCCACCCCCTCGTTTTGTCACTCGCCTTATTGTCACTCGGCCAAAAAAATCCAAGATGGCGCTCGCGACTAAGAACTCCGGGTTTTTGCCGATAAAAACAGCCTCCAACGCCTGCTAGCAGACTATGGGCCACCTGTGGCTCCATGTGCTTGAGTGTGATGATCACACCTCAGCTTACTGCAGATTTATGTACAGGTGCCTGGTGTGGCCTCAGCATGCAAATATTAGTGAACACACATACTATTCATCTATCTTATTGTTTTTATTGCAATTTCAACAAATATCAGTGCAAGAAAAGCCTTAAGAATTATTATCCTTGAGGCCACGAGATCCCATTGAAAGCAAAACTCGTCTGAGGCAACGAAAACAACGTGGTTTTGTCTACGTGTTTGCATCATAGTTAGTAATTAAGTTACTAACTATGGTAACACGAATAGAGAAAATACTATGCAATCGTGTACATTAAAAATATTAACCTGACCGTTATCATCAAGCTAAGTAAGCTTATATTATTGCATTTAAACCGAGTTATCGTTGCACAATTCAATGCGACTTTACTAGTAAGCTTTATACCTCAAACAGCTTCAAGGCCCTCGCCAGAGCCCCGACTTCCTCGTCCAACGAAAACACGATAGTTGTTGACTTGTCCTGTTCCGGTTCCCCTTCATGTTTCTTGAAAGAAAAGAGGAAAACAATCAATAAACGATTAGTGGTCTTCTCACTCTCAGAGTTTGAGTTCCGGAGGCTCCCGCACGAAGTTCCTGAGGTAAAGTTCTTGACCAAACTCGTCAAAGATGCGCCCCTTGCGCTAAAAAAAATAGCCTGTTAGTTTATCTAAGTTCTCTAGTTATCTTACCTTACAGCTGCCGAATTCATCCTCTATCTCATAGGGTCTTTTGCGACTAGTAGCGTGCAGCATACCTGATACTAGTAATGGTTGCGATCTCCGAATAACACAGCCACAGCGACATAATGGTCACGTGACAGTTTTTCTTGGGGGAGGGGCAGAGGGATCGACAAACACTGCCAAATGGAGAAACCCCGGGGGGGGGGGGGACTCCCATATTTTTAGGGCGGGGGTGCTCGTCGGGAACTTTCGATTTTACCCTAAAAGGTACCTAAAATCGGTAAAGCGGTACATGAGTAAGGTTCGCTGTTATTGCCTTGTTTCTAGCCTTCCGGCCGATACGCCATTTATGACAGCAGGGTAAGAGGTCAGGTCGAATAGCGCTGCGCGGACGTTACGTCACTAAAATGCTACCCCGCGGTGAGGTCGGACATTCACACCGGAAGTAGTATACTAGTTACAGTATTCTGTATGGAGAGTCAACGCAATTTCTCTCAAAGAAATCTCGTAATTTTCACTGAAGACGAAAACTTTTTTGACTCCAAAGTGACTTCTAGTCAAGGAGATTATACAATCACTTTGAGAAAGTGTATTTTAAAGTTTCAAACGAAGAGAAAAAGTGGTCATTTATTTCATATAACACTAGTTAGAATAACTCGGGTATTTCGTCAAATGTCAAATGGAAAATTTAACTTTCAACCAGCAGATTCTAGTGGAATAACGTGCTTTGTCTTAGACAAAGGATTCATTATATTGTATCTCGTAATGTATGCCTTTGTAAAAAAATGCTTTTGCGATTTGCTTTTTTACGCTTTAGCTAGTATAGCTGCCGCATTTTGAATTCAAAGAGTTTTCGATAATCTTTATAAGTTTTGATAACTCATCTGGTCCGAAACGTGTTTTTTCAATATCTACAGCTTCTGGAAAACGTTCGAAGCTTACAGTATATCTTTGAATAGCGTTTTTGCTGTTATCGGTGACCTTTCTTGTTTCTTGAAACGCGGAAAACTTTCAGAGCCCGCTTAATTCAGTCGGGAGAATAAAGTTTACAAAAATCACAATAGAACAAGAAGTCATGCAGCTTCTGCGATTTGCAGCATCGATTGCGTGGCAAGAGCATTACCAATACAACAGGGTCAGCCGCTTTTAGCAATCTCCAGCCTCCACGAGCGTCTCATGTTCGTATGACTAAAAGCTATAAAACAATGTTTTTCTTCCTCGGGTTGCTATTTGGCAGCCGTTTGAAGTTTCTCTTGATACCCAGGAACACGGCAATGCCATTCCCAGCAGATGTATGTCGTAGATACCATTTGGAGCGCGAAATACAACAAATACAGCGATAAATTAAAGTTTTCGCTACACTATTGCTCTTCAATCTTGCTGTATTTGTCCGACCCCAGTGGGCGGTCTAGGTACCGGAAATCTATTTTTAGTACGTCCGCGCAGCGCTATTGAGTTCCTAACGTTAATAGAATTTGTCAGTTGCTGCGCCCTCCTCTCCCTGAAGGCGAAGGTTTCTCTCGAGAGGTGAGGTGGCGCTACGCACTCTGTGAAAATAATATATAGAATTAAAAGCGGAGCTCCCGGTTACTTGGTGTCAATGACATGTCAGTGTTAACGGCCCAGTTTCCATGGCAACCAGTTTTTGACATGCATGTTTTGCAAAAATCGAAAAAAACGAGAATTTTTCATATTTCAAGCTTAATGTTGGACAGATTGCCCAATTTATGACTATTAGAGCTTGTACTCATTAGTAATTTATGTATAGGCTAATTAATTTTTGACACAAAATCATTGGGGGGAGGGGTAGGGGGATTTTGTTCATTTTAACATATGTTCCAAAACTAGCTCTGG
The DNA here is from genome assembly GCA_033964015.1 of Scolanthus callimorphus. Taxonomy (NCBI): domain Eukaryota; kingdom Metazoa; phylum Cnidaria; class Anthozoa; order Actiniaria; family Edwardsiidae; genus Scolanthus; species Scolanthus callimorphus. The sequence goes on along the minus strand of CM066911.1, from coordinate 12,046,669 downwards.
GATTCACAAATATCCTTTTTAATTCAACTTTTTGAATGTCAAACACTTCTTTGATGAGTATTTGTACATTCTGACCATTTTGTTCTTATTGAGTATTTATCTGAAGAGTCAAATCGAAATTAAATGAAATCCAAGATGGCGGATCCAAGATGGCGGACAATATTTTCAAAATTCGTCATTCAGTCAGTTTATTCACCATTCCATAATTACAATCATTTTTTTTTTATAAAAAAATACAAATCCTGTTGGTAGGAGGACTTGGGAAACCCTACTGGGCTTTTACAAGGAAGTCCCCCTTGAGTACTATTTACAATATATATATTTTGTAAGGTATCCAGGCGGCGGTACTAGTCGTTTTTCTTTGTAGTTATTAGATTAGTGAAATATATAAAAAAAACAGGTTGCAGCACTAATAAAAAGATATAGAATGTCTATTGTGTACAGTGGTGAGGGATTATTCAATTTTTTAAGATGTGTTTCTTGTAGTTTCTTTTGAAAATTAGGAACGAGTTGCATTGTTTTAGGTAATCCGGTATGGAATTCCAGGTTGAAGTAAGCTTATTACGCGTGGAGAAGCGTCCGTAGTTTGTCCTTATTTTGGTTGACGTAGTAGATTACGGTTTCTTGTACTGTAGTTGTGTATGTTATTGCTATAGACTTTGAATTTGTTAAAGTATGGTGGGAGGGCACTGTGTATTAGTTTATAAGCGAGGCAGCCTGTTTGAAAATCATTTAGCTCATAAATGTTTAAGAGAGATAATGATTTGAAAAGTGGCGCAGAGGGGGCTATATACTTTGAAAATGTCATAATTCGAATCAATTTCTTTGTAATTTGTAGATTTTTTCTAGACGGCTTGGGTAAGTATTACCCCAAAGAACATTTGTATAATATAAATGTGGATAAACCAGGCAATGATACACTGATTTCAGTACAGATTGGCTTACATAGTGGCGAAGTTTACAGATCACTCCAGCAGTCTTGGAGACTTTAGAATAAACATGGTTAATATGATTTTTCCAAGTTAAATTTTCATCAATTATTACCCCTAAAAATTTGGTGTTTTGCACTTTGCTCAGTTCTTGGCTATTCATGAGTATTGTTGTATTGACGTTTATCTTTTTTGATTTTGTTTTGAATATCATGAAATTTGTTTTCTTTATATTTACTGTTAGTTGGTTTACAGTTAACCATAGTGATATAGCTTTCAATTCTTTGTTTACAGTATCATTAAGTTTTTTTATATCTTTATTTGAGCAATACAAGTTAGTATCATCTGCAAATAGGATGTATGATAATTTTGTACTTGAATTAATAATGTCATTAATATATATTAGAAATAGTAGTGGCCCTAGCACTGACCCTTGAGGTACCCCACATTTGATTGACGCTTCAGACGATCTGGTATTATTGAATTTAACGATCTGTTTTCTATCTGTCAAATAACTTTGAAACCATTTATTGCATATGCCTCTAATACCATAGAAAGAGAGTTTATCAAGCAGAATAGCATGATTGACTGTGTCAAAAGCTTTTGATAAATCGAGAAAGATTCCTACTGTAAATTCTCCATTTTCTATTGCCTGTGTTACCTTATCGACAAGCTCTATTATCGCAAGGTCGTTGACTTATTTTTCCTGAATCCATATTGTTGATCGGATAGAATTTTATTAAGCTCAATGTAATGAATTAGTCTTTTATACATAATCTTCTCTAGGATTTTTGAGAATATGGGCAGAACAGCTATAGGTCTGTAATTACTGAAATCAGTTTTATCGTTAGACTTAAAAATAGGTGTGACAAGAGAAATTTTCAGTGCTTTAGGTATTTCTCCGTATTTAAATGTAAGATTTATGATATGTGTTAATGGTTTTGATATAAGATCCGCTATTGGCTTGATAATTTTACTACAGATGCCGTCTGTACCACTGCTGTTTTGACTCTTCATGTCTTTGATTATTTGTTTTACTTCTGCTTCGTTAGTGTCTCTTAATAACATTGAGTTCATGAAATCGCCCTTTAAGAATGATTATAGTCTTTATTGCAGTTTTTGAACTTATTTGCAAGATTTGGTCCAACATTTATGAAATACTCATTGAATTTATTCGCAATGTCTTGTTCGTTATTGAACTCATTGTGGCCAATTTTAAAGGTTGGTGGGTAACAATGTTTCGACTGTTTTTTATTTAAAATTGAGTCTATAATTTGCCATGTTGCTTTTATATCATTTTTAGCGGTATCTAATTTATCAGAGAAATGCTTTTTCTTGGCGATCCTGATAACATGGTTAAGTTTATTCCTATATCTCTTGTATGTTATTTCATTCAAAGGAGAGGGGCAATTGACGTATTTAATGTACAATTTCTCTTTCGTTTCTAGAGAGCGAATGATTCCTTTTGTTATCCAGGGACTTTTTATTGAGTTTTTTGTTTTAATAGTTCGTGTAACTACTGGAAAGTGCTTGTTGTAAATGTTAATTAAGTCATTGTAGAACGCGGTGTAACTATCACTTGCGTTTTCTTTTTGTAATGACGATTCCCACTTCATATGTTGAAGGTCCGTTCTAAAAGATTGCATTGCTAAGTCGCTTGTTAATCTGAAAGTATAGGTCTCTTTTTGTTTATTTCTAATATTTGAATCATTGATTTTATCAATTAGAAACACGGGAAGATGGTCTGAAATATCAGAAAATAAAATTCCGCTTGTCGGATTTGATAATTGATTAGGTCGATTTACAAAAATGTTATCAATTAGTGTGGCAGTACTTCTTGTGATGCGAGTTGGTCTTGTTATTAGTGGAGTAAAGCCAGAGGACGATAGCTGATTGATAAATCTATTAGAATAGCTACAAGTTTCATGTTTTAGAAGGTCAATATTAAAGTCACCCATTAGGTAACATTGTTTAGTTTCTTTATCAATTTCTCTAACATCTTTTGTAAGTTGCTTTCAAAATCGTCGTACTGATTATTTGGGGGTCTGTAAATAACGCCTACAATTTTGTTACTTCCTTTTTGTTCAGGATTTCAATGAAGAGAGATTCTATATTATCGTTACTTACACTCAGATCATCTCGCATTTTAGTTTGTAAATCTGATTTAATAAAGATGCAAACGCCGCCACCTTGTTTATTTATTCTGTTAGCTTTTATCATGTTGTAATCTGGAAGGTTAAAATACTTATCAACATCTCCATCTGTGAGCCACGTCTCAGTGAGTGCGATAATTTTGAAATCTAATTTAAGCTTATTTAGAAATAAAGAAAAATCATCTAATTTGTTTCGTAATGACCGAATGTTTAAGTGTAAGAATGATAGATCGCTTCCATTTATGTTTTTTAAGTAACATGAGTTTATAAATTCATTAGTTGAAACATAATTACTTCCTTTGAAGCATTCCGCAAATGTAGCGTTGTTGTTTGTGTCAACAAGTGGTGTATTAGTGTTATCTTCGAAAGCTATGAAGGGATCTAGGATTAAACTATCAAGTTTTTCTAATTCACCAAAAGTTAAATTGTGTTTAAAATGAAATTTCATTTCATCGTTTTGAAGATCAGAAAATGGGAAGGTATCGTTAATGCATGCTCTGCATGTATATTGAGATGGTTCTATGCTTTTTATGTCGCAAGCTGATATTTGTAAGCATCGAGATCGACAATGAAAGATACGTCTACAGATAGAGCAAGTGAAACTTCGGGCTTTTGGGTCAATTATAGTAAGATTGCAAGAGTCGCAAATTACATCCTCAATTGTTGCCATTACATCCTCAATTGTGGCCATTGTTCATGAGGTATATTATATATAAAACAAAACGAAGAAAAATTAATTTTGAGTGAGTCTTGTTATCATAGCCTAGTGTGACTAACTAAATCAAGGCTTATAATAAAGCCCATTTATAATAAGTTGATCTTTAATCATTACTGCTTTCTTGCCTTCTGCTTTTGCCCTTTTCATGACTGGGTAGAGTATCTTGCGTCTTTCTGCGATTTCTTTAGGAAATTGCTCTGAGATGGCATAGGCCGTGCCCTTTAGTAGGTATGCAGATCTGCGGATGTATTCCTTATCTTGATACCTCAGGAATTTTGCTACTAATGGCCGTGGCTTTGCTGAAGAATTTGCCAATTCTTTGCCAAGGCGATGCACCCTTTCGATCTCTATTCTGTCAGTGTTCTGGATGTTTAATGAAGTAGATAGGAGTTTCCTTACTTTCTCATAAGGATTCTCTCGCTCGGTTTCGGGGACATTGTAGAAAATAAGGTTACTGCGCATTGAGTGCGCTTTTAAGTCGGAGATTTCACGCCTCAAATCACTTGTGTTTGATGTTAATAAGTCTACCTTATTTTCTAGTGATTTCACGCGTTTCTCTTGGCTGGAGTTACTGCTTTCCAAAGTTGTCGTAGTTGCATGTAGCATCTCGAGGGAGTCTTTAAGATGCGAGATGTCTTTATCCACGTGCGTTAACCTTGTTTCTATTACATCTAGCTTGCCCAGTTTTACGTTAATTTCTTCCAACATCGTGAAAATCCGGTCCATTTCTGGTGTATTTGATTTCTCCTCACTTAAGGAAACAGCTTGCTTCTTTGAAGGTTTAATCGGTGTGCTGCTGAAAGAATTATTTAGTTCTGATAGAGAGCGTTTAAAAGCAGCAGCCGCCATTGATACCTGATACCTGATTATGAAGCAAGTTTAATAAAATTGATGTGTTAATGTCACAACTTATTACATTTACATTATCTTGATGTTAATGTGTTGGCTAATATATAGATTTAAAAGCGGAGCTCCCGGTTACTTGGTGTCAATGACATGTCAGTGTTAACGGCCCAGTTTCCATGGCAACCAGTTTTTGACATGCATGTTTTGCAAAAATCGAAAAAAACGAGAATTTTTCATATTTCAAGCTTAATGTTGGACAGATTGCCCAATTTATGACTATTAGAGCTTGTACTCATTAGTAATTTATGAATAGGCTAATTAATTTTTGACACAAAATCTTTGGGGGGAGGGGTAGGGGGATTTTGTTCATTTTAACATATGTTCCAAAACTAGCTCTGGGATTCACAAATATCCTTTTTAATTCAACTTTTTGAATGTCAAACACTTCTTTGATGAGTATTTTGTACATTCTGACCATTTTGTTCTTATTGAGTATTTATCTGAGAGTCAAATCGAAATTAAATGAAATCCAAGATGGCGGATCCAAGATGGCGGACAATATTTTCAAAATTCGTCATTATGAAGCAAGTTTAATAAAATTGATGTGTTAATGTCACAACTTATTACATTTACATTATCTTGATGTTAATGTGTTGGCTTTTAGAGCATTATTTACCAAGTTTTATGAAGTCTGATTGAAAAATTGATAAAAGCTTAAGAATGACGTCATTATGACGTCAAATTTTGCTCCCACGTGACAAAAATAGGTGTGGTGATTTGTCTTAGGCTCATGGTCATTGTCTGAAAGTTTGATGATCATAGCTCCAGTGGTTCCCGAGATATAGAGGGGGGCCGAATTAACCCCCCCCCCCCCCCCCAGTCACAGATGGTCAAACAAAGCCCAGTCTGAATAGGGCTAATTTCACACAAGTTTGGTTGTCTGAGATATCTTCTTTTTCTCCTAATGACGTAATCGATGACGTCATACCACGTGGCCATGCAGTTGTATTCCCTTACCACTTAGACAACTTCACCCAAGTTTGGTTGTCTGACTGTTTAAATCCCTCCACCGAGATTGCATTTCTTAGTTGCTCGGGGAGGCTGTAATTATCTCGTATTTTAGGCTCTGTCTTCTCAACCTCGTTACCAGGGTCTTCAACAACAACAACAACAACAACAACATTTTATTACACAATAAACTTAAATACATTTTGAAAGCTGAACCCGCAAAATAGCTCAAAAGCTAATCGAGGCGGGAAGCTACTTTAAATATATAAATATATCTACATATAGGTTTGGCAGCTCCTAATTTATCGGTCGTTTTTCAAAATGGGGGAGGCTGAGTCACATGACCGCTTTGAAACAAGGACAAACCTCGTTATCATGTCCTCAAACAGTGGTCATGTGACTTCTACTAAATCCGTAAAAACCTCTTCTGATTCTTGAGCTCTCTTCTTCTGATTCTTAACTCCTTTCCTCCGATTCTGATATTTCTTCTAGTTCGCTGCTTTCGAAATAATCGCTGCTAGTAGTATTCCCACTTTCGTCCGCCGTCTTGTCCTCCATTTTTAATTACATTTGAAATATGCGAGCTGTTAGAGTGCGAGCGCTGTGATTGGTCAGTTTTGGCGCGCAAGGTTCTAAACATAACATTCACTTGTGAAAATGGAGTGGATATACCCCAATGACATCGTTTCACGCTTTTACATCATGAGCTTTTGTGAAGAATACAACAGCTCAAACTTGAACTCAGGTATACGATTGACTTCATTTTTCATGGTTCAGCGGTATTCCCATTCTGGTTTTCGCGGGCGCATGTCTGCCTGCGTGCCGCCCACCACAGGTAAACCAATACCCTTCTCCGTTTATATAGGCGCGAAGATATGAGTTTTATTTTCGAGTGGCAAGAATAATATTTTACGCAGCGAATGAGTAAAATATCGTTTTTGACACGAAAAATAAAACATATCTTCAAGCCACCGTGTATTTTTCTTTTTATTATATAGACAAACCAGAAAAAAAATATTCCAATTTGATTCCCAATTCAAGTACTTTTGTTTTGACCGATATCCTCCCTGGTGAGGATATGGAAGATATGTCACTCAGGTCCCGGATGTAGTTTCGTATGAGATCTACGAGTGGCGTATTCCCAGAAAAACACTCGTGTCTATATAATAACATCATATCTCAGATGAAGATCAGACAACCAAACTTGGGTGTAGGGGGAGGAAGGAAGATGTGTTAGTGGCGTATGATGTCATTATTAAAATAAATAAAGATGTTAAAATAACAAAAAAATGTAGTTAGATTTGCCTAATTTACATATTCCGAAATCCGGCAAATAAATGGCGGCCAAAATCCCCAAACCTCTATCGAAGCGCCGTCCTTGTGAGGTTTTATTGGTTTCCATTCCATTTGAACCCATTCCTTTTTTTTTTCCAATTAACACGGCGGGCCAAAACGCGCGCCAAAGCGGTAATAGTCCAGTCATTCTATGGTTTGACCCGTCACTAATTGCAACAGAAGGTTTTTCTTCACAATATTGGTCAGTTGAACGTACTAAACAACATACTAAAAGTCCTAAAAAATCCTAGCACGGGAAAGCCTCTAAAATTAGCATCATTGATACGCGCGCTTTCCTGCAACATGAAAACGAGGCTGAAACCGGAAGTAGCGCTATTTTGCCCGTTTTAATAGTATTTTCTGCCTGATTTTCGAGGATTTGTCGTAATTCGTTGAATGACAAGCTGTTCAATCAATTAATATGGTATTTGCATATCATTTACGCTTACGTTTTCGATCTTCTCCGCTTCCCTAATATGTTAATTAGTTTTTTCAAGCATAAACATTAACAAAAGCGACAAAAAAATATTAAAGAGCTCTAAGGTTATCGTTTTTATTTCCATAGTCAATAAAAATGTATTTATAAAGGTAAAAGTAGTTCAAAATTGAAAAAAGTGTCCCGAGACCATCATTATAATCGGAGAGTTGCAGAGTCCCTTTGCAGTGGCAACAGGCGGGTGTGATCATTCTGTTATACTTGCGGCAAGGAGTAATGATCGTAGTGTGCTACATCCTGTTGGTGCTACATCCTGTGGTACAGTTGCAACTTATAATGCGTAGAAGGTTGTCCGGCGCTCAACCAACAGCTCTTCCCCCTGCAGCCGCGACCTCCTCTCGAGTGCTATTTAGCCAGCCTAGCTGGCTCTAGTTTTTTCGAGGAAGGATCTCCGCGAGAAGCGCGGTCCGGAGCCGAGTGCGACCATGGAGGCGAGTGCGACCCATGGAATCTGTCTCGTAACCGACTCCTCTCGAAAACAACAAACGTACAGAGCCGGCTACGCAGGCTAGTGCTATTAGTCTGCTGGAACGCGTTAGCTTGCTCTCGAAACGATCGAGTGAGATGAAATTCTGGAGTGACGCGCCACTGTAGTTTCGCGAAGTCGTGTCCCATCCGAGGAACGTGTGTAACAGAATATTCCGACACACCTCCACTCCTAGCCGTGAGCTCGAATTTTCAGGACGTTCCAAACGCGTCACAGAGTGTTGCCCTTTTGCTAGAGGATGAAATACTAATTCAAGACCGCATGGCGTGGGAGTGCGAAACATTTAGTCAGTTTTATGAAATAAACGAACAATTTGAAGTGATATCCCTCTGAAAGTACTATGAATAACGCTCCTTAGAACTGTTAAAAGTTTCGTGATCCCCGACAACTCCCTATTTGAACTAGGGCTGGGCAGTTCAAATAGGAATAGGAAGCATAAATGTAAATGTATAAAGGCCGTGGCATGCCTCTTTCTGTGCGCGTGATTTGATAAACGCATTTCATCAAGCCCTGAAAAAATGTAGGAGAAAATGCCATTTTGTATGTTGACAAACCAGGTAGATTTGTTTCTTCCTCATGCGCCGCAAATTACTCATAACCTTTCCAAGAGTAGGATAGGTGAATCCTACAACGTGCGTGAAGCGCGGGACAAATGACGCAATGTGCGCTGCAATTATCGTATCCAGTTGCGAAAAATGCAAATGAATAAAGTTGCTGCAATTGGTACTTGCAGCTACCCCTCTTTCGAGAGATCCCCCTTTCGCTCGCCAAACATAGAAATCATACTACTCCTCCTGGCGATAAATGATGACCAGCCCTTGACGTGCGGCGCCTTACGAAGGAGTTTGGTTTTAGCGGAGGTTATGTACACGATCAAAATTCTGTTATTTGTGCCCGGGATTACCACAATATCATCACCGCGCTCTTTGCTAGCATTATTTATTCATTTACTGCCTTTTGTATGGCTCACTGCATATCACGGCAAACTTCAGCCATTTGCGGTTCGGATTTATTTGCTGGCAGTGTCATTTGAATTCCAAGTTGAGTGTCAAAATAGGGTACACACTAGCCCTTCTGGCTGATTTCAAATGTCGCACCCCGTGTAAGCGTGACACCGAAACAAACATGTGCTCTCTACACGAACGAGCAGGGATAGGTTTGGCCCGTGTAACAGCACTATCGTGTGCGTATGCAAACCGCAAACAGAAATTAGTATGTTAGTCTCTCAACAGAGCAGCCCCAGGGTCGCACTTGGGCAGACTTTTCTGACTTTGCGATATAAACTTTGCCAGCTGATTGACTAAAACACAAAAGCGCCGACAAGCAGCCTTAGGCGCTGTCTTTTTTACCAGACTTTTGTAGGAACAATAGAATTCGCTGTCAATAAAATATAAACTCTAAACAGAAGCGGAAATAGGAAAGCAACGGCAAACGTATTTCACGCTAGTGCTACCCAGGCCAAGGTATAAGGGGGGGGGGGGGGAGTTGCTAATCTAGAAAAGCGGACCAACGTGGTTTGAATTTATTTTTATCGAGAAACCGCTGTCAAAATTCGCTAGGAAAAGCAAGTATAATAACTGGCTGTATATCAAAGTTATGGCAGTCTTCTGTTTGGCCCATTTAATCACTAATTAATCATTTTTTAGTATCCATTCTCTTTCTCTTTTTGGGGGGGGGGGGAGTTGCTAATCTAGAAAAGCGGACCAACGTGGTTTGAATTTAATTTTCTCGAGAAACCGCTGTCAAAATTCGCTAGGAAAAGCAAGTATAATAACTGGCTGTATATCAAAGTTATGGCAGTCTTCTGTTTGGCCCATTTAATCACTAATTAATCATTTTTTAGTATCCATTCTCTTTTGACCCGCCTGAATTCGAAATACGAAGCCCCTTAAATGTGGACTTTTTTGTCACTTGGGTGTGTCGTGTGTCCAACACAGTCTTAGAGCAAAACACTTTGCCTAAGTTTCGGCAAATTATTATTATTATTATGTGGCAAACATGAAAACTTTGCAAGTAACACCTTGCCTTATTCATCTTGAGTTTGCTCCTCTGAAATAATATGATACAAAATTATTGGCTAGAACCACTTCAAACTGGTTCGTGTAATCAGTGAACGCTAGCGTTCAGTACAAGCAAATATAAACTTTTGAAAAACTCATGCTCATTGCTCTTCTAAAATTGCTCTTTTAAAATCGAAGAATATATATTTCTACATAAAATACATTGCCATGAAATGCTCAATGTAAATTTGTAAAAATCACTCACAGTCGTCTTTATTTGTGTGCATAATTAGCAGGGGAAACCCTCACTGCAAATCCCGCGTACTCTCGACAAAACTGCTCCTTCAGAGAGTTGAGTTGGCTGCTGATCTTTAGTATGTTTACTTGTAGAAAGATGATTCTAATCTTCATATAGTAACTGAGGCAATTCTTCTCGAGCGGGTCCTAAGTAAGTGACTCTCTCTATTCAGATGCTTGTTTGGCAGCAAAGAAACGCAACACTTTTAGTAGTGACGGGCTTTACTCAATCAGGTAGCTAGAGCTTCGCATTCGTAGCAGATTCAATCAACTTTATTTTATATTCATAATCATGTAAACTCAGTTTGTTTGAGACAGACTGAGTAAGATTGTGGGTGTCAAAACATGCGAGCAAGAAAATTGCGAGTTCATCATTCAAGAAATTTTCATCAAGAAATACTCAGAAAAATAAAAAAATAAAATAAACCTTAGTCTACATGATTAATATTAATATTAGGATTGAAATTTTGGATATCATTTGGACATTTCCTTGCACAAAAGAACTAAATCTTGAATAATATTTAGGAAGTATTATGCACAGCCTCGTTTTCATGCAGAAAAAAATCCTTTCCAAGGCGACCTGAAAAACGCAATTTTTCACCGTGTTCCCGTGATAGGATTTCTTAGGACTTTTAGTATGTTATAAAGGGGGACTTTCGGCACCTGAAACCGTCGAGAAACCTTCTGTTGCAATTAGTGACAGGTTGACCCCTTTTTCTCCATAGAATGACTGGACTATAAGTAGAATCGTGGCAGCTTTGGGGCCCGGACGTGAGGCCTTTTTGGTAGCCTGGTGACTAATTTGCGGATTCATCCGACAATCCACTTCGGCAGCTCGTTTCTCACTCGTTGTTTACCGAAGAAATGATCGGAAGGCGGGAAGCCATGGCCGAAGGAAGAAGCTTTGTTCTGATACCAAACATGACGGGTTTCGGAAAACAGAAGGCAGATTTCTGCTCCACTGGAAAGTGGCAAAATTCGAAAAACACAGAACATAGTCGTCAGCAGCTATTTTGACCCTTGTTTTACTTTTTCCATGGAGTTATTAATCCCTTTGCATTAATGTTCAGTGCGTTCTTGAGTCTAGTCTTCAAACCAAAACGCTATGTTTTTAGGGCCATTGCATTTTTTATCCACAACCCCCCTATTGAGGAGAAAAATTGGATTTTCCCCCTTCAGAAATTTTGAAGTAACCCTACCCAGGGACCCCTCGGAAATTTTGTTTTTTCTCCTTGGTTGCACCTATTGAGGATTTTATTTGGAAAAATGACCTTTCAGAAATTTTGATGAGGGCAAACCAGTGACCCTTCGGAAATTTTGTCTTTTCTCCTTGGTTGCACCTATTGAGGATTTTATTTGGAAAAATGACCTTTCAGAAATTTTGATGAGGGCAAACCAGTGACCCTTCGGAAATTTTGTTTTTTTCTTGACTGACTGGTGCACAACAGGGTGACTGGAATACCCTGAGCTGTGACTGGAACTTGACTGACTGGTGCACAACAGGGTGACTGGAATACCCTGAGCTGTGACTGGAACTTGACTGACTGGTGCACAACAGGGTCACTGGATGAATATCCTGAGCTGTGGCGGAGCTTACTGACTGGTACACAAAGGGTGACTGAAATACCCTGAGCTGTGACTGTAAAATTGGCTGATCAGTGTGCAACAATGTGACTGGAATATCCTGAATTGATGAGAATTGATGTAATTACTCTGCAATTGGTTTCACGACAGTCATGTGAAAACCGCCTCTAATTCTTTTGTCGTTTTATCTGTTTTATGTCTTTTTCACATGTTTACACTGATTTTATTTTAAAACGATGTTTTTTGTCGTTTACAAGGAAAAGGGAAATAATATAGAATCCCATTCCCAGTTTAGTGGACATTATTTCCTATTTCCCAGTGGTCAAATCCCAGCCTAAAATAAGGCCAATCCCAGCTCCCACTTTACCCTGTCTGGACCCTGACACCAGGGTGACTGGAATACCCTAAGCTGTGACTGGAACTTGACCGACTGGTGTACAACAGGGTCTGGAATACCCTGTGCTGTGAAAGGAACGTGACTGATGGGTGCACACCAGGGTGACTGAAATACCCAGAGCTGTGACTGTGAGCTTGCCTGACTGGTACACAATAGGGTGACTGGAATACCCTGAGCTGTGACTGGAACTTGATCGACTGGTGTACAACAGGGTGACTGGAATACTCTGAGCTGTGACTGGAACGTGACTGATCGGTGTACACAGGGTGACTGGAATATTCTGCGCTATGACCTGGAACTTGACTGATCGGTGTACAACAGGGTGATTGGAATACCCTAAGCTATGACTGGAACGTGACTGATCGGTGCACAACAAGGTGACTGGAATACCCTCAGCTGTTACTGGAACGTGACTGAAGGGTGGACAACAGGGTGATTGGAATACCCTGAGCTGTGACTGGAACTTCATTGGAATATCCTGAGCTGTGACTGGAACGTGACTGATCAGTGTACAACAGGGTGACTGGAATACCCTAAGCTGTGACTGGAACTTGACTGATTGGTGGACAACAGGGTGATTGGAATACCCTGAGCTGTGACTGGAACTTCATTGGAATATTCTGAGCTGTGACTGGAACGTGACTGATCAGTGTACAACAGGGTGACTGGAATACCCTGAGCTGTAACTGGAGCTTGACTGACTGGTGCACAATAGGATGACTGAAATACCCTGAGCTGTGACTGTGAAATTGGCTGATCAGTTGTACAACAGGGTGACTGGAATATCCTGGATTGATGAGAATTGATGTAATTACTCTGCAAGGTTCCATGCCAGTCATGTGAAAAACCGCCTCTAATTTTTTTTGTCATACTGTTAAATTGGCTGATCAGTGTACAACAGGGTGACTGGAATATCCTGAATTGATGAGAATTGAATATGTAATTACTCTGCATTAATTGGTTTCATGACAGTCATGTGAAAACCGCCTCTAATTTTTGTTGTTGTTTTATTTGTTTTATGTCTTTTTCACATGTTTACACTGATTTTATTTTAAAACGATGTTTTTTTGTCGTCTACAAGGAAAAGGGAAATAATATAGAATCCCATTCCCAGTTTATTGGACATTAATTCCTATTCCCAGTGGTCAAATCCCAGTCCCAGTGACCCCAATCCAATTTTCCCAGCCTAAAATAAGGCCAATCCCAGCTCCCACTTTACCCTTTCTGGACCCTGACACCAGGGTGACTGGAATACCCTAAGCTGTGACTGGAACTTGACCGACTGTTGTACAACAGGGTGACTGGAATACCCTGTGCTGTGAAAGGAACGTGACTGATGGGTGCACACCAGGGTGACTGAAATACCCAGAGCTGTGACTGTGAGCTTGCCTGACTGGTACACAATAGGGTGACTGGAATACCCTGAGCTGTGACTGGAACTTGATCGACTGGTGTACAACAAGGTGACTGGAATACTCTGAGCTGTGATTGGAACGTGACTGATCGGTGTACAACAGGGTGACTGGAATATTCTGCGCTATGACCTGGAACTTGACTGATCGGTGTACAACAGGGTGATTGGAATACCCTAAGCTATGACTGGAACGTGACTGATCGGTGCACAACAAGGTGACTGGAATACCCTCAGCTGTGACTGGAACGTGACTGATGGGTGGACAACAGGGTGATTGGAAACCCTGAGCTGTGACTGGAACTTCATTGGAATATCCTGAGCTGTGACTGGAACGTGACTGATCAGTGTACAGCAGAGTGACTGGAATACCCTAAGCTGTGACTGGAACTTGACTTGGTGGACAACAGGGTGATTGGAATACCCTGAGCTGTGACTGGAACTTCATTGGAATATCCTGAGCTGTGACTGGAACGTGACTGATCAGTGTACAACAGGGTGACTAGAATACCCTGAGCTGTAACTGGAGCTTGACTGACTGGTGCACAATAGGATGAATGAAATACCCTGAGCTGTGACTGTGAAATTGGCTGATCAGTGTACAACAGGGTGACTGGAATATCCTGGATTGATGAGAATTGATGTAATTACTCTGCAATTGGTTTCATGACAGTCATGTGAAAAACCGCCCTAATTTTTTTTGTCATACTGTGAAATTGGCTGATCAGTGTACAACAGGGTGACTGGAATATCCTGAATTGATGAGAATTGATGTAATTACTCTGCATCAATTGGTTTCATGACAGTCATGTGAAAACCGCCTCTAATTTTTTTTGTTGTTTTATTTGGACCCTGACACCAGGGTGACTGGAATACCCTAAGCTGTGACTGGAACTTGACCGACTGGTGTACAACAGGGTGACTGGAATACTCTGAGCTGTGACTGGAACGTGACTGATCGATGTACAACAGGGTGACTGGAATATCCTGAGCTATGACCTGGAACTTGACTGATCAGTGTACAACAGGGTGATTGGAATACCCTAAGCTATGACTGGAACTTGACTGATTGGTGGACAACAGGGTGATTGGAATACCCTGAGCTGTGACTGGAACTTGACTGATTGGTGTACAACAGGGCGATTGGAATACCCTGAGCTGTGACTGGAACTTCATTGGAATATCCTGAGCTGTGACTGGAACGTGACTGATCAGTGTACAACAGGGTGACTGGAATACCCTGAGCTGTGATTGGAACTTGACTGACTGGTGTACATGCACCAGGGTGACTGAGATATGCTAAGCTGTGACTGGCACAACATATTTTTTACGAATCCCCCCTCTTGGTCAAAAGGAAAAAACATGCCCCCCCCCCCCCCCCCCCCCCCATCACCCCGGAGACAATTTTTCAATTTATATTTATATCAATTTTACATTTTTTCAAAAAATAAAGAACAAGGCTCAATGATAAAAAAATACAAAGCGTAAAAATGCAAATAAAAATCCTAGGTGGCTTTACTTTTTTGTGTCGGTAGTGACTTTCTACCAAGTGATCTGGTTCGCTCCTCGATTGGAGCCTTAGGTACTACACATAGGCTGAGTATCATTTATTTTGTATTTGATTGTTTGGTAGAAGGCCTTTTACGATTTTTAAAGTTTAATATGATTCTTTATGCGCGCGAAGCGCGCAGTTTTTTTTCAACATATCAGTTGAAAGAGGGTGAATACACGAGAATAGTAGTGCAAGTGATATTTCTTCAGGAAGGAGGTTCAAACTCGGTGTTCAACAATTGAGCCTTCCTTCATTTACTATCAAACTGCACAACCTTGTCTTAAATATATATAATACCTCAACAAAAATATGCATCCCCCTTCATGTTATGAAAAAAACTTGACATCCCCCCTTTTCCAGTTCCTAAATTTTGAGATCCCCCCAAAAAATCCTCTGCCCCCCCCCCCCCCCCCCCCCCCCCCCCCCCCCCCCTGTAGTACATATACATAATGAATGCAGCCTAAAAGCAGAACTCCAACCACACACCCCACTTCTTTACTGAATGGTTTATTCTTATAACAAACGTTTGATTTTGAGTAGCCCAGCCGAAAATGTATGGTTACCCAATAACCATGGGATCGTTTCTCAAAATGGCCGAAATATTTTCGGGCAAGATAAATTACCTTAAAAGCGAACGAATGACGAATTTTGCGTTTTTCGGAACTCCCAAAATTTTCTTCTCTCCTAAACATTTTCGGGTTCCGAAAATCCTCAAAATAGGAACGAAAAATAACAAAATTAACTTGGATTTCTCACTCCTTTGCGACTTTATTTATCCCTCTAGTACCTGTGAAGTATGAATTCCCCGAAAGTGCAATTGTTTCTTGTAGTAAAATTAATAAATTAAACAAGCCTTACCTGTAAGGTGAAGTTTGATTGGAGTTCTACCTCCTCATTTATGCATAGAGAGATTACATGAGATAAGCGCATGCGCAGTGGAGATCATCCTTTGAAGTGGCCCATGTAAATACAAGATTACAGGGCGGGTATAGCAAGGCTAAAAACCAATGGGTGGGCATGTAATCTCTCTATGCATAAATGAGGAGGTAGAACTCCAATCAAACTTCACCTTACAGGTAAGGCTTGTTTAATTTATTAATTCTACCTCCTCATTTGCATATTCGAGATCACATGAGACTTCAAAGCCACATGGGCCATAAAACCCCACCAAGACAAATGTAGAAATGTCAAAAAACCAGTACAATTGTGCATGGTCTGAACATATGGTTTTAATGTAAACCCTAAAATAACCAGTAGACTTAATACTATTACAAAGCAGAACTCAGGATAGCATTTCCAAAGTCATTGTCCACTCGAACTTCTTTCTTGTAATACGTAGCAAAGGTGCATTGTGATGACCACCCTGCAGCTGCCATTATAGTTTCTATTGGGACTCCCTTTTGAAATGCAGCTGAGGTAGACGCTGCCCTTGTGCTATGTGGTCGAAATTCTTGGGTATCAATACCTGCTTGAGTCATTACTGATTTAACCCATCTAGAAACAGTACTTGAGCTTACAGGATTATGGGGCTTAGTGTAACTAAGAAAAAGTCTAGTATTTTGTGGACTGCGGTGTGGCTCTGTTCTTTCCAGATATGCCTCTAAATATGTTGCCACACAAAGTCGTTTGTCAGCAGGGAAAACAGGCAGCACCAATACTGGCTGTGTTTTTCCTGGTTTAGATTGCTTCACAAGCTTGTGGATAACAAATGTATATGAGGTTTCGTCCTTAGACATCCCACTGATGTCCATTAAGTGAACAGATTGGCATCTTTGCCCAGTGACTAACATGCATAACATAACTAATTTCTGAGTTAACAATTTGAGTGTCACCTTGGAAACTGGACTCCATGTTTTCAGTAAGTCCAACACTTTACAAACATCCCAAGTGCTATGGTATCTTGGTTGTGGTGGTCGATTCTGGTATGTAGCTTTAACTAGTCTCTTGATTAGAGGGTGTTCCCCAACAGTGTAATGACTATCAGCTAATTCAATAGCAGACGATAAGGCTGCTCTTGCAGTGTTAATAGCGGAGTAGCTACAGCCAGAGTCAAAAAGATGAGTTAGAAATTCAACCACATGGGCTACAGTAGGGCAAATGGGATCTTCACCTCTTTCTGCTGTGAAGACCCTCCATTTACGTAGATAAACTCTGTACTGCTTGACAGTTCCTGTTCTCCATGATGACATAATGAGCTCACAAGCTCGTGCTGAAATGTTTTGATTCTGGATTTTTCCCCTGATAAGAGGCATGCCATCATTTTCATCTTGGGGTAGAGAGGATGAACTTTTGTCTTGTTGTGTGGTAACTGGAGAAGTGATTTGTCCCTTGGTAGCAGTACTGGCTGCTTGATGAGTAGATGTGATATCTTGGAAACCAGACTTGAGTCCGCCAAACAGGTGCAATCAATAATGCCTGGACTCGATCTTCTTGGACTTTCTGAATAACTTTGGATAACAGGCTAAAGGGAGGAAATAAATATACATATTTATTTGACCAGTCCATGCAAAATGCATCAGTTTTATATGCCTCTGGATCAGCATGCCATGATACAAATGGCTTTAATTGGTAGTTATTCCGTGAGGCAAACAAATCAATTTCTGGTTTTCCCCATCGCAAAACCAAGCCCCCAAAAATCTTGGGGTTAAGTTGCCACTCTGTTCTATCATTGAACTTTCGACTTAGTCTATCTGCTATGTCATTTTGTATTCCAGGGATATGGGAGGCAGTCAGCCATATATTTTTGGCAATACACCACTGCCAGATTTCCCTGGCCACTCCATTACAGGCATGGGAATGAGTGCCACCCATATTATTTATGTAAGTTAATGCTGTGACATTGTCTAACTGCAAATGGATATGAACATCTCTTTCCTCTGCACAAAGGGCTATCAGCCCTAGCTTTGCAGCTTCCATTTCAAGGCAGTTGATATGTTTAGTGGTTTCATGTTCAAGCCACCTGCCCCCTGTGGGTTGGGACCCTCCCTATGGGCGCCCCACCCTTCTAAGGAGGCATCGGTAGTAAGGGTAAAGTTTGGGCTGCCTTGGGAAAGTTTTTTAGTGTATTTCTGATGGCTGTGTAGCCACCATTCAATGTCTCTTTTGGCTGCTTCAGAAAACTGCATAGGAGCTTCAAATGAGCCTTTATTTGTTTTCAAAGCCTCGTTTTTCTCAATTTCTAGCTGTTTGTAAAAAAGTGGGCCATACTCCACTCCCACAGAATAGGAGACTAAAATGCCAATTAGTTGAGCTGCTTCTCTTATGCTGAAAAATGCCTTCTCTAAAATTGACTGGCAGTGATAAATAATGTTCTGGATTTTCTCTTCTGTGAGACTGATTGTCATTTCAACAGAATTGAATTTAAATCCTAAGTGCTCAATGATTTGAGTTGGTACAGTGACAGATTTTCCTGTGAAACCTGGAACCCTAGGTCTCGAAACAAGTTATGAGTTTCCACAATATGCCTCATACATGCATCATATGATTCCCCCATTAAAAAGATATCATCTAAGTAGCCACTAGAGAGTAAACCTCTGGCTCGTAAAGTGGAATATACTGGCTTCATAAGTTTGTGAATATCCGGGGAGCGGAGCTTAGGCCATTTGCTAAAGTCACATATTTATAAAGGTGGTTGCCAACTTGAAATTTAAGATACTTTTGTGACTCAGGACTGATGGACACTGAATAGTAGGCATCAGTCAAGTCTAGGGATGCCATAAAACAGTTTCTTGTTATCAAGTTGATGCACGACTGAATGGTATCCATCTTGAAATGGACGTGTAAAATATGTTCATTTAGTTTTTTCACATTTAATATCAGCCTAAATTTTCCACTCTTTTTTAATCGTAAGAACACTGGAGATATAAATTCACCAGGTTCATGATCACATTTTTCAATAACCTGCTTGTTCAATAGTTCTAAGATAAGTGCATCAAGAGCTTTCTCTTCTAATTTTTTCACTAAAATTAGGTTGTTTAGGCTGGAAATGTTGTATTGGGGGGGATTGAAACATAATTTTGTACCCCATTACTATGTCCAAAATAGCATTATCAGAAGTGATTTTTTCCCAGGCTTCCTGGTGAAATCTTAAGCGTCCTGCCGCTACTATATTTTTGTTTGCCAGTGTATTCTCACTTTGATGTGATTTTTGATGTCACTTTACTGGCCTCTGTGAGTTCTTTCACAGCTTTCCCCAGTTCTGACCCAAAAAGTAGATCTTTAATTGGAGTTTGATCACTGCAGAGCAACTTGTATTCAGATCTCATATCTGTTTTGAACAGTGCTCTGCGTCTCAGATCTATTTCATGTGATGAATCACAAAGAAGGGATAACCCATCTGAGAGTGTTTGCATGGCAGTGTCTGCCGCTGGGTCTGGATGTGTAACTTTCATGAGGACAGTAAGCACTTGAGCTACGGCTGTTATGCCCTTGACCAGTGTTTTTTGGGCTTTCTGTAACATGACATCATCAGTCTTGGTGTCTTTACTGACATTATTGAATATCTCTGGATTGACACGCACCACTTCCAGCCGTTTACAATTTCCTGGTGTTGGAAACTTGTCCATTAGCTCATCACGTGACTCTTTGCTCACGCCAATGCTTAGCAGTTCAGTCAGTAATTCCGACAAATCTGTATTTAAATCTTCTCCATCTTGTTGTGGTTTGTTGACTACTTTTGCCATATTAGTTAGAACACCAAACTGTTTCTTTGCCTTTTTTGGCGGAGGCTCGGGGATTTCCCCCTCTTCAGCTTCTGTATTGTCCTCGGGAGCTGGTTCACCTCTTTTATTAACTTCATCGTCAGTGTCGGATGACATTTCGTCGTCACCCGCCTGGAAGTTATCATAAGCTGTTTTGATTTCCTGTACTACAGGCGTGAGGTTGCCAGTGAGCCAGTTATGGATTTCAACTGAACTTTAATCTCCTCTACGTCCGTGCTTAAAGACGCTGAGCTCGTAGAAGCGCCTGACAATTTTGGCGCCAAAACATGGCCGTTGTTTTGCAAGGTTTTTCCCTCGGCCTTTTTGCCTGTTGCTTTTCAGCAGGCTTCTTACCCTTTCGGGTGGGTTTGCCAGTGTTTTCTTTTCCCTTTCGAGTATCTTTGCTGGCATGATTGTCGAGTTTCTCGACTGTTTCCTCGCCTATCAGGCTTTCGCCTCGAGGTTCATTGATTCTGACCTCGTGGTCTCCCATTGAGTTTTGGCGAGTGTTGAGAGGATTTTCCAACTCTAAGTCCAGACTCATCACCTCCTCAGCGATATTTCATAAAGGGCTTTCGCCTAGTGTCTGAACTGTGTTGTTTAGAAAACAGAAAAACTTGAAGATAAATGCAAAAAACACGAATTTGTTAGGTAGTTTCAAAGCGCGACTTCTCTCCACTGAAGGATACGCTCTAATGATCTCCACTGCGCATGCGCTTATCTCATGTGATCTCGAATATGCAAATGAGGAGGTAGAACAGCCATTACGGAGGTGCCTTGCTTTGTTTCCAAAATGTCTTTCTTTGTCGCGAAATGGTTTCCCGCTAACTCTCCCGAGTTATTTTACCGATAAAATTAAAAGGGCTGCGGCATCCACGTCTGCGCTGCTTTCGCCATGGACATTTTCAAAACTTAACAATGTGCCTCTTCCAGTGAAGTAAGTTGTGGAATTCTTCGCGAGGTACGAGGAAATCTGTAGCAGCGAAATCTTTTGATGATTTACTTCACAAAGGAAAGGCAATCTCTGATGTTATGGAAGGACGGTTTGACAAATTTGCTTGAAAATCAGCGTCATCTTTACGTTGTTGTAAACAGAGCGTATTAGATTTTATGCCCGCACAATTTTACGCTTCAGCAGGTTGAACTTCGTTGAACCCTAGCCTGGATTTCTGCGTACCATCACTCTCCTCGGCGAGAGGTCTCCTCTGAATTCTCTAAAATGTCGCCTTTGAAAATATCGGAAGGCCGTTTCATTGGGAAAGATTTCTGTAATTCTTGTAAATCAAAATGTCCGAGAGACTTCTACTCGTGAACTC
This sequence comes from Scolanthus callimorphus, assembly GCA_033964015.1. NCBI lineage: Eukaryota > Metazoa > Cnidaria > Anthozoa > Actiniaria > Edwardsiidae > Scolanthus > Scolanthus callimorphus. The sequence goes on along the minus strand of CM066911.1, from coordinate 12,025,440 downwards.
AAAATGTTTACTGGGTAAAATAAACAGTGGAGGAAAGATTTTATAGTGTTCACTGCTCAAATGTTGGCCCAAGACATCAAAGATACAACTCATCCAATAAAAGTAACTTAATTGACTGTCGACTAAAAAGTGGCAAACTACGACTACAGGTTTCAAATACTTTGAAATATCCTCCTAGTTTCTCAGCAAATATTTTACCTATTATTATGAGAATAGATGTTTGTGCCCGCGCAATTTCCACGGTGGCTTTTGAGAAAAGATTCTGTTTGAACCAAATCGGCTATAAACTACCAGGCTAATTAGCTGTATTCACACTGGAGACGAGTTTCCCGTCTGAGACGAGTTTCTCACCTTGAATATTATGGTTCCCTGTTCTTCTGTGATCACGTGAAAACAATTTTTTGAAGGATAAAGTTAGACAGATAACAAGCAAGTGTTTCTGAGCAGAATTGACATAAAAATTATTAGTCCTTAGACCATTTTTACTTGACCTGTTTCTTCTCTCCCCTCACTGAGATATGATAAACATACAAGCCATTCTGAAGTCAAATTGCGCTTTCGATTTTCACGGGTTCTTTGACCGATTTGAGAGACGGACACACATGTGATTTTGTCGCACCAATCAGGGAGACCAATGCAAAAAAAATATCCTTTTGGGCTCACTTCATTTATTTCGGCATGGTGGGACGGGGTACTCATGCTGATGGGAGGTTATTAGTAATGTAAAAGTCCAGCAGTTTATGGAAGGGGAAATCATGAACCCCTCCCCGTATCCATATGGTCATTGTAATTTTTTTCCCGTTCTTTTTTTTTAAACAGAGAACACTTTTAGTAAAATAAATTTCCCTCTTACACTCCGTGAATTTTTCACGGGCATCAGCTAGTTTAATTTATTTCGGCATGGTGGGACGTGGTAGTCATGCTGATGGGAGGTTATTAGTAATGTAAATCGAGCAGTTTATGGAAGGGGAACTCAGGGAAATCATGAACCCCTCTCCACATCCATATGGCCAGTGTGATTTTTTCTTTTCCGTTTTTTTTAAGCAGAGAACACTTTAAGTAAAATAAATTTCCCCCTTACACTTGTGAATTTTTCACGGGCATCAGCTAGTTCTATATATTAATACCGTAAGGAAAATCGTGTCGACACTCGCTCCGCTCAGCCCTGAAGCTGTGCCGCCAAAAGAAGTTCGCAAACCCGAAGGGAAGGTGGAAATCTGGACCATGAGCGTGTTTTTGTTGGAAAAGATTCACCTTGGGCTAAGTGTAACGGGTCGGGATCGGTGTCTTTCAATTGAACACGATTTTCATACTATACTGTACTACTACTACTACTACTACTACTACTACCTTTATTCAAGTTACATACGCTTTATATAGGTGCTGGCTCTCGGAAGGTTCCCATGGGAGATTAGCCTGATAAGGGGTGTTTTTAGTGCCAAATGTAGGAATGTCCGGTCAATGTCTAGAATTCGGACTTAGACCAAGACTATCAGATCAGAGCATGTGCACTAACCGTGGGAAAAGGGATTATCTTAAAAACGGGAAATACCGTTGAATTCCAATGGGAAGTTCCGAGCACCACACTTTTATAAATATCGTAATCTACAAAAGTGTACTTATGATGTAGACGTAGGGGAAACTACAAATGACTACAAATATACAATAATTCATGTTAACTGGCATGACTACAAATGAACTAGTGAATTTACTAGAATCGCTTCGTAACATTCCCCCCGCCTTTGTCTGGCACATCACCCGATGTGCAAAAATTATCAAAAATGTGATTATATAAGAGCTTGACACGCGCGCCTTAAAAAACTAGAAAAATATCTTAAAATACTACAAAACTATTCTGGCAGACGCGTGTAAGGTAAAATATGTCTGAAAAATTAATCTTCGTTTCCATCTACTAGGCGCGTGATCATTTTTTGGCATAATTGTGGCAATGTCCTACTGGACATTAAATCCAAAAACAATACCGGCGGTATGCACAAACGATGCGCGATCGCAATATAACCATGGCGCCGTAATTGAAATAACATTTGGAGATAGAGATACATAAATCTCCATATCCCTCTGTTTCCCTCGTATGTGTCGCCATAAGCAAGAATGGGGTCCAATATAAGTTTCTAAGGAATGTTTGTTTAACATACAATCTACCAGCTAAATCTATTAGAGCAGCGACGTCGTGGACTTCACAAGAGAGTTCAATGGTGTGTTCGTTGTTGATTACGTCATCAACTAGTTCAATCAATAAATCCAATGTCTGCCAATTGGTGTAACTGTAGATAATGAACTGAAATGAAGATTCAGGTCTCTGGTTCCTTTCTTCTAGGAACGTCGCAAATGCCCCACTTACAGATGCCAGGTTTATTGCCGTTCTTTCACTCACTTGTCTTACAAACGTTATGTCTGCGAGAGCGATTGTGATGACGGTTTGTTCTTCCATTTGAGCGTTTTGACCGTTGGTCTGTATACCCTTGTATTTTAGCGGTAGGCCGCGTGGTAGCAATGGGTTGTATAGGCTGAAGGACCACACTTGACTTTGCACGCTTGTGTTTCTGTGACACACTGTTGTATCAATAATAATCACAAAATTCAGTAATGTCACAGAAGTTACTGTATAGAGTAAAATCTGATCTGCGGAGGTCAATGTTTCTTCTTTAATCTTGTCAATATCCTTTCTTGTACGCTTCAGTTCGTTAGTCAGTTTTTCGTCATAAAAACTGTAAAATTTATCTAAGTTTTCAATGATGGTCTTGTTGATCGTTACAGGTTGTGGAATCTTTAAGGAATCATGATGTAGGTTTAGTGTGTCCTTATCCACAAAGTTCCATGGAATATATTGTAGAGTTTCTTTGGTAAAAATAGGTAATGATATTTCCATAGATTTAGGACATTTTGTTAGGCCAGACTTCATGCCTTTGAACGTAACATTGCAAGGAAACTCGTAGATGGACAGAGGCGTGACAGCTAAATGTCCGGTATTGGTTTTCAGTGTTCCATGGGAAGTACTTAAGTAGAATCGTCCACCAAGAGGAATCATTGAATGTAATCCATCACATGAACTTGAAAGAAGGTGGTAACGAGGGAATGACAACTTAATTTCTGAATTCCAAGGATAGCCAAGCCAAGAAAAATTTTGCTCTGTTTGTAAAATATTGGTTGGACACAAATAACCATTTGGGTTTTGGAAACATTTATCAAGGTCATTGATAGTCACAATATATTTCGAGTACGAACACGAAATAACGGCTAAGTTTGTCTTTTGCACTGGTCCTGTGTAACAAGAGTTAGAAATATTAAATTTTATAGGTGTTAAACGTTCTATTGTACATAGTGAGTTCTGGTTTTTTATTTCTGGGATAATGGTGAGTAAATTAATATTGACACTATCTTTTTCATGTTCGACGTCAGTCATTGGCTGACCCAAAACAGGAAGACCTTGTTTAAATGCTTCCACAGTTAATTTGAGTGAATCGTCGCTATTGAGTCTAGGAAGGAGTTGCGAAGTTATAAAACTTGGTAAATCGGATTTACTAATCAAACTTTTTTATTCAGTTTTGTAAGAAGGTTCATAATGTCCTGAATTTCGAAAAACCGTAATATCGTAGAAAAAGTTCTAGTCAACTCTGTTGAAAATTTAGAAAGAAATTCCATCAGTAATTGTTGATCACAATGAACTCCGTTGGAAAACTTCCTTATTTCTTGTTCCCAACTTTGAAAGTTTTATCGATCAGTTTCATATCACGTCCTAATTGTTGGAGTTTTGAATTCATATTGTCTTGTATCTTAAAAACATATGTTATTTTACCATTCAAAATATGAACAAGATGTTGAGTTATTGCCATTGCTGATGTCATCTCTCTTAAGGTTTTCTTAAGATTTTGGACATGATTCGCTTCACATTTCTTACTAGAAATTGCCTCATAAATCAGTCTTGGAACACCCATCATGCCGCTATAGCAAGCCCAAGCTGTTCGCTTTTCTCTTCTATGTTTTTCTTTTAGCCAATGTTTTTGTTCACGAGTAATTGTTTTACAGTTTTTGTATGCCCAATGCTTACAAGCTTTAACTGAATTTCGATAAATTGTTGGACAAGTCATAGTGGATCGTAAGCCAGTTTCGTAATTATACAGACGAGCAAGATAGGTTGAACATTCGATTAAGGACGAGAGTCCTGATAATGAAAGCAATCTTTTGGCTGATATTTGTGTATTCCTAATAGACAATAGCAATTGTTCGAAAAAGGTTGCTTTGATTGCTGAACAGGAATGATTTGACATTCGTTTAACATTTCCAGTAGCTACTAGTGGCAAATGAGTAGTTACATGAAGAATCCGAGTATCTTCATAGAAAGTTAATGGACGGGCCGTGTGACTTATTAAAAGAGACGACGGGTAGAAAGTAATCTTTTCTGTCAAGGAGCCGAATTGTTGATTTACGCCAAATTGAAAACAATATGAAAAGGTATACAAAAACACGAAGTAGCTTGGTTTGACTATCATGTTATTCAGTGTTGTCACTCTTTGCCTAGAGAAAATAAAGATAACTTAGTGATCTCAGACTAAACATATTTAATTTCCAAACAATTATTGTCTCTTCTTAAGAACTATCGCCGTAGCTTTTCAGTCTCTCCTCTACAAACTTAGGAAGTGTAACAACTGTGCAATAATTAGAACAACTAAAATGGCCGAAAACATAGCTGAAATGCCAAACGAAGATCCCATGGAAATGGAACTAATGATTGACTTGAGTAAGTATTTGAGTAAGTCACTGATCTTGATATACTGTTGAGCACTTTTTGTTTTCTGATGTTTTATCTAACTAAGTTATACATATATATTTTTTATAGAATGTGGTCTCTGCAATGAGCAGAAAACTGCGGAGAAAGGTACTCCCAAATATATAACGTTGTGTCCGTGTGGACACACGTTTCACCGGTCTTGTGCCGATGGGCATGAACTGCAGAGAACCAACTTTAAATGTCCAAGTCCTGTTTGTGCGTAAGTAGTTACACATTCAAATGTTCATTTCTTAGCTAAACTTGTGGTAGGAAAATAACTATATATTTTTTTTAGATATCGGCACGAAATAGTACGTGTGCTTTTCATTGAAGTCTATGAGGTGGATACAAGAAAAAATTAATGATCAGGTAGGTAAGATATTGTTTGGTACTTGTTCCTAAAATGGTTGATATTGGTATGAAACAGTACAACTCTAAAGACAAAACAAGTCAAAGGTGAAAGTGGCTGCCGCTAGATAACGTGGGAAATTCGTTTGACGAATCAGTTACCCTTTTGGAAATTTTGAATTAATCGCTTGTCTAGAATGTTTTTTGTCGGTTCCAAGTTTCTGAATGATCAGCCCATAACACTAAGTATTCAATTTTTCTACCTTGCTTTCTTTTACTTAACAGTTTTATAGCTTGAAAAATAGAATGCTCATCACTATTGTTTTGCATTTCCGATGTTGGTACATTCGAAGTGCTAGGTTCTTTTGCTTTCGCTGTAGTGCTAGCTTTGTTTTCTCCACTTGCTCCATTGGGCCTAACATCTGATTTCTTTTTGGGCATTTTAGAATCAGTGCTTTTCTTGTTTGAAAATTCTTTAGTTTGCTGTGATTTTCCTTCTTTTGTTTTTTTTTTTTCACTTTCTTGTTTTGGCGTTTCCGTGTCGTTTTGGTTTTCCGTATTTTCAAAACTATCATCAGGAATGTCTGAAAAATCTAGACCAAAACCTTCAGTAATGCTCTCGTCTGGAGGCAAGATTGGTCTTTCATCTGGGTCGAAACACTTTTTCATTCTGTTTATATGAACAGCAAACTTTGCTTTTCTGTTGTTCATATCCCTAACATAGTAGTTTACTTCATTAAATCTCTCCACAATTCTAAATGGTCCATGCCACATGTGCAGCAATTTCTTTGCCAATCTTTTCTTTGTTGCAGGAGTGTAAACCCAAACTTTTTCCCCTACTTGAAATTCACGATGTTTACTTTTCTTATCATAGTAGAACTTTGCTTTTTGATGTGCGCGTTGATTATTTTCTATAGCAATTTTACGTGCTTGCTCGACATTTTCAACAACTCGTCTTCTGTGTTCTTCTACTGATGTGGACAATTTTGAACTATCCAAACTTAGATATTTACTGTTTACGCAAAGATGCGGTTCAAAACCAAAAAGTAAATAGTGAGGGCTCTCATTAGAGCTCTCATGTGGGCTTGTTCTATAGGCATGTAGGACAGCTGGAATATACTCGTCCCAATCTGTGTGAGAACTATTAACATACATTGATAAACTTTGTATCAATGTGCCATTGAACTTTTCAACTAGACCGTCTGTCTGTGGGTGATAGCTCGAGGTATTCAATTTATGAATTTGAAATATCCGACAAATTTCTTTGATTAATTTGCTCATGAAATTTTTTCCTCGATCTGTTAATAATTTCCTCGGAGCAGAGTATCGGAATATTATTTCACGCACAAAAATGTCTGCTATTGTTGCAGCTTCCATGTCAGGCATCGCAAAGGCTTCTGGGAATTTTGTTAGGTAATCAGATATGACAAGTATATACATGTTCCCTTTTTTGCTCTTAGGAAGTGGACCAATTATGTCCATTGCACATTTTTCCCAAGGCGTAGTCACAGGTTCCGAAAGACACATTGGTTCTCTTAGATGGCTTTTAGGGCTTTTACGCATAGAGCAATCTACGCACGATTTGCACCAATGTTCAGTATCTTTAAACATGCCAGACCACCAGTAATACTGACGTAATTTTCCAAAAGTTTTTCCGATTCCAAAATGAGCACCCGTTATGTGATCATGAACATTTGAAAGTAATTCATATTTCAGACATTCCGGAACGACTAACTGTGAAATTGTTTCTTTACTTCTGTGTTTACTTTTGCGGTCTAAGTGGTATAAAAGTTTATCCTCTCCTATGTAAAAACAATCGGCAGATAATAACAATTCTCTAGCTAATTTGTTATCACTAGGTAATTCGCCGGTTTCTAAGTAAACAATAATGTCTGAAAGTTTACGATCTTTCCTTTGTTGCTCATAAATTTTATCAGCTTCTGGGGCTTTTTCTATGGCATAGAGTTCGCACTTTTCATATGCGCGTCTACTAAGAGAATCAGCAGCCAGGTTTTGTTTGGCATTCCGATAGACAATATCAAAATCATATTGTTGAATTAACATTGACCAGCGTGCTAAACGTCCTACCGGATCTTTTATAGACATAAGCCATTTTAGTGCGTTGTGATCAGTATGAACTGTGAATTTGTTTCCACTCAGGTACGGTGAATATTTCTTTATTCCCTCGATTACCGCAATGCATTCTCTTTCAGTGGTTGTATAATTTTTTCACACTTGTTTAGTGCGCGACCATTATACGCGATTACAGCCTCTTTTCCATCATCACTGAACTGTGATAAAGTCATTCCTACGCCAGTTGAAGATGCATCCGTTATCAAATGAAATGTTTTAGAAAAGTCTGGAAATACTAAAACCGGTGCTGAAACAAGTTCGCTCTTAAGTTTCTTGAATGCCTCTTGGCAATCATCGGTCCATTTGAATTTAACATGCTTTCTTGTCAAATTGTTCAAGGTTCTGCAATAACATGAAAATTCTTGATAAACTTCCTGTAATAGTTGCATAAGCCTAAGAAACCTCTCAATTCTTTGATATTAGTAGGAATTGGGAATTCTGTAACTGCTTTAATCTTACTAGGACATGGTTTAATTCCGTCTGGGGTTACAATATGACCAAGATATTTCAATTCTTGTTTGGCAAGCACACACTTCTTTGGATTCAGTTTCAGATTAGCATCTCGCATTCTAACAAACACTTCTTCAAGATGCCTGAGGTGATCTTCTGGAGTTTTAGAAAATATAATAATATCGTCAATATAAATTAACGCACTCTTATATTCCAATCCTCTGAGAATATGTTCCATAAGTCTCTGAAATGTAGCGGGCGAATTGCACAATCCAAACGGCAAAACTTTAAACTGATAAAGTCCATTGTTGGTTACAAAAGCTGTCTTTTCACGAGAAGATTGTTCTACCTATTTGCCAATAGCCACTCTTCATGTCAAGACTTGTAAAATATTGACTACCAGACAAACTATCAAGTACATCCGATATCACAGGGATGGGATAAGAGTCTTTCTTTGAAACAAAATTCAGTTTCCGAAAATCAACACAAAATCTCATTGTTCCATCCGCCTTTTTCGCCAAAACAACGGGCGAGGCCCAAGGAGATATTGAAGGCTCTATGACGTCATGTTCGAGCATTTCTGTTAGCTGTTTTTCTATTTCTGCACGATTGTCAGGATTTGTCCTATATGGTTTTTGTTTGATAGGAACACTATCTCCCGTATCAATTCTGTGCTGAATAATGGAACTTCTACCAAGGTCTTTAATATTTGATGCAAAACAGTCTTTATACTTGAATAGCAACTGCTTTAGATTCTCTTCGTCTTTTCCAGAAAAAGCGCAATTTAAAATGTCTGGTAATTCCGATGAATTATTCACAGTAGCGTCTATAGCACTATCATTTTCGCTTTTCTCAGATGGTTCTCCAAGTTCAAAAGTTTGAAATTCATCGTCATTCAATATACTTAAAGAAGCTAGTTTTGTCCCTGGATAAATGCTTACACTCTTAGAATTAGGGTTTACTAACTTTAGGGGAACAATTCGTTCATCATTGATGGTCACGAGCTCGGCGGCACCTACAATACTGAGTTTTTCTGGTAATTCTTTTCTACAAGTTACTAAAGCAACCGAATTCGTCGGGGGAACCCCATCAACTTTTGCAGGCAAAATTGTTTCTGAATGTGCTGGCAATGAAAAAGCATTTTCTGCAAAAATTACAAATCTATTGTTCTCACAAAAATCTAGTTTGTTCTCATTGTGGAAAGCAAATTCTTTTTGTATAATGTTCAGCGAAATAGTTGAATTCGAAAAATCGATATTCGCCTTAAATTCTGAAAGAAAATCTTTACCCAGAATTGCACCATACGACAAATTGTTTATCACATAGAATGGAAAGGAGAAATCATAGCCTTGTAATTTGAAATGCAGCATTATTTTCGCCACAACATCTAGGGATTGTCCATTTACTGTTCTGATTAATGGTAAATCTGTTTGCAGAGTGTGAAATTGTTGTTGATCTAATTTGTGAAACACGTTTTGGCTAATAGCGGAAATTGCTGCTCCACTATCAATAAGGAAACTTGTATTTCTTTCGCCAATTTTTCCTTGGACGGATAACGCACGAATATCAATCGGAAAGGTAACTGCATATTTTGAATCTTTACTTGTCACTTCATAATTGTCTAGTTTTGGCTCTTCTTTGTTTTCGTAAATTTGCGTAATGTTTACATTGAAATTCTCTTGTTCTTCATTTTTTGTTTGATCATGATTCTTGTTATTTTCAAATACTGATGCATCATTGTCTTCAGATTTTTTTGTTGTGTCATTTTGTTTCATACTTGTTAAGATTTCTTTTGAGCCTGTTTGAATTTCATGGTTTTCTTCATTCTCATGATTTGAAGTTTCATCTTTCTTGTGATTACATTCACTTCTTTGTAATACCGGTATTAAATGTTTCATGACTTTTTCTTCAAAGATTTCGATATTATTGGTACTTATGCTTGAAGGCGTCCCCTCAAATGTTTTTCCCAAAAATTCGATTTCTTCAATCATGATGTCATTTATTTCTTGAACTATTTCCTGCGCAGGAATTTTGTTTTCATAGACATCGAGTTGTATTAAATTCTCTTCATTAATTTGTTTTGACACATGTTTTTGTTCAATGCTTGAAAGTTTAGAAGTATCATCTGAATTTGCAGTTGTAACGCGTTTCCTTTTGGCTGAAAGCTTAGTTGGTTGTCTTATTTCTCGTCCGTGTTTATGATTCTGATTTGTGGCCCCTATCACGCTAATTCCAGAGTTACCGTTCGAGACAGAGGCCTTTTTTAGTTTCCCTGGGCGGGATATGGCCGACTTTGACGTCCAGAACGGATGGCTTGAAAATTCTGGGGAGGGATTCTAGGGTCCCTTTGATATTGATTGTGATTTCCCTGGTTCCTTCGCCTACAATTGTAGTAAGTATGCCCGTAAATATTGCAATTGGTACAAAAAGGACGTCCTTCTACACTTCTCTGTCCCCTGTAAAAATTCCTACGGGGTTGGGGTCGAAAGACTGGGGCTTGGGAGTTAAGCTGACTTCCCATTTGTTTTCTAACCTCCTGTCTGATCATTTCTTGCATGTCTATGTTCTGGTTTTCATGCTGAAAATTAGTCTGTCGTTGACCGATTTGGCTAAAAGTTGGTCTTTCCTCACGAATTGCAGCATTTATTGGTGCTGAATTATTCTGAGAAAACATCAGCCCTTTTAGTTGACCCATGATTTCCTGTGTAATTTGCTTAGTGTCTATGACAGGCGTAGCAGCGGAACGTTGAGTTATGCTATCTTTTAGCATGGCGTAATTTTCTGCTTTTTCAAAGGTATCCGGTTCCCGTAAAACAACATATTCTTTGATTTCGTCTTTTAGACCATCGACAAAGTAATGAAGCCACTCCGACTTAGGTAAGTTCAACCTAATACATTGCTGTCGTATGTCCGTTACATAATCAGAAAGCGGCTCGTTTGGCTTTTGTTTCCTTTTACACAGCATTTGTCTGAGGCGCCAATTGGAAGCACTTGATGCAAATTGTTCTTTCATTTTTTCTATAATCTCATGTATCGTTAGGTCGTCTTTGTCTTTCAGTGAGTTGAACCAAGCCAAAGCATTTCCTTTCAAACACAAAGGCAAACCTTGAGCTTGTTTTTCTTCAGTCCAATTACAAAAATTAGCCATTTGTAAAAAACTAGTTATGAACTCTGTCACATCTTCTTTTTGTTCGCCCTTGAAAATAGGTGTGGTAAACATTCCCTTCAAATTCACTGCGTCAAGATATGAATCTTGTATTTGCGCAATCCTTCTTTCTTTTTCTTCGTTTAGTGCCCTTAGACTATCGAATTCATTATCAAAACGGTCCGACATTTCTCTAATTGCCGTTAAAAGACCTGGAGAAGACATGCTTTCAGTCAACGCAACAGCTTGTTCTTGTGATTGTCTATGAAAAGGAGGATCCGCACCCTCACTTAATTCAGGCGTTTCTGTCCGAGAACAACAATTTTCACGTTGATCAGAAAATTCTTCAGTTTCAGTATTTGAAAAACTATCTTCTTCATCAGAAAAATCAGAAAAATCTACTTTATTGCCTATTGAAAGTTCATCGTAATTTTCAGGCAACGGAGGTCTAGGTGGCGGACGTTCTTCAAAAACAATCGTAGGTTGACTAACAGAACTAGAAGATACACTACCGTCTTCGATTCGAGTGGACTGACGTGAAGGAGTCAATGCCCTTATTCGTTTCAAAATTTCACTGCTAATACGTTTTGCAACTTGAGTTTCTTTACTCAATTTTTCTGTCTTAGAACTTTCGCCAACTTCTTCCCTGGCTGCCTGGCTAGCCAGGGCTTTTGCTTTACTCCTGGTTACCGGCAGCTTGAAAACTTAAAAATATTCTTACATTACAAAGAAAGTACTAATCTGTTTTTTAATTTCTTTACAGAAACTTATTCAAAGAAAATGTTTAAAATGGCTGGCCATCTCAAAAGAGTCAAAGGGAAAGTTGTCAACCCAACATACACCACACTAACCTTCAAAGTTCTGCAATGAAAGTCGCGAGTTCTCCACCAGTGTAACGGGTCGGGATCGGAACTTGGATCGGTCCTTTTGGGCTCACTTCATTTATTTCGACATGGTCAGGACGGGGTATTCATGGTGATGGGAGGTTATTAGTAATGTCAATCCAGCAGTTTATGGAAGGGGGAAATCATGAACCCCTCCCCACATCCATATGGCCATTGTGATTTTTTTCCCCGTTTTTTTTTTTAATCAGAGAACACTTTTAGTAAATTTCCCCCTTACACTCCGTGAATTTTTCACGGGCATCTGCTAGTCTATATATTAATACCGTAAGGAAAATCGTGTCGACACTCGCTCCGCTCAGCCCTGAAGCTGTGCCGCCAAAAGAAGTTCGCAAACCCGAAGGGAAGGTGGAAATCTGGACCATGGGCGTGTTTTTGTTGGAAAAGATTCACCTCGGGCTAAGTTCTAATTCAAGCGATTTCTTAAGCGAGGGACAAAGCCGCCATCGCCGCCATGTTGAAAATCTCCCACAGAAACTAAAAAACAACTCGGTTCGCGCAGCCGAAAGCACCAAAGACGTTGAAACCTAAATGGTTCTCTTACAGATTACATACAGGAATGTGCAGGGATAATTCTAACTTGAAAGATTTGAGCTGAGAAAAATTTTCATTCAAGTTTCAACAAACGTACACACTACATTGCTTCCCTCGGAGCACGCGCTAAAGTCATGCTAAGTCGAAAAGTCCGTGAAAGTCATGAATAATATTCTCTTAGTATAAATCCTGACGGCTCTATCGCAAAACGAAGGACACAATCCCGAAGAGAAGGAGGAAATCCCTCCAGTGGGCATGTTTTTGTTGGAAAAGATTCACTTTGGGCTAAGTTTTAATTCAAGCTATTTTTTAAGCGAGTTATAAAGCCGAAAAAATATAAATAATATAAACTAAAAAAAATTATTAGTCCTTAGACCATTTTTACTTGACCTGTTTCTTCTCTCCCCTCGCTGAGATATGATAAACATACAAACAATTCCCAAGTCAAATTGCGCTTTTCTTTTTTCACGGGTTCTTTGACCGATTTGAGAGACTGACACGCGTGATTTTGTCAAACCAAGCAGGGAGACCAGTGCAAAAAAAAATCCTTTTGGGTTCACTTCATTTATTTCGACATGGTCAGGACGGGGTATTCATGGTGATGGGAGGTTATTAGTAATGTCAATCCAGCAGTTTATGGAAGGGGGAAATCATGAACCCCTCCCCACATCCATATGGCCATTGTGATGTTTTTTCCCCGTTTTTTTTTAATCAGAGAACACTTTTAGTAAATTTCCCCCTTACACTCCGTGAATTTTTCACGGGCATCTGCTAGTCTATATATTAATACCGTAAGAGAAATCGTGTCCGCACTCACTCCGCTTAGCCCTGAAGCTGTGCCGCCAAAAGAAGTTCGCAAACCTGAAGAGAAGCTGGAAATCTGGACCGTGGGCGTGTTTTTGTTGGAAAAGATTCACCCCGGGCAAAGTTCTAATTCAAGCGATTTCTTAAGCGAGGGACAAAGCCGCCATGTTGAAAATCTTCCACAGAAACTAAAAAGAACTCAGTTCGCGCAGCCGAAAGCACAAAATACATTGAAACCTAAATGGTTCTCTTACAGATTACATACAGGAATGTGCAGGGATAATTCTAACTTGAAAGATTTGAGCTGAGAAAAATTTTCATTCAAGTTTCAACAAACGTACACACTACCTTGCTTCCCTCGGAGCACGCGCTAAGTCATGCTAAGTCGAAATGACACATTTACAAAACAAAGTCCGTGAAAGTCATGAGTAATATTCTCTAAGTATAAATCCTGACGGCTCTATCGCAAAACGAAGGACACGATCCCGAAGAGAAGGAGGAAATCCCTCCAGTGGGCATGTTTTTGTTGGAAAAGATTCACTTTTGAATTGATTTTGATTGAATTCGGTAATCGAACATAATCGAACTCACCAAATGTTTTTTCTATCGAACATAATCGAACGTTCGATTACCGAACAATGTGCTCAATCAAACCCAATTGAACTTCAAATGAAACACAGGCATTTTTCTAAATCAGAATCAATCACAAACCAAGATGAGCACCTGACTTTGGCTCGCATGGCGCATACTGGAACTGCACCGCACATGAACTGCAGGTGTTAATGAGACGTTAATCCAATAGACGTCCCGAATAGTTTTGTTGAAGTTGAAGATTTTTTCTTATCATATCCCTCATAGGTCTGTAAAAGTAATAAAGACTCAGGCACCAGTCATGATTGAACTATGGGTTTATTGAGTGATTTTACTGGAATTTTCTTATAAAACTGAGTTTTTTCAGTTTGTTGTTATTTAGAAGGCTAAGTGTCCCAGCTGAAAATGAAATTTGAATAAAGCTAATAGTTATGTTAACTGTTCATGGCCGTATATTTGTTGTGTACTACCCCATTGCGTGTCACTGATGAGTCTTACCCAATTTCTAAAGTCATGCAAAATTTCCAAACAAAATCGAACTTAATCAAACCAATCATTTTGATATGTTCGATTGAGTTCGGTAATCATACTCACCAAAAAGTTTTGTTCGATTAGACTATGTTTGATTACCGAACCCAATCAAAACCAATCGAACGATTGGTGTTCGATTAGGTTCGATTGAAATTTTGTTCGATTTTGTTCGATTAGCTATGCCGGGTTTAAGCAAGGAGAAAGCCGCTGCCATCCGCGCCATGTTGAATTTAAGGCAGAGGTCGCACTTGGCAAACTTTTCTGATTTTGCGGTCAGAATTTGCCAGAAAAGTTAATTTCCTAATGCGAACTAAAAATTTGCCAGCTGACCAAAACACAAAGGCGCCGACGAGCAGCCTTTGGGCTGTCTTTTTGGCAAAGTTTTGTAGAACAAAAGAATTTGCTGTCAATCAAATAAAAAACCCTAGACCCTGTGAACCCTCGAATTTACGAAAAACATTCTGCAGGGAACTCAGGAAAATGATTCCCCCTCCCCCATTATGATGTCCATTGTTATTTTTCTTTTTCAGGCTGTTTTTTTGAGAAAATCATGCCTCCCCTTCCCCCATAATGATGTCCGTTGTTATTTTTATTTTTCAGACCGTTTTTTGAGAGAATGATAATACTATAAGTAATGATAAATTTCCCATTTTATATACTCAGTGAATTATTCACTTGCATCAGCTAGTCTATATATTAATACCGTAAGAGAAATTGTGTCACTCACTCCGCTTAGCCCTGAAGCTGTGCCGCCAAAAAAAGATTTCGCAAACCTGAAGAGAAGGTAGAAATCTGGACAGTGGGCGTTTTTTTAAGCTGAGAAAAGTTTTCATTCAAACCTTAACAATGTATACCATTGCCTTTCTTCCTAGAGGCAGAGCGTGCGCCAAGTCGAAATTACACATTTACACAAAAACCAAAGCCATGGATAATATTATCTAAGTATATATGCTGACCTGTATCACAAAACGAAGGACACAAACCAGAAGAGAAGGAGGAAAGATCTCCATTGGGTGTGTTTTTTGTTGGAAAAGATTCACCATGGGCTAAGTTTTAATTCAAGCGATTTTTTAAGCGAGGGACAAAGCCGCCATCGCTGCAATGTTGAAATTGTCTGGACCTTACTCCGGTAATTCAGTATGTATTTCTGCAAACAGAAGCAATAAACAAGCATTATCTTATCTTATCTTGTGTCCCACAGAACCTAAAAAAGAACTCAGTTCGCACAGCCTAATGCACCATTCCAAACCTAAATAATTCTATTACAGATTACTTACAGTTATGTACAGGTATAATTTCAATTCGAAAGCTTTGAGCTTAGAAAAATTTTCATTCAAGTTTTAACAAATGTACATCTTGCTTCGCCGAGCGCGTGCTAAAGTCACGAAAAAATATTATCTCTTAAAATATCATCTCGTAACTAACAAACTCTTAGAACAATTTTACTTTACCTGGGTTTCTTATCTCCCCTTACTGAGATATGATAAACATACAAACAAAATTGCTTGACAAATACCTGTGATCCCTGGAATTTACGAAAAAAAACATTCACGGAACTCAGGAATCATGCCTCCCTCCCCCCCCCCCATTATGATGTCGTTGCCGTTTTTTTTTTAGAGAATATTGATTTCCCCCTGATACTCCGTGAATTTTTCAAGGGCATCTGAGCTAACAAGAAAACAATACAAAATTGACATTTGGAACAGTGACCAAAAAGTGGCATTGTAAATCCCACTTTTATGGTCCTCAGAAATCTTGATATGTTTATCCCCTCAAAAAATAATCGAAATATCCCCTCAGAAAATAATCGAAAATCCTAATGACACAACCCTCAGAAATTATCCCAATTCGAATAATCGAATATCATGGCGCAGAAAGAAGATAGCCCTCAGAAAAACAGTCTCCCATTGACGTCACCCCTCAGAAATTCTCCTCAACACCCTCCTCAATTAGATCCAATTTCAATTTTTACGCCCCTCAGAAAATATAATGGTGCAGAAAAAAGATAACCCTCAGAAAAAACTCCCCTTGACGTCACCCCTCAGAAATTCTCCTCAATAGGGGGGTTGTGGATAAAAAATGCAATGGCCCTTAGTTTTTTGAATTTCCATTTTGATTTCGCGCGAGACCATTTTTAGTTCTTTAGAAATCTGTGTTTTGGACGAAAATATCGCTCAGAATCAGTTGGTCAGGTTCATTTGAAATGGGAAAATCTTACGGAGCTTAGAAGAATTTTGAAGGGCATGGCAGCGAGTGGAATACTTCCAGTTCTGCAAGATAATGCTGGTAGATGTGAAGCAATTAGGGCTTACTTCAGAAGGAAGAGTCTTGGCTAGAAGAGGTAAGAACTGAACAACAGAAATATCAAAACATTTCTCCTGATTCTTCTGTCATTTTCGCGGGTTTTTCACTGCAGAGCCATGTGTTTTTATTTTCGTGTGTCGGTTGTAAGGTTACATCTTTCTGTGGATAAACTGCACTTCGCTATAACAGATTAGTTGAAGATATTTCGAGTTAATAATCCTCCTTGTAGTATGCAGTACTTAAATTAATTTCCTTTTCTCCATTTACCACCTTTTAAGCGATTGTAAAAATTGTTAGAAAAGTTAGCTCTTTTAATTCACATCCGAGCGGCTCAAACCGCGCGTTTCGTTTCGTCTGTGAAACTTAAACTAGCACTACACCTCCAAAATTGCATCTCCAAAATTGCTCAAACAATTTTACAGCTCAAAGAAATCATAGTCCACTGCAGTTTGATAAATCTTTTTTCCCGCACATAATTCAGAATGTATAGTAGTAGGTGTTTTTAAGCTAAACTTAAGTTAGAAGTCTGAACAGCATCCAGAAAAGCATTTTGTCAGAAATGAAAATCAGTGTAAATCCAATTTCCCAATCATTCAGAAAGTAAGCTAATAAACTTATGGTCTACACTTCCACATGAAGTTATGCTTTTGTTTATCTCAAAAGTAACTAAAAGGAGAAGCTTCCATCTGAAAGGAATGATTTTCAGCACCAAAGAGGCCAATGTCTTACTTATGAGCTTACTGTGCAATTTTTTCCCCTGCATATTTTTTCTATGCTTATAAAATGCAGTGACACTTGTGTCTATCAAAATGTTTCTGTACTACAGAATCCTGCACTGTATATTTGAATTGAAAAAATAATAAGTGACACAATGTTGCTTTTGTTTATCCCACTTCCATTTCATTAACTGAAAGGGATGATCTTCAGTCCAAAGGAGTCCAAAGTCTTCTACTGTGTAATTTTCCCCCAGCATATTTTTCTGTGCTTAAATTCAGTGACACTAGTGTCTATCAAAATGTTACTGAATCCTGCACTGTATATTTGAATTGTAAAAAAAATAGGTGACACAAAAGTATAAAAGATTAAGAATTATCAGGCATTCAAATGGGACTGGATAAGAAAATGAGGCATGTCAGTCACTTTCAAATAAATTAGGTAATAAGCATTGGATAGAAAATACAACATAAATCACACAAAAGCTATATTCGATTATGACTAATATATTTCATGTGTCAGGTTGATAAATATAATGTTCATAGCATTCAGACAATTCTGTCAAACAAAATGTTACTGAATTAAAAATGAGGTCCTATGTTTTGCCCCCTGTTTCAAGCTGGCCATAATAGTTGACTGAAATAGCAGACCTACTCACTTGAGAGCAGTAAATGATATTTTTTCTTTTTCAAGTATGATTTAGCTACTATGGATTCTTCACAAGCTTTCTACTACTGAAGGTCAGCTGTCTCAGTTTTGGAAACTGCACTGCAGATAACAAGGAATTAAGTGACTGATGTAAAAATCTTGATGTTACCTTACAAGATCTAGTAACCACCACCTTTTTAAATGGTAACATGCTGCTGGATGCATGGGGGGGGGAGGGGGGGGCAAAAACTAGTGCCGCCCGTGGGGAGGGTACCTTTATTTTCTGGAATTGCCCATTACTAGCAACAATTTTCCTCTGGTAATCCTGATATTCTTTTTCTCTCATTGGAGACTGACATGCTTTAGATGTGCCAGACTGACAAGTTTCCGTAACGCAGAATGCATACAAATATCCATGTGTCCATGACCATGTCCCTAGTCAAATATCAAGGCCCCATTCAACAGTGCAGTTCTTCGTGGTGTTAGTTTTTTAATCAATTTTGACTCTTGTATCCTAGTTACACTCCATGACCGAGCAGCATACTCAAATCTTGAAATATGTCAATCGCTATCTTCTGCTGAAACATCAGGCAGTTCTTGTAAGCCATAATCATCGCTTGTGACGAAAAGTACGCTTTGAAATTTGCAAGGAATGGGAAGGAATTTACAGTGGAAGACGATTAATACGTTAATAGGAGACGTGGTAGCGAACTTTTACACGAGTCCAACTCATTTTGTTGAAATTCAAGAGAATCTGTACAGTAAATGTTTTGTTCTTCGACAACAACATCCCCTGAAGCTTTTTCTTGCAAAAGTCCTCATCTTGGGCAGGGTATGACGGTTAAACTCATTATAACTTAAATATTGAGAAAACATCCTTCCTTTGCACTGCTCCGTGTTCGAACGCCCCGCCATCTTGCTACTATCACAGAAATATGCAACCGCTGACCGCGACTCAAGTCTTTGCAACTTACCGCTTTGGCGCGCATTTAGGCCCGCGTGTAAAAGGAACCAATGATAAGTGCGAGACGCAAATTTTAAAGCGACGTGTTGAAGCCTTCCCTGATCGAACCAAATTTAGGATATTCGAAAACATAAATGGCTGTCTCCCGGTGTTAAAAAAGCACACAGTGGTTTTGGAAAGGTATAATCTTCTTGAAATAGCTTTGGGGATATGTACTGTGAGGTTTTTATCATGAAGCGGAATAATTTATGAATAATGATTTGACAAACGGTGTGAATATCGGTGTGAGCGAAATTCTACTAAATCCGTAAAAATCTCTTCTTCTGACTCTAAGCTCTCTTCTTCTGATTCTAAACTCCTATCCTCTGTTTCTGATTTGTCTTCTAGTTTGCTGCTTTCGAAATAATCGCTGCTAGTAGTACTCTCACTTCCCTCCGCCGTCTCGTCCGCCATTTTTAATTTCATTTGAAATATGCGAGCTGTTACAGAGCAAGCGCTGTGATTGGTCAGTTTTTCGCGGGAAGGGTTCTAAAAATAACATCACTGTGAAAATGGAGTGGATATACCCTTCTAATGACAGCGATTCATGCTTTTACATCACGAGCTTTTGACAGTAAAAAAAATCGGGATCACTTACTTGTGCTTCGAGAAAATAACCACTTGGTGGTAGTACTCGATACCCTAGCAATCGACAGTTAACAACAGCATCCCCCGAAGGGGATCGGAGTGGTGTGGATATATACCGAGACACGCGAATCATCGACGTACATACCCACCGCTAGGCACCGACCCTGATTATAGTGATTATAACAAATGAAAAAAGGTATCAAGGTTTAGAAAATCTATTTTCTAATCTGCTATCATAACTTCAATAACTGCATCTGATTTTGTGAAAGCCCTGATAACATAAGAAAACCTGTTGAAGACAGAATAGCGCGAGCAGATTTTTGTTCATTTGGTAAAACATACTTTTGAATTGACAATCTGCAAGAGCGCTGATGTTCTAGGCTGGTAAATTCGAAGTGTGTTTTAGCAATTTGAGACTCAAGGGACTGTTCGTTAATTACGTCGCAGGGGGGCTGGTGGTTTTATGAAAAATTTGGGGGTAAATTTTTAGAACACGCGAAACTTTTGGGGGTGCATTTCAGTGTCATGCAAATTTTCAACAGGCTAGGATTGAGATTGAGTGCGATTGCGTGAAACGCAGAACACTGTAATATTGAATCCGGATGATTTCTGCTGAACTTCTCTTCTCTTCTCTTGCCATTTTAGAGCTTGTTCTACCCGTACATCCTCGTCAACAATCGTACTTACTTTAGATCACGCCATTTGGAAAATAGGAGACTGATACTAGCTTTGGATTAGCGCGCAGGGGGAGGGGGGTAAAATTTCAAATAGCCGTTTTTCGAAGGGGGTAGAAATTGAAACTACTTTTTTGTACGGGGGTAAGTTTTCAGAAAACCTACAAGCAGAAAAAACCACCAGCGCCCCCCCCCCCCCCCCCCCTGCGACGTAATTAACCAACAGTACCCAAATGTTCTTCAAATGCCTCGAGACAGCCAAGAGTTGAGTGAATCAGACAATAAAATCGCAATCCAATTCCATCGTCTTGATAACTGGTCAAAACAACCTAGAATTGCATTTGTCCAACACTTGAAAGGTTTTTCTATTCTGGAGGATTATTTTGATTACTACGGGAAAATATGCATGTGTTTTTGCGGTAACTATTTTACTTAAGGTTCTTAATTCTTTGCCTAATAAAACTTCGAATTCTTATAAACGTGGTTATTATAAACAAATTGCAATGTTGATAATGTACTAATTTTGATTTGTTTATTTTGTTATAGAAAGATGTTGGAGAGAGACTTGTAATAAAGGGTTATTTTGCAAAAGATGACAATGAAGTCAATGTTTTCCTTTATTTTGTAGAGTTGGTTGTGTCAAGCGGCGAGGGAAGAACAGGGTGTGGTTTGTACATAGTCATTAGTATTCATGTCCATAGTCATTAGTATTCTCTATGTTGCACCTTGGTTTTCTTTGTTCTTCTTCAGGAGAACAATGAAAATGCAAGGTGCAACAAGAGAATATTAATGCCTATGAGCATGAATACTAATGACTATGTACAAACCCCTAATTTTCCCTATTGTTCAATGCCCTCGCCGCTTGACGCTTTAGATTCTATGGGATATAGGGGACGCAAATGCCGGTTGCTGATTGGCTGAGTGGCATTTGTCATGTTCTAAATGCTTTTTAGATCATCCTAATTGAAAACTCCATGTAAACTTTCTGCTGTGAAAATGTCTAAAGAAATAGTGTAAGGAAGCAAAGTAATAAACTTATGGGAAAAATTCTAGAGAAAATAGCAACAAAAATGCCTGCCTACCTCTCTCTAACGCATCTCAGCGTTTCCTCTGAGTTTTTCCCCTCAGCACAACTCTAGCCTTCGCTAAATCCCGATCGCTCGTTGGTCTTTTATGAACTACTCCTGGCCACCTACGCAGGCTATAAGACCTTAAAGTACTGCAGCTCAGACATTAGTGTAAGCTACCATGAGCTAAATTTATTCAAGTATTTAAGTATTTAAGTGGTTGTCGAAACTGTCGCTCGTGTACAGTGCTATTTTACCTCTGCATCTCTCGTTGGGGAATACAATCGCCAGGAACATAAATGCCCGATTAAAAGGCCTTTCTTTATTGATTTGCAAACCTAGTACATCATCATCCACCGCCATACGTTAATTAATTCGCCAATATCCCACAGTTCATTGCGCGCCCTGTGATACTCATTCCCAGTCCCTACGCCTCCAAAACAACTTTCACAGATAAATCACCTCAAGAGACGACAAAATAATAACGTCTGGTTACGAGACTGCAGGACGGATGTGTCTTATGGGGCGCCAGAGTCATCATACCACCCGATGGCAGAGAACAAGTCAAGCGAGAACTCCACTCTGCACATCCAGGCATCAATCGGATGAAATCAATGGCCAGAAATCAAGAAAAGGCTAAAATATAATGGAGCAAGTACTTGTGTTTTATATTTCGCGCGGAAGTCCAACAGATAAAGCAATAGACCTCCTCGGCTTGGGCGTAATGTTTTCCCATTTCAGATCACGTGGCATTCCCATGAGTATTCTTCCTTTCTTTTTCTTCTACGCATCGAAGGATATATGAATATGGAAGCATTCAAAACAAAGAGAGAATACTCATGGGAATGCTACGTGATCTGAAATGGGCAAAACATGACGCCTAAGCCGAGGAGGTCTATTTGGTTTGTTTTTAATTTAAAATTTTTTGGACCGTTTATCTGCTCCCGAATTAATGGCAAGATTCGCGAAACTGCTACGGCTATTAAATTTTGAGCTTAAACTCAAGAGGAATAGTGGATTTCTGAGTTCGTAAATCGTATAAACCGGATTTATATCGGCAGTCTAACTATAAGAGCACATTGATATGGCTCCACTTTAATGGATATGACATTTTTACCGTAATGTCATATCCGTGTTAGGAAAGCGCGCTTTGTGTGATTCTTGTTTTAATCAGAAACGTTAAGACGAGTACATTACGAAACATTCATGCGCGCAGGTTTACTCGTTAACCTCGACATAGTTAGCGGGGAAAAGTCCCGTATTGCCGTTAAACGTGCCGCTCCACCAGCCCTCGTCGATCTGGTTGATATCAGTGATGACGTCACCCGGATCAAAAGAGATTTCATCATCGCCCGCTGAAATCAAATAAAAAAGGGGATATTTAGTATCAGCACTATTGGTGTAACTTGATTGGTGCCTCTTAAATTGCAAAATCACACCTAGCTTGAGCCAAATTAGACAAAAACGTAGAGAAATCCTGAAATTTTGAGTCGCCTTATGAGGCTGACGTGACGGGAAGTATTGCTTTCGAATAATACCTTCGATGACGTATCGTCTGGCTTTCGCGCGAATTTGTAATTATGACAGGTATTGTTCAAAACCCCCGGCCACGTCACTAGTCATTCGGGCTTTATCGGCCTCATGGGCACAGGGCACTCAATAGACCAGTTGCGAATTCTCTACTCTACCGTTGAACAGGCATCAACGGCGCATAAATACAGTGGGAGCCTCAATTTGAAGTTCTGAATACCAACGAGAAATTGATGATGCTTCAATTGAGACAATAGACAAAACTTTTCGGACTTGTTGGTATTCACAACTTTCTCGGCTTCAAATTGAGGCTACCGCTGTATTAATGCGCCGTTGATACCTATTCAGCGGTAGAGTAGATATTTTGAAACTGCTGTACATCTTGATGTCTCGTTCTCATGAAATTATTCTTTCGTTTTATGTTCACTCAAGCTCAAAGACAAAAGTAAAATTTCATGAGAATGAGGACCAATGGAACAAAAAGTCGCCATTTTGGAAAAAGGTGTATAGGAGGATACTTTGTTTACAATTTGAGCAAGCAATGTTCAGAATTAGACCGATCGAGGATGTATAAAATCATGAGTTCTGAATATCAATAGAGGACTGTAAATGAAACATAATTAGAAAATTTGAAGCTGATATCTCAAATTCTAAGCGCGTGGTGCAACGTTCAATTTAGCAAAACATTTGAGCTAATGAGCTTTTTGCCC
Organism: Scolanthus callimorphus; assembly: GCA_033964015.1. NCBI lineage: Eukaryota > Metazoa > Cnidaria > Anthozoa > Actiniaria > Edwardsiidae > Scolanthus > Scolanthus callimorphus. Next base: position 12,001,975 of record CM066911.1, on the reverse strand, counting down.
CAATGATTTCACACAATTTTAGAAAAGCTTCACTAGCCTGAATCAAAGGCAAGCCGTAGGCCAACTCGTGGCTTTTTCCCCCTTGAAAAACGTACGAAAGATCGGAAAATGCCGCTCTTCTCCATTGGTTATTTGGCAGTTTATTCGACAGGACCGACATTAGCTTTTCTTTTAGTTTCTAACTTCGCAGTTTGAATGTTGCACTCAAGTTTTAATATAGCCAAAGCAAAAAATACCGAACTTTGATGGATATGATTTTGTATATTAAACTTAGGGAGATGCGATACTTTAAAAATTAGCGTTTAGAAAAAATCGATTTTTGCCCACGTTTTGCTCCCTCTTGCCTCTATTTGAGTAACCTTTGCATAATGAAGGTCATTCTACAGTGCAGATTTTAAAATTAAATTTTCGGACACTAGCTTTGGCCGAAGTTAAAGGCGTCCGACATTTGTTGCAAGTAATATACAACTATATACAACTATCTAAATCGAAAAAAAAAAGATAAAATAAAAACAAGATGGGTAAAACTACCAAAAAGAAACTCGAGGATCTGTGTGGTACATTACCAGGACAGTTACCTGCTTGGTAGTCGTAAAGAGCTGTCGCTGTAATCCCTAAGTCATCACTCGCTTCCTAAAAAACAAGTACGTATAGAGTAGAAGTACGTATTCAGTCTAAATCTACCCAAGTCTTGCCTAAATTGGTCATTTTGTATCACAGTGCAGGCGAGCAAGGAAACATGAAGCCATTAAAAACGTACGCCTATTTCAAAACTTCTTGCTCCAGATTGTCTGGCTCAGCAAATTTTTATCATGCTCTTTTGATAGAAAGAAGCTTGGTTTGTCATGTTTTTGGTTTTCAAGTTTTCTTGGTCATCTGCAAGTGTTAAATTCAAAATACATTAATGTTTTAAGGGCGCAAAGTCGCAACGACATACACCGGGTCGTTACTTGCTTAACTTTCCTTAACTGTTTTTTTATGACGTGTTTTTGATATCAAGAAATATAAGCAGCTACCATAAGCAATTTCCCAATTTGTCGTATTTGGGACCGAGAAGCCGAAAATGTGCGTGGTAATTTTGGCTCAGATTTAGGGAATCAACTTACTTTGATTTCAGCTCGTTCTCGGATAAGCCCCCCCCCCAAAAAAAAAAAATATATATATATATATATATAAGAAACGGAGCAATAATAATACTGTGAAAAATGGGCGTGAAAATAGTGTTTCAAGTATAAAGACACTGTCGGAAAGCTCCATCTACTTTGCATTCCAAGCAATTGGTACATATTAAAGCTTTTAAAAGTATAAAAGTATTCATTAACATTTCATTAACATTTCAAGGCATAAACTTTTTTCACTAGGCAAGCGGTTATTGGAATGCGGCATTTTTTGGTGGGCGCTATGCAAACATCAATGACCTATGCAAGTTAGGTTGGCTGCCCATGATGAAACGTAGACAGGGGCACATGCTGTCTGTACTGTATTTAAGGTATTTCACTGATTGACCTTCATACTTTGTAAGGTGGATGTTCAATTCTACCAGTAGAGTCAGGCACTTTTCAAGACAGTGCTTTTAAACGTTTTAAGAGCGAATGTCTGAGAAAATCGAGCAAAGTGCGGACACAACTCAAAATCTAACCTACCCTCGAAAACTTGTCTATAAGATCGCTTGGATGATACAATTAACATGCTGGGTTTTATCACGGCGGGCCTAAACGCGCGCCAAAGCGGGAAGTTGAATCGTGGCAGCTTTGGGGCTCGGACGTGAGGCTTTTTTGGTAGCCTGGTGACTAATTTGCGGATTCACCGACAATCCCCTTCGGCAGCTCGTTTCTCACTCGTTGTTTACCGAAGAAAAGATCGGAAGGCGGGAAGCCATGGCCGAAGGAAGAAGCTTTGTTCTGATACCAAACATGACGGGTTTCGGAAAACAGAAGGCAGATTTCTGCTCCACTGGAAAGTGACAAAATTCGAAAAACACAGAACATAGTCGTCAGCAGCTATTTTGACCCTTGTTTTACTTTTTCCATGGAGTTATTAATCCCTTTCCATTAATGTTCAGTGCGTTCTTGAGTCTTCAAAACAAAACGCTATGTTTTTAGTTTTTTGAATTTCTGTTTTGATTTCGCGCGAGACCATTTCTAGTTCTTTAGAAATCTGTGTTTTGGACGAAAATATCGCTCAGAATCAGTTGGTCAAGTTCATTTGAAATGGGAAAATCTTACGGAGCTTAGAAGAATTTTAAAGGGCATGGCAGCGAGTGGAATACTTCCAGTTCAGCAAGATAATGCTGGTAGATGTGAAGCAATTAGGGCTTACTTCAGAAGGAAGAGTCTTGGCTAGAAGAGGTAAGAACTGAACAACAGAAATATCAAAACATTTCTCCTGATTCTTCTGTCATTTTCGCGGGTTTTTCATTGCAGAGCCATGTGTTTTTATTTTCGTATGTCTGTTGTAAGCTTACATCTTTCTGTGGATAAACTGCACTTCGCTATAACAGATAAGTTGAAGATATTTCGAGTTAATAATCCTCCTTGTAGTATGCAGTACTTAAATTAATTTCCTTTTCTCCATTTACCACCTTAAGCGATTGTAAAAATTGTTTAAAAAATGTAAGCTCTTTTAATTCACATCCGAGCGGCTCAAACAACCGCGCGTTTCGTTTCGTCTGTGAACTTAAACTAGCACTACACCTCCAAAATTGCATCTCCAAAATTGCTCAAACAATTTTACAGCTCAAAGAAGTTGAAATCATAGTCCACTGCAGTTTGATAAATCTTTTTTCCCGCACAGAATTCAGAATGTATAGTAGTAGGTGTTTTTAAGTTAACTCAAGTTAGAAGTCTGAACAGCATCCAGAAAAGCATTTTGTCAGAAATGAAAATCAGTGTAAATCCAATTTCCCAATCATTCAGAAAGTAAGCTAATAAACTTATGGTCTCCTACACTTCCACATGAAGTTATGCTTTTGTTTATCTCAAAAGTAACTAAAAGGAGAAGCTTCCATTTAACTGAAAGGAATGATTTTCACCACAAAAGAGGCCAATGTCTTACTTATGAGCTTTTGTGCAATTTTTTCTCCTGCAATTTTTTCTATGCTTATAAAATGACCCTTGTGTCTATCAAAATGTTTCTGTACTTACAGAATCCTGCACTGTATATTTGAATTAAAAAAATAATAATAAGTGACACAATTATGCTTTTGTTTATCCCACTTCCATTTCATTAACTGAAAGGGATGATCTTCAGTACAAAGGAGTGCAAGGTCTTCTACTGTGTAATTTCCCCCTGCATATTTTTCTGTGCTTAAATTCAGTAACACTAGTGTCTATCAAAATGTTACTGAATCCTGCACTGTATATTTGAATTGTAAAAAAAAAAAATAAGTGACACAAAAGTATAAAAGATTAGGAATTATCATTCATTCAAATGGGACTGGATAAGAAAATAAGGCATCTCAGTCACTTTCAAATAAATTAGGTAATAAGCATTGGATAGAAAATACAACATAAATCACACAAAAACTATATTACAGTTATGACTAATATATTTCATGTGTCAGGTTGATAAATATATTTTTCATAGCATTCAGACAATTCTGTCAAACAAAATGTTACTGAATTAAAAATTAGGTCCTATGTTTTGCCCCCCTGTTTCAAGCTGGCCATAATAGTTGACTGAAATAGCAGACCTACTCACTTGAGAGCAGTAAATGACACAAGATATTTTTTCTTCTTCAATTATGATTTAGCTACTATGGATTCTTCACAAGCTTTCTACTACTGAAGGTCAGCTGTCTCAGTTTTGGAAACTGCACTGCAGATAACAAGGAATTAAGTGACTGATGTAAAAATCTTGATGTTACCTTACAAGATCTAGTAACCACCACCTTTTTGAATGATAACATGCTGCTACTGAGTTAATTCAAAATTGAATGGCAAAACTGCAATTTGTAAACTTCTCCTGGAACTAGTTTTACAGATAGAGGACCATTGTATTAATGCTTTGGGAATTCCATGAAAGAGCAAGTGCCAGTTAAATAAATTAGCACCCTGATAACAGTGATAAGTGCAGAAGAGCACTGAAATGACAATCAACTGTCCCATAAGTGGGTTGAAAAGTTTTTATTAAAGCCTGAAGCAATCCATTTTACCAATGTTGACATTCTTTGCTTTTCATCATTTCTATATAATATTCTCGTACAAGTATATCACAACTTCTAAGAGTGCAAAAAGCTTGTAGTCATCAGAGTTTGATCAGCTACTTTGGAAACATTTTACTGCTGGCTCATTTCCATCTGCTAACAGTCAAGGCAAGAATGAGGTATTTGTTGTCAATAGATGTATTTGTTTAAAATAGAGAATAAAATAAAACAATTTCATTTTTCTAGCTTATTTTATTAGGAGTCAATAAAGCAAACAGAATTTATGTCAAAATCAAACAAACCAACTTGCTTATAATACTGTTCTGTCAGATATCCCCCTCAAAAAAAGGCAGAGATGTTTTCCATGACAGATAATTTATAGTTGCCACAGTGAGGGTGAAATATGTAAACTGGATGGTACTGAAGTTATCCCAAGCTTCACTCATGTCACATGCCAAGAAACTGTGAACTGTGAGTTTAGAAAGTATGCAAGTTCAGGCATTCATTCATTCTTGAGCTTCGAGGTGTTATAGTCCATTTTTTAATTGCTCCTTGATTTATTTATACTGTAGTTTTTATTATCATTTTACCTTAAATGTTATTGGCCTATCGTCTAGTATGAATGAAAGCTTTTATAGAAGGCCTAAGCTCTAAGATATAGCCTCTCACAGGTTCTAAAAATCTAGGCATTATAACACAAAGGCAGTCATTACTAGCAACAATTTTCCTCTGGTAATCCTGATATTCTTTTTCTCTCATTGGAGACTGACATGCTTTAGATGTGCCAGACTGACAAGTTTCCGTAACGCAGAATGCATACAAATATCCATGTGTCCATGACCATGTCCCTAGTCAAATATCAAGGCCCCATTCAACAGTGCAGTTCTTCGTGGTGTTAGTTTTTTAATCAATTTTGACTCTTGTATCCTAGTTACACTCCATGACCGAGCAGCATACTCAAATCTTGAGATATGTCAATCGCTATCTTCTGCTGAAACATCAGGCAGTTCTTGTAAGCCATAATCATCGCTTGTGACGAAAAGTACGCTTTGAAATTTGCAAGGAATGGGAAGGAATTTACAGTGGAAGACGATAAATAGGAGACGTGGTGGCGAACTTTAACACGAGTCCAATTCATTTTGTTGAAATTCAAGAGAATCGGTACAGTAAATGTTTTGTTTCTCGACAACAACATCCCCTGAAGCTTTTTCTTGCAAAAGTCCTCATCTTGGGCAGGGTATGACGGTTAAACTCATTATAAATATTGAGAAAACATCCTTCCTTTGCACTGCTCCGTGTTCGAACGCGCCGCCATCTTGCTACTATCACAGAAATATGCAACCGCTGACCGCGACTCAAGTCTTTGCAACTTACCGCTTTGGCGCGCATTTAGGCCCGCTGTGTATTTTGACCAAATGACAGAGTTTGAGAATTATTTGAGAAAATCTATTTGGCTGCCTTGGCGACCAAAAAACACCCTCGAAACGGAGTACTTCGCAAAAGTTCTCCTATTTGTTTGTTTCGAATCGCACAGCCAGGAAACTTCACAGGTAACAAATACAATAGTTAATTCTTCGAATTAAGTTAGATTTCTGGATTAATCTAAACCTTTGGACATCCAATATTTTCGTCCAACAGAGAGCAACGCGAGTGGCGGTATTTTCACTAAGTTTCTAAAATGTCTATTTTCTCTACTGGAAAACCCAAAATCCACCGAAACCTAAAGATAAAAGATTATTGTAGCTAAATATACCAAAATCAGCTTGGGTTTTTGTCCTGATTACTGTTTTTTTTAGGGAACCTGATGTCTTTATACATAGATTATTTTTTTGGTCGGCTCGCGCGTACAACATTACAATGGATTTTTAAAATTGAAGAACATTTACAATCAGCAAACGGTAAACAAAGGGTTTACTTAGCAAATGACAGGAAGCGCAATTGTTAGACACCAAGTTCTCATTTACTCCTCGACCGTTTTTCATTTCTTTCATATGTCCAAAGAGGATACTATGGTGTAGCATTTACGAGCGCTCGTCTGTAAATATCGACCAACTTGCGAAATTCAAAACTTTGCGAAATCGCTCAAACTTCATCTAACTCTACCTCTAGGGGATCTTTAGCTTCTGTGGAAATTTTAGTTCGATCAGATAAATGCTTTAGGAGGACGGGGGCCGAGTTTAATCACTCGGCTGACTGCCGATTTTGAGGCCCAGCTTCAGCAAAATTTTAACGCTCGCGCTTACAAATCAAAATCTAACTACATTAAATCAAAAGAATAGACTATGCTTGCCATTCTGAGAGGAATGTGACATCAATAGGGTAAATACTGAATATTCTGCGGATTTTTTAAATTATTTTTAATTTTTTCACCTTGATTTCGGGGCTGAATTTCGAGGGCTTATTTCTCCGATGTAATCCGGAAATTAGTTGATTTAAATGGAGCAATGCTTAAGGCCCGTATTTGTCAAATAATAGCGAAGCGCCGCGCGAGCGGAGCACCATACGAAAGAAAAAATGGTAAGGAAAAGTGGTATTTTACCACAACTGTTACTTTTCTCACGTTCTGATTGGTTTATGTGTCCACACCACTTCAGCATGTCACGCAGTGACGAGAGAGGATTTTACAAGAGCGAAAACGTCGAAAACGTTTTCACAAAACAACAAATACAAACTTTATCATTTTCGAAGATTTTACTGAAAACTTTGAATGCGAAGATACACAAATAAGCAAGTACAAATTGAAACACATTACCTTGAACCACAGTTTTCTTTATCTAAGTTCCTTAGAATTATAAAGTGGTAAAAGCTACGGATTTTCTTTCTAGAACAAGAAGTTGGTCGTGTAAAATATCCGATCTCCATTTAGGCTTTGCACTGCAGTTCTTTCTCAAAGTTGTGACCGATAGTGTCATTATAAAGGACATTTCGTAGTTCCATTTTGTAATGACTATATTGTCTCATCTTTATGATAACTTTCCAAGTGTGTGCTTTTTCACTTGCTGTTGAGTGTTGCTTTTGCTTTCGTCGAAATCCAAGTTTTGTTTTCGAGCTCCGCAATTCCCCGGGACTGAGAGAGTTTTTTGCCTTCTTCAGCTTATTTAGAAACTTTTCAAGCTTTTACGAGCATCCACTTGAGTTCTACATATTATGCTATAGTGATTCTTTTGCCGTTTTGAGTTTTTTCTCCGGCTTTTCTTCAAACTCTCTTCTGATCTTGTAGCATCGTAGCGAGAACTCGTCCTGCACGTGTGGGGCATTGCTAATCAAACATTCTATTGTCGTATTGACCAATCACAGATGCGCATTAAACCAATCACAACGCGAGAAAGTTATATACCACGGTGCACTTTGTTTTTTGTCCCGCAAAATGTAACGCGTGGCTTCCAGAAGTCCGAAGAAACGGAAAATTGTGGTGGACTCACCATCGCCTGCGGGTCGTGAGTCCACAACATTTTGACCACGATGATGACGTAACTCGTGGGAAATAAGAGTACATACCACTGTAAAGCCCTGGAAATTTGTTAATTAGACATGTATAACCATCAAGTTGCTTTTGAGTGGTTTGAGAAATTTTTGGCATTTTGAGTGACGTAATCAGTGACGTCATATCACGTGACTTTGGCATGAGATACCCATCAAGCTAAGGACAATGTTTGCCAAGTTTGGTCGCAATTGGTGCTTTTCTCCCGGATATATGATTTTTTCTTTTTCATTCCTGAATAATTTTGTGTGCGAGTGCGTCCGCCCTGCACACAGGTATCTCAATTTCAGGCGGGAAAAATAGGCTAGCACGCGCTTTGCAAAGGAATTTACTTTTAGTGGAGCTCCGCCGCTAGGTGACCAAAGTTGGGTACAGTTATCTTGAGTCAAGGGGGTTGCACAACCAAGGACTCGCGGCATGACGTCATCGATGACGTCATCGAAACAAGAAAAGTCAATATCTCAAGAACGCAACATCGCAAGGAAACCAAACTTGAGTAAAGCTATATTGGAGGCATGGGGGTGCACCACCAAGGTCACGCGGCATGACGTCATCGATGACGTCATCAAAACAAGAAAAGTCGATATCCTAAGAAAGCAACATCGCTAGGTGACCAAACTTGGATAAGGTTATCTTGAAGGCAAGGGGGGTGCACCACCAAGGTAACGCGGCATTACGTCATCGATGACGTCATCAAAACAAGAAAAGTCGATCACTCAAGAAGGCAACAACGTTAGGTGACCAAACTTGGGCAAATTTACCTTAGAGGCAAGAGGATGCACCACCAAGGTCACGCGGCATGACGTCATCAAATCTAGAAAAGTCGATATCTCAAGAAGGCAAAATCGCTAGGTGACAAACTTGGATAACGTTATCTTGGAGGCAAGGGGGTGCACCATCAAGGTCACGCGACATGACGTCATCGAAGACGTCATCAAAACTAGAAAAGTCAATATCTAAAAATTAAGACACTATTTATCCATTCAACTTATGAAGCAAATATATTTCAATCTCATTTATCCCTACATAACATATGCAATACTTGCTGGGGTAGTGTATACAAGACCCATATACAAACAATTCAAGTTAAACAAAATCATGCTGTACGACTGATTTTTTTTGCTACACATGGTAAAAATACTGAAAGTGCTAAACCGTTTATTAATCTTCTAGGTCTTCTAACAGTAGATAATGTTTTCCGCCTCCATGTTTTAACTTTTACTCACTTATGGCATAAAGGCCTCCTACTTGATGTTTTCAAAGACATTTTCCAATACGCTAGTAACGTACATGGCTATTTAACAATTAGACCTCAAGGCCGAATGTGCTATGATGAATAGACCATGAGGCCGAAGGCCGAATGGTCTATTGATATCATAGCACATGAGGACGAGGGGTCTAATTGTTTTAGTATAAACCAACTAGTTGGTCGGTTTTGGCAATGAATGCCATTATTTTATGTTGAAAAAATCAAGTTTTCTTGCAAAGAAAGGTGGTGGTTTTGCCGGGCACGGTCTATCACTAATAGACCATTAGAAGCTCAGCCAATCAGAATGCAGGATTTGTAATAGACCATTAGTTGGTTTATACTAAAAAACAATATATTCTACGAATCAAAACGTTTATAAGTCCAAAGTTCGAACAAATATCGCCGTAAACAATCACTCTCTTCCACTGCAATTGATATTTGGAAAGATCTCCCATCACATTTCAAGGACCTTAGTAACTTCCTATTTCGCAAAGAAATAAAACATTATCTACTGTCCCAACAAAAAGAAATATTGTAATATTTAGCACTTATTCTATTTCAATTGAGGTGGATAGTGGCAGAATATTTACCGAGAGCCGCAGGCTCGAGGTAAATATTCCTAAAGCCACTATCCACCGAAATTGAATTAGAATAAGTGTTTTAGTATATACCAGCAAGGCAACCTGTCGAATTTTCAGTCGGAAAACAATAAGAAAAGTTGTGTTAGCGTTTTAAAACTACGTGCGTGACAAAACTCACGCAAACCTAGATGATTTGCATAAGCACGTTTTTGGTCGATTTGACAGCTCTAGAAAGTTTGCAAGCATTTACTTCGAAAAGCTGCGGAAAAAAGTGGACAATTTAAGGGATTTTCAACAAATTTGGACATGTAGCGAGCAATATATTGCATCATTTCAATTCAAGAAGGAATATAGCTGCAAGTTGGAGAGCATTTGTAAGGCAATTCGCCAAAAGTTTCCGAGATGAAAATTATTGTCGGCAGCCACTCGTTGCACAAGTAGTTTCCAGGAAAAATGGAGTGAGCAAACACCGTAAACACTGGATATTTGAAGGAAAAACAATTTAACAGGATAAAACAGCTACACGAAACCTTGTGAAAAGGCTTTATGGGGTTATCATTAGGCAAGAAGAACTACTAACAGAAGTCTCCTTTTAGTGCAGGAATTTGGTGAAAAATTTTCATTTTGATGGAAAAAGCATGAAACTTGGCAGGATGATAGAGCTTCCCATGCTGAGCAATTCTGGATGTAGACCCACCCTAAAAAACGTATACTTCCAGTTTTATAGTAGTGGAATTAATTATCCTTTAAACTAGTAAAACGACATGTTGCCTTTTATGTTCATACATGAAATTTAGCATCGCGATAGAGTATTGACGATGTTACAATTCTACAATAAGTGACACCCCCCTGATCATTTATTTCCAGTGCACCAAGTGGAATTCATTATTGCATAAAATCATTAACAGAGGGCGTTGCCTTCAGGATACACGCATGGAAATTCATGTGACAACCAACCATAGTTCTTTGGCCTAATCCGCATGTAGACCCACGCCCTAAGTCATGTACTTCCAGTTTTATCGAAGTGGAATTCATTAATTTTTAAAGGGTATTAGGCTTTTGAACATCAATAGTAAAATTCGGTATTTAATAGTGTATCGCATGTTTTATAATTCATGATCAAGCAGTTCCCCCTCGTCCTATTCTTCCAGTGTCAAGGATGGAATAAATCATAACACGATTTCAGTAACAAAATTAACAAAATAATTCCTGCGACTGCCGATGTCCACCAAGTGACTGTGGTCAAATCCACCTGTAAGGTCACGCCCTTGAACCCAGGAACTTGCAGGTTTGTGACATTGGAATCAATTGCGTTTCATGAGAGTTTTTTCCTAAAGAAGCAGCCACATTTCTATATTTTTTTTGTAACAACATGATGAATAAATACCGTCCTTGCCTGTAGGAGTCAGTATAATCTATGATAGAATTAAAATATTCTAAAAAAAATAAACCATATCCTCGGATTTTATCTGACTTCTGCCATGTCTCCTTTTCAATGCACACCTATGTGTACTTCCTGTCCACATTCCCGTCATATTCGATTATGGAGGGACTAGAAATTCTAGGCGGGTGGGGGGTCAATATATCCCCCTTAATGTTCCTAAATTCATTGTAGTTTAGACCAGAAATCAGTAGGAATTCCTCAATTTAAGACTTCGAATGGGTATGGTTCAGAGCGAGGACGATGAGCTTCTAGATCAAGTGTAATAGATCAAATCTGAAACTGGGACGTCAAACAAAAGTGGAGTAAATATCGCCTTCTTCGAAGCCTTGCTTACTTAATGAGCGTGACGAGTATGATACACATGTGCGACCCTAAGAAGGCGAAGTATTGACGCTTTATATCCAACTTACTCTAGACAGTCATCTTTAGTGAAGCCTTCTGAATGTAGAGACCCCCAAACATCACCACGAATCTCTTTTTGACATGTTGTTCATGGAAAGTTCCACTGAATCAACTTGAAAACACCCCCAACACGGTTGATTGCAAGCACTGGATATTTTTTTTCTCCCTGGATTTAGAAATTCCACGGCTTGCTTAAGGTATGGTGAAAGATTAAAGACATTCCTAAACTCTCAGTCATTTTAAACAATTTGATGCCCCCATCCTACTAACGCTCTTGTGTAAACGATGCCCTTCCTACCACCATAAAAACATGAATATTACTAAATAATTGAATAACTGTAAGTTCATGTTTCGGGCGTGGTCCTCCATGTGGTTGACCGAAGAAGTACCATAGTCGACGTCGGTTTGTCGCAGGAATTATTACGTATGTATCTGTGAAAGGTTATGACCTTTGACTGAAATCACTGCTGAGATTTATTCCATCCTTGACACTGGAAGTATATGATGAGGGGGGGTTGCATGATTATGAATTATACCATGCGATACACTATCAAATACAGAATTTTACTCTTGACCTTCAAAAGCCTAATACCCTTAATAAATCAATGAATTCCACTTCGATAAAACTGGAAGTACATGACTTAGGGTGTGGTCTACATGCGAATTAGACCAAAGCACTATGGTCGGTTGTCACATGAATTTCCATGCGTGTATCCTGAAGGCAACGCCCTCTGTTACTGATTTTATGCAATAATGAATTCCACTTTGTACACTTGAAATACATGATCAGGGGGGTGTCACTTATTGTAGAATTGTAACGTCGTCAATACTCTATCACGATACAAAATTTCATGCATGAACATAAAAGGCTACATGTCGTTTTACTAGTTTAAAGGATAATTAATTCCACTGCTATAAAACTGGAAGTATACGTTATTGAGGGTGGGTCTACATCCAGAATTGCTCAGCATGGGAAACTCTATCATCCTGCCAAGTTTCATGCTTTTTCCATCAAAATGAACAATTACGTGCTTTTTCTGCACGATATTCCTGCACTAATTTTTTCAACTTGGGTTTCACAGTGCAATCGTGTTTTTCACAAACAACGCTCAGACGATTTGTGAGACTTATTAAATCCATTTTGAGACAAAGAAATCTAATTTGTTGCTTCTTTAGTTTTGTTGACTGACATTTCTTCGCCACTACATGAAATTTGCTTGCCAACACAATATCTACTGTTTCGGAGGTAAATATGTCACAGATTCCGAGACTCTAAACAATCAAATTGGTCGTTCTTTGTTGCCGAGCTGGTATATACAAACATAATTTATTCCTCTTTTCATTAATAATATTTCTATGTTAGTTCTTCCAATTAATATTTTTCTTAATATTTCTATGACCTGTCTGCTTTTTTTTTGTTGACTGACATTTCTTCGCCACTACATGAAATTTGCTTGCCAACACAATATCTACTGTTTCGGAGGTAAATATGTCACAGATTCCGAGACTCTAAACCAATCAAATTGGTCGTTCTTAGGAGGTTGCCGAGCTGGTATATACAAACATAATTTATTCCTCTTTTCATTAATAATATTTCTATGTTAGTTCTTCCAATTAATATTTTTCTTAATATTTCTATGACCTGTCTGCTTTTTTTTATATAAATTCCGACTTTGACTGTATCGGGAAGTTAACAAGAGAACCAACCGGTTCATTTAACTTCCCTCTCGCATTTTTCTTTTCAAATTTCCTTTATACACTACCCCTAGATACAACACACAAATATTGTAAACTCTTTTTAACATTTCATGATGAGTTAATAAAGATTATGATTATGATCAAGAAGGCAACATGGCTAGGTGACCAAACTTGGATAAAGTTATCTTCGAGGCAAAGGGGTGCACCACAAAGGTCACGTGGCATTGCGTTATCGATGACGTCATCAAAACTAGAACAGATACCTCGATGACAGTAATGCGTTGATTCGAGCTCCGCTTTTAGGCGTGCCTAAATCTATATATTATTTTTGTGCAAGGCAAAATGAGAAGTTTTAGCGCGTCTACGAGTGAGCCCATTTGGAGCCTAATTACTGACATCTTCCAGACACCTCTCGATCACTCTCTTTGTAATAAACCAAAACCTAATCCTGAGTCAAAAACATAAACAAATGAATGCAAGGGACATTTTTATTACGCTTGATCTTATTTACAGTTCAGAATTTTCCATGAGCGTGAGTTAACAGCTGAAAATTGGTCTTAGCATGACCATCGAACGACTCCATTGACAGCGAGATGACAGGGAAAACGTTCGAACGAACCTTTGCTCAAGGAGGCGAATATGTTCGGTTTCCTGGTTTATTCTCCAATCTGGTGATCCTCCTTCAGTTTATAAAGTTCTTTACAGAAATAAGATCTCCTGCAAACAAGTCGGCGACAACAAGGCCAGTAAAAGTGGAGTACCTGACATTAAAAAAAAAACACCTCAAGCAACCAGAGATTTTGAAGAAGAAGGCGTGTCAAAGAACGGTGGCAAAAATAAGGGGGTAAACTGGAGCTGGTCGTTCTCTCTATGCAAACTTGCAAAGTGCAGTGATAGAGGAATGACGCTCTGACAAATCCAATATCGTAGTGGACCCTGCGCGCCAAGAGAAACTCAGGTCTCTTGCAATCTTTAAGTGACAACTGCACGACGGATGATGGATTTATACCGACCTTTCTACCAAATACCTCTTCCACGCAAGCAGCTGTGTTTATTACGTGTAACTACTAACTTTTGTTAACATAAAAACGAAAACATCGATAACTAACCAAAACCAGGTCACACTCCGGCCATTGGGTAGCATTTGCGCTTCTCGGTCATCATGCGCTTCACGGCTAATTTTGCACGGGCTGCGAACCGTTACCAAGTATTTTACCATACTTGCGTTGTTGTATATCGGGTTATCACAAAAAAAACAGGGCTCATACATCAGTAGAGTATAGATACGCATTTCAAAATTATATTGCCGCTTTTATGACTGCAATATTTGCTTCGAAAAAGGCGAATTAAAACGAGCCTAAATAAAAAAAACATAAGACCATTCGTGTGGGTTTCCTGTGGTTGTCGTATGTCACGCGCGCTGTGGTCACACGCTTTGTTTCGTCCGACTTGATGGTATAAGGAGTGGGTTTTCTGGTTTTATTTCACTCCATCGCCTCGAAATATGAACAAAATCGATCTTAGTTCCTTTCAAGAACTTTATGAACTGAATGAGGATCACCGGATTCGAAGAACTTTATGAACTGAATGAGGATCACCGGATTCGGGAATAAGCCAGGAAAACCTCCTTGAGCAAGGTTCGATTTCGGGTCAATTGTTTTCCCTGTCATCCCGCTGTCAACGACGTCGTTCGATGGCCATGTTAAGACCAATTGTCAGCTGTAAACTCACGCTCGTGGAAACTTCTGAACTGTAATAAGATCAAGCGTAATAAAAATGTTCTTGCATTCATTTGTTTATGTTTCTGGCTCAAGATTAAGGTTTTGGGTTATTACAAAGTGAGTAGTACATGATCAAGATGTGTCTTGAAGATGTCTCCAAACCGGCTCACTCGTAGGTGCGCTAAAACTTTTCGTTTTGCCTGGCCCAAAAATATTATTTGATAAATAAGGACCTTAAGCATTGCTCTAGAGAATGGCAATTTCAAATCAACTGATTTCCGGATTACATCGGAGAAATAAGCCCTCACAATTCAGCTCCGAAATCAAGGTGAAAAATCTAAAAATAATAAAAAAATCCGTAAAATATTCAGTATTTACCCTATTGATGTCAAATTCCTCTCAGAATGGCAAGCACAGTCTCTTCTTTGATTTTATTTAGTTATAATTTGATTGGTCAGAGCGAGCGTTAGCATTTTGTTGACTTTTGAGGTACGGTAGAAAAGGCGAAGTTATAGATCCACTAGAGGTAGAGATAGATGAAGTTTGAGCGATTTCGCAAATTTTTGAATTTCGTGAGTTGGTCGATATTTACAGACGAGCGCTCTTATAAACTAAAACAATTTTGGCTTGTATGATTTTTTTCAGTCTCCAAGAATATAGAAACTCATTAACGTCGTGTTTGATTTTCAAAATCGGGGCGGCGCTTTCGAAAGTTCGTGGACCCGCAATGGCCTGACGGCATCTTAAATAGCCAAGCCTTTGTTTAGTTAGAACAAGCCTTTGTTTAGTTAGAAGCAAAATAAAAGCTTAGAAAGCGTTATAAGAGATGCTTACTGCAATCGTTTAGAAGTATCTACTAGTAGTATCTATTTAGATAGTGGAGTGCTCGAGCGAAGGCAGAGCTTTTTTTTTATCCTTGTGTATAAAAACAGTGCATCTGAATATATTGTAAACAATGCAAGAAATTTACATGTAAGGAGTGGGTGATAACACACGAAACAAGTTTGTTTTAAACTTATGATCATTGAAGTTGAGTGATTTCCTTCCTTGGATTATCCTGCTCCAACACTATAGAACACTTTTTTATTGGATTCACCAGTGAATCTTTAACTTGGAAATAAATATATTTATTTTTAATATTATTGATCAGTGTTATGATATAGTCTTATCTGAAGGTAGCGATAACAGGTATGTTTCTCGGTGGAGTTCCCACAAACAGTTCAGAAATTAGTACTCTTGTTACAACTAAACATTTGGTTGCTCTGTTAAACAAAGTAATTTTCCATTGCAGTACTTGGTTTCTTGTTTTGGTTCAATATTCTAGGGGACTGTTCGTTAATTACGTCGCGGGGGGGGGGGGGGGGGGGGGGGGGGGTGGTGGTTTTATAGGGGGGGGGGGGTAAATTTGTAGAACGTTGAAAAATTTGGGGGTAATTTTTTAGAACACGCGAAACTTTTGGGGGGTGCATTTCAGTGTCATGCAATTTTTAAAGACTAGGACTGAGATTGAGTGCAATTGCGTGAAGCGAGAGCACTGTATAAATCCGGAGTGTCCTAAGCCAACTAAAGCTTTCCTACTAAAGATTTCGGTCGAACTTCTCCTCTCTTTTCTTGCCAGTTAGAGCTTGTTCTACCGGTACATCCTCTTCAACAATCGTACTTAGTTTAGAAGCCATTTTGATGCTTACATTGTAGCTTAGTCAATTAGCGCGCAGGGGGAGGGGGGTAAAATTTCAAATAGCCATTTTTCGAAGGGGGTAGAAATTGAAACTACTTTTTTTTGTACGGGGGTAAGTTTTCACAAAACCTACGAGCAGAAAAACCACCAGCCCCCCCCTGCGATGTAATTAACGACAGTCCAGTCACAGTCACAGTCACAGTCACAGTTAGCTGTGCAGCCATTTTTCTTGATTCAGTTTGGAATCCAGTTAAAATATTAATAAAAGCATTCCATGCATTTTCAATCATTCTTGTTCTTGAGATACGTAATTATTCCCATAATAAACAGGCACTTGATGTCTATGCTTGGTATCTTTGACACTCTGTAAAAGCTTCCATATCATCTGTTGATCATTGTCTTGATTCAAATAATTTTTGTCATCATTGTTCAAAAAAATAATAACTGGCCCTTGCTCATAATTTCACAGCTCCTTGTACATATCCATGTTTTAACGATTGGATAGCAATTGGTGATATTTAATTTTTGGTTCCTGTGACTGTTTTTTTCTGACATGATAATAAACAGACTTGTCACTCCCTTAATAGAAGGCAAGGCTCCTATGTAGATACATGTTCAATCTTGATTATACCATTATGAAATCAGAGGATGGCAACTTGTGACCACTGGCTGACCACTGAAGAGAATGTTGAGCTGTTGCTTAGAGAGGTTATTCATTATGTCACTAGCAAGGCTGGATCTACAAAAAGGAAATAAAAACATTAATAATGAGGACCTACTTTAATTACTAAACTATTACAGTACATGCCATACATGCCATGTCTGGTGGTCTTACAGTTGTGCTCAATACACCGCTCTTAGGACAGCAATACTTCTTTGCGAAATTTCTTTTACACAAAAACATAAGCTTATAACTGAAGAAAGACGGTTTTGGTTGCATTTTTCTCTTGAAATCTAGATGGCCCTTTTGTTTTGTATGATAAACAGCAACAAAACTACCGTGGTTTCACTGGTAGTGTCAGCCAGCAATGCTGTGTAAAGCTCATTTGTACTGCAGTATATTATGACTGGTATGCCCCCATGTCGGGTTTAATTATCATTGTGCGAATTAGGCTACCCACAACAGATGTGGACAAAACCAAACCGAAACGTGTTGTGTTCGATGGTAACTCAATCGTCGTATTAGTCGCTGTGAAAATGATCTCATACCAATGAATATCATGCTTTCAAAGCTGTGATAGCTTTCAAGAATAGAACTTAAGTGATTCACAACGTTATACTTACCGATAAAATTCTCTGAAAGAGCACGATTCGTCGAATTCGCCGAGAAACGAACATGGATGGTTCTTACCAAACTGCGTGGCCGACAGTGGAAGTAATCAAATCGGGTACCCTGTGGCATGTTGCCGCCAGTCAGCCCGCCGAAAAATCTTTCCCCTCACGTTCTATAATCGTACTGCGCATGCGCGAGAATCAAAGAGTGATACAATTAACCATTTTGAAATTCAACTTTTACCTCACTTGTTGACAGCATCTTGGTTTACATTTAGTACATTTAGGCTTACAAAATAGTATGGAAACTGGAAATAGGACAACTGTGGGGGAGGTGAAAAGCGGTAGGAGATTTATCGATCAGTGCAGATTTTTACAAAATCAATCGATGTGCCATTTTTTTATCAAAATCCTAACACAAGGCTCGGTACTGATTCACCAAAGAGCATTTAGATAAAAAAGAGAATGCGAAATCCAAACAGTGAAAATCGTAAATAACTGATCGGGATGCTATTAAGCATACCTATTTTTGCGAAATGCTAACATAACATCGTACGTACGTTATTGAATGGTGATCAATTGACGTTTGACGGCAAAATAATTAATAGGTGGTCTCAAACCATCAAAACAAATACCAGGAAAAAAAATTGAGCACAGTCAAGTTCTATGGAAAAAAAAATCGAACAGCAAAACTTGACGCGAAAAAACTATCGAGCCAAACAAAATTCCACCCCCCCCCCCCCATCAAGAACAAATGGTCCGTCCTTGTTCGGCGAATATTAAAAAAAGCAAAAAAAGCTTTTGTCCCTAAGAATATATATTTTTAAAAATATTTTTCTAGGAGGCCCGGAATACGAAGTTAGGGCTTTGATAATATACATTTGAGCAATAGATAACTTTTCCGTGTCTACATACTCTGATGCAAACACGAGGGGAGGTTGGGAGAATTCGAGACAGCTATGCAGCCACGGGTGCATAACCAGTCGAGAATTCTCCCAACCTACCCGAGTGTTTGCATCAGAGTATGTAGACACTGGGAAAAAGTTATCTATTGCTTTTACAAAATATATTTCACTTTTTGAAGCGAAAGATTTAACATGAATTTATTTCAACATTTTGTGTGAATATATTAATTCTCCTTACCGCGCGACGGCCTGAACGGGCCAATCAGAGGGCGTGTTATATCGCATGTGTTCAAGTTTTTCACTCAGTTGGCTGCAAGTTTTGCGAAGGGGAGGCGAGAGGAAAACTGCTTTCTAAGAAACATTTGACGACTTTACTGACTCTTCTATGGTGTTTGTGGTAATTGAAGCATAAGCGAATGTCAATGAAGGGATGTACGGGTTAAAAATTGCAAAGCCGAAGGAATTTTTCATACAACAACGGCCTTCGTGTTGACCTGCGGCTTTTGCCGAGTTTTGGAAAGGCGAATTCGGCATCGAAAAGGCTGGATAGCAAAAAAAGCGTGTCTTGTGTCAATCTTCAAATCAAGTAAAATATTGAATACAAGACTGGAATGATACTATCGGGGCTTCAATTACTGCTATGGCATGAACGAATGTCCATGAACTGTCACTCGTATTGAAGTTTTGAAGCAACTCAACTCAAGTCAAAGTTTCGTCGACAGTGCCGTCGATGTTCGCCGATCGCCGGTAAGAATTTCATGTTTTGTTAATGCTCCAAATCTTGTTACTTGCTAGCAAACGAATTTTTACCTACTCGGCTTGTGAAAGATCATCATTTTCAAAAAAAATGAATAGGAAAGTAATGAAATAAATTATGATTTGTTCAATAATTTGGTCTTCGTTATTCTTTTTCATTTTGGCTAGCCGATTCGCCGAAGAAAGTCTTTAAATCCAGAGTTTTAGATAGGTCGCTTAATAACTTGATTTGAGTTGTTTTGCCTCTTAGTACGAGCTGTATACTTTTAAAAAGTTCCCAGAAATCAAAGAAATCGTTTCATAAAGAGAGGGAAGAGGATGTCGGAAGACAAAAATATCATGCGTGGGTTTGACTAAAAAAGTCGAAGACAAGCCAATTCTTTGAACTTGTGGAAAAGGATGGGAAGAGAAATGATAGCTAAAAAAAAAACAGCACTGCTTTCACAATTTCATTGCTTCAAGTGTTTGGATAATTTTTTGTCAAAATGTAAGAATGAGAAAAAATGGCAACGCAAACATCGTCCCGGGCGTGACGTCACAACCATGTTTATATACTCTCATCTAAACACAACTGTCGACCAATGAGAGCGCGCGTACTATCCTTGTTATTTAATAATAAGCAATAAAAGTACTTTCCGCGTGCTCTCTGCTTTCTTACAAACACGAGGGGGATGTGGGAGAACTGATCAAAACTTGAAAACACGAGCCGAAGGCGAGTGTCTTTCAAGTTTTATCAGTTCGACCAACATTCCCCAAGTGTTTGTAAGAAACCAGAGAGCACGCAGAAAGTATTTTTATTGCTTTTAGAAAATAACATACACACGCGCGACAGCGTTGCGTGACAATCGTGTTTCTCAGGTCTCTTACAAACACGCTTTTTAACCAATCAGAATGCGCACATTCACAATACAACATAGGTGTTATTTCTAAATGCAAATATTTATCGATTCTGATTGGTCAACAGCAGTGCAATTAGTACATAAATACCATGATCGCCTCTATAAATGCAAGGGAAATTTGATAAACAAAAACAATATATTTGTCTTTTACTGAATTCCCTATCGTGACAGACCAGACAGACAGACCAGACATATGAAAGGTACACACCTGCAATTCCCCTGCCGAGTGCTCTACTGTCTCATACTGATCTCTGCATCCTCATGTCGCTCTTCTTCTTCGATCCTCTCGCTGGTGCCTCTTCTGCTTCCTTGCTGGCTCCTGCCTTGCTGCTTCCTCCTCCTCTTCTCTCCTCTGTGCATCGGCTGTTGTTCTGCTTCTGCCTCTCGTCTGCTTCCCTCTGCGCAGCTTCTTCTCAGCCTCCCTTGCTGCTTCCTTTTGGGTGAAAAAGGTACCCTATTGTAAGCGAGGTTTTGGGGTGTCAAAGTGATTGGCCAGTTTAATGGCAACTTACTTTCTCTTGTCGTCTCTGTGCTGCCTCTCGCTCACGCTGCTCTTTTGCCTGGCGACGTTCTTTCTCTTCTTCCGCTTTTTTTCTTGCTTCCTGAAAGAGACAAGATAAAAGATTCAGTCTTCGGTTATTACTGCGATACTTGAATGGCTTCTATCAATCAAACCTTTAAACATAGAACCTGGCAAGGGGAAGTCCCAGATAGGGTTCACTCACACATCTAGACATATAAGACCATTTTGCTGTTCACAGTCAGGAAAAGTGCACGGAAGCCATCGTAGCGATTTCGGAAGTTTCACAGACGGGAGACAAAATGCTGTTTGCCGGTTGGCGCTTGACTGTGAATGTCTAAAGAATAATACAACTCGCACAAAGAGCGTCAACCTCTCATCACAATCACTTATTCATTTCGATCTATGAAGTTACGTTTTTTATATATTTTGCTTTCATGGATACCATTTGTTTTCCAATGAGAAAATAGCCTGTGAATATCACGATTCATACGTGAATATGTATGAACAACACTTTTTAGTTCTAGAAAAACTTTCAGCAGGTACAATTTCACCTTTAATATACTTGTAAAAGTGGTCAATCGGAGTGTGTACGACGACTAAAACGGAGATTACAACGGACTGAATAGTTACCTCCTCTTCTTGCTTGGCCATGTTCTCAAAAACCGCCTTAAGGCTGCTGGCTGAACCAGAATCTGCGGAGCGGTTACAGAACCGAATATTAATCAGGGGGACTAATATTCGAATATGATCACATGCGGTTACAGTTGTGAGATGTCTGATCTCTAAGATGCGGACTGTAATTTCATACGCAGTTTACACTCATGAGTGGGATTATAATCATATATGTAGTTAGTTAGGTGTAGCGGAATGGAAGACGGGACCTCAGATTATTGTCTCTACCGAAAGACGTGGAAAACAGGAGAATCACAACCAGAGCACCCGTCTGAATCAAACTCAAGCAGACATCCTCGAGTAAAAACCAAATCAATGGCCTAGAATGGCAACAGGCAATGGATGGTCTCGAACCCGGGCGACAGCGGTGTGAGGCAAGCGCCGTAACGTCGGCCAACCGTGCTCCCTTAAAGAACATACGCTGCTTGACTACCGCAACTCTTAGACTGAGGTAAGTACAATATATTCACTTAAGGTTACAGAACACCTTCGGGGTACTTCACCGGTGAAATGGCATAATTCATCGACAGTTCTATAGTGTGAAAGTACCATGAATGTTGGCAATATTATTTGTTGCGTTGCGAATTGCAGCGAGGGCGCGCGTGTAACATCCCCTGCTATGCAATATTTTGCCACGTGTAACATGTCTTGTCAATTTATCGCGCAATGGGTTCCCTAAATGAGCCAATCCACGTGCTCGATTTTGATGGTGCCGCTGTATTTTCCATGCGGACGCATTGCGAGCGTGTAACATCCCGCGGCAACTCGCAATGATTTTAATTCGTTATCGTTGCGTTGCGAGTTCCAAGAAAACATATATTACCAGTACAACGCTCGCATTTTCCATTGTTGGAGCTCGTATCGTTTGCAGTGATGACACGGCCGTAGATCTATGTTATGCAATAAGTGTTTTCATTCACTAAGGGAGAACAACAAGCTGCTTAGGCTTATACATGCTACCAAAAATGTGGAATCTGCGAGCCGTGGGTTATACATATACCTGTCTGTATCTGTAAACAAAAGATCACGAAAAAATACGCGGCGAACTGGTGGCTAGCCAATCTCTCATCTTACCCCCGCGTGGCTTGGCTGTTTTGTATGTAGGCTTCACTTCCTCCATGTCTTCATATCCTCCAGCAGTCTATAAACAGCACGAAGTTTAAATACCAGCTCCAAACAAAAGTCCGATTAGTCAATCGAAAAAAGACCAGAAAAACTACGTTGCACCCCACATTGACTTCACTTCGCAGTGACTTTATATCCAATTGACTAAAAAGCTCAGACGGTAGAGCATTGGTAAATAAAATCAAAGGTAGTGGGTTCGAATACACTGGAGTCACTGAGTCACTTGATTTTTTTTCCTTGTATGTTACAAAGGAAGTTATTCCTGTGTGACTCCGTCGTGATTCGGTATTTCTCTCGAGGCAGCATTGCCCGGAAAAAAATATTTACAAAGGCTGTAACTAAAGCCGCCACTAGCATCTTCATATTCTTAATTCATTTTGACCAAGGAGAGGACCTTCCGAAAGTAAAGGAAATAAAAGAACAAATGAGGGATCGCAGAGGGTATTTTCGCTTGGAGGAGTGGGGCTAGTACGTAAGGAAGAATCACAGTTAGAGAAAGGAGGGTGAATACTAAAGTCACATAAAATGTCGGGAACATTGAAACCCGTGGTCTTTGCTAAATGAATAAAAACTGGCTGTAAGGCAGTTAACAAAATGAAAAAAAAAGAAGGATTCGGCAGGTAAGAGAGAAGCAGTAAATACGGAGATGTATGGATATGAGAAGCAGGAAAGTCAAGAACCAGTCACTCTCCGGCTGCACTCAGACTAGGATGTTAATGTCAGTACCTATCCATTGTTTCTTGCAAGCCGAACTTGCCACAAAACCCTTGGAGTGATCTAAAGAGAAACAATTTGTAACATAATCATTTATCAAATGGGCTAGTCTAATGCTGCGTTACGCCGAATACATATCCATGCAAGAAAAGTCCAGCCTCTAACATGGGCAAGAGAACAAGCGGTCTCGCGGACCTATTAAAACCTTTTTTTTTAAAGAAGAGTGTCAATGAATATATAACACCTCGATCTCAAAAAACCATTGCTCAACCCTTTTGCGCACGCTTTAGGGTAGCTCGAAGAACAGAACGTTTCTAGAGAAGAGGGGAGGGCCGGATGGGAGGTCAGACGTCTTACCTTTCTGTGACTGGTGATCTTGCACTTTCCTTCGTAATCATACCCTACAGCAGCCTGCAAAAAAGATTATTGAAAAAATAGCTACATAAATAATGGAGAAGTCTGACAGATAGATAAATGAATATTGCCAACATAAAGTGAACCACTTGTCCCAAGAAACTGTAGTGTTGCGTTTTTTTCCGACATCACAAGAGCAATTTATAGGAATCGCTATCGCGTGCTACAAACAAACAAAAAACATGCAAACAAGACATAGCAAACATCAGATGATATCAACAAGCGAAGACTAGATAGAGAAACAGAGACAAACTGAAGAAAAAGAGCGGTACAACGTTCGAAGGAAGCAAACAATCACCAAGTAAGAAAGCGGGTCACCTTATCCATGTGATCCTTTTGTACGCCGTACTTTCCACCAAAACCCTTGGAATAATCTGTAGAAAAGCGACAAAGATGGCATCATGATTGGCGCACCATGACTTACTGGAAATAGGGCACCGACAAAATTGGCTTTGCTTAATCATGATAATACATAAACACTCGCCTTGATTCGCAATTGCTGAACATATGCCACACTTCCCGTACATCAAACACGTCTCCAACAAACAAAACATTTGGAAATGTGTGTTGCAAAGCGTAGAATGTACTTATATGTTATGTTGCAACACTTTTTCCACGCATATTTTGTCCGATTTTGTGAATGAAGTGTCCGAAACGTTAAGCCCATTTCTTCGTTTACCCTGCTCAGGATTTACGCTAGTCTTAGCATTTGGGAAATGACAGGGGAAGAGAGATACTCAGACTAGATTTACGCAAACATGAACCTGGCCATAGTACACGGCCGTTTGGAAAGCACTTTTTATTATCTGGGCACGAACTGTAAGTTTAATAGGCCATTTGCACTAACATGGTCACGTGACCCCAACTACCTCTTAATGAGATGCTTTGTCAAAATCAATTCCAGAAATACAGAGAACCAATTGACATTAGTCAGAAACTGAAGTTTCAGCTTAAAATCTCTAACCTGGAGCAAATGGCAGCGAGTTGAATTTTCAAGATTTTATCAGAATGTATGGGATTTGGGTCACGTGACCCAGTTAGTGCAATGGCCTATTCTTCGGGTGAAAAAGGATATATAAACATGTATCGTCCAAGGAAATGCGAAGCGTACTCACTTGATCAACTTATCGATTTTTTACTAACCTTTTTGTGAATCGTGTGCGTCTGTTTTGCCTTCGTACTCAAACCCAACTGCAGACTAAAAGATGAATGTTAAGTATCAAGTATCAAAACAGGTAATGTTTCCCTACTCTACGATACCTTACATCTTCTCCTTCTGTACTCCATACTTTCCACCAAATCCCTTGGAATAGTCTGTTAGTATTGGAAAATAAAAAAGCCAGTCACAAGGACAAATAACCACCCAAATGCTTCAATAAGCGGCAGTCATTGAAAGGTTCCAGCAAGTTACTACGGTCGATTTCGTCTAACTAGCTGCCCCCACTCGCGAGAAAAACATGTTATGTCGGCGCGTGAAACTTGGAAGTTGTGACAGTTGATTTTTTGCTCGCCTATGTGCAATGTTTGGCGTCGTTCGTAAATCAGTAGATCCTGACCGAAACACTGTTCTAAACTTTGTAGTACTAGGTTTTGGCTTCAAGTTTGATGTTTGTCGATTGTAGGGACAGTTAGATGCAATCGACGGTCTAAGACAATAAAAGCGAGCACATATTTTCGGAATATCAAACATATCTCGTTAGCCTCACACAAAAGAAAGGAAGTAAACTGTGGAACGCAAGTTTTCTCTCACTTTCTGTGACTCGTGTGCTTCTGTTTTGCCTTCGTATTCAAAGCCAACTGCTGACTGCAGGGAATCAAACATTAGCAACCAGAAACGATATCATTCATGGCATTTGAGTGTGTCACACGACGCGTCAAATAGCTCCCGTCAGTTTTCAACTTTTTTGCTTTTTATCTTGTACGGGGATGTTCGGCCCAGCATCTCAAACCCTAGTCTTTTATATAAACCAAATGTTTAGAATGTCAGACGAAGGTCCCCCTTTTATATACTTTCCGGGACGGGGACGTCAGAGAAAGCCAAACTGTGATTTTTTTTTCAAGTTTCCTTACATGGGACCAACGCATCGGTACCTAAAAACTATTCCCGATCCAGCGAAGTTTTAGACTTTTATACTCCAAACCCTTTTGTACGCCTTCAGCCTAAAAACCCTACATACCTAGTTCAAAATCATTTCTAACTGACATCATTTCAACCTGCAACATGTACACAATAACAAAGGGACGGGGAACTTTTTGGGATCGTACACAAGTCGCAACTGCAACTTGATTTTAATAATAAGAGTATACTATCGAGTTTCCCACAATAGTTGTATACGTAGTTTGGTACCTTATCCATCTCTTTCTGCACACATACTTGCCACCAAAGCCTTTGAATAATCTGAGGGAAACACAACGAGAAACAACTCACATTAATGTATCCGCTCCGCTATTATCAGCGCGGGCCTTTGCACCATACCTGAGGGAAAGACGCATACCATCGAGTTGATTTTGAAACGTCACGGGTAATTAAATTATTTTTTTCATTTCATTGATAGCGCCGTGCCCAACTGTTAGTGGTCACGTGATGCGCCGTCATCGATGACGTCATCTATGCTTGAAAAATCAATATCTCGTGAAGAAAAGACTCTAAAAAACAAAACTTGGGTAAAATGGTCTCGGTCACCAGAAGAGCGAAAGAAAGTAGTCACGTGATGTGACGTCACCGATGACGTCATCCGTGCTTGAAAATTTATTTCTCGTGAAGGGAAGGCTCTAAGATAACCAAATTTGGGTAGAATTGTCTAGGTCACCAGAGGACTGCAACAAAGTGGTGTCGTGATGTGCGCGTCGTAGAGACGTCAGAGATGACGCCGAGCTTTAAAAATGACATAAAACTGACTGTGAGCTCCCGCTTTAGGCAGTGCTTAATCTATATTATAAAAGGTATTCCTCTAGGAATATAGGGGCAGCGCAGTAGTCTCGAGAAGTAGGAACGAAATATATATTAATGCAATGGACAATCCCAGTTATATGCATGCGCGCGTTGCACGGTGGTAAATGAGTAACATTTGGAGAACAAAGTATAAAGGGCGCTCGCTCTGTATCCTGGTTGTGTTAGGGCTGGTTTACAAAGGAACGCAGTTAATTAGCACTTACTTTGCGTTTACTGCTTTACGTTTTGTTCAGAATGGTGTATTTACTTTTGGTTGAGAGAAAAATGAGGAAGGCACAACGGAACGAACGTGTCGATTTTCTTGTGATTGCGTTCTAATCTAAATTACTTAAGGGTGTTCGGAAGTTTGGTTGCTAAGTTACGTTTCGTTGCTAGCAAAGATTGCGTGACTTCGGCGGCAGTCTTTTCAAAAATCAAACAACAAGATGGCCTTATTTCCAACATATTTCATTCTGGAGGAATGATTTTTCTAAAGTTACTTGATTTTCCTAAAGTTTATTACATTATTTTGGTTCAATGTAGAAAAAACGTTCATTTTCATTGTCTAAACAATTGAAAAACATATAGTTGTTGGAGCGTTTTGGCGTGACTTGTTGTCTAAGTGCGAACTATAGCGCGAGATTTGTAAAATGTCGCCACTGGAAACTGCCCGAAATTCGCTGAAGTACCAAAAATTATGGCCAAACTAGCATGAAAATATATCTTCTATCATTGTTGTATCTATTGCATTTCAGTTTTTTTGGAATTCTTTACTTTTTGTAGCTTTTCTGAAGAGAAAATATCGTTCGGCGCCCGTTCGGCGATCGAAAAAGTTGGCTACTTTGACAAAAATTAACCATTTTGAAAAGTAATTAGCCACTCTATATAGTAGAAAATCATACCATGCTAGGAAATCATACCGTTATTGTTTCTACGGCGTTAAAGAAGGAAGAAACAGTCTAAAATGCCTAAATTGTAGCTTAGTTCAGCCTACGAACTTGCAGTCTCTCGAGTGAAGGTTTATATACAATTTCTGAAATCGCATTATTGACAAAGCATCCGTGGCCGATTGTAAGGTATTGGGCTAGGAATTAGAAGGTACCGAGTTTCAAACCCCGCGTGCGTTTAACTTTCTTTTCGATTTTTTTTGCTTTATCGGGTTTGAACTTTCTCTTTCGCTTCTTAAACAATGTTTCAATGTATTTCTGTTCCATTGCGCTTGATTTCTATTTTTGGTGGAAAATAAAAATAAATTTGTTTTACACTTCATTGGTAACCAAGCCTCCTAGCGCATCAATCCGTGTTTCTTTAAAACACTAATTCTCCGCGAATCTTAATATTCGCAAATATTTAAAGCAAATCGATAGAAAAGCATATTTTCACAAAGTTAAGTATGGATTTGCTTTTAGGATAAAAATTGCGAAAGTTATAAGCCAAATGCGTCCAAAAAACGACTTTATGCACTCGTCATTTCCTTATTTTAAATCGAAATTGCAAATCCATACTTAACTTTATGAAGATGCTCATGAAAAATATATCTATAGCAAAAAATATAAGAAAAACGTCTATTTGAAGGCAAATTAGTCTTTTTCTACTCCCGGTCACGTGACCATGGGCGTGGCCCGGTGACATCATCGTTGGTATTGTTGTCCTTTGATGATGTCATGGCGCAAAATGGT
Organism: Scolanthus callimorphus; assembly: GCA_033964015.1. Taxonomy (NCBI): domain Eukaryota; kingdom Metazoa; phylum Cnidaria; class Anthozoa; order Actiniaria; family Edwardsiidae; genus Scolanthus; species Scolanthus callimorphus. The sequence goes on along the minus strand of CM066911.1, from coordinate 11,973,686 downwards.
CATGATTGAGTAAAGTGTCGCCGAATTAGAGCTTTTTCAAATTTCCCTAGCAACCAAGCTTCCGAACACCCTTAAGGGGAAACGTATCGGCATTCCTTACCTAAGATTACGCGCACACACTGTAGCTGGAAATGGTCCATTGACAATTTTATGATAATTATGCTAAGCGAGTCAAATTGCATTCCTTTAGAATTATGGCTGGTGCTGATGACGTACCTTTTTGCGAATCATGAGCTTCTGTTTTACCCTCATATTCAAAACCAACTGCTGACTAAATGACGGAATAAGGGTGCAATATTAGGTATTCTTCATTGGGCGGAAAAAGAGGGGGTGAGATTCACTCTAAGGCTGGGGCAAAACCAGTTCAACATTTGTGAATATTTGTGAACATTCCTCATGAACAAGCTTTGATAGCCCGACGGAGCGCGCTACATATGACCTTTAGTGCCGCATGTTTGATGCTTGGTGCTTAGTGCTTCCTCAAGTGATATATAAGTAGTTCCCAAACAATATGCTATAGGTGATGTGAAATTGCGTAGTAAAGTTGCACCACCTTTGCCAAAAAAATAATCTTACTTCTCTTACCTTGTCCATTCTATTCTCTGTACGCCATACTTCCCACAAAAGCCCTGGAGTAATCTACAGAAACAACAGAGGAAAGAACGCCTTCTGAATCATAATACAAGCAGGCAGCCAGGCATACAATTTAAAAAAAACAGTTGGTATTCGAGCGCCCAAAGCCAGTATTGT